>JAREIS010000032.1:1200000-1842500 GCA_030060385.1 Muscicapa striata striata
TTTTTTTTTTTAGAGACTAATTAGAGATAATCTTGAGTCCCCAGGAGGGCAGTGCACCACCATAACATTTCATGCCACTGTGTGAAGCCTGACTTTTAACAAAATGTCACTTTTCTTACCTCCAAGTCTCGGAGAAGCCAAGTCTTACTGAAGCCAGTTCCTTTGCTACACTTCTTCACTAGAAGTTTGAGCAAATCAGACTGAAGAAAGGCAGACTGGATCTCCTTAAAGCCATGAATCTGCACACATAGACACACACACAAATAAATAACTAAAAAAGGAACAATGTATCACAGTGCTTGCAAGGCCTTGTCACACAGCCTCGGTTGAATTTCCTGCCCAGATGAACTACACTGGGAATCTTTTCCTTTCATTTCCCTAAAATAAAAATCTCCACTTCAGATCTCTTAGGGGATCATCTATGACATGCACAGAGTAGTAACTGAGTATCTGTTTTGATCTGATAAAAAAAAAAAAAAAAATCCTTTTCAAATACTTCAGGAGTGAGCTTCACTCCATGTTATCTCTAAGAATTTCTTCCTGAGCTCTCCTGAATGGCTGGTCCCCACAGAGGAGGAGCAAAACAACTTTGAGCTCAGACTCACAAAAGCTATTTAAAGGCCAGAAACATTTTCAACCCCCTACAGACCAGGAATAAAGGGATCCAGCTGTGATAGAAATGCCCTTGTAGTAATTCCCCAGTGTGCTCAGTCAATACCCAAGCTCCTGTAGCCCAGGGCAGAACATCAATTTTTATTTCTCTATCACATTCTGTGTCAGGTACCTTCAGAGTTTTGTAAAGCCCCTTTAGGGCGAGTGACAAGACCCAGGTTGTTTCCACTGCCTCAGCATAGCTGCTGTCCATGCTGGTCTGCAGGAGGTGGGTGGAGATGAGGACAAAGTGCTGCAGGTACTGTCTCAGCTGGGTCTGGGAGTCACTGCCTTCTTGCCCACATTTCTGAATCAACTGATAGTCTTTCACTACAGGAGAGAAAAACACAATTAACTAGGTTCACATGAAAATGTTGTAGAGTCATCTCTTAGTAGATACAAGTAATATGAGACATCCTTACATTATGTTCTAATGAAGGTCTTATACAAAAATTATCTCAGATTCCCTGAACAGTCAAGAAAGTATTTCATTTTTCAGTACAAGTTAAAAATCTCCAGGTCACTTCTGGCAACAGCACATGTTTGCACATTAGCAGTACAGCATGCAAAGCTTGCATATGTTGTATTTTACAATTAAAATAGGGAAAATTCTGACCTGCAATTGATATGATGAAATAAATATTGCTGGTCTTACTGTTTAAAATGTCAACAGTTAAACAAAAAGAAAAGCTTTTATATTCAAATCTTCCTTCAATATCAAAAAGTGGTTTAGCCTGTTGACTTTTCCAAATGCCTTTTACACAACTTCAGTAGTCAAATCTTAGGACAACCTTTGCTTTATTAACTTCATAGTATTAGGTCATACAAAGAGAAAAGCCCTTGCTTCTAAAAATCCAACTGATTTGTTATATATTAAATGTTTCACTTGGTCTCAAATTTTAGGGATATCCAAATTTTTTTTTTAAATTAGCAATTGTTCTAAAACATTAGGCACAGGTTTGTAAAGAATAAGACACAGGCACTACACAAATCTTGAAACAGAAACAACTGCTTCATTTTCATCAAAAGCCTATTTCTGAGATTTCTCCATTAACAGAATGGTCTCATCAGTTTTCTAAATCATTTTCTGAACGGAGATAATTGAAATAATTACTGCAGAAGCTTCACAATTTGGCAGTGACCTGCAAGCAGAATTTGGTAACCTATGAGCAGAAAGTCAGGCAACTTGGTAACAATGGAATTCAAACTCTGCAGACCTGCAGAGTGGTCTAGTTAACATTTGCTTTTCGGTATCCATAACAAAATGTAAGGAAATACTCTGTGATTCTCTGATAAAACAAAAATGTCACAGAACCTGTTTTTCTCTTTCGGGTTTTGATGTCTACAACCACTGCCCTGTTCTTCTCAGTGAAGTGCTTCAGGATGATCACATTATGAGGCTCATTAGCATTGTCCATGTACACAGAACGAGTGCCCATACACAGCACCTGAAACAGCAGCAGAACTTCAGTTAGGGTTTGGAATACTTCTCTACAAATACACAGCCATGTCTTATATTGGTTACATTTGTTTATTCTTGCTATTGTATTTTTAGCTGAACCACTGCTTGATGCCTAGTATTTGCTGATCTTTAGAAAATGGAAGTTTGCATCTATAACAGAAATGTCTACAACAACCAACTTAATGTTGCATAGGCAATGTATCAGTTATGAACATCAAGATGGAGAATGGATTGTTTTACTTGTATAAAATTCCTTTTAGATACTGGAACAAATGAAGCTGGTTTGCTTGTAGCAGTTCTAAGTAGCATCCAAAGAAATGCCAGGCAAAACCAACTCATTATTCTTCATTACATCAACATTAATTGTGCACAAGTGGAAAGATGTGAACTCTGACACACACCAGGTTTTGAGAGTTTATAAAGGTTGTCTCCAATTGATAGAATCCATAGTATTTAGAAAGAGACACATAACAGCTTTAACCAATTTTGTTCCCTTTAGCACTGATAGGCCACTTACCTCAGGAAAGCCAACCAGCACCAACAAAGTGAAGATGTTGGTGTGCTTTAGCTGGAAGGGCAGCTGCTTAATGCAGTGGTCAGTGAAGGCAGCAATCACGTGGTGCCACTGTGCAGAGGAGTTCAGGGACCGAAGGATGTCTGCCATGGAGCTCGCCCAGTCCAGACCCACACGGCTGCAAAGACAGAGCAGGCTGCTTCAGGAGGGCTGACTGCACACTTACCTGCAGCTATTCTTCCTCAAGACACTATATTATGGTAATCTGTCCCAGCTGCAGCTTCCAAATTGTTACAGAACTGGTTTTCCAAATACTTGAAGCTTTCATGCCAGCTGACACATGAATTCTGCTTTGTTTTTCATAGAGCATAAATACTATTCTGTTTCCTGAGAGGGTCCCAAATCAAAGTGTGCCTGAACACTGCCACTGTTAACTCTGAATTTTAGTTTAGAACTCAGAAGTTTCTGTTTGCATGGCAGTAAGAGATTTATTTCCCATGTACATGACCACCTGCTCACTCTGTGAATCACACAAATAACTTACAGGGACTGGTCTCTTACACTAAAGTTAATTTTTGAGAAAATGCTTTCCTTCAGCTTATGCTCTGGATAGTCTTCCTTTAAATTTCATGCTTTTCTATTTTATGAACCCTCTCTGTAAAACACAACTACAATAAAAAATAACAGGCATGACATTAATTCTCAGAATGCTTGAGAGCTTTCTCAGGATCTTCAAAATATGTCCCTCCCTGCTGTTTCCAGTGCATTTTTACTACAAAAAACCTCTCTCTCAAATACTCTTACACAAAAAGGGCCAGATCCAGAACTCAGCACTGGTGATAGTTCTGTGACACACCCTCCTCCTTTCCCAAGTTACACAAGAGATTTGTAACAATGTGAGAGAATTAATATCACACAAAGATAAAGGACTTTTTGGTTTTCCTCCTAATTTCCAAACTACACTTCTCCCTCCATGACATGCTGTGTAGGTAAGCACACAAAATTGGGCCACTCTTCAGCAGCCAGCCTTCTTCTGGAAGGAAATTAGGATTCTCACTGCAACAAAGGCTGCAGATGCTAAGCCCCTTCCAGGGGTACAGGTTTAATTACCTTCCCATTAAAAAGCCTCTGTGCATGAAGCACACATGAAAAAAATGTTCTGCAGAGATTAACTAATTGGGTTAAGGTAAGAAGCACCTGTCTAAACACACAGCTCCCAGACTGAACAGAAGATGAGTTGTCTTCCATCCTTCTGGCATTGCAGACCCATCTCCTGGTACAAACAAATTATGTTTGGCTGAAAGGATTTTAGTCACAGCAGCATCTACTTCTGCAGGCATAAGCCTGAGGATTAACTGGCCCAGGAGTCCCAAGGTTAAATGATAAGTTTCATTCAGGTGGCCAGCATTTGAGATTACAACATGAAACATCAGGGGAAGTATTTGTTCCAGGTTGATCAGAGACATTGTGGAGCCCTGTCAAGAGAGAAAAATCTCAGTGAGGCACGGAAAGAAAACAAGAGTTTTAGTCAAAGTCAGCACATGCAAAAGCTTCTGCTCTAAAGGTCTTTCATATGGGACAGAAGGAATGAGAAACTACATTCCTACTTTGGTTATTGGCCTGTTAGTGTGACCTGACATGTGAAGCCAAACTGAAGATTTAAACTCTGCTAAACAGTTAAGACACTACTTTACAGATACATTACAATTCCCTTCCCTTTTCCTCCTCCCAGGAACAAGCCCTTACATTCCTTAGTGATGTCAATGTCAGAAGACATTCTAATTCACATTTCATAACATGTAAGCAACAGGGGCCCATATCCCACATTTAATTCCTGTGAATTTTACTCATGTTATTTTTGCACCTAGAAAACTACCCATATGGAAGTAAAAGGAACTAACTGATTTGAAAGGTGGTAACATAGCTGCCAGCAACCCCAAAATCCTCTTCTGAGAGCATTCAGCAAAAACTTCTTCCTGGCTAGGTATTAAAACCTTCTCTGTTGGTTTTTGGATTGAATCCTCTGAGAGGGAGTCACCTGCTTTGTAAATAAAAACAAAGTAAGACAATCTCCTAAGTGACATTAAAAATAAAGTGATAGCTTAATTTTTATAATCCAAATCTAAAAATAAATAGAAATTATAAAAATAATTATTACAATTTGAAAATAAAGTCTTTAAAAAAGTGTATGGAAACAGAAGGTAAAGAAATTTATACCATCTAGTAAAAACATATAACGGACAGTGCTACAGACAGATCCATTTAACTATCAAACTTCTTACAATCCCAGTTTTTAACAGGATAAGACACTTACTTTCTGCTTCCAAGTGCATCAGAACTCACAAGTGTTGTGTTAGACCAACTGGGACTATAATCTCCATACATGGATAAATACTAGTGGAAATCTACTCCAATTTCCCAACCCCTTTAAACAGACTGCAAGGCATTTGTTCAAAGCAATGTCTGGCAGGTTTTCACAAAGCAGACATAGACATTTGAAAATAGGCAAAACTGGACTAGGAATAAAAAGGACAGCTGTTTATTTGCAGATGAGTGGTATTTCTGTGACAGGGAAAATGAGAAATGATTTTTTACCTGTTTCAGGATCATTCCCATCCACAGATTCTTGTCTCACAACAACTTTCTTTGCAGAGACAGCTTTGATTTCAATTTCTTGTTTCCCTACTTTATCTTCTCCAGGAGACTGGATTTCCTTGTGAGTATCTCCTTTCCCCTAAAAATAAAACAGAAGTAGTAAAAGATTAAAACAATAATGTAATACCTGCAGGAACAAGCATGGAAAGAATTCAGTCATCTGCACTTGACAAACATTTTTCTTTGAGTACTAAAACCGTCTATGGAAGAATTTCTTGATGCATTCATGTCTTAAGCTTCCACACAATTCAATTATGTTCTTTTATTTTGCTCATATCTCCCTGCATAAAATTACTACACTATAATAGTTTTAAACACTGTATGAAACTGTAGGAAACTCAAACTCCTACTCAATGGTGCCAACAGCCAGAGGAAATGACAGCCCTTTCACAAAGAACAAGACATGCCCCTCTCCTGCAACAGAACAAGAAGTTTTTGATCAGCCAGATCTAATGAAAAAAACAACTTTCCCCTTGTCTCCCAATTTTAACCTACATATGGAATCATTACTAGCCCTGATTTCAATCTCACATTCAGAATAGGCTGTTTAAGCATCAGAAGATGTTTAATATCAGACCACACATCTGATATCAGGGGTTCTGGAAATAACAGGTACTTACACTACGACGCAGCAGAGAGCCTGTGCTGCGTTTCTCATCTCTTCCCTTCCCTGCTCTATCAGCAGGATGACTTTTTGGAGCACTGTCTGTGGGAGGACTGCCTGAAACAGTGTCACTCTCTGAGAAGGACTCATCTTCTGGTAACATGCAGAGGAGAGCTGAATTTTTCAGTCCTGGGAGCAAAAAAGTTATGAAAGTTATTTAGCTGTTAAGTGGAAAGACAGACAAAAAGCAGAACTGAAACACTTTAAAAGAGAACTGCAAACTTATTACTTACTTCTTTTGAACATTAACTCCATCAAAAACATGTTTTATCAAGCTCACATAATTATGTAGTTCTATTAAATACTAGTGATGGACAGATGGTGACATCTTCCACCTCAGGGATGCCACTGGGGTAGAGGTCTTAATTTAAGAAAGCAGTAGAGTGTAAATGATGAATAGCAAATTACATTTGTCTTATTTTTCAATCTTTTTACTACTTGCACAATAGAACTGTATATTGCAAACAGATTAATTACTGAGCATGTGTAAAAATTTGGTGGTGGTGGTGTTTCAGTTGTATTAGAGGTGCTCACAAAAACGACCAGTGAATTTATTTGAATTTTAGTCTAGAATTTTTGATACATTCAAAATAGGTCCCTATCGTATAACCCTATTTTCTGTAGTAGGTCTTTGTTCACAGAAACCCCCATTTCCAGATAAATGAACACCACTGACAGAAATTTATACCACAAACATGGTTAAAAATCTCTTCCCAAGAGATGCAGAACAAAAAATTTTTCCAACAAGTTATTTGCTGTCCTTCAGCTGTCAGTGATACTTTACCAAAAGAACATGAAGCTGTATTGACTGATCCCTTTACAACAGCTAAGATGGAAAAAAAAACAACCAGAGACTTGCCAAGTTGTCTCCAATGTTTATGTAAGCATAAAATTAGTTTTCTCAAGCACTCTATTTTCCATGTTCCAATGACCCTGAAGGACACTTGACCTACATTTGCTTTCTACATAAACAGTTATTCTCAGTGAAGTACACAGTAGCTTCCCCTTTCCTTTGGAAACTTGTAACCACAGACATTTCTGACACTTGTAGAAAGCATTGTTCAGAGCAGGAGGGGCTGACTCACCTTTTCCATGCTGTGCTTTCATCAGGCAATCCCCAATGAGCTGAATGCACTGATGCTGCAGAACTCTGGCATTGCTGAGGACCTGAGGATCCAGTTTCTCTCCATCTACTTCCTCCCCAGTTGCCAGATCTGCACTGTAGAGAGTCAAGGCAGCAAAGAGCAGCCAGGAGTAGTTGTGGACGTAGGGCTGGATGAGGCGCTGCCGGTCACTGATGCGGATGGTCACCATGGGATACACGGTGATGCTGTGCGTGGGCAGGTGGCTGCAAGGAGAGGGGATGTCAGTTAGGAATGCAGATGGGTTTTGCTAATCAACACAGTCAACACAAAATACCTTCACAAGAAACCACTTAGAACCCAACACATTGCAGAGGTTCAAACTGTGGACCTGGTTTTTGTGACCTCTGGTGTCAAGCACTGACAATTGTTTTCCACAGCAGCAATTGTCTCTTCTATCCTGTCATGCAGGACTGGTAACTCCTTCTGCAGCTTTTCTGGCCACATCCAGAAAACAGCTGCTACCAAGTGCTGAGTCCCACACTTTAGCCACAATAACCCCATGCAGTGCTACAGGCTGGGGATGGTGTGGCTGGACAGTGCCCAGGCTGAAAGGGACCTGGGGGTGCTGCTCAGCAGCTGACTGAACATGAGCCAGCAGTGTGCCCTGGAGCAGGAGCAGGGAGGTCATTCTTCCCCTGCACTCAGCACTGGTGAGGCCACACCTTGAGTGCTGTGCCCAGTTCTGGCCCCTCAGTTTAGGAAGGACCTTGAGATGCTCAAGCGCGTCCAGAGGAGGCAACGAGGCTGGTGAGGGGCTTGGAACACAAACCCTGTGAGGAGTGGCTGAGGGAGCTGGGGCTGTTTAGCCTGGAGAAAAGGAGACTCAGGGGTGAACTTATCCCTCTCTACAACTCCCTGAAATGTCAGGTGGGGGTCGGTCTTTTTCACCAGGCAGCAACTAACAGAACCAGAGGACACAGTTTCAGGCTGTGCCAGGGGAGATACAGTTTGGATATTAAGAAAAAGTTTTTCACGGAAAGAGTGATAAACTGGAAAGTACTGGAATGGTCTGCCCGGGGAGGTGGTAGAATCACCGTCTCTGGATGTGTTTAAAAAAAGCCTGGATGTGACACTTGGTGCATGGTCTAGTTGAGGTGCTAGGGCATGGGTTAGACTTGATGATCTTGAAGGTCTCTTCCAACCTGGTGATTCTGTGAATTCTGTGTAAGTGACTTCAGAAGTTGAGGAAGGTTTCCAAGCATTTTTGCCAAACTGATCCTATCTTTGTTTCCCCAAAGGAGACCAAGGAGATGTTCTGATGTCAGAAGGAAGCACCATGAGAACGACTGATTGTATTTAGCTACTAAATATTGTCTTTTTGTCACATGGGGAAAAGCAAATCCCATTTTTAATACCTGTCAGAGTATTTCTTTGCATGATAGCATCCATAGCAAAGGTCAAAGTCATCACAAACATTGCAGTTCATTCTCCGACCTATGATAACTCCTTGGCAGTGATCACAGGCATATTCCATGTTCACCATTTCATGGTCATCCTCATGTCCTTCAGGTTTAACTCCACCTGTAAAGAAAGATTTCCCTGTAAATTTTTTTGACAAAAGACCTTTCCTAATTTCAAGTTCAAGTTCATACTAGGGAAAGAACAGTTAAACATTTCCAAAGAACCCAGGAGAAAAGTGTTTGACTTCATTTTGTGTATAATTTACAAGACACTGTTTTGGCTCCAAATCCAGGGTTTTGGGGGTTACTGAATGGCTCTTACCAAGGAAACAAGTTTTACACAGATCCATGTCGTTGCACTGCAGGCAGCGGTAGCGATGCCACGGCGCGATCTCATCACAGCCATCACAGGATATGTCCACGTTCAACAGGTCACAGTAACGAGCCACAAACATGTGCATCTACAGCAACAAATCAACACAGTTTACTTGAGTATTATTTTCTGACTTTGAGAAAGCTTCAGACAGGAAGCAGAATATTTCCCCTGAATGAATGGGGATCTTTTAATCATTTTAGTCTCTTGAAAGTCTACAGAGATTTGACTAATAAAAATTAAAAACCAGACTCCTTTCTCCCCTTTAGGCTTTTAAAGGTCTCTGATTTACCCCTTCTGCAGATAAATATACAAAACATGAGGTCACCTTTCTCTGCTTCTCCGGCTCAGCTTGAGCTATCTTTTCATACCAGGTCTCAAACGTTATATCCTGACATTCATCCATCCATTCACAGTTTTGCTTGTAGTCTGCAATTTCATCTTCTTCACTCCACTGACTAAAAGAAAAGCAAACTTAAAATTAGGTTTGAATGCTATCAGGCTTCCCTTTAATAAAGCTTTACTTTTTAACAAAGAACAAAGTGTTATAACACGTTAATAAAAACAGAATTGTGACAAATCCCATTCACTCAGTTAATAAATGACCATACAGACACCTGCTTCTTGCTTCTGTGACATATTCTTAAATACACATGGGGACCATAATGCAAAAATCAGGAAAATTTACTCTTATAAAACAGCTTTTGGAATGCTGGCAGATCAGAACAGACCAGATGTTTTAAGATTTTTTTGGTCTTCACATTTGCTCATGTGCAAGTACAACTACTATAAAATTGTCATATGAAAGTGTTAAAAATATTTGACATTCATCAAGGCAAGAAACAGTATTGTATACATCTTGCTGCACTGCAAAACAAGCAAAGTGTTCCAGTAGTAATCTGGTTAAACATAAAATTCCAATAGCTTTTTTACCAGCAAAAAAATTTGAAATACTTCAGTTAAGCCCTTGGATACTGAGCAGAATGATGCCATATTTGTTAAGAGTACCCCTCCTGCTTGCTCCAGCACAAAGCTCAGGAACCTTTCTGGATAAAATGGAACCAATATTTAGTATCATGTGAAAGCTGCATCCTTCCTGACTCACCAAATGACACTGTCATGGATGCTGATGTTCTCCTGTGAGGTTGTCATGAGGAGATGTGGCAGCTGGATCTCCACAAAGAAGGAAAGATCACTGGGCTCCCAGCTCATATCCAAGAAGTGGAGGAGAGCTGTCTGCACACAGGACAAGGCAGGAAGCAACGACCTAAATAAAAACAAAAGATATTAAAACATGGCAGCTCTGAAGCTGATCTAAAGTTCACAGACCTAGAGATGAAATTGTGCATGGGGAGGAAGGGTAGAAAAAACCCTGCACACTGATTTTCAGGCTTTACTATGCATTAAAGTAACTCTGTGGCAGGACTCAGGTTTATCAAAGTATTCAACTTACACAATTTAGCAAGTACAGACTAAGGAATTCAAAATAAAGTTTTCCTTCTGGATTCAGTTAAGATCAAGCTAATGCTGTTGCCTGAGCATTAGCAAGAGAGTTTGTCTCTTCTCTATAGTACAGCATTTTCTTGGTATTTGCAGGAATTTATTCTGTTTGAAACCTTTTTGACATTTTCACTTGACATTGAACAAAGGACTTGAAAGTTACTGTCAGAGAGAATGATATTATAGCCATAAAATTCTCATTTCTCTAGGACACGTGGCTATAAATCCACCAAATTCTAACCAGAATGTTGCCAAAAGATGAGTTTTAACATTTAAGCATGGCTGCAGAATTGCTGTTTCTTGTGGCATTGCCCTTGCCCAAGTATTCCAAGATAAATTTGCTATTTCTAGTATTTTACTACTAAGCTTCAGAGACATACTGCAGAACTGTAACAACAAAATGCAGTAAGTCAAGTTTTTAACCCATGATAAGTTTTTGTGCTTTTCTTTATCCCTCTAGTAATAGAAAGCTAGCTTGGCATTTTTGATCACAAGATCAAAGCTCCTCATTTAGTTCTGTAAATAATGGGAAGTATAGATAAAATTAATTAAGATATTAAATGACAAATAACAAATTACAAGGGAGGAGGTAGTGTGGAGAAATGAAAAAAAAAAGAAAAATCACATAATTAAAGCAAGCAATGTACTGTACCTGTCATTAATTGTACTAAATCCCTTCACAGAATTGACCAGGAACAAAACAAGCTGATAGTAGGACTCTCGAATCTCTTTGTGTAGCTCAGCACCACAGCCCTCCAAGTTTCCAAAGTAGCTGCAAATTATAGAGTCAGTTTAGTAGCTTAGAATTCACTGTGATATTTTAGGTAGCATGATTTCTGCAAATTTTACAAAAAGGCCTTTTTTAACCCTTCTCCACAAGTGGGGAAGATGTTTTATTTAAAAATGCAGTCTAGAAGCTTCAAACAAAAATGAAAGAATCCTGTACCAGGAATCAGAAGTGAAGAAACAGAACAGGCAAAGAGAATATTCTCATAGCACTAAGAGAACATTCCTTTAAATTAAAAAGTTGCTTTACAAAAATCTAATCAAAATCTTAAAGGAAATAAATTAGTGCATTGCAAGATGACCACAGAAAGTTCCTGATGAGTGAGAAGCCAAGTGACAGAGTTCTAACAGCATTGGCCAGACACAATATAGAAATCAGACCTAAACATGTTCATGGCATGAACAGCTGTGCAACCAAGTCCCACTTAAAAATAATTATTAATTTTTGTGGGTTTTTTTAATGAAGTACACAAGATATGCCTACTAGTCTGAAAACTAAACCTCAAGTCCTGAAAAAAGCAGAAATTTCTACTCTTGTCAATATACATGCCTGGAGGAACACAAGAACTAAGACAGTAAATCATATGGCTGATATTTGCCTAAATAATTACTTACTTTGTAAAATCTTTCTGACAGGCTAGAAGTTCTAGGAGAAAAAGTACACAGGGTGGGTGGAAGCAGTGTGGCTGCCCGAGTGAGTCCAGGCACTGGCGGATGGTCTTGAGCACTTCCATAATACTCTGCCCTTGGGATTTTCTCAAAGCAAGAACCTTTAAAACACTGAAAGCAAATTAAAAAAAAAAAAAAATCAGTGAAAACTTCAAAACACCATGCTTTAAATAACACAAATAAAAAAAAAATTCAAGAAATGCTTGACTAGTTACACAATTGCTTTGTATTTGAATTTCCAGCTGTATTTCAGCATGTTAGTTGGAGTGAGTAATAAAGCTTCAAACAGAATCCAGCTCTTCCTGCACCACTCCAAGCTCTAGAGGCCCAGACAAGCTGAGAATTGGAAACTTCTCTTTTGATTTACATTTTCAGAATACCAGATAATTTAATGAGAGATGTAACTAGTCTCTATTTGGTGCCAAGCATTGGTAATAGTGATACCACCATGTCTTTGCTTTGGTACACAAAAAGCAAAACACCTCAGCAAACACATCTGGGGAAGCAAGACAACAAATTTCCAAGTGATTGTTTTTTACATTCTGCTCTAAATGAAATGAAATTGTATTCTCCAAGTCCCTACATCCTTGTGAATAACTAAGTTTGATACATAAGTCTGACAACTGTTTATATACAAAATACTCTGCTATATGATCTTGCTGCTAAAATAGTTTATTCCACCTGAAAAGGTGTGAATACAAGCTTCTGTCTATTATAACTGACAACATCTTCAATTTGCTTACCTCTCATGTGAAAGTGATTGATCCTTAATAAAGTCTAATATGTTCTTCAAAATAGGGTATTTTTCCTTCACAGTAGGCACAGCTCTTGGCTCCTCCATTGACCTGAAGGACAGCAGCCTCAGCCTTCCACGGCTCAGCTGAGACTTCCGTGTAGGAGTGGAAGGAGGTGATGACACATCTTCCTGCTGTGAAACTGTATTTTCAACAGGCTTACTATGAAATGCAGATGCAGCTTCTGCTTGGTGGAGGCCTGGAATTTGTTTAACTTTCAGATCAGACTGTGATGTTTGACCCCCTTCTTTTGAAACAGGGTGAATTCCTGCACTGGATGACACTGGCTGTGCTGCCTGGAAGTCCATGTCCACAGCTGATCCTTGTCTTTGGCATTTATCACTCACATACTGCTGGGGATCATCCACATCTTGGGCTTCCAAATTCTCTTTTGTCTTTGCTCTTACAGGCAAAAAATTCAGTAACAAAAGGCTCTTCTGCACACAGAGTTTTGCTGCAGCATAAAAATTGGAAGAGTTAAAATCACAAAAATAGAACAACAAATCATTCTTAGGAAGAAAGTGATTTATCTTATTTCTTCTCAGTTGAGACAGCTAGAAAATACTGTTTTTCATGTTATTTTGATCATGATGCTACCGGTTGCTTAAGTTCAGATTTCCAAATGCTAAATCTGAATAATCACACTGAACCATATGAAGTACAGAGTAGTCAGTGAGAATGCATTTTGTTCTAATAACAATCAGCTGCTCATCTAACATCAGTTAAATGTGGCAAGAAGTATCTACAAAAACAGATGAATATAAGTTCAGAACCAGGTGACCCAAGTGAAAGGTCACTCCCTGCAGAACCTTCCTACTGTTTTCAGCAAGAAAAGCAAAGAATAGCAGAACACAATCCCAGATAATTAATCCAATGTACACTAGGTTATCTCTTGAGGTATGAAAAAGTAACCCCAGTTGCTAACTTACCTTTCATAGCAAAAATAATGTCTCCAGGTTTACAAGGCAATGCTTTCCTGAGCTATCTGGAATGCTCAAACATACAAGGCAACACTCACCGAGAATTTCTGGGTTCACCTCACTTGCTTCTGTGTTCTGCTTCTCCTCAGCATCATTTCCCCTCCCCATCAGGGACTTCTGCTTCATTTCCAACTGTAGACAGACCATTAATATAGTTAAAATATGATTCTCTCTGTGTATCTACACAGCAAGGCAGGATGAAGACTGTAATGATTGAAAGGAATTTAATCTCAGGAAGAGATGACAGTAGTTACTATTCCCAGCTGCAGAGCAAAGCACCCAGGAGCCTAAAAGAGCAGCACCTGAACTGTCAGAGCAGTTACAGCCTCACCCTGAGCTGCTCAAGCTTTGTAGGCTGAGACCATTCCCTGCCTTGTGATTTGATGTGCATCAGTCCTCCAAGGAAAAGAAGGCTTCTCATCTACCCTCAGCACTCAGGAAAACATATACATCTAATTGTGAGATAAAGTCCTCCAAAAATGTGTCACCTCACTAGCAAGCTCTGTCAGATGCAAACATCACCTGTCATGCAATGGGTAAAGGCAATTACTCATTTTAACATGCATCTGCACCCACTGTAACTCTAGTACATCAACCTGCCAGGAATTCTTAGGCAGAAAAGAGGAGGGAGAAGGTCATAAGACAATGAAATGATGTTTAAGACACACCTCTTTCTATGATATAACTCAAAAGAGCTCCAACTGCAATGTAAGAATCTTCCTAATTTACAACATACTTTCTTGCTAAAATATAACACAAATTTAATTGATTTGCAGTCAAGCTCATTCCTGACACATGATGACACATCTGGGGTTGAGGGAAGGAGAGGAGTGTAAGGATGCACTTAAACATTTAAATCCAAAGTTTCAAAGTAAACATATTTTCTTTCTAAGTGAAAATAATTGATGTAGAACAACTGAAGAAAAAACTGTTCCACCCTACTCCTTAACATTGCAAAGTACTAACATTTAATTTACTTAATATTTAGACATTAATAGAGATCCCCCTGAGTGTTCTTACCATCCATATTCTAATGGAATCAGCCAGGGAATATACTTGTGCAAATTCATCACTCAAAGGCACCTTGCCTCCACTGTTGACTGGAAATGAGAGAAAGAAGAGAGTCCTTTTTATTTACAGCTCCATTTTTATTCAACTACTTAACTAAAATTATGCTACAGCCTTCCCTTCATCTCTTAGTCAATACTTGGAATTATACCTGTAAGGAAAAGAAAATAAACCTGCCAACTTTCATACATTTTAAATACATGAACTGCACCTTGACTGATTTTATTCACAAAGTTAATTTACCAGTATCTTTCTCATCTCTTCCCAGAACTGATGCCTGAAGCCATGGAAAAGAAAATCCTTCCAATGCATGCAACAGCACTGATGCAAACTTATCAGAAAAACCAACAAATCATTAGTAGTAACTTAGAGCTCTATGGATGCATTTGTTTTCTCTACTGTTTTACACTATGAATTTGTGGAAGGGATTTTCAAGACCAATTTGCAAAAATTAAAAACCTGACATATCAGTTTCTATTCAAACTGCCCTGACAATGACTATGGAGAAAAAGATATTCTTATTCAGTCTTCCCTCTTCCATTTCCCTTCATAATTTTTTTCCTGTATTCTTTTCAGCATCTCTTCTCCAAACTTCCCATAGTACAGGTGAACAGGGGTCCTGAAATTAGTCTGCCCCAGCATGACCAGCAGATGAAGATACTGACAGAACAGTAGGATGGATTTCTTAAAACATTCATTAATATTTGTCCAGTTTTTAGTGTCACTCAAAAAATTAGCTCAATTGTCAGACATAGACAAAAAGACTAAAGGCAGTAACCACATTAGTCATCAAGTCAGTCTTTGTGTCAGTCATTTTTACTCATAACTTCACAACTCAAAAAATAGCTCAATCATTCTATGAAAATGTAAAATGTTTAGTGTCAAAATCATGACAAAAAGTGAAAATCTAAAATGAAATCCTTCAAAACCAAGTAATATCTTGTTATCCAATACTTCAAACATATCAATAAACTTAATAGAAAGATGCTGTAAGTCAAAAAGTAGTTCATTTTATCTACTGAAATATGCATAAATTGTAATACAATGGCCAGTAACTTAAAAGCAAAACATTATCTTCTATTGGAAAAAAAAAAATTCAATATATATTTTGAGGATTGCAGGGTTGATTTCCACAGAATAGTATTTTGGGAGGTAATTCACACCTCCTCCAACCCCAACAGTTAATAACAGAAGTTGTTGCTGGCTTTTTAGAAAAGGTACAATGTAAAAAATGATCCAAGAACCTCTAACTGGAGCCACATTGTTCTGAATTAAAGCCCCAGAGGACATCACTACCCTCTTAGGTATAGCTTTACAGAATTAGTAGCTTGTGATGGTTATTAAAATTTTGCCAGTGCTCTGAAGACAAATATAGTTAATAAAAAATAAACACTCTAGAGAGAAAGCTTACCTAGTCTGCCTAAATGATTTTCTACAGAATATCTTCTTAAAATTGCCCCATTAAACTGATTTTTAAATGTTATAAACTCAGCTGTAAGATAACCTTTTACAAACTGTAAGTCTTCATTATTAAGATAATCTAATAATATTAGAGTTACCATATTTTTGAAGCTTCTCAAATAAATCTGGAGTGAGATACACCAAAGCAGCAAATGTTGAGTTCACAGCTTGATCAACAGTGGAACCAGCAACTATATCTGTCTTTGGGGTCAGTTTTTTACATGCCTGTATAAGTCCTCTGAAAAGTTCAGATTTTTGCCCACTGAAGTCCTGGGCAGGATCTGATTTTGCAAAGTCGATAAGAAAGTGACGGCAGATGTCGTGGGGAGAGCTCCGAGCCTGCAGAGAAGGGTGAACAACACAGCAACTTCAGCACTGGCTGAGAAAACACAGCAATGAGCTGCAGCTGCACTTTATCCCCTGCAGCTCAGCAAACTGAACAATAAAAGATCCCTGCACAAGGTGGGGAGTGAATCAGATGATCTCTGAAGGTCTCTCCAAACCATTTCATGATTGCATGAAAATGGAAATTAATAAAGGGCACAGCTTCTCTCCTCCTTGATATTTGAATCCAACAGCACAAAGGCCAAGTTTAGCACAGAAGCATGTGCTGAAGGACATTCCAACCCCATAAAGCCAATGAAGCTGTGTGACACATGTGGGTTTCATGCCAGGGGAACACAAGCAAGGTAAGTACCTCGTTTTTGCTTTGCCTGGCTCCCGGGTGTGCCTCAGGACACATCTTATGCCTGAAGACAGGTTTCCACAGAGGAGAATTAATAACTGATGTTACTTTCAAAGGAGGCAAGTCTGCTTCACTACCTAATTCTGCAAGAAATTCAGAACAGATGCTTCAGTTACTAAATAATTTTCTTCATTTTTACAGATTAATGAAAATAATTAATGTTCAACATTCAGTAGGGAAAAAATCTGACACACAATAAAAGTTAATTCAAATAGACTGAACAAGTAATTTAAGAATGTTCTCTATTTTTCTAACATGGTACAGAAAACTGATGTACCCTTTCATTAATGGCAGCATCAATATCTTATCTTACAGTGACAATGTTACAATATGGAAGGATTTTAAATTAAATATTTTCACTGTAGTATAACTACAACAATTTTCTGATTTAAAAGCTATCTTTCCTACTAAACACCTAACTTGTTATATACAAGCATGTTTATATTAAGAAAGGAAGAAAATATTCTCAAACACTTCAATTAATTCCTTGAATTCACAGGTAAATAGCTGTCAAATTTTCCAAGGTAAATATGAACCATCTGACTGGAGCAAGAACTCTTTACCCTTATTTAATTTCTTGTAAGTGGTGGATAAATTCAGATTTAGGAAGCTAGAGAGAACTATTCTTGTTTTTAAATTTAACAATAAATATTTTTTAAATTTTAGTTTTTAAAATTTATTTTAATTATCTTCAAGGCCCAAATCCTAAGTGTACTTAACTACTGAAATTAACCAACCTTAATTTGTGATTTCAAATTTCATTCAATACCAAATGCTTATGTGAAACTTAGAATCATTTGTGTCCTAAGCCCTGCCATTTTTTCAGTTTGTTGGCTCCATATTCACACTCCCAATGCAGAATGGATGACAGCACCAGAGAACAATTTTAAATGGGAAAAAAAATAACATACTAGTTCATAAATGCAATTTAGCTTAGTAGGATTACTTCCATGAGTGCATGGACTTGCAACACAGCAAGGCTTCCAGGTTCATGTGATTTACTAAAATATGGGTATTGATCTAATACTGATACCCAACTGTGAGGGACAAAAGACTCTCTAACAATTTAAAGTTAGAAAGTGAATATTTAATTCAGTATTGAGCATCTGCATGGGGTAATACCCTAAAACATACTGTAAAATCACAAGTGATTACAGTCTATTTATTTACAAAATTTTGAATATTTACATATTCATAACACCAGCACCTCCCATTCCCTGCTTTCTATGGTAGTTAATGACTATAGAGCATGCGTGGTTTGCTTTTCTCAGTCGGGTCTGTGGAGTTGTTACGGGGAGGGGTCATGAAAAGAGGAAGAGTAAGGTGAACCTTCCTTGCCCTGAACTTTCAACCCCTCCCATAGGCGACAATACAAATGATCTCTGGGAGAACTCCCATTTCCTCCCCCCATGACTTTTGAATTGGTTTTGAGATGTAAAAGATTCACAATTGTCTGTGTTTCTTTAGATCTATTTATCAGCTTCTCCTTTTCTCATTGCAAACCCCACTGTGCAAACATAAAAATGACAAGTAATTAATTATTTAAATCCGAGATAACTATCTCAAATCTGACTTCTTTTAACTAACTCTTAATTATTTCCAACAAGGCCTATCTATCTATCTATCTATCTGCTTTAATTCATTCCAGCAAATCTATCTTTTAGCTAAAAACCCTAACTTTTCTTAGCGTCTCACATGCGCAATACAATATGAACTTTATTTTACACTTGACACTTTTATACTTTTATCAGGAGATGCTCAAGATGAAGTCCCTGCTCCTGCTCTGTGCAGAGGTGCCAGTGTGGCTGTGAGAGCACTCACCTCTGGGGGATCTGAGGGCCATGCTGCGGGAAGCCAAGCGCCCCATCAGCCGGCAGACAAGCAGCTGTAAATCCAAGCCCCAAGACACGGCAACGTCTGGGAGGCCGTAAGCAGTGACGGAGAACTTGTATCCCCACTCATTATTGCTGCTGTCAGAGTGAAAGAGAAACTGCAGCCGTGGGCCAGCCTTAAAGGTCACTTTCTACAGAGCAACAAAACAGTCATTTTGCCAAATGTACATGACAGGAAAATGTTTCAGGGTAAGGAATTCCCTTCAGCAACTCTGGGGGTTCAGTATTATGCTCTAGCCATAACAGATCTAATTTTCCCCACCATCTCCACTAAGCAGGTAAAACTTCTATTCAAGAGCTTAATAAGCAATTTTATATATGATTGAGCTTTAAAAGTCAGAGCCACAAAACAGAAGAGCAGCATCCCATTTGAGGACAGAGCCTCAGGAAGGGCCACATTTGTCTTATGATATAAAAGCTTGCAAGGGCAGAGCAAGTTTTACCCATGTATTATTGGCAGTTAAACATGATTATTCCTTTTCACTTTAACTTATTGTTCTTTTGAGAACAGGAACAAAGAGAAATTCTTTACTCATTTATTCCTTTTATTTGCAGCATTTCAGACTTTCTTCCCCATCTCCTGCCCCCCACCTAAGAAATCTAATAAACACACCCATGCACAAAAGCACATATCCTTTTACATAATAGATTTTCACAGGGATCATAAGGACTTCCTAAGACTGGATAAATAATTTGGTTCAGAATTTTAAAGGTGCTCACCTTAGGCCACTTCTCAGTGCCAACTTTTGTATCGTAACGAGTTTTTGCCCCTCTGGCATCAGTAAACTCCAGGTAATCATACCTGTGAAAATTGCAATTCATTACTGCCAAATTTACTTTTTAAGTTTTGGGGGAGAATGGTTTTGCTTTTGGATTTTCACAAGTGCTGTATCTAAGTGCACCCTGTCACTTCTTTCTGAGCCACACCTTCATGTGACTGCTAAGGAATTTATTTCTTGTTTCAATGGAGAAGTCCCAGCAAACACAGATCTGGTGTCTTGCAGGACTTTGGAATTGGTAATGGATGCCAAATCTAACATCTGGCAAATGCTTTAACTAAATAGTAGCCTGATGTGTTACCAAGAGAAACCAAGCCAATAAAAAGAGGGCAAAATAAACACCACGAGCACAAACTGTGGTGGTCACAGCATTATTATAAAACAGATCAAGGCCAAAGGAAGCAAAATTCATGTGAACAGCATGTCTGTAAATTTGCCAGGAGAGGTTTCAGCACAAGGTCATTAAAAAAATACACATTGTGTATTGCTCTGAACAATGAAGAAATTGAAATGGCATGTGTGGAGTGCCCATTGAAACATGAATTGCCCCTCTGCAAACAGACACTGGAATTTAACACAGATTAAATTACCTCCTTTCAGTTTCACATTTTTCATCAAATTCCACCTCAAAGTAAGTTGCCCCATGACACAGGAAGACTGAGACATCATGGCAATTATTTTCATAGTTATGAGGTGATTCCATTGTCCAGGTTCGCAACACTACAGGCTGCTCCTGCTGCCAGCTTTCCATGTCCAACTGTACAACAAAAATGCATTCTTAGATATAAAGGTAAGGAAAAAATAAATTGCCACACTAGATTTTTTGTGTCTATACTTTTAAGTTGCCAGATGTGCATACAAACAGCATTTAAAAGGCTACACCATTGATTTACACTGAAATTATTTCTGAAGAAACCCTTGGCAATCATAATAAAGAAGCATTTCTAAAGCAAAACCCACCCAGTCTCCTGCAGGAGGAGACTGTCTCTCCCACAAGTGACTACAAGTCTCCAGTCATGACAAAAAGTCTGGATGACTAATGCAGATTTAAACATCTACACTACAGACATACAGACTTTATTTGCATCACCAAACACTGAAGCTAAAAATGTTAAATATATACTATTTTTAATTTGTTTTCCTCTTTACCCTCAGAATCCCCTCCTTCCTATCTGCCTTCCAGGCTGCTCATTCCAGTTGCACTTTCTGACCACTTTGCCCATCTCAGTAGATGTTTCTCATTCTTCACTCAACATTTCATTACACATCCCACACTTTTAGAAGCTCTATAGCTCTTTTTCAAAGCTCACCAACAGAATCACCCAAGTTTTCTACGTCATTCTTGCACTTTTGCTTTTGTTTCACTACGTTTAATAGTGCCTGTGTCTTTAGTTACCTTATGAGGTTCACTACAAAGGCTTTTCAGTGGTTCTATCAAAGTGCTGAATCCCTGTAGCAGAGTACAGTGCGGAATGTCTAAAGTGCAAAAATCCAACAAGAAGATGACCTAGGAGCAAACAGAGGTGCCATGAAAATGCCAGACTCACAGCCATGCCCCCAGGAACAGGACAAAATCCCACAGGTCACTTACCAGCTGATGAGTTGCCATAGCAAAGACAGAGCTACTTATTTTTTCTACTATTTTTTTGCCACTGTATTGAGATAAGAGTGACTGCAAAATCGTTCTGATATTTGACAGGAAGTGGCCCACATCTGAAGAGAAAAAAAAAAAATCTTTAGTAGCTACCTTAAAGACTTGCTCCCACAATCCCCTTTATCAAACACTGGGTGCATGGTGATGTGCACAGCAGGAAAGGATCTGCTACCCTGAGGCTGCAACACCCAACACTTCAGAGAAGTTTTCTGTGATATTTCTGTTGTGCAAACAAGTCATGCTTATCAACCATATCACTGAAAAAATGAATGTTGAGTAACTTCATCAAACACTCCAAGACTGTTTCAACAACCTCCATGTATCCAGCAGTCTCTGTACACTGCTAATGCAGCTGAAGTAACAAGTGAGGGTAGGAATTTTTAGTTACAGACTTATGCCATTTTTAAATGTAAGACAGGAACACAGAAAATTTCTTTATATATAAATAACATAGATATGATGTAATTTTACATAAAATTACACCTTTGTTAAGTATTTGGCCCAATTAACTCAACACTGAGCTCCTGCATTTAAAAAAAAAAACTAACGATCCCCCCACAAAAAACCCAACAAAACCCCACAGATGTATCCACCTTTTTAACCGAGTTCCTTTCTTCTTGCTTTTACAAACATCCAAGAAAACACACATCACCACCCAGGAATTTACCAAAGTAAGGGATGCTCAGAAATTAAAATGTTCAAATGAAACCGTGTAACTATTTGTTGTTTGGGTTTTTATTCAGTATTTGGCCCCCAAGACTTACTGAAATGCTTCCTGAAGATTCTCCCAATTGAAAGATTAGGTGTACTGATAAGATTATCAGCTAAAACTCCAAGTTGCTTAATATGCCTACTAATTACTTCCTAGAGAGATTAAAAATGCTATGACAGCTCTGAGTATGCCTCAGGCAACCTTTGGTGACCCCTAATTATACTGCAATTTGCAAAACCATATTTTAAAGTCCTGTATTGCACCATATTTAATTCAGTATTCAATCCCAGCACTTACAGTTTTTAAGTATTTCTACTGCAAGATCCTTGGCTGAATCATCAGTGCCTTTAAGCTGCAGATAGCACCAGGAAAGGAGGCTGCCCTGAACAGACCAGAATAAGGAAGACAAGACTACGCCACTCTCTTGTTGTGCAACATCCAGCATCATCATTTCACACTGAAAAATAAGGAACATTCATGAATGTAATGGAGGCTCTTCTGCTGCAGCATGACACACAGTATGCACCAAGTAAACTGGGATGGACACCATCATCCCACTCACTCCAAAAAAAGATGAAATGCAAATGACAAGCAGCATGTAACACCATGTAGCAAGTGATGCATTTTGTTTTGATATATCACAATTTTAAATAGGAACAGCTACATATGAGTCACTTGATGCTCTCAGCACAGTTTCTCTGCATATGTAAATAACCCTCCTCCATTTCCACCTCCCTTAGTGACATGCCCAATCCTCTCCTCTCAAAATGGAATGACTCCTTCTGTATCCCAGTGTTTCTCCATAGAGTCTTTTCAATGCTATGGAAAAACACCACATCTTACATATTTCATACTGGAAAAATATTATTCATTTCCTCTTCTACTGTTATGAAATGTTAATGCTTAAAGGAAAACACTCAACTGGTTGGAAAAGCTAATCCTACTGACTTGCACAGCCATGAACAGTTGTATCCAGAAGGGCAGGGAAGCAATCTGGGTTTGAGTACCTACAAAACTCATGACAAAGAAGCAGGAGCAAAGCTCTCTTACCTCTCTTGCTGCCACAAGCAGAAGGGTGTCCATGACTGATAATACTTCACTTATGTCAAAATTTGTAGAAACTCCTTTCTCTGGTAACAGTAAGAGTCCACCTGGATCTTGATCACTACAAAACGAAGATATTCTTACTAACCAAAAACAAGAACAGCTCCAAACCAGAAATTTAGTATTTTTTGTGTCAAATCCTACATTGTACAATTACAATGAAAATCAAAAGTTTGTGTTCTGATTACTCCAGGCTAATTAAATCAATACCAACCATCAGCACTGACAAACAATTACTTAAAAAATTGGAAGACAGCCTAGGAGAAGCCTAAGAGCAACATACTGTGATTTCAGCACCAACCTTGGCCAATGTTTTACAGAGCTATTCAGTTAATCAAAATATTGAGTAATCAACATTAGTTGATTACTTCAGAGAATTCTTGTTCAGGGGAATAACATTTCTAAAAAGGATTAGGTACAAACTTATAAACAAATATATATCAGGGGTATCAGACAAATATTTTCAATTTCAGGACCCCTTACCTGAAGTGGGTACACAAGGATCTGAAGGCAAGTTGTAGAGATTGCTTATGCTCTTGCTCTGTGATGTTTTTCTAGAAAAGGAAAAAGATTTATTTTTATGATACATTCTGTTTTCCTCCTCTGTGACAAAGAATTCTAATTTCTGTGTTCTATTATTCATTTTTTGTTAGAAAGGCAGGGTTAGCTCCTCTTTTTTGGATAAGCTGCAGAGGGAAAAGGGGAAGGGTAAAAAGAGGCAAAGAAAAAAAATAAGGTTTTTACTTTAATGGGACAAGGTATTTATTATTTGAGAACAACAAATCAGATTTGTCCTCTTTTTTGCATAAAGAAAGGCACTAAACAATTTCTCATTCAATGTTTACCATCATGGTGAAGAGCTGCTGTCGCCTGGTCAGTCTATCTGGGAAAAAAACTGCTGCTCCACCGAGTAAGGTGTTCTTAACTTCCTCTTTCAGCATTTTCATTGGCATGGAGTTACTGTCCTCCATATCCACTACTGCTCATACAAAAAGGCAACAAAATTACAAGTTCTAATTAATACCCCATCTAATATGTTAAAGGCATAACTGAATTAAATATTAATTGCACAACTTCAAGCCCTTACAATCCCATTACATATACAGAAAATGAGAGGAAACTTTTTAACTTATAGCAAGAAAGATTTATATTAAGAAAGAATATATTTATTCACCAAGTCAATGAATTCTAGGAAAATTGTAACTTGACATCCATCAAAGCTAATAAAATTTTCAAGATGTGACAGATTCTATATAAAGTGTTTTTTCTCTAGCTCACTTTGCAGGAGACTCTTCAAATTATGCTTGAACAGAGAGTGTGCCATCCTACTTCCAATGTCATGTGATTCCCATTCTCTTCACTGGCTCCAGAATCTTCCCTGTGTCCCTGTAAACCTCACAGTCTACTCACGAGCTCATTTATGCTGGTATGCAATATCAGAAATAAATAAACCCCAGTAATGTTACAGCCAAAGGGTCACATTCCCTAGTGGCACAAGCAGGTGACACATTCAAAAGGAGTTTTCTATTGCAGCTGTTTCCAGACCACATTTTCAGAAAGTCTACAAAAACATTTCTTTGGGCCAAGAAAACTTTCTAGTGATAATTAGCACACACTGACCTGAAGGAGAAACAAGGAGCAGGAGCTGACTTGGCCTCTAGGAATGAATATCTTTTCCCAAACTTCAACAGACAAAACAATCAATAAATATTGAATAAAAATTACCTTCACACAGATGTCTATAAAGCTCTTCTGCAGCTTCTGTGTGACCAGCTGTTTTGCTCTGAGGAGTTTCTTGAGGTTTAGCAGTTTTATTATTTCTAGTAAGTACAGAGAAGCAGCTCTGAAGAAGCTGCAACAGCAGTGTTTGAGCAAAGATACATTCTTCCCTTGGGCTGTAAGAAGATATATAACAAATAAAAGCAAAAATTAGAAAAGCAGCTCTTTTGCACCAAGTAAGTTTGCTATGAAAGCCACCATTTCAGATAGATAAAAACCACTGAGTGGAGAGACACAGCCAAAGGAAGTGTAGCTACAAGCTCAATTAATCTACAGCTTGAGCTCCTACATAACTTTATAGTTAAAAGTCCATATGGCAGAAGTAGGGAAATGTTATTTATGTAAATGATGTAGTTTAAGAAGAACAAACTGCTGTAACTAAACAAAGCATATTTTATTTATACACACATACACTGATTAGTGCTTCATCAGAGACTAAAGAAGAAACTTACTTTTGGTGCAGTTTATTGTAAAAATTCCAGAACAGCTGCAAATCAAGGCCTGTGAAATCTAAAAATGACTTGTATCTTAATCCACTCTCCTTCTGCTGAACCTTAAAAAAGCAAGGAAAATGCAGGATTGGAAAGTTAACTCTATACAGAACACACTTGCAAAACATAAATCCCTGAGCACTGGGCTTAAATGAAAGCACAGCCAGCTTTTCTACAAATCTGCAGCTAACATGAATTCCGGTTTAAGTTCTTTCATGGATATTCTGGTGTCTAAATGTGACAGTTCATGCTGAAACCTTCTTATTCACAGAATCCTCCCCTCTTTCTGGATTTCTAGGATCCCACCCCTTTTCTCTACCACCAGAAGAATTTATAACCTCCACCTCTCCATCTAATTTAACTGGAAGTAATAAACCTCCAGCAAACATACACAGAATCCTATTTTTGAGAAATAATTTTTTTCCACAACATGTTTTTTAACCTTTGTTAAAAGTACCCCAACTTTACTTTGCCCATTCACAACTGCTCTTTGCATAGCCTTATTCCTTCTAGCCTGGCAAACAGAGGCTTAAAAAACACTAAAAAGTAAAAATACCAGGTCTAATGCCAGCTGCTGGATAAAATGAAGTGTCTTCAGGAGCAGAGTTGTGCCACAAACGGTGTCATCCTCAGTTTTCCTGCACTGCAGGCAGCTGATGGTCCTGCAGGGCTCATCTCGCGGGGGCCGCAGATAGCCCAGAACACTCAGCCCTTGCACCCCGAGCCGTTCTGCTGAGTCTTGCCTGGTGCACAGGAACTTGATCATCAGGTACTAGACAGACAAAAATAGCACAAGATTTGGGTTTAAAAGCTAATACAGATTGGGCTTTTAAAAGGCATGAGTGCACGTAGGTGAGGATTGAGGAGGGAAGCCTCAGTCACTTGTCCATCACGTCCAGAGGTTCAAAATACTGAGCCTGATATTCAGGCTAAGTTAGTTCTCTCCCAACTTCCAAAAAGTCATAGGGATGGTTCTATGACCTCTACAGGTGCCTGCAAAGTAATTAGTAATTAATTAGTTATCAGTTCATTCTTTCTGCACACGCTGCTCCTCACTGCCACAGCTACAGTATTCTTGCAGGGTAAAGAATTATTAGCTGCATTTAAAAGCAAGCAGAGGATCAATATGTAATATTTAGAATATACTTTGATCAGTCTGTTCTCAGTGAGGTGCAGAGTGCAAAACTGAAGGAACAGGAAGTCCTGCCATCCACATGTACTCAGTTACTCTGCAGCAGCAGTAACTTAGCAAGCAGCAACAGAGTTAGAAAAAACCCAGCTGACACAACAATACCATCAATTCTCTTAATTCTCACAGTGCAGATGGATTGGGGAACCACAACAGCTGATTCCAGAACCATGGTCTGAAATGCAACATTCCCTACAAATGCACCAAGCACAATCAAAATCAAAATCAAAACAATCCTTTGCCATTCTCAAAATGAAAGAGTCTCCATTCTCTGGGGACAGCAACCTAACTGATGGAAACACTTTATAATTGTTTGCCCACTGAAACATGGATTGAAGAATCTGGCTCTGAAAGAATAAATGCTGTGACTACACAGTAGTTAAATGGTGTAGATACCAGAATAAAGCAACAATTATATGAAAACCAGTAATCTGCACATTATCACATAACTTTGCATTAAATTTGAACATGAAGCACCACTCAACAACAGCTATATATATATGCATACAGAGAAAAATAATAAAGTGCAAAGGGCAAAAGTTAAATTATTCATTTAACTAGAAGCTTCTTAATTTTTTTCTTTGTACAGGAGAGTTCTCCCTCACAAAATAGAATTCGCTTTATTTCAGTTGGCACAGAAAAGAGTTTCTGTTCATTGTGACTGAGCCAAGGGGTTTTAATGGGTTCTTACCTGGGCAACTCTGCATTGCTGCATTTTGACATCAACTTCATCCCATTCTTCTTCTACTTCAAACCAGCCAATGGGATCATCATCTCCCAAATCATCACATGAATAACTGCTTCTGTGTATAAAAGAATGGAACACACTTTTTAAAGAAAAAGTTTAGACACAATGCAAAGCTGATACTCTACCAAAATACTTAGAGGACGTTATGGCTATAAAGATGAAGAAAGACAACAGAAAGTTTCACAAACTCAAAACTCTATCACATGTAAGGTAAAAGAAAAATCAAGAAAATCTTTGTCATGGTCCCTTAACCTCCCCTTACTCCAAAGGAACAGTTCTGGAAACTGATTTAATAAAACTTAATTTAAAAATGTCAGTTACCATCCATAACATTGATCTACTTGCACCCCAAGTAGAAGGTTTGTTTTGCTATATCCTTTTTATAACAGGCCTTTAAACCAAGTGGCTGAAAACAACAGCTATATACATATTTCATTCAACTTACCATATTGAGGCTCATTAAAATCAAACAAATAATTAAATGATGCACCATTTTTAATTCACTTGGAACAACTCAGTAGTTTGAGTGGCATTGTAAAATGATCAAATAAAACATTTATTTTCCATGTATGCATTGCAAAAATCCTTTTATACCTGGTTTTTAAAAACTGTTTGAATTCCCTCAGCTTCCATTTGTCGTAGCTCTCAAACCTTTTGAAGTGTTCCTCAGCATGGAACTTTTCTGAGGCACCATTGTAGGCAAACACCAGCCCACACTGAGCCCCAATGGCTCCTCGCCGCACCTGAAGGGGCAAATCCACAGCAAGGCAGTAAGGAAAACAAGCACTTATGGAAAGCAACAAATCCTGACAATCCTGGTCTCTGGAATTGCACAGGAAAATGAAACACATTTAGAGAAATGGTATGAAAACGTCTGTAACCCACTGCATTGAGATCATGGACATGGTTATTATTTACTATATTTATCACCCTGCCAGCATCCTAATATTAACTAGAGTTCCACATATTAATTCCCATTGTACTTTTGTTTTCTTTTTAGATTTAAAAAAATAAACAAAACTAAAATCACATTTCCCTATTAATATCACTGCACTGCAAAACAACTCAGCTGCCTCTCCATCTCCAATTAGAACTTACTTGCTAGAAGTCCATTCATGTTTAAATCTCTTTGACATAGAAATATGCATTGTTGGAATTAAATAATACCATTGCTTTGCCTGAAGTCAGTAAGTCAATTCAGCTGCAGAAACCTCACTGAAGTTTAGTCTTGGCCACGAGATTTAATCACAAGACCCTCCTTTGAAACCAGTTAACAGACACACCAAATGTTCAAATTGCACTGGTGTCTCTAAACAGAATTTGAAATACCTTCATTTAATCTGAACTCACATGCTTTGTATCTTGATATCTGCTATTCACAGAGTCAAAAAATTATTTTAAATGTAAGAGAAAAGATCTTGTATATAAATCCACACACTTCAGAGTGAAGCCATAAAGCAAAGAGTCTCTGGCTTGAGATATATATTGCAAGATATAGATAAAATCAATACAAAATAAATGTCTTTACTACATGTTTGTGGCTCCCTGGAACAATTTAGGAGCTCATTTTTCTGAAGTTTCTGACTTACACTGAAGAAAAACTCTAAAATAATAGTACTTCATAATGAATTTAAATTTCAGTTCAATTTCAAATTCAATTTCACCACTAGGGGAAAAAAGTAAGTCTGCTCCTTCAAAAACTCCCAACAACTACATACCTTTACTCTAATTTGTGTCACTTGAAATGAAGATTCAGTTCCACTAGAAAGAATGATACTTGCTCTGGTTCTCCCAGTTTCAGTAAGAAAACCTAAAGCAGCAGTGGGAACAGAATGAGTTTGAATGAGTGCTAATGCAAGATGCTTGAAAGAGAATACTGGGATTGTGGGCTGAAGGGGGGAAACAAAACCACAATGGTTTTCCAGTGACATGCTCATTAGCAAGTGTTTCCAATTAAAAGGGACTACTTAAACATTGTATTTAACACAGGCAGTATCTCTCTGGGCAGTATCTGCAGCAGTTTCAAGAATATTTTCTCATGAAAGTTTATTAGTAATTACCAAATACTTTGGCTTGTAGGTCTATTGATTGAACTCGGTGAATAGTCCCCCAAACTGTGACCCACAAAACAACAGTAGACAAGCCACAAAATAACTAAAGAATAAACTCAAATAATACACATGAACAAACAGAGGTGTAAAATAAGCATTTAGAATGTGCTTGATTTTCTGTCACAATGGCTTTCATTTACCAGTAGCACTGCACAAGACAATAAACTAATAATAAAAAAAAAGATTAGGTGGCATTTCACTTAAAAAGGTGGTCAAGAAACACAAATCTCTTTGTTTAGGTTGTATCCAGTACATAAAAGCATTGCATTAACAAAGAGAGGCTTTAAGAGAGAACTAATAGGCACGTGCTGTGAGAATTTGAATGATTTCTACAAACTCTCCCCCCACCAATATTTGGGAAACTAACAGTGATTCATGACTTCAGCCCACAAAGTGTGCTCTGGTAGAATATTCTCTGTGACAGCTCACTGCTGACTTCCACATAAAATATTAATAACTCTCTCCAAAATCCAACCTTTTTGTTTGGTTGGCTTGTTTTAACAATAAACTAGTTTATTAGAAATCCACAGTGCTGCAAAATCAAATTTATATATTGTTTTGGTTTCCTTTTTTTGTTAGTTTACCTTTTTTTTTTTAAATTTCAAATCTTCCATAGCATAAAACTATAAAGAATCAAATATATATAAGTAAATATGGAACACCATCACAGCATTGTTAATAATCATTAAGTTTGGTGGAATCACCTAACTTAAATGATTTTATGATTCTAATATTATGGATATTAAGTTCAGCCTCTTACCATCCCCAGTCCATGGCTCTACAAGGAGGTTTTCAGGCCCTGATTTATCTTCTTTTCCCTTTACATCACATGCTTGCAGAGTGAGTCGTAAAGGCTTTCCTAAGTCAAAAAAATCAACAGGTTTATCAAATTCATTTGAAATGGTAAAATATATTTTCCAAAGTTCTTCATTCAGAAAAAAAAAAAAGAAAAAATTACAATAGTATGAGATTTTTCCCACTGTCAGACCCAAATAAGGGGAGGGAAACTGGAGTATGAGAGACACATTAATCTAAAGTAGGTAGAGTTTTAGATACAGACAGAAGGACAATGAAATTCATGACAATTAACATTCTTTCAACTCTTGTCACACTTTGGAATTCACAATCCATTAAATACCACTTACAATACCACTTACAAAAGGCATTAGCTACTCTGAGGAAAAAGAACCAATTTTCAAAATTTTCTAAAGTAAACATCAATAATTATAAAATAATCCATGTGTTCTTTGGCACAAGACAAGAAGTACTGAAAAAACAAACTAAAGGCAAATAAAGGGCAGAATTTTTCATGGGAGACTAATGAGAATCTCAGGAGTTGATACCTGAGAAAATACAGATTTATCAAACAAGTACAGCAAATACAGCAAAATCACCACCTGATGCCAGACCATGAACACCTCATGGCATACCCAAGATTATAAAAACTTAATTTTAACTCGACTTATAAAAGTGAAAGAACTATACAGAGATGCTAATGACATTACATTTAAAATGCATCTTAAATTCCATGTGCCCACAGGAGAGAGCACTCACTGAGGCTCACTCACACACACAAATGTCTTACTGGAAGAATAAAAATACTTTCTGTCATTTGCCTTTTAAGCAACACAGACACCATCATCACTATCCTGATACAGGGGCCATGATCTACAAAGTTCATGTTTTCTCTCTTGAGAAGGTCCTACTTGGTTTAACTCTTTGATCACAGAAAGCTGATCAACCACCAACTTTTCAGGTAGTTCAGTTAATAGGTTGTGATTTCAGTGACAGTTTTAATTAAGAAGATTTGGATAATTTTAAAACCCACCAAGTGGAACAACTCAGAGCTGTGTATTTTGTTAAGCCCGTACAAGAAAGGAGCCAGGATTGTTCCATTACCATATTTATAGAGCAGGTTCTGTCTGACTGCAGCCATGGAAGAGATAAGTGAGGAAGCCTTGTATGGAGTGTCCAAATGATCACTGATGGCACAAAGGGAACTCAGCACTTTGGCAACACTCCCCCGGGCTAAGGCAAAGGCCAGGAGTGTCAGCTCCACCTCTGGAGTAGTACAACAGCTGTGAGAGAGAACAACAGCAGTGTGAAAAGAGAATTTGGGACATTTTGTTTGCCAAAAAAGGCAAGCTGCCACAGAATCTCTCAGGTGCTTGCTTCTTGATACATTTGTATTTTTCAAGATACTTAAAAAAGAGCATGTGAGTAAAGATGTAAAAATTTGATTTATGGATTATTCTAAACCACTTCCCACTGCATCAACCACACAAGCTCACCTTGTTATTCTGATAAGGAAGCTATCTACTTCTTCCAAAACATTTGGTGATAAGAAGCTTGAAAAATCTGTGGAGCCTGGTGTTAGGGAGAGAGGTGGCATGTGCTGCAATGCTTTCCTAGGAAAAAGTGAAACATAATGTCAGGAAACCAGGCAGAATTGGAGAAAAGAGCCTCCTAATGTGAATTAGATGCTTGAATCTTCATGCTTTGTGTGGGTAGGTCTCTGCACATGGCTTCTGAGTGCACAAAATCTTTTTACACAGAGAATCTGTTCAAAAGGGAACAACAGTATTGCATTCTAGGCAGGGAAGGTTTAATGACTGCTGGGTAATCTTGAATCTAGTCTCAATCTCAGATTTAATGAGACAAACATATCAAGGAGTTTTAAATTAAATCTGTGACAGCATTAGAAATAGCTTAATGTCCAAGCATTGCCGTACTTTAAATTGGTCTAGAATTGAGCAAGAGACTGTGCATAAAGGGAAAATTGATTTTAAATTCCCTCAGAAAAATTAGACAAACTAAGACAGACACTTGTTAACTCAAATCAGAATTTTTCTGAATTTCCAAAGATAATGTGATAACCCCTGAAATTAGGAATTCTTAAGCAGTTTCACCAAAGTTATTCCATCCAACACTAAAGTTTTCCCATTCAATACTACAGTTGCTCCATCCAGTTCTAAAGTTTGGGGTTTTGCTTTATAGTTCTAAACACTGGATCTAATTCCTGAAAGCATGATTTCAGTCAGGATTTCTCCATTATAAATTTTAATGCTTTATTAGCTCAGTGTTCATGTTATATTTCTAAAAACTATCTAAACTTCACCAAAACTGAAGGCCCTCGGTTTCAGCAATGCCTACAACTATGGGCCTGTCTAAGGCATGAGCATGTATGAAGTTATCTAAGCTTTAAAGAGATTTCACAGATGACAAATTAAAAGATAGGCTTAGTGGACTTTAACCTACAAGATTCATTAACCTAATGACAGCCCTGCTTTTCAGTGACATTGTGCTAACTGAGCTCTGTAAAAGCTCATGTGGGTGTGGAGAGGTTTTATTAGGATTCCAATCCTTCAAGTCATCGAGCAGAAGTGTTTGGCAATCAAACAAGGAAACATTACACAGAAAATGGCCAATCACCACAAGCAAACATTTGCATGGAGATGGTGCATATACTCAAATATATCCCCATAAAATGCATGACAAGGCATTACATAAGGAGAAATCTGCTGAAAATCAAACTAAATTAAGCTTCAGTCCTAAGGGGGAGATGTTAATTTTATTGATTATTAATTCTGGACAAGAAAAATGAATCAATTTTAGGCTGCTCAAAGTCATTACAAGGAAATGGATCAGTGAAAAATCTATTTCTCAGTGTCCATTCAGTCATGGTTTAACAACTAGATTAGATGAAACAGCCAGGAGAATTACACTTGTTCTAGTATGTGCAAGTGGATAGAAGGAAAACATAAAAAATCTGAACAATGAGACAGAAAAAGATGTTTAAACACCTTAATGGAGGGAATGGGAATCAGTTACATATGTACATATGACAGATTGCTTACTAAAGCCAGAACGATTTCTTTAAAAGATTGAGAAGTAGATAAATCACACCTCATGTAAGTTTGGTACTTACTGAGTATTCTGTAGAATGGTGTGAACAAATGCTGGGTTTGTTTCCATGGAAGCTGTCACCAGAGAGGTCAGCAGGGACCAGTACCAGATGGCCGAGGCGTCGCACACGGACACTGCCACCTTCTTCACTCGCTGGTAGCCCAGGGCCCGCAGCCCGTGGATCCTGGTGTCACATCCATCACTAAGGCAACGCTTGATGTTTATCTGTACATCTGTCAAAACACAACACAGAATTTTCTTGCCATTTCTTCTGCTAGATTAGAGCTAGAAGAATCCAGATATTGCAAACATTAAATTAGCGCAGGAACATTTGGAAAAGTAACGGCAGATAGGGAACAGCACCGCCTGATATGGACAGCCAGACACACTGGGCACCCTCTGATCTGGGAAATTCAGCCTTTGCATAAATAGCCTGTGGATCCTTACAGATGCTATGGCTAGAAACCGGGAGAAGTTGTAATAAAATATCCTCAAAGTGGAAAACAGATTGTAGATTATTTCACCAGTATCTTCCTACCTACATACATAGGTAGGAAGCAAGTGGTTGTGGAGATAATAGGGAAAAGGAGCAGAGCCTAAAGGCAAAGTTTAAAGTTACATAAAAATTTTCACACAAGTTCTTGACTATTTTGCACAGATGGCATTGTCCTGATTACTTTTGAGGAGCAACATCCATGCTGCCCACTTCTGTGGCAGTGAAAGCTCCTCTCAGGGAAAAGCATTTTTTTGGAACTGAAGGGACAAAATTCCTGAAGCTGCAGAAACTGTCTTAGGAAGGAGCAGCTTTTATTGACTGATTCCAATATAGCACCCACAGAACTACTATAATCAAAAATAAAATCTGCATTACATTGAACCAACTTCAGAGTTTCAGTACCAAAAAAACGCAGATTTTTAGCTAGATACTATCAGCCAACATATGCTTCCACTCTGCAAGCAAGGATATTTTAAAACTGCCCCATGTCTTCACACTGAAAGGCTAAAATTGCATCTTTAGTAATTTTTCTCTTCAACCCTTAGCCCACATTACAGAGAAAGGCTCGGAAGACTCTCTTACAGGCTAGAAATTAAACTAGAATTAAAACAATTTCTCTGACCCAAGGACAAGGCCCAAAGTGTCACCCCTGGTTACTGACACTTCAACACATCTCTCCATGATCTACCCAAAGTTTCACCTTCCAAAAAGCACCAAAGCAATATCCCAATGGTATTTTTATTGACTCACACATCTGACTAATGTTAGCGTTTTCCAACAGTGTTACGTAGCCAGTGATATTGCTTGGAATGTGAACATCTCGGACCTCCTGGAGACTGCTGGCACTCCTTCCCACTGCCACTGTGACCTGCTGTGGCATGTAACTCTGGTCATTAGCTGCCACTGCAATGGACAGGTGTCTCAAAACCACATCTGGTTTCATCTTTAAACTGCAAAGCAAGTAAGAGAAAACAGTTCTTGCAAAGAGAAGGTAAGCCAAGCATTGTGCTTTTATTATTATATATCATAATATTATATATATGCATATATAATAGGTATTATATGATTTTCCTCCTCTACAAATGCAAATAAATCCTCTGAAATTTACCTAATGCTTCACAGATGTTCTTAACACCATACCATGGTGAACAAGTAAAAAAATTTTGATTTAGGAAACAGTTGTCTCTGAGAAACTGTAGAATTTTCTATTTATATTTTCAACTGAGAATTCCTTCCTCAGGAATAAAAACGCAACGTCAATAATGACCAAAATGAGATTTTTTTTTTTCTTTGAAGCACACATTCTTAGATCTACCTCTGAAAAAACCAACTAAACATTTGAGTTTCATGGAGCATTTCATTTTCATGGAACTTCCTGGACAGTGGCAAAGTGTTTCTATTCAAGCACCAACCCCTGAATCTGTATTACAGCTTGGAAAGCTTCACTATACAACGAGTCTGTGTGTAATCACAGCAGATACAGGCATTTTACAGGTGACTTTAACTTGGCAGTCAGGCTTTTAAATTTTATGCAGAGATGAATGACTTCTGCTTTTATCTGTATTCATCTGTCAGTCATTAATTCCAGCTGGTTTCAATTACACCTGTATTGGGTTTGTGTGACAAGGTTTTAGCAGTGGGGGCTACAGGGTGTGAGAAGCTGCTGGAGGTTGGACCTGTGTCCCCATGGGGAGAGCACTGGAGGAGGTTTGCTGGCAGGATTTGTGATCCTATGGGGGACTCATGCCCCTTCCTGAAGGACTGATCCCCATAGGGGCCATTCACTTAAGATCTGGATTTCACAACCCATGGGGGTCCCTTCCAACTCAATATTCTGTGATTCTGTAACTGCACCCCATGGGAAGGGCCCACACTGGAGCACTTTGAGAGGGACTGTCTGCTGTGGAAGGGACCCCACCCTGGTGCAGGGGAAGGCTGTGAGGAGTCTTGCCCCTGAAGAGGAAGGAGTCAGGGGAGGAAGGAGTGTGGGAGGAAGGCAGAGCCAGCATGTGATGAACTGACTGCAGCCCACATTCCCCATCCCCCTGCGCCTCTGGAGGGGAGGAGAGAACTTCTCTTCCGTTTTTCTCTAAGCCTAGGAAGAAAGGGGGAAGACTTGGTTTTGTTTCTCCTAACCCCACCCTGATTTAATAAATTGAACTAAATTCCCTGAATCAAGTGTGTTTTGTCTGTGATGGCAGTGGATGAGAGAGCTCTCCCTGCCCTTGACCCAAGAGCCTTTTGTTACATTTTCCCTCCCCTGCCCAGCTGAGGAGGGGAGTCATGGAGCAGCCTTGGGGGCAGCTGGCACCCAGCCAGGATGAATCCAGCCCCACAGCCCTGGCTCAGGAGTCAGAGCCCCAGCCCTGAGCTCACCGGATCCAGTGGGATCGAGCGCTCCCGTCCGACTGCCAGAAGGAGGAAGTTTCTCCGTTCGTCATCTTGTCGATATCGGCAGAGTTGGAGGAGGTTTCGATGTGTGTGTAGCACTTAGTGACAGACTTCAGCTTTTCTGACTCCTGATTACCATTCAGATCACTGGGGTATTCTGCAAAGAAATACCTCAGAATATTTTTCCTTGGCCTGTTTTAAGTATTGTTGTACCTTTGTAAGAACTATCTCACACAAATTAACTTGTTGGCACAAAACACAGCCCCCAAAGGACTGTTTCTGACAGAAACTAGGAGACAGCAAAGTTTCATTTCAGATGAAATTGCAATAATCTCTATCTACCACTCTCAGTATGAAAACACCTCCATTCCCTGGAGTTCAATAGCCTTTATCTATCCCTTTCATTACTGGCCTCACCAGTGCTTTATTATTTTTGTGCCCAAGTACAAACAGATGAAAGGGAAAAGTAAATTACAATGGAGAAAACTTCAACTCATGTATTTTAGGAAAGAGACAAAGCAGTCTCTTTCCCATGTAACTTGATCTATTTCAATAGAAGCGTAGAAATGTGAAAATATCTAGTCAAGCTCTAAAGAAAAGGAGCCCTCCCTATAGGAAGCAGGCCAGTCCCATCAGAGATATAGTAAAAGATTCATCATCTCTAGTTCAAAATGATAAAGTATCTTCAGCAACTAGTAGAGATATTTGACTGAATACAGAATATCACAAATGAGTAACCATCGATTCTGAAACAGGCCAGGAGAAAGATAAGAACATTCCAGAGTGTTACTCAGATTGCTGGGTAGTTCATTAATTAATTTATATGCTTCAGAAAACCAACAAAAATCCACAGAAGCATGCAGATCAACTTCATAAAACATGAGGCCTGTTAGAGGTGACCTAGTAAGGAAAGCTTTTCATTTTATCTGTTGTCTCTTTTACAGAGCCATGGCTACATTACCATCCTGTAAAAGAAGGAAGCCATTGCATACCTCTCTCTTTTAGGAGAAGTCGATCCAGAGAATCCTTGAGCACGGAGGAGCGCATGCTGCAGATGTTGTTGAAGTACTCCAGCACTGGGTAAGGGATGGCAGTACTGGAAATGCGGTTCCGGTGCAGGAACCTCAGGATCATTGAGGCATGAAGGCCCAGGCGCTCTTTCGATTCAGAAAATATATCAATAAACCCTAGAAAGAGACATTATTTCCTTGGGTACCACAGTGTAAGAAGGATGTAAAACTATGAGAGACTGTAGCTCAAGTCTGCAACCTCTACAGCAGGGAAAAGTACAGGAAAGTATTTTTGTCAGTGACTTGAAATGCCTGAAGGAGTTCAAAACAATTACCAAAAATCTTATGTTTATTTTGCTGTCCCAAACCCTTACCTTCAAAATCAAAATGAAGCAGTTGTTACTTGGTTAAAAAGTTCAGGTGCCTGCATCACTCACCCTGAGCTACACTGAGCTCCTTTTGGCCTTGTGGATTATTCCCAAAGAGGTGCCCAATGCTTTCCACCAACTCGGTCAGAAATGTCAGCTCCTGAACACTGGTACTCTGAATCCCAGTGCATTTACATGCAGAGAACAGCACTCTTTAAGTCCTCTCCTCTGAGTTCTCTGTAGCCAGTTCTAGCGTTTCTTGTCTGATCCTTTAAGGCAAATCCCCTTTAGCCACTTATCATCAAACACTTGGAAGGAAAGCCAGTAACTGACACTTATCCCAGAAATCAAATTCTGGAAACTGACACTTTCTGAACTATAAACCATAAAACCTGAATTATGTTTTATCAGGATTTCAAATGCTGAGTAACAATATAATAATAAAATCTGTGACTCATCCCCTGGAACAGACTCCATGGAGGATTTATTCCTCCAGTTACCAAGTACAAGACTGCATTAACTGGGCACTCACCAAAATTCTGCAAGGTACACTTTTCTGTCTGTGAGATAAACCAAACAGGGGTGAGACACTCCCCAGTCACACAGAGAAGGAAACGGTCATTATTTGTGAAAAGAAGTTCTGCATGTAATTCTGGGAAATGTTTAATTTACAGCAACTCCACTTGCTTGACACTAAAGAACCAAGAACCTCTGCAGGATGGTTTTGATAAGATTAGGACAAGCACTGCTATTAAAGCAATTTATTGAAGCAGCACTCCTATGGGGCAGGGCTTGGGAAACCCTTTCTTCCAACACTCTGCTCCCATACCTGGCACCAGTGAACAAGCTTGCAGTTGCCTGATCACATGGCTCAGCTCCCCCTGAAGATTTGCTCCACTAGAATTCTTGAGAGCCTCCAGCATATTCTCCACATCCACAGTGCCATCTCCTTCAGCATCAAACTGTGCAAAGGCCTGAAGAGTAAGAAAAAAAATTTATTTCAGCATATTTCCTTAAAGCAAGGTATTTCATAGAAACCATAGCAACAAGCTTTGCAACAGTATTAAAACAAAATCAAAAGAATCCATTTCCCCAAGTATTAAATTCATGGTAACTGGAAGCAGCCTGGCTGGAAATCTGCAGTGTTTAGCAAGTTTGAAGGTATTTGCACTGCATTCCTATAAAAGCCAGCTGGAGTCATGCTTAGGTGGAGACAGCCCATCATATTCACCAGTGAATCAGCAGGATCCATCCATGGGTGCTGGGACTTTAAAGAAAGTTCTCACCAGAAAGTTCCTCAGTTTGAGGGTGGTTTGGTTCTAAAAGCCACACCTTTGATTACTCATCACTGCTGCATCCATCTCTCACTGCATCCACTCAAATTCCTTCAGGGTTTACACATTTTCTTTATTTAAGTAATTGTCCTAAGAACAGTAATATTTTTTCATTTGATTTTTCTTTCAATAAACTGTCTTCCTACACAAAATATCAGTTTAATATAGTTCGTCTGAGTATTTGTGAAAACAGTGGATAGAGTTAGAAAAGGTTGGGATTTTTTTATTGAAGAGAATCACTGGCAGCTTTATTAACTTTGACCTTAATAAAAAATTTAATACAAAAAGTTGTGTGGAGCATGTACAAAAAGTAACTCACACAGCATTTCACAGCTTTGAACTAACAAACATATAAGGTATTTTTATTCAGCTGAGCCTATAAAACAGAACTAAGCTCGTAAATGTAATTTACTTTAACTAGCTATTTCAGAGAACTCATGATCCAGTTGAACACTATTATTAAAAATCTGGCTATATTTTCACAATCAGATTAAATTTTGAAACAAACTTCTGTTTAATTGCTAAAAATGAGACTTGTTCCAAAAGAGAAATGCGGTATTTCAGGAGTATCCACCTATTTCATATAAACTGGGAATACACTTACAAAAGGTATTTCTTTACAAGCAAGACTTGAGTCTCACTGCCCTGAACTTTGTATTCCATGTTCAGCCACCCAAGCCAAGTAAATTTGGTCTCTAAGAAGAGATGATCTCACAGGTGTCTGAGTCAAGGGAGGAAGCTCCTGCTTCAATCTCTTGGTTTGTTGCCTGATTATTAGACTTGATATACCATTAACAGTGCTATCCTAGAGAATAGTAACCTGAAATGATTAGCTCAAAATAACTTGCCAATTAACCATGACATAATTACACCATCAAAATGAGAGCAAAGTCCTCAGAAGACAACAGAATCGAAATCAGTGTTTTAGCTGAGTAAAGCTCTCATGGCACTTCTGTGGCACAGAGCTGGATTTTAGCTTGGAAGCTTTATAAAGTCTTATTATACACACAGCTGAACACAAGCTAATAATGATCACCTCAAAAAAATTACTCTGAGCAGCAAAGCTGGTGCTGAGCATCCAGCAGGCACCACGGCCAGTCCAGCCCAGGCACTGGGCAGATCCCAAAACAAAAAACCAACACCTTTGCTTGAGGACAATAAGCCAGAGGGAATTAATTCTAATGGACATAACTCAGTTGCCAAAACAATTCAATGTACAGTTTCACACCACACCACACATCATTTTTCCTCATATTTGAAGTCAAACTGCACAATTACTAAACTACAAATTGAATAAGTTTTGTGATGTTACTGGTGACAATGAAACACAAGCAACGAGGCTGAATCTGCTGACACCTACTTTAAACCAATTTTTAATACTCTAATGTAAGGAGGGATTATTACTTACATGCTTTTCTTTGCATCTTAATGCAGTATTTTGTGTTTTATTTTTAAACTCTTCCTATGATCTCAGGAGACTGCACCAAACCTAGAACTCTAAAACTATTTTTTGACTGTTCAGTATAACTTAAACTCTGTATTTGACCAAAAATATACACAATTTCCACTGCTGTCCTGTGTAATGGGGGAAAAGAAAGAAAAAAGTGGGGGAAGAAAATGAGAGAGTCAACCTGTACTTAAAGAATTTTTGAGCTGTGTGCAGGACTGGGACATGATACAATTCAGCAGCAGCCTTACACAATCCAGCTCACCCTACTCCTACAGTAACTCCACACAGTTCAACCCTGAACATGATGAATCATGTGAGAAGCATCTTTCATAGGAAATGATGAGTGAGAGAGTTGCTCGGAAATACAGCACATGGAAAAATCAGCCCCTCATCTCATAGCTCAGGAGCTGGATGGCGCAACAAGGTATCCAAAAGGTGATTTGGGAGAACTTCGTATTTCATCCTCTGCTCTCAGCAGAACTGCAGCATTAATGTTGCTGGATACATGACATGAGAACTGCTGAGGCAGTACTAAGAAGGATTCAGAAGTTCAGTTTATCTAGAAAATAGATTTTGCATTTAAACATTGTTCATAAAACATTTGAAGACTGTGCTCAAAGCCCTGCAGTGAGAACAGAGAAACAACTGAAAGGGCAGATCAAACCTGGGCTGTGCCGGACAGGACTCTACAGACATTAAAAAGTGAAACCTATTGACCTGCCACGCCTAAACTTCTCATCAGTGTAAAAGGAAAACTCAAATACCACAGCTCGTGGGTTAGTGCCAGCAGCAGACACGATGACATCAAGCTTTTCCACAGAACTCTCAACATCTTGACTTTGCAGGACAGACCAAATGTGACCACATACCCTCACCACGGTAAATCCTGTGACTAGCTTTTTCCCCACTCCCTAGAGCAGGAAATGAAACTAAAACAAATAGATTCTCCATGCAGAGGACGTGAAATACAGACAATCCTCAAAATATTTCTGCAGCCCACAAAGCTTAGCTGTTTGTGCCAACAGGAAGAACCCCAGTGGACTAATTTCACCCTTGCTGTTGTTACAAATGGAGATGTGTTTGTTACTGGCTCTTCTTGTAAAGGAACTGGAAGTGAAGGCAGCATTTTACCAAGCTACTTAAACCAGTCTGGTAAAAACACACTTATCTGTACATGAAAGTGAATCTCCTTCCAGTTTCCAGGAGCCTTGTTCACCTGTCAGCACTGATTTGAGGCGTGTGTGGGTGATTTAACAGTTTACACAGTTATTCTGCTACTCGGGAGCAAAACAAAGACAGCAGGAAGTGACTGCTGAGCTTCAGGAACTGCTTGCACTAAGGAATTCAGACACAGCCACTTTCTCAAGTGAGTGTGGAATTCCCAACAGGGTATTCTGCTGCATTTTTGGATTGCTAGAGAGTAAAGCTAAAGCATTCTAGACATTAAATTCTCCATATCCTTTCCCACAGAAGGGGAAAACTGGGAATCTCAGCAGAAAGAAGGCTACTCTCTTCTACCATTAAAAGCTGACCGTAACACTTTCTGGCTGTGGAAGTGGATCTCTGTTACATTACTTTCTTCCAAGTTTTCCAAAAGTCCTGCTTTACAATAAAAGAGATACTAGACAATTTCACCGCTGGTTTCAAAAAGCTTCAATAAAATTAAGCGTGGCAAACTTTGACTTGCAGATAACGCTACCAAGTATCAAGGAGAATTACTCAGGCAGGATTTCCTACCTCTGTTCCCACCACACCTGTGCTCTCAGCTGCACCAGCAGTAGCAATAGCAAAAATATTGCTTTAAATACCCATTTAATCCTTAAGTGGCTGCTGAGTATGATCACTGATAACTGACGTTAGTTGTTTTTTTTTTTTTAAGGGATATCTGACAGGCAGCAGCTGCTGCTTTTCCAAACCTGTCCAGAACCCTCTGGCCGGGCCTCTCCCCGTGTACCAGGACGTGTGTCCGGGGTCTCCAGGGTCGTGTGGATGGCCACGGACCCGGTGCCAGCGGCCGCGCCGAGGGCTCGGGGAGAGCGAGCTCCGGCAGCACCGCGGAGATTCCTCCCCTCCCTTCCCTCGAGGCCGACCGCGCCCCGGCCCGGACAGGCGGATCCCCGGAGGGAACCTCCATCCCTGCGAGTGTCCAAGGCCAGGCTGGACGGCGCTGTGGACAACCCTCTTTACTGGAAAGCGTCCCTGCCCGTGGCAGGGGGTGCAATGAGCTGATCTTCAAGGTTTCTCCCGGCCCGATCCCTGATCCCCGATCCCTGCGGACGGCGCTTCCTGGCGGCTCTCACCTCCTCGCTCTCGCCGCGAGACCCGGTCGACAGCCGGGACGCGCTCTCCAGCACCTCGCAGAACTGCTCCAGGCTCACGGCCTCGTCGCCGCGGCTCAGCCGCTCCTCCAGCCATCGCACCAGCGCGCTGTGGTGCCGCGACACGAGCGGCTCGGGCAGGGCCGCCTCCCGCAGCCGCGCCGTGGCCTCCCGCAGCCGGGCCTGCTCCAGCAGCACCTCGGCCGGCGGCAGCGCTGGCGCGGCCGCGCCGGGTTGGGGCGCGCCGGCCACCCCCTCCATGCCTTCTTCGGCACCCTCCTCCTCCTCCTCGCTGCTGTGGCTCGCCGCCGTCCCCATGAGCCGCTCGGGAGCCCCTCGCAGCCGCCGCCGCCGCTCCCGCCGGTCCCCGCCCGGCCCGGCCCGCCTTAGTCAGCAACTTCCCGCCCGCCGCACCTGTCAGCGCGGGGCCGCCACACCGCCGTAAAGCGGCACCCGCGCCACACCGCCGCAAAGCACCACACCGCCGCAAAGCGCTTCCCCGCTGCCGCAAAGCCCCGCCCCGTGCCCCCGATGGAAAGAGAAGGAACCGCTGGAGGGGATCCAGCGGGGAACAGCGAGTGTGGAGGGGTTTGGGGCAGCTCTCTCGTGAGGAGAGACTGCGGGACCTGCTCCTGGTTCGTGTGGAGAAGACTAAGGGGGATCTCCTTAAATCATAGACGTATCTCCAACGGGTGCCAGTAGGGCGGTGCCAGACTCTTCAGTAGTGCCCAGTGACAGGATAAAGAGTAATGGCCATGAACAAAAACACGATAAATTTCACCTAAACGTGAGAAAAACTCCTTGACATGAGTGTGGCAGAGCCCTGGGACCGACTAGCCCAGGGAGGGCATGGAAGAAACCTACCTGGACCTTCCTGTGTCAACCTGCTCTTAGTGACCCTGCCTTGGCAGGGGTTTCCACTGGGGGATCTCAAGAGGGCACTAAGAACCCTAAAGATTCTGTGGTTCTGGGAATGTCCTTATGAACAACATCATTAAGAAGAAATTTGTCCCCAGTGAGGGTAGTGAGGTCCTGACAGGGTGCCCAGAGAAGCTGCGGCTGCCCCATTCTTGGAAATGTTCCGAGGCCCGGTTGGAGGGGGCTTGGAGCACCGTGGGACAGTGGAAGGTGTCGCTGCCCAGGGCAGGGGAAGGAAGGAGATGATCTTTAAGGTCCCTTCCAACTCAAACCACACCATGACTGCTTCCGTCCTCCACTGCCACACTGCCGTAAAGCGCGCCCTCGCGCAGGCCGGCAAGCGCAGGCGGGCGCTAGACGTGGTTGGCCGCCACGCTGCCGTGCGGCGAGAAAGTGTCGTGCAAGTGCCGTGGTGTCGCTGCGATGTGGCGGGGCGCGGCCGCGGGGCTGCTGTGCCTGGCCGCCGCCTGGCTCCTGGGCCGCGGGTTCGAGCCCCGCGGCCGCCTGCTCTGCGCCGCGGAGCTGCGCCGCTACCGGGGGGCGCCGGGTGAGCCCGGGCTCTACCTCGCCTTGCTGGGACGGGTCTTCGATGTGGAGCGGGGCCGCAAGCACTATGGGCCCGGCGGCGCCTACAGCGGGCTCGCAGGTACCTCCGGTGGGCCAGGGAGGGGGTTTGGGTGTGGGTGTGGGTCTGGCATGGGCTGGCTGAGGAGGAGGGGATCACCCCCGGCTGGGGAATTCACCCCTTCCTGGGGAGGGGGTGTCATCGGGTCTCAGTGCTGGCTGGGGAACACGCTCTGTGGCTGGGGGATTCACCCAGAACTGGGGGATTCAGCCCTGGGGGATTCACTCATACCTGGGGCATTCACCCCATACGTGGGGGATTCATTCCATACCTGGGGGATTCACTCTATGCCTGGGACATTCACTCATATTCATTCCATACCTGGGGCATTCACCCCATGCCTGGGAGATTCACTCCGTACCTGGGGATTCACCCCTGGAGCATTCATTCTATGCCTGCGGCATTCACACCATAGCTGGGGGATTCACCCCCTGGCTTCGAGGGTGAACCCACTCCATGCCTGGGTTGTCATTCCAAGGCTGGGGTCACAGCCCTGGCTGGGGGATTCACTCAGTGGCTGTGGAACTCACTCTGTGGCTATGGATCTCTCACCACGCCCTGCCCCACAGGCAGAGATGCCACCAGGGCGTTTGCCAGCGGCGACTTCACCCCGGCGGGGCTGGTGGACACCGTGTCGGGGCTGTCAGCCGCACAGCTGCTCTCCATCCACCGCTGGCTGAGCTTCTACAGCGACAACTACGAGCCCGTGGGTAGGTGCCAGCTGCGGGGTGGGCTCATGCACAGCTCAAGGTCCTGCGCCCTGCGAGCAGCCAGCTGGAGCTGCAGCCAAGCCAGATCTTCAAGGTCTGCTTCCCTCCCATGGAAAGTTCAATAGTTTTCCCAGCTGCCTCTTGTCCTGCTTTGATTGTCTCTGCCCAGCAAAAAGCACAGAGCCGGCCTGAAATCACCAGGACTCAGGAGACTGCAGGAGCAGCAGTGCAGGGAAACTATTTTGGGGAATGAGGTGCATGGGTGGGAATGGCTTCTGGGTTGTGCAGCTGAAACTGGCTTTGGTTTTCAGATCTGTAATGAGTCTGTGCCTAAGCTTATCCTGCATGGATTTATTAACATGGGTAAATTGCTGTGTGATCCAAAGGTTGAAGGGATGTAAGCTCAGTTCTGTTCTAAAATTGGGCCATGGTGATATCTCCTTTTATTAATTAATTTATATTATATAATTTATATTATGTCTTTAAATAACAAATTAAAAATAAAACCCTACCAGAACTATGCATTTTCCTTGCCTGGAAACACTGTGGTCTTAATTGATCTCCTCTCCCAGGGAAGCTGGTGGGCAGATTCTATGATGAAAATGGGGCACCGACAGAAGCCCTGAGGGAGGTTGAGGCTGCCATTGAGGAGGCTCTCAAATTCCAAGCAGAAAGTGAGCAGAGGAAGCAGCAGTTCCCACCCTGCAACTCTGAATGGAGCTCTGCTAAAGGCACCCGGTTCTGGTGCTCCAGACAGAGGTAAGCTTGTCCCCTTTCAAGCAGTGCCTTCCTTTGGGTGCCCTGTGCTTTGTTCTTGCCTCTCCTGGCAGGAGGGGTGTGGGAAGATGTCCTGGCTCCTGCAGCCACCACACTCCATGGGAAAGTGAGGTCTGTGACCTGGCACAGGCTGTGTGTGCAGTGCTGCTGCCAGACAGGGACTCTGTCCCTGTCTGAATTCACTGGGTTGTTCAGGTGGGAAAAGCCCTCTGAGACCACCAAGTCCTACCATTCCCCCAGCACTAACCTGTGGCCCCAAGCACCACATCCACCCAGCTTTTAAATCCCTGCAGGGATGGGAATTCCACCACTGCCCTGGGCAGCTGTTCCAGTGCCTGACCCTTTCCATAAAGAAATTTTCCCCAATATCCAACCTAAACTTCCCCTGGCACAACTGGAGGCTGTTTCTTCTTACCCTGCCCCTTGTTCCCTGGGAGCAGAACCCGACCTTCACCTGGCTTCAAACTCCTGTCATGGAGTTGTAGAGAGTGAGAAGGTCTCCCCTGAGCCTCCTCTTCTCCAGACTGAACCTCTTCTGTCACACTGGAATCAAAGAATTTACCATGTGTGCACCTGATCCTCCTGTTCTCAGCCAAACAGCACAGAAATGCCAGTAGGACTGGGATTCAAACAGGTTCTGTCACCTATCAGAAATACAAGCTGCAACCTGTGTTTTTCAGACAGTTTCACAGCCTGCCTCATAGGCTGATACCACAGCATTTTCACTTAAACCACATAAAAATGAGCTTAAGCTTTGCATAATCATTTCCTACTTACTTTCCTGTTAGTATCTCTCTCTCAGCTTAGGGACTATTTTGTTTGAAGATGAAATCACTTCACAGACCACACTGCAAAATGCTTGGGCTTCATGCCAGCCCAGCAGCAACACTGTGTACCCCAGGGATCTGCCTCTCTGAGCTTGGGGACAGCCTTGGGACCGGGTGCCATGTGGCAGTGACTCGTGTAAGAGGCTTAAAAGCTGCAGTGGTTGGGGAACAGGCAGGATTTGGCCCATAGAGACACTTAGACATAAAGAGACGTGATGAGTTACTTGGGGAAGTACTTTTTCTTTGCCCCAGTTCTCAAAATCACTGTGTTAAGGCACAAAGAGCCTGGTCTATTGGAAGGTGTCCCTACCTGTGGCAGGGGTGGACTGGATATCTTTAAGGTGATTCTATGAAGATGTGTGGTCACCTGTGAACATTTAGGTGCCTCCAGGAAAGGCATTTTGTTGTGCTGCAGAAGGCTGTGATTCTTCTTCCAGCAATGGAAACATGGAATGCAGGAGTTGGTCACTCTCAGAAGGGTGGAGCCTGGAGCAGCAGTGATGAAATCAGGCTCAGGCCACAGATTTCTGAAGCACAGCCAATAAAAAGGTGTCAGCTGTGGGATGGTGGCTGCTGGGAGTAAAGTCTACCTCAGTGTTGGTTCTGGTTTTCCCAGATTGTCTTAGGTTTTTTCCTTAGGATTCTGCATTGACTGGAAGCATTTCCATGGGTTTGAACGGTGATTTATTTCCATTTTGCACTCCTAGCGGGGGCGTGCACAGAGCCTGGGCCGGAGTCCCTCGGAAGCTGTTCAGCCCTGGCTGGCAGGGGAGCCGCTGTGTGTGTGTGAGGAGCACGGGCCCCCCCTGGGGACAGCCACACTCGCAGCACAGCGACACTGGCGACCTGGATGACCCTCACCTGCAGCAGTACGAGGGCTGCCCTCCCCTGGCCGAGCAGTGCGTGCTCCTCCCGGGCTGACTGCAGCTGCTGCACTCCAGGGCAGGAGAGCCCTGCAGCCCAACCTTGCACTTTGGGTGGGCAGCTCCAGCTTCACCCCTTCACCTGTCCATGCAAAGGCAACAATAACGATCTCATGTTATTTGTGATGGAGATGGAGTTGAGAGAAGAAGGAAACACTTCAGCCGGGTTAGTGGGAAAAAAATCAAGGAACAGGATGCTTTCTTTATTTCTATGGGAAATAGTTTTGCACCTGGGAACACACTGTAAGATGCACAGCCTGAATTGTATTTCTGCACATTTCTTGTGCAGTCAGCAAATGGATGTTTGTGTGCACAGTGGTTTAAGGCAGCGAGGTCAGTGAGCACAGGAACTGCTGCAGCATCACTGCCCACAGTTGGTGCAGTCCTCAGGTCCTGCTGCAGGGCACTGCTGATGCTCCTTCCCAGGCTCCTGACTCACTCCAGAGAGTTTAAAGGTAGCAGGGAGAACCCTGAATTTCCTCTGCAATTAAAGGCTGCAGTATCTAGGAACTTGCACAGTTTAGTTACACACAAGCTTTATCAAATTCTTGGAGTAGAGAAGGCAAAGGCCAGAGCTGTATTTCCTCACTCAGTGTTTGCATTAGATATTGTGCCAAGATATTGAAGCCACCTATGAGAATTGTTGTTTGGTATTAACCTCACTCACCCTGGTCTGTGATTCATCACTTTCAAACTGTTCAGATCAGGAATGAGTAGTTTTAAATAGCTTTCTTTTTGCTGCCTGGGTAGCAACAGAACCATCCTACTGTAGGCTGCCTCCCATTTCCATTCCGGTGCAAGACTTCCTCCTATCTGGTCTGTGCCTATCAGACTATAACCTGAGCTGGATGTGCCTTTACAAGACCCAGCACTGTTAAAATCCATACTCCGTGTATCACAGCTGGCAGAATTCAGCAATATGTGTGACTCCCAGAAATGCAGGGCAGGTTATTACCCTTTCTGGGTGGGGCTAAAAGGGAGGAAGGGATACCTGCACAGGGTTCAGGCACTACAAACCTCAAGCTGCAGGGAAGCCATTGCTGGTTTTAATGGAATCTGATATTAAAATCAGTTTTGGTGTAGCTGAGCTTTGAGAGAGATGCAGATCAGGGTCCAGTGGTGGCACAGATCCTTGCTGAGTTGTGGTCAGTTCTTCTTAAGGCAGCTGCCATCTATGTCTGAGCAGCTGGGAGGTGTTCATAAACTGATTTTAGCTACCAGCACCTTGAAAGAGAGGCCCAGAATCAAAGTGATTAGTTAGTTAATTAGCAGGTTTACAGGAGGCACCATTCACTCCCTTGCAGTAGGACACATTACAGCATTTCTTACTGATAAAAGTTCAGAGGATGCTACAGCTGCCAGGGATGAAGCCACACATCAATTTAAACATGTACATGCTTGTTTTAACAGTGGGGGGAGGCATGGGGGCTGTGTTTTTATTTTGGGGGGTTTTTACCTGTCATCATCCTGAAGAGAAGCTCTTCCAGCTCTGCCCTGCTGTGTCAGCTCGGATCCCTCACAGGGGGGAGCAGGATGTGTGGCAGAACCAAACCTCAGCCCTGGGCTTGAGCCATCTTTGGGGGTGGAGTGAGCAACTAACTAATTTCACACAATGCTGCAGATCAAGCTTTGTAAAAAGTGCAGGAGAGCTGCAAAGCAGCACTTCACTGCCTCCACAACTCTGGCCTTTGCCACAGTTAAGAAGACACCACCACTTTAAAAAGAAATTGCATTTAAAGTAGTGAAATCATCCACCCAAATGATTGGCAAGTGCCTTTAAAAGAGCTTTTTAAAGCTCTTTAAAAGTTGCAGCAAATTCCAGACTATTAAATGCTCTAAGAAGTAGTTTGTGAAGGCAGACCAGTCCCAGTGAAGGTGGACCAGGTTGACTTTGTAAGCAAGTTTCATCTTGCTGTAACACTCAATCACTATGCAAATAGTGCTGAGGGGATGGTTTTGATAGCAAGAGCTACACAAAAATCAAATAAACTGCTGCAAAAAGGCAGGGCAGGAAGGTGTTGGTTCAAGTTGAAGTTGATTGAAAACTAGTTCCCAGCTTATTCCTTAGTTTTGGGTTTGGAAACACTGGGGAGGAAGAGTTTGTCTTGCACTAGGAATAAGTCACCTATTAAAGCAAACAAGGAGACACCCTCACTGACCTGATGTGCTCCAAGACTGTCATGCTTGTAACTCCAATTCAGCAGCTCAGCTGGATTCTCCCGTGGTGGAAAAGGGTGAGAAGAAAAGAGTGATAGCTACAGAGGGCTCTAATCACAAAGACAGTGCTCTAATAAAGCTCACCATTCATCTGTACTTCAGTAAGTTTTATTAATAAAAGACTAATGCATCACAATCTCACCCAGAAGTCTTGGCTGGGTTTGCTATTGCACTGAAGTTTTCCTTTTCCTGAAGTGAAGCTGCAGCAGCTCTCTGCTCTCCCAGGGGGCTGAGCTGCCTCCAGGACACAACTGAGTGCACCAAGCGTTAGTAACTTGGACTGATGAACTCCATGAACCAGCTCTGGCCCATGGGGAGCTCGGGTTTGTTTCACAAGACTGATTTTAGGTAAGTCTAGTATAAGGCATTCAAGATGACTACATGGTACAAACTAGAACACCAGACCTTGACAGCCAAAAGAACAGTTGTAGCAGTTCCACAACATGGACTCATTTCAGAACAAAGAATAAAGTTGTTATGCCCAATTGGATGTTGTATCCCTGGTTTTCTTGGTGGTTTGTAAGGAGAAGCTTGCAGAGGGGCAGTTGTCTCTACAGGAGCATACAATTCCTTAGCAAGGTTTCACCTCACGATGCATCATCTAGTACTGCATTTTATTACAAGTAGAATTATTACACAACAAAGTAATGCATATTGGAAAAATACATTTTTACAACGACTCCAGACAAACATTGCAGATAAAATGCCATTGTTCTAAGACTTCCTTTTCTATTTCACAGAGGGTATTAGAAGGTTCAGTTATTTCTGTCACTCATACAAGCTTTGATTTTTCTAGAGGCGAGTTTGCTGCAGTGACCACCTCTGTTGGTTACAGAAAAAAAGAGGACTTGCCTATTAACATCTGATCTACAAAATGATCCAACTTTGCCTCCCATACTGTTACATGTTAGTTTTTAAGTACTACACAAGCAGTTGGACAAGCTGTTAACTCCAGCATGGGAAGTCATTAAGGCATCTGTCAGCTTTTAGCCAGCAACTTACTCTGCTCTGTTAGTACCTTGAACAGCAACATTCTCACTCCACTCAGTGGTGTGAAACAGTGACTGCACTTTTTACAGACAAAAAATTTCAGCCAGACCATGGTTTGTGCTTGTGTAAGTGCTGGACCATGGTAATTGCTTGTGTAAGAGTGCTGGATGACTGCAATCAAAAGGAATCCAGTCTCAGAACAAAAAGCTACAGCATGAACCACCCGACTCCCCACGCAGCCCTGCTGCAGTGCCTGAAGCCTCGTGTGAAGCAGCACTTACAGGGACACAAACTGATTTTCCAGCTAACCTTTCGTTCAGTGCTTGGCAGACTTGAGTCTCAAGGTTAATATATACCACAAAAGTAGGGGTAAGGGGTGGGGGGTTTGCTAACAACTGTATTATGCTACAAAAAGGGAAGAGCAGTTGTTTAGAGTTAGAAATGTCTTGACCACCACTACATTACCAAGTGCCTCATTCACATTTGTACCCTGTAGTGGAGCATTGCCAGCAAAACTCCCCAAAAAAATCTCAGTGGTCTGAGAGTTCAGACCAACACTAGGCAGAGTGTGTGAGGGATTGAGTCCCACCAGTTATCTGGTGGGGTCAACTCCTCAGCTGAACTAGAAAAGAACTAACTTGGGTTTTGGTTCAAGTTGTGAGCTTTTCCCCTTTAGCTCTGGCAGAAAGCTATTTAGAGTTGGCTGGAAGGAAACTATCTCAAAGGCACTTTAAAAGGATCAAATTTGCTGAATTTAGTTGCTTTAAATTACACCTCAGGCTGTACATTTAACCATAACCTCAACTTTCCTTTCAGACTTCAGTAAGTAAGCTGGGACAGTACTGGCTGTAAACAGCAAACCAGGAGCACTACATACAGATCGTTTCCCAGATCTCTCCCACAATTTCACAGTAATAATCAGTATCTTGTTTTTTAGAAGAGCAACTACCCAGCCTTAACTTGCCATTCAGTTAAACTGAATTTTCACCAGATCCACATCTTCCATCATTAAAAAGCTTGCTTAATCTGTTAGAGCTGAGCTCCCTGTTCCCTTACCCTTACATCAGAGAATCCACTGAAAAAGTGATGTTAAATGCTTTGGCAATTACATGCTGTGGAGTTTTCCAATCAGGCTGAAGCCCATAGGCTGTGGCCCTGGAAATCTCCTCTGCACTGTCTTTCAGCATTCTCAGCACACTCTTACCCCTCCATATCACTACAGCTCCACACCAAGAAGGAAAACAACATGTTATCATGGGACTACAGTCAAGACTTCTTTCACCAAATGCACTTTCTCTCCATCATTCTTTCACTGCTAGAGATCTGCAACCAGTGACACCCTGAAATATCAGAAGTACAATGTTTTCTGTCATCTCTTTCACTCAACACCCCCCAAATTACAGATTGTAGTTAACTGACCCTCAATTGCTGTAGCTAACATTAACTGACACCACTATTTTCCCATTCACCTACAATATTATGCCAGAGATGCACCACTTGCATCAGTAACTGTGTTAGAGACCAGCTGTGTCACCCAGAGCATTCTGTTGCAACATGACAGCAGCAGACATCAAACAGTGAGGCAAGTTTGTATTGTCATCCATTGTTCTTCCCTAGTGGTACAAGGGTGATTCCAGCTGCAACATGTGCATACTGGAAGATCAAAGTGCAGATGAAGTGAGACCTGATGTGGAATTAATCATACAAATGTCAGCAATTACACCCTCTCCTATCCTCCTTGTACAAGCTTGAGAAAAACTGAGCAAGTGTCCCATAGCAGCAGCAGTCTGGTTCATCATCTCATCTTACTCTTTAAGACCAATAAGTCACTGCTCCAAACAGGGCAACACATCATCACCTGTCCATACTGTTCAGAGATAACAGTCATTAAAAAATGCACACCAATTCATGGAGTAATGACAAGGAATACTCAATTGAGCCTATACTAGCTTTATCTCTTGAAATAAAAACAGCCTTAACATGGCATGTAGTTTTTTGCTTAAGTACCCCTTTTTTAATAACTGAAGCCTTTGCCCACCAAATCACAAGCTGGTCTACCAGTCAAGCACTTTCTTGTTTACCTAGACAATGTGGCAGTAGGTTTCCACAGATTCAGCATGTTTAAGAGAGTACAACCAGCCTACTTTAAAATACTGCAGCTTACTCTTAAAAGGAAGCCTCCATGCACATTCCCACTCACCAGCAATCCTGCTGAAAATGGACCCAAGTTTAGTGTCTAGAGGTGCAGCACAGTCTACACTTGGTAGGGTTACTGACTCTCCCACAGCAGTTACCAGGCCCCTTGAGCCCCAGGAAAGTGTTACTGTCCCTCCTGGGATTCCTAATGCACTTCAGCACTTATTGCTGTACTGTGAGTTAGACTTCACCAGTTTTAGTGTTCCTCCTTTAGCACATGCTCAGGCCTTCCAGCAAACTCATGGTCATTTATACAAGTGCCATGAACTGAAGGACCAGCAATGCAAATATGAAAGTGCAATGAAGACTGACAGTTCCAGCAGATACGAGCAAGAGCATTTCCTAAAACAATCTTGCACTTCTCTTGAACATGCTAAAGCTAATGAGTCATTTGCTGAGGAGGTATCAAGATGTGGATCTGCAATTTTGACTGCTTTGCATCAGATGTTGTAAAGCTTTCTGTTGTAAGGCCACAATTCTTGAGCTATACTTAGAACTACCCCCAGGTCTGAAGAGTTTCTTGAACAGTGGTTGCAACAGCTCAGTTTAGCTTCACAAAAAGTCTTCTCTAGAGAAGGGGAACGTTTATCTTTAAGACAAAGAAAGCAAAGAAAGATACCTGGTTACCCTGAAACTTAATACCACCTCTACTAAGCAGCCTGAAAGCCACAGGACTTAATAGAGTTGCTCAGTGCAAAGCACCATGTTGAGGACAGACCTGTTTTATGCCGATTCAATCAGTATAAATTTCAGCTTCCATACCCCACTGCAACTAGAAGAGGGTCTAAATTCTTTTGTCACTTGGTTTCAATAATCCGCTCTGATTCCTAGTGAAGTCTATCACAGCCCAATACATTTACAGTCATACAAAATCATTTATACCAGAGTATATCATAACAGGGTCCTTAATTAGTTCAGTCTATTGCAGAAGACATGTATAGGCCTCCTCTTCCCTATCCAGAGGGCTTGTAAGCAGAGCTGCTGTCAGGAGCACTGACTGGGAATCCCTTTACTTCCACAGCATACTAGGAGACTCCTCCCAGAGTCAGGACATCAAAGCAGATGTTGCAAACTCGAACTGGCTTGTTCAGATCAAATTTTATGATAGGAATCTCCTTTGTTGAGCACTTATGGCAGAGCAGGCGTCCACAGTGTCGGCTGTTGACAGAAGAAGAGTGGAAGAAAAGTGAATTCCCTCCTGGCGAGCACCAGGATGTTACTGTTTGACATTCTTTATCAATGACAGCATCACTGAATACACACTAGCAATTGAAATGCTATGACTGTCTTGTATCTTCTGATATTTGTCATGGAATAATTGACTAATGCCAACAGCACATGGTGGCTCTGTACTACTGAGTCACCTGGTACTGCTTCAACTGATGCACATGTAGTTCCTTTAGCACACTGAGCTAAGAAAAATCTTAGCTTAACACCTTTCCAGCCCAGGATATTTTGTACAAGTTCAGACTATTTAAAAACAGGCAACTCCTATTGACAAAGGAACAGCTCATGTTCATCTCCAGCCATGTCCACTACAAACTGGATCCCAAACCTGAGCTGCTCAAATCTGCCACCTCTTTTGGAGCAGGTCATCCTACCACTGTGGTGGTGGTGGTCTGCTCCCTCCTGTCTTTCCTGTCTAAGCCACAGCCCCAGTGGCTGTCCTCTCTGAACCTCATGCCTCCACAGGACGCTCTCCCTGACCCCATCCTCTATGCAGGAAATAATCAAGTCCTGATAATCCACTGCCACAGTTACCATTAAACTTCTTTTAACTCACTGTCTTAGTAAAATATATTGTTGCTCCTCTGTGGAATGAAGTGCATCACACTCTGACATCTGGGTATTTAAATCGTGTTTCACTACTGGAACTTGAACACGATTTCTCATTTACAATCAGAGTATTAAATGCACAAGCTGCTTAAAATATTATTTCAGTCAGACTACAAGTTTCTGATCTAAGACAGGATGGAAGGTTTCAGCTGGATTAGTAGTTATACACCTACGTTAACATGGAGGTTTCCTAAACTACTGGAAGGAAGAAACCTAGCTACATTTGGGGAGGAATCCATTTCTGTGTAAGCACAGCAAGGTGGCTCATATTACCAGTGATGCTTTCTTGTCGTGACTCCGAATTTGGCAGCACATTCATAGCAGTTGGAGCCATCACACCAGGGAGGTTCTTTTGTCAGCATATCTGTTAAGAGGTAAAAATGAGAAAGCAAAATGGGTTCAGACACGTCCTGAGTACACTAAACCTGAAGGCTATTTCCTGTTCTAGTTTGCATCCAGTATAATGGATTTAACTACTCTTGCAGGAGGTGGAGTCTTGTTTGTAGAAAATCTATAGTTGCTTTCCATCACATTGTCCACTATACAGCACCAGTTAAAAACAATGTCTGTATTTGAAGCTACATTGGACTACACAACCAGCCAAGAGTTTCCATGTCTATCTTTCCACAAAAAGTAGTATCTAACAATCTGCACTGGACAACTTTTCAGCTAATCACCAGAAAAACTAGTATTTCTACCCTGCTCTGATTGTAGTATAAAATTCACAAGTTCCACCTCTCTGGAATTACTGTCATCTAAGTCAAATGTCCAGAGTTCTTCTCCAAAGTATCCTGGAAGCATAAGCCAGAAATACTTTCCCAAACAAGTGGTACTTACCCAGCAATCTAAAGAGAAGCTGTTTTGTAGCAACTTGATAGTTGAAGATATTGACTCCTTGGTTATTGTTAACTCCCAGGCGAGCCCCAGCTCTCACAATTGCACGACACAAGTTAGCATTTCCCTTCATGTAAGCCAAGAGGAGCACTGAAAAATAAAAGTCAGAGTTCCTTGTTAACAGAGTGGTAGATTGTGTTACATTCAGCCAGACAGGATCTTTAGTTTATAAGTTTCCAAGTATTGTGTGCCTCCTACTGTATTTAACATACTACTGTCAATTATCCCAGCTTTAAAAGTGACATACCACAAATACAACTCAAGTGACTTTCAAGTTTAATAGTTGGTGAGTCTCACCTACCTGTATTTCCTTCAGCATCAGGTTTGTCTAGAGGGTATTCTGGCATACACTCCAAGAAGAGGTCACAGATGGCTGCTGCATTATCTTTCCCATATTGTCCCAAAATATGCATTGGTGACTGGCCTCTGGGGAAAAGAGTTTGTTATCCTGATCAAAGTCTGCTTGCTACTGAAGTCATTCATCCAGCTATCCTTGCTTTCAAGTTTGGTTCAGACTTGAACAATGCTACATCTCAGTAACTCAGGACATCATACACAACTCCCTCCTTAACTTTCCTTCCTTGGTTTATACATATAATTTGCACAGAATTTAGACACACTATCATCTGCACACTTCTAAATTCATGTATAAATAATATCATACAAGCCAGATATATATTTTTAAGCAGCATATCAGCATACATTTTAAAATACAAAGTGGTTCTTTTAGTCTGTTAAGACTACAAATAATTACCTGATATTAAAGGCTTCTGCATCTACATTGCACTCTGTGAGGAGGACCCGGATATTGTTCAGACGACCGTGCATCACTGCCAGATGCAGAGCTGAACAGTAAAAAAAAGAAAAATAAAAAGAAGGTTCAAGACTTTGAATATCAGCCATAATTACAGCCTAATAACTAAATCAAACACCCTCCCTCCACTTTCCCAACCCTCTTTCTCAAACAACTCTTTCCATCTGCTTTGATTTCCTGGACTTTTACTCTTTCACCTTTGCAGTGCAAGCCCATTCACAGTGAGCTCTCTACCATTAGGAGACATCATTAACAAATGTACTGAAGTGTTGTGCATTTACTTGTGTAACTTGAAGTTTACCATTATTTCCATTTTCATCTACAGCTGCAAAATCCACTCCATTCTCCAGAAGGACTGAACAAATGGTGGGCAGGTCTTGCTGGGCTGCTAAGTGAAGAGCAGTCTGACGGTGCTTGGTCAGTTCATTCACCTGGGCACCTGCAAGCAGCTGTCAGGAGGCAAGAAGGAATATGTTCAAAGCTGGTTTCAGAGCTATTTTAGCCAACAGTTTATTTCTGTTCATGAAGCACACAACACTCTACTGTACAGAGATACTTCTAGGCCTCCAGAGTGTATAAAATGGTATCATCACTGAGCTGCTACAACTTGTGTCTGTGTTCAAATGTGCAGAAAGGGCAAGGAAAGATTCTTTAAATTTAACCACAGTACCTAGTTGTGTTGGGTTGATGTGGCCAGAAATGTGTATTCTATCACCATCTGTTGAAGCTGGGTGGGGCAGTGATTCCTTATCTCCATGGCACATATTATCTGCTAATGTGCCATCTTTAAAACCAGGTAGGGCAATCATTTTTATCTTTTCCACAGCCCATCCTCCCTCCAGGAAGATATCATCTGCTGCTGGGCCATTGAGTCCCACTGTATGACTGATAAAATCACATCATCCCATTGGGAATGCTCCAGCCAGGGGGAGGAGCCAAGCCTTTCCTACCTAGATAAAAACTGAGATTTTGGACACCAAGGTACCTTCTTTCCACTGGATTCTAGAGGAAAGCCAGACCCTTCCACATCATCCCTGGACCTTCAGAGGAAAACTGCACCTTCTACAGGAGCACTGCTCGAATGGAACCACATGTGCCACTGCAGGAAGATGCAGCCACCATTTAATGGAACTGCTATCAACACCCTGACTGACTGACAGGGTGTCAGGTTGTATTCTGACTCTATCAGGGTTGGGATTGTTCTTTGTAATACTGTATTTCTATTTTAATTTTCCTAGTAAAGAACTGCTATTCCTAATTCCCATATCTTTGCCTGAGAGTCCCTTAATTTCAAAATTATAATAATTTGGAGGGAGGGGGTTTCTCCATTCCAAAGAGAAGCTTCTGCCTTTATTGGCAGACACCTGTCCTTCAAACCAGGACACTAGTGATTACCACAAACCCAACATGCTCGTGTGAAGGCTACTGTGGCAGCTCAGCTAACAGTACAGCTAAGGGAACTTTGTGTTTCAGAAGTGGTGTCCCTTCCATGTGACTGCAGCACTGTGCAGTAAGGCAGTGTCTGTTCTGAAGCACAGGAAGGGAGACTCCCCAGCACACACCAGATTGCGCACGATGATCTCGGAGCCAGCCTGCACTGCCAGGTGCAGCGGGGTCAGCTTGGAGGCGTCCTGCACGCGGGAGTTGACGTTGGCCTGCACACTGATCAGGAACAGCACGCTCTCGATGTCCGAGTTCTGAACGGCCACGTGCAGGAAATTCCGGCCTTTATTATCAACCTGGGGCAGAAAGGGCACCTGAAATTAATTTATTATTCCTGTAGAACAAGGTGTTTTATGTAGTAGGATATGTTTTCACTAAAAGACACTTGCTCCCTCTGCTTGAACTGTAGAATCTTGTTCCTTTCACTGGTTGACATTAGAGACTTATCTGATAGATGTGACTATCAACCAAACTGAGAAATTATCTGCTGCAACTGCTCAGTCCAGTCTGCCTCACACTACTTTATTTCTATTTTATAACCTTGTCATTTCTTGACCACACACTGGAGAATATTGTTAGACAGACAAAAGGTTAACAGGTGTTGTGGTTAAGTACTGAGCAGCAGTTAATGATAAACTCAGCTAAATTAAACAAGCTTGAGTCTATGTGGCAATTAATCCAGGAGAAGGAAGCAACATGGAATCCTGCCACACTGCTGTGAAGTGCATTCACAGAACCAGAGAACGGTTTGGGTTGCAAGGGACCTTCCAAGGTGATCCAGTCCACTCCTGCCATGGGCAGGGACACCTTCCACTTTCCAGGGGCTCCAAGCCCTGTCCAACCTGGCCTTGGACACTTCAGGGATGGGGCAGCCACAGCTGCTCTGGGCAACCTGAGATTTTGATTTTTTGGCTTAATACCAAGTGAACGTGTTCAATTTTTCTTTGCAGCTGATGTTAAAACATATTTAACCTGGCTGCATTTGTAACCATGTTTTAGATACATTACAAGAGCTCACTAAGCACTCAAATATTTTACTAGTAATTAAACTTACACAGGATAGGAAGAATCTCCTGAACAGCTGCCTGAAGTGTCACACCAGAAGCCTGAAGATACAGTTGGAGGTTTTACAATTCAGCAGAGCAGCATAGCATCTGTTATTCAGTTATTTTAGGTCAAGTTTTCTGTTTTGGACAGCTTTAGGAGAGCTGGGTAATAGATTTTTTTTCTGTACTAGTCCAGCACAAGACAAGAGTAGAGTTAGAATTCTCTCCTTACACACACATATGCCTGTTTCTCAGTTTAGTATTGACAAGGTAAGAAGATTTGACAAGACACTAACCCTCAATGTTCTTACTCACACATATCACATACCTACAGTTTCCTAATAAGAGAACTGGCATCTGGCAAGCAGATTGCATGTAAGCCACAAAAGGATAAAACAGAACTGGCTAGTGGAACAGCTGTTACCACAAACTAGTGCAGTAACAAAACAGCATGAACATTCACAGCTTACCTGTTCTGCAGCTCCTGGCTCCCTCTTCAAAATTGCTTCAGCTGCTTTATTGTTTTTATATGTCATGGCACAAGCAAAGGGAGTCATTCCTTGCCTGTCACGTACATTCAGCTTAATATCTGGATGGGAAATCATCAGCTGAATGATAACACTATGTTGGTTGCTAATGGCAACATGGATCGGAGTTCTTCCTTCTGCATCCTAGAAGGAAACCAGCAGGTTTGTTATGTATAGACTCAGTAGTACATAAATCCTTCCCTAATTCTGAAGGGTCAAGGAAACAGTAGTTTAGTCCTGTGACCTCCCCAGCTTCCTTCAGCATGAACACCCAACAGCTGCAGGGCAAACTCAAACCCACAGTGTAAGAAAAGCAAACTGAGATTTGTTTCTCTCAACAGGTTGACCTCAATCCTGTGCTATACAGGCTTTCAAATAGCTCACCATAACATCTCCCATTTAGTCAGTCATTTTGGGGGCAGAGATTAGCACTCAAATTTAATAGCAAAGTCAGCTGAGGTGTTCAAACATTTGTTTGCATCAAGCAGCAGTTTACAGCCAAGGCTGCTTTGTGACTGTGTTCTGTGATTTGTTTTAATGTCACTTTCAACAGCACCAGGACCTAAAAATGTTATCCATTCACATTTTTTGTTGTTATTTATAAAGCTTCTGTTAAAGGATTACTGTGTAATCAAAAATTAAGTGTAACTCATACTTACATCATCTCAGTTTACTCAATAACAGAAGACATTTCCCAAACAAACTAACAAAGTAGAGTATTCTGGAGTTTTACACTGCAGCTGATTTAATGATTAATTGCAGCTGTGCTCCTGCCTTTAATTCACACTAGGGACAGAAGACTCTGAATCCCACTGTTACAAATGAGATGTTAGTTTATGAGAAAACTAACACTGCAGGAAGTTTTCTGTATCATTTTCCTTCAGCATAGCTTCCTGAATTAATCACCATATGGGCAGATAAGCACCAGGTGTGGTAAAAAGGGACAGAAGAGCAAGCAGAGCTGCATCCAGTCACTGCATTGGCTCAGCTCTAAGATCAAGATTTTCTTTTCTCTGTCAAGCAAAATACACAGCTGAGAGGAAAATTTGTTTTCAGTATGTTGGAGACAAAGAATCTAATTTAAAAAATTGTGCATGATTTATCCACATACCTGAGCATTGACATTGGCACCAAACTCCAGAAGGCACTGGATCACCTCCTCTAGTCCCCAGCAGGCTGCCAAGTGCAGGGGTGTCTGTCCATCATGGGCTTCCTCTTCTCCTTCTCCATTCGGGCCTGGCTTTCTGGGACTATTCACATCACACCCACTAAAACAAACACAGTGCAGTCAATTTATTTTGTTTAATCCAGGTTTAAACTGCTTCAAAAAAGCTCACAGAAAAGATTACAAGAGCTGATCCAGCACTTGCTGACACATTCTACAAAAGCACAAGTTCCTGGTTTTGGAACTTGTCATGAAGAACATGATGCTATTACAGATAACAGAGTGTGTATTTCAGATTGGTCAGAATTCCTTAAGTGTCACCCACCCAGGAAAAGCCTAAGGAAGCACACAGTTGTTACTGATTTAAGATAGCATTCAATAAATTTATGCCAGGGACATCCCTACATGCATGTTAGAAGGTTTGCATTTTGGAAGGGGTCTGACCTGCGGATAAGGAAGCAAGCAATCTGTTCACTGTTCTCATCAATAGCTCTGTGGAGAAGGGTTTGTGAGCAGCCACTTGGTCCTGATCCCCAACACGTTGCATCACAGCCATGCCTAACCTGGAAGGAGAAGCCCAGTGATACAGTGAAGGTTTCTTCCAACAGGCTTCTACTACAGTCCCTGGAATGCTTCTGAACATTACACCCTAGAGGTAAAACTTGAGATGCTTCGTCTATTCTTGTTTCAGGAAGCTATTTTAAAGTCTTCCAGACCAATACTTTATTGGTTTACTGTGTAATCCTTAATCAGATGGTATTTATTAACAATTCAAGTATTTCTCCAAATACTTTGATAGACAGATCTAAAGTAGATTGGACTAGTTCTCTCACTTTCAGCAATGACAAGAACCTTCAGTAAATCAAGCAGAATCAGCAGACATTTCCTTTGAAGGTCTGTCCCATTTACCTGCTTTCTTAGACATTCAGCTAAACAGAGAGAGTTTTCTTCCAGGAATTTTATTGCTAATATTTGTATTCTTCTACTACAGAACTACATACTTGTGGCACTTAAGACTTGTTCTACTCCACTTTACAAACCATTGACAAGGTTTAAACATGAGTAGTTAAGAGTGTTGACTCCATAAATGCTCTTATCCAATACCAGCACAGTCAAGAACAGTTAAAGGATGCATTTCTCAGGTCACTAGCAGAGTTTTTAAATAGCTGTGTCTAGCAGACAACTGGACAAAGCTTTCAAGTAACTTCCTTATGAAAAAGACACAAGGAGGTCTACTTGTTACCCATGCCTGAAAGTAAACAGTCTTTAAAGTAAATATAAGCCTTTAAAGACTTTCTTGGTTCAATTTTAAGATGCAACAAAAAGCAGCACATTCACTTAAGTATAAAATGAGTATTCAGCTTTATTCAGAAAGCTGATCATTACACAAGTTGTATGTGCTACAGACTGATCTAAGCAGATCCTTACTCCTCCCACATCAAGAATCCAGACAGCAGAACATATACAGAATATATATTTTTATTAAAGTGGCTGCAAGATATTTAGTTATGCAGACTACAGTATTTACAAGACTCCTGCAGTAAAGAGGAATTTCTGGTGAAGAAAAGACCTCCAGAAATTAGTAATATTGGACTAGTCTGTTCTCTTCATGCACTGAGTTTGTTTTTGCTGATGAAGCCTTTTGTTGCTAGGAAGATGAACAAAAGTGAGATTAAAGCCAACTGACAGTCTTACCAGAGTTGATGCAATATCTTCCAGGTTGTTTTCCAAGGCGAGCCATAAGGGAGGATTTCCTTTCTCATCTGGCACAGACATGTCTGCTCCCCTGGTACAAATGGCATCCACCACCAGTGGGAGCTGGTTTTGGATGGCCAGTTGTAGGGCTGTCTCTCCATCCTGGGTCCTGCAGCAGGGACACTTTCAAGTGTTACAAATGCATTATAAATTTCAGTGACAGCACTTTATTGGCAAAGCCAAGAACTGACTCTCATATGTGTTTCTGCTGTGGTAAGACCACCACAAACACAGCACGTATTTCATCACAGCTCTGTAGTCTACCTTCCTTACTTTTACCAAGTAACTCATTTCTAAAGTTGGAAAACTAGTGTTCTTAGCTCAGATACATTCAATTCCTCCAGTGCAGCCATTGTTTGAACTGAGTTCCTTCTGAGCCAGCCTGCTGCCACAGAAGCAAACAGCTTTGTCTCCAACGTGGCAACACTTCAAGCAACAGTCAAACACCAACTGTTAAAACGTTGAAGTTAGAACAGCAGCATTAGGCAGTTTGTACCCTTAACACTCATTACAGTACAGCTTGCCAAATTTAACAGACAGCCTGTCAGTCACATAAGCAGACAAATGTTCTGTTAAGTCTAATATCAGTTGTCTAGAAGATACTGAGGAGGCAAGTTTATCAGACTACTGCTGCTGGATCTGTATCTAACTAATTTAGATGGTAGCAAATACGCAGTTCTAACAAACTGGAAAATGGATGAGACAATGGAAGTTCAGTGCCTCTAGGCCTGTCCCTAGGAGTTCAGTCTGCTACAGAGGATGCTGTTTTACCTAGAATTAAGTAGCACCTCCTTCTGCAGCCTCGAGAGGAGGTACTGACCAATGGAGCTACACAGAGGTCCAAGTTAACATGTAATCCCTCAGCCATAACTAGTGCCACAAAGCAGTGCCAAGCATGTAACTATGTGTAAATCACCATCTGAAACAAATCTCAAGCCATGATACAGAGCTGCTCCAAGATACATAAAGAGGTGAGAGTTGCATCAGTTAGGATCTTACCTGACATTTATATCTGCCTGATGCTCCAGCAGGAAGAGGGCACTCTTACTGTCCTGTCTCTGGATTGCCATGTGTAGGAGCGTCTGTCCGTCTGACATGGTGTCATTGATGGATGCCCCAGACCCAAGCAGCTGAGCTGCTATTGTGTGCATACCTGAACAGTTCAAGCTCATTAGTATTTTACCTTCAGTTCTATAAAACAGACACACTGAGACTAATAGAACAGAGTTAATGTGCACAGACAATACAACGATCTGATATGAAAACTACCAGGGAGCTCACAGAGGAAGAATTCCACTGAACTGCAAGTACAGCTCTGGGCAGAAGCTGTAGGACTAGAAATCTTTCACTAAGTCAGATATGAACACTTATTTTAAAATATGAACAACCATCTAAAGCTCTCCTTGACAACGCCTCCCCTGCAGCACAAGCCAGAACATGAAGACTCACCAGCTGTTTTATCTTTCAGAAAATCTTGTTCACATCATAGCTTCCCTATCATTATAAATTCTCATTTAAAAGGCACATACCTGTCCAAAGAGCCAATCCCAGCACAGTCTGGTCTCTCGAGTCCTTTAGACTAAAGTCAGGAATAATTTGCAAATTGTTGGTAGCATGAAGAGCATTAGCTACAAGAAAGCATAAGGAATTAGGGAATTCTTGTACCTGACCCACAGTCACACACTGAAAGCTGCACAGCAGTGTAGTAGGTTGTTCCTTTAGCAGTGAGTTTGTAAGATCTGAGCAAAGTACCTTCAGCTTCCCTGATGTGACACTGCCTAGGATTCAGACCATATTGCCACTACAGCCTGATCTTAATAGATATACTAAGAAAAAAGCAATTTTCCAGCTAAGAGGCTTAACCTGTCCCTTTCTAGCTGCAATTCCAAATAGAGTAGCATATACAAAGCTCTGAGAATAAAGAGTGGAGGCTCCACAATATGGTGGAAGCATCCCTCCTTCTCCATTCCCTCGGATGGACAATATTTATCTCAGTTCACCTACATCCTTCTAAATTTCACTTATGGTAGGAGACAAATCAGCTGTCAAATTCCCTTCCTGCTGCTAGAAAGAAGCTGACTAGAAGCATTTACTGAACTCAAGTCTCAATTCTACCATAATACCAGCATTGCTCTGTATAAAGTTCCCTTACTAAGGAGTTGAGGGAGGCAGAAGTCTCATCACAGAAAGATGCCTTTATCCAAAACTGATTCCAGCATTCACCTGAGGCAAATGCTTTGAAGTGATCTCAGATGTACAGGTAGAATAGAACCCAAGACTAACTGTTCAGTTCATTATCTACAGTGGAGAATTTACAAACACAAACAAAATAATGTTGTTGTTTTAAACAAGCAGATGATTTGAGTTTAAGACCAGTTAGCCAGTCTTATTGATTGCTATATTTAAACACTGTTCACAGGAAGATATGCTTTCTTAATTGTTTGTCAAAACAGGCTGGATGCCATCCTGACACACCAACTCACTGCAGCATCAACAGTCTGGACACCTACCTTTTTGTTCTAGGATGACTGACACCACATCTGGGTGATTGTAAGCAATAGCCATGTGAAGGGGAGTTTGCAGATGAACATTCTCTGCTGATGGAGGAGCAGATGCATCCTTCTGCCCAAGCACAGCTTCTGCAGTCTGGATGTTGGGATTGGCTCCTTGCTGCAGGAGTTCTGCTGTCAGGTTTGCCAGGCCATGCCTGCAGGCTGTGTGCAGTGGGGTTTCTCCCTTTAATAAACAGGGTGCTGGGTTAACAGTTTGAGACATGAAGAGAAGCAGCTTTTAAACTATTAAAACTACAAGAGCTGGTGTGAAGAGTTTCACTGTAGTAGCTGAAGCTCGTTAGGAGTTCCAAACTACATGAGTTACTTTTACTAAGATTTTATTACACCAGGCATTGTGGTAAGTGCTAAAAGCATGTTAACAACTGGTGATTCTGCAAGAACAGTGCCACAAGAATCTAAGTGGTCCCTAGTAAATACATGAAAATATGCAAAGGTTCACAAGGTGCTCCAACTAGCTTTAAGCTATGGTTTAGCTATAAGAAATCTCTGCTATCTTATTTCTAAAGAGAGTAAGGAAACTTCCAGATTAAGTTTCTGCTTTTACCCATTTGTTTTGGTGGTTGACTTTTGCTCCATGAGTTGCTAGGAAGAGAGAAGCTGCCTCATTTCCTGCACCAGCTGCTCTCTGAAGCAAGCAGTTTCCTAAAGAAAAACCACAAACACTGTTAACCACACTTTGATACTAACAAGTGTGCTAACACCTTCCCCACTACCTTACAACATTACACTTTGAAGTCAACAAGGAAAGCCCTTGGTACTAGGGTTACTAGTAGTCCCCTTCCAACACTGGACTGTCACATGCATTTACACTTAGTGATTACACATCTTGAAATTGTAAAGAGGTATTACAACCTGGCAATGAGTCCAGATTTTCTGTCATTTCCTGCAAGTCTTTCTCAGTTTGTCAGTGGACCAGCTCTGGGTAATGCAATTACCATGTAGGATTAATTACGAAGCAAATGCTGCTGAAACCTCATGCAGCTCCTCCAAGTGCAATCAGCATTAAGCAATTAACACACGACCCTTCCATCTGTAATGAAATACAAACCTCTGGTTTACCTGTTACTGTGTCTGGAGCATCTGTATTGCTGCCTCGCTGGATCAACCTTGCTGCAAAACTGTTCTCATCAAATGAGGTTCCATTCACAACAGGGGCATCCTCAAAAGGGTTCACAGACTGATCAGATGATACAGTGATGTACTGGACTGCAAGCCACAGAGCTGTGCTTCCTTCATGATCCTTCAGCTCCAAGTCTAGCCTAAAATAAGAGTTAGTGTCCCCCAGTTTATATGTTAAAAAATGGTTCCCCGAAACAGCTGAAGTTCCAAGTGTCTGAACAGCTGTACCAGTTCATCTCATACCTCTCTAACAACTACTGTAACTCCAGTTACTTCAGAGAATGTGTGAATACTCTGAAACAAGCACAGCACCTTTTAGTGACTACTAAATTCAAGCTCATTGCTCCTAGGGAAGCACAGAATCCCTGGAAGGTCTGAGGTCCCACTAAGTGTAACAAAGAGGCAAATCTCCTTGAGTAAGCCATGTACAAGATCTGCAAATGCAGCTGCAATGAAACTGAGTCAAATGAAATGTTCTGCTTCACCACCCGAAGAAGTCACCTCTAAGCAGAACTCAAGAATACACTGACATACTTCAAGAGTGTTATTACTCCTTTTAGCTCCATGACAAATCAAGCTTCCTACATTACTTCACCTCTGGAATTATTTCAGCCTCTTTGAAAAACAGAGTTGCAGTTCACTGCTTCTTTACAGTAGGGCAAAAACTTACACCGCTTCTGATATGGTTTTAGCATCTTCACTTAAGCAAAGCCTTTACACTTTTGCATCTCAAGTTATTACTAGTCTTATTATAAGGCAAAAAGGCACAGGAGTTGTTAAACCAGTTTTCACTTCTCCACTGTAAAAGGTAACCTCAGTGTATTTTACATTCAAGTGACACTTACTGCTTGCACTGCAGGAGCTGACTGAACACAGGCTCATTTCGGACCACAATGGACACGTGTAATGGGGTCCTGTAATTGGAGCAAAGAACAGGAAAAGTTACAGCTGGAATAAGTGAGACACTTCAGACTTTGGCCCCAGTCACCAACGCGCCCCTAGGGAACTATGGGCTGAGCTTCCATCTCTGCTTAAAGGAGAAGGGTACAAGCACTTCTTAAAAGAAAGAGAAATCTAAACTTTTAGTGAACACGATTCCAATTAATTTTCTAGTAAGAAACTCGTTAATGTAAGAAGTAACTTTTGGGAAAGAAGCACAATAGCTTCACCTATCAGAACTGTGCAGCTGATATATTCCAATCTTCTATATTATTTTATGAACTTGCTTGCCAGCCCAATGAAACCTGTGAAAAAGCTTACAGGCCCTACACTTCAGATAAACACACTGCAGAAACTGGCATTTTTTGGAGAACATTTTAGTTTCTCTCTTTTAGCTTCAGGTATACTATTTGTCATCTTAGTTAGCTTTTACCATTCAGTGATTCAATAAAGGCAATTTAACTGTGTGCCATGTGTTCTAACACTGTCAACTCACCCCAGCTTCCTGTAGCTGAGCTATCCTTAATTGGCTTATGACAGGATACCATTCAGCCTGCACAACTTTCTACTTTGGGTGCTACCAACAGGTCTCAAACTGGCTAAATGAATTCCTGCTTCCAGCATCAGCTGTACTTTGCTGAAAGACGTGAACAGGTCCTTAGGAGGTTGCATCTGATCACCACAGCACTGTCTGTTACTGGTAGCAGACTCTCCTTCCTCCAGTATTTACCTGCCTTTGTTGTCTTGCATGTTTGGATTGGCTCCTGCCTGCAGGAGGGACTGTGCAATCTGTGCCATCTCTGCCATGACATCTGGTGAGTGCTTCTTGGGGCTGTATGATGCCACAAGGTGCAGAGGAGTCTCCTGGTCTCCCAGGGTGGCGGCATTCACACGGGCACCATTTTTAATGAGGAAGTTTGCAGCAAATTTATCTCCTTTTGTGAAACAAAACAAGGTTATTAATGGATATATGTAGCCTATGTATTTTATACTCCAGGAAATGGATACACATGACTTCACTCTATACCATATGTTCATTCCAACACAACTATCTGCTCCTAGAATGCCTCACCAACAGGCAACTTCAACAATGCTTCACTGCAAGGTCAGGATTAAAATATTTCATAGCGAGCCCTTGGAAAAAGTGTTTTTCCCACAGGTTACCTGTGACTCAAGTTCTCACACCAGCTTATTGTTATACAGATACTGACTTTGCTCATTCCTCTAGCAAGATAAATCCACTGTTGCTTTAATAAAACATTGCACAAACTGTGATACTAAACATACAAGTATTTTTGAACAAAAGGTTCTGTTCCAAGACTAGCCAAAGTCTCTAATTCAAATCAGTCTGTTGAGTCTTACTACACAAACAAGAAATAACACTGCCTTTGCTCTTGGAAATTCAGGCCCTCATATATATACAGGGTTTTTATACAAGGGCTTTAGCAGTGCAGACCCACCAGGCACAGCATTCCCAAGAACTCCTTGTGAGAGCTTCTCAGGAGTCCCAACTCACACCCACTTTGACACATGAAACCTTAAACTTGAAACACCAGCGCAAAGAATGACTTCAGGAAAATACTAGCTGCCCTTGCTTCAAAGGCTACTTTGCATAGACATATTCACATTTTGCTTGGCCTGAATGGAAGACTGGAGAACAAAGAACAGTGTTTCAATCTATACTGCTGGATTATCTCTGCCAACAAAAACCCTATTTTCTGATTTCCCTATCAGACATTCCCCCACTTTTCAGTGATCATAAGCAGTAAGAATCATGTGGCAAGTGCAGGCAATTTGCTTTAGCTCCATTTCCAGAACATGTGATTGTTAACTGTGATTAATTCACTGAAGCTGTGGTTACTGAAAAGCAAGTGTTCATTCTCAGAGCTCTAGCTCAGACTGAAAGCAGACATTAGAACTAGGGACAAATGCCAGTATTAAGAATGAAGAGCAGCCTGCTGCAATTTTTCCAGTGTTTTATAGGGCTGCAGCCATCACAACATTGACCTATGCCTACAATGTCTCCTACTCCTGCAGCTGAAGTCTCACTCACAGGATCAGCCGTCAGTATTACCCTGTTTAGATACGCAGGAGATTAATTTAAATTTTGTGAGCTTAAAAAACAGCTCCCAACTTCTTCCTTTACTTCTAGGGGACTGAGACAGTTTGGTGCTAGAAATAAACTTTCTGGAACAGAGCTGCCAAAGACACTGCAGAAATAACGAGCAATACAAAGTGTTGGCTGCAGATTTTTACCACACTTTGACCACAGGCCAAGATGATGCTGATCCAAAGCCTTCAGAGTATTGTGGCCATGGCAACCAGAACCTGCTGTGCTCCAATTCTCATAAGATGCATTTCCACTGTAAGGTGGAGAACAGCTCAACAGAATCATGTAGTTGTACTCAGACTCCATTCTGCTAACTGCACTGGAGCAGAGGTACCTCCACTTGCTCCTCAACCTCTTTCAGTCAGATCTTCCTCTTCCTGAACTGCTGTGCAGTAGTGAGGACTCTTACTGTTTTCTGTATCTCAAAGAAGCATATGCTGCATTCAACTCAAATCTAGAAAAATACTTCATCTTTGTGATCCTTATGTTGTCATGCTCAATTCAACTATTTGTCAGAAAGAATACTGTCAAATTAGAATATTCCCAGTGTCTCCCTCTATTTCTTATTTTAGAAGGCAACGTTCTACTAGATTGCATCTATATGTCACATAGCATGTCTGCCCAGCCAGCAGACTGACTCTCAGATCTCAAATAATAGTCTGTTTGGTTTTATGTCTGGAAAAAAAAAAAAAACCCAAAACAGGACAAAGTTCATACTTCACTACAATTTTCTAACTGCAGTGTCAACTACAACATGACACAGGAATAGACTTTGAAATATGTATTCTACAATGGGAATAACTGAAAGTTAACAAAGCTTCATATCCTATCTACTTACCTCTCTGGATGGCTTTATGGAGCAGACTCCAGCCTCTCTTGTCTGCCCTATCTACGTCAGCCTTATAGTTGACCAGTGTGGTTGCAATACTCTCCAATCTTTGGGCCAGGGCAAGATCCAGAGCAAGATCTCCATTGTGATCCAATTCATTGAGCTTCCCAGGAAGCTACAACACAAATACATCCAACTGACATTAGAAGTACTTGAACAATTCTTCCTTGCCCTTTTTTGGGGGCACAACTTATTTGCTAGCTGTTTGGAGTTTTCATCCAAGCAGAACAAATACCTGTTACTTCAGCTTTCAACTGAAAAGTTGTTCAAGGAAATGATTCTTACTGAACTGCCATGATGCAGCAAAGCTGTCTATTATAACCACTCAGCTTTAAATGTGCATAGCAATATCAGGTAATGGATTTTATTAGATATATTCCATTGCATGCAAGATGTTTTAAGTGTTATGAATCACTTCTAAATTATGTCCTCGTGGAGCTACTGCTAGATAGCCCTCCATTACAGACACAGAAGTAGCTGTGGCAATGCTAAACATGCAAATAAGAATCAGTGACAAAAACCACTAACAAGGTTCAGACTAATACTTAGGAACTAGTTATTTGAAACACCAAAATCTAGAAGATAAATCATGTCAGTCTCACTATACCTGAGAATCCATTTCAATAAGATACAAAAAGACTACATCTTCTCTCTCAACTTTAATGGCCTTATGCAAAGGATATTCTGTCTTTGACTTGAACATTTTATACAATAGCTGAGCACTCATGCTGCTGAAGTCTTCTTTACGCAAGTCATCCTAGGAGCAATTAAAAAAGAGAAGGGTAAGCTATACTCCTGTTTTATTTATAGACAAGGCATTGCACAATGTAATTCTGAAGTTCACAAAACAAGTTCAGTTAAAATCAATCCCAGATAGTCTTTTAAAATTAGGAAGAAACAATCAGGAAGCTTTAAATCCTATTTTAGTTTCAAGATCAGTTAGTGAAATTTTTATTCCTTTTTGTCTACAGACATGGAAAAGTAGCATTTTAATGCTACTATGGAGGATTAACACCTAATTGTTAAAATAATGCTCTTCTAACTTATTCTTAATTCTGATAAAAAAGTCCTACAACTACTGAAGACTGACTCAATAAATTATAAATAAAAGTAAACAGAAGCTTAGGAATAAAAAGATCTTAGGTCTGAGTTAGTGCTCATTTGACTAAACAGAAGCAATTTCATTTCCAGGGATAGAAAAGCATCAAAAGTTAGGAGACAGGAAGAAAGTCAAGAGTTAAAACTGCTGACCCACAGGATCACATATATTAATCTTTTTTTATGTATTAACATATCAAAACACTTCCCTCTGCCTTAGAACTAGCCAAGGAAAGAAACCTCCACATCTAGAGTATGCATTTTAGATTTAGAATAACCTAAACCCCCCTCAAGTCTACTGTAGACAAGTGCTATTTTAAAGGCTAATTCATTACTCAGTTAATCAAACTTTCTACAAAATAAGAGTTCAGAGCAAGTGAAACTTCCAAGTTGGCTGCAAGACTGGCTGCCTCTCTCTCCATTACAGAAGATAAACTTCCCTGGCTTCCATGAATTATTTTTAGAAGTAAAAGCAGGCCTGGGATTTGTGATCTGCATAGACAGAGACCAACTATGGATGAACTTCTAAACACTTTGCAGCTCAGACTTGATAAACAACCCTCTTGCTTATTAGGAGACAGTCCCTTCTATCTCACTCATGTTTAGGAAACAAAGACACTTTGTACAGTGAAGTATTTCCAATGAAGAGAACAAGTCTTTGGGCAGAAGTTACTTCCCCACGAAGACATTCTCAAGAGAGCTGACCAACTAACTGAGGTTAGACAGTGTGGTAAGGTAAGCAAAATTCTACCACTAAGTTTCTACAATGTGCAAACATTTTTCCTCTTGCTTCCCTGAGCCAGGACTCACCCAGTGGCTGGCAATGATCTCAGCACAGTAGTTGAGGAGTGTGCTGGCACTGAGCTCCTCAGCTGTCTGATAGAAACGGATGCAGTTCCTGACATTAACGAGTGACATAACTCCTTTTTCACATCTGTCAGAACAGGAAAGCCAGTGGTCAGTAATCAAAAAGCTTTACTTAAATCACTCTCCCATGCTGCAACAGAGTCCCAATACTCTTTTTCATAGATACCAGTAGAATATGGCATGGACTTGCTTTACTAGAAAGCTAAACTGCATAAACACACTTTCATCAGCAGCCCTAGAAGACACCTTCTCTAAGAGCAGACTTCTATCAGAATCCACCTAGCCAAGGTCCCATGGTAACACCACACTGCAGGAATCTGCAAGCAGAGATCCATCCCAGTTCTCCCAAGGGTACAAACTGCAGTTCACTCACTGCTGTGAAGAAGGGAAGATGTACTACAGTCCTCACAAGCAGGGTTTGTTGGGGCTGGATATTAGGAAAAATGGCTTCACTGAAAGGCAGTCAGGCAGTCACAGGCTGCCCGGGGCAGGGAGGGAGTCACCATCCCTGCAGGGATTTAACAGGTGTGCAGATGTGGCACCTGGGAATATGGTTAATGATGGACTTGGCAGTGCTGGGCTGCTGACCACTCTTGTCTTAATGGTCTTCTCCAGCCTAAGAAATTCCATTATTCACTGATTCTATACCTACAAAAATATCTCATAATTATGAACAGCATACAACATTAGGGCAGCTTTTAGGCTAGTACAAATCTTGAAGCAGTTTTAGCATTGGCCTTACAGATTCCAACTTCTCTGGTCAGAACACTTGACAGCAATTTGCTTGCTTCATGTTGAAAGCATAAAAATCATAGATTATGAATGTCATGGACTGCCACAGACATCCCTTGGGCAAAGGATTATTCTATCAAAGGCTACTTTGACTAAATTGAAGGCTTTGAAGTTGTACAAAACTTGACGGGGTTTCGGTTTGTACATTCAGGCTTCTCACTAACTCTAAATGGTTTAGAACACTGTAATTCAAGATAACCTAGCCCCTGGTGCCACAGTGTATTCATAGTCTCAGAATGGGAAAGCATCATACTGTTATATTAACCTGACTTCTGAAGAAAGCTTGCACAAGATGCAATGAAGTTACAAAAATTTCACTTGTGCCACTTTAATACTACAAACTAATTGCCATTGATTATGCCTAGCATTCTCTAACAATTCCTTACTTTTCTCCTGAACCTGATGCTATTCTACTGATCTTCTCTCAACACCAGATTAGGGTTATTAGTTTGACTGGGAGAAGAACGGAAAAGCAAACATAAAACCTACAAGAAGTCTGCTACAGTTTAGCACAATGCTTCATTTCCCCTAATAAACTAAATGACATGCTGTTTTATCAAAAGCTGAAGACTTTGAAAAAGCATAATTTTATCCTATTGCCAGCAGCTATCATCTTACTTCTGTTCAAACAAAGTTTAAGAGTTCAAGCATATTTACTAAGACTCACCTTTCCCTAAGCAGCTGGAGCTGAAATTTATTAGCTAATTTCATAAGCTCTGTCAAGAAGATATCATCTTCTCTTAGCTCAAGTTCATCTGTGTAGATCCACCGCAGCATTGCCATGGTTACCTCTGGGTCAGCATCTGGTACAGAGAGCAACAGGATTAATACAATACCTAAAAACAATCACCTATCCCAGTAGTTGCTATTCCTTTGACTTCTAAAAGTAACAGCTACCATAAAAAGGAAAAGATAGTCTTGTTTTGAAACTGCATTTAGTTCAAAATGTCAAAACTGGCGAAATTGGTCAGAAGTTGAAATAACAGTGCTGGCACCAAGCAGGAAAACCTTTTTACATTGCAACACTGCACAGAATGCAGGGAGCCCTGTGACATCTACCTGCTACACCAATAGTGCATCTTGAGGGGCCCTTATAAAGTCCTCACATATGGCCTAATGCATATCCACACCTGATAAGAATAAAACCTTTTTAATTTAACAGCCATATGTTATGAACTGCTGCATTCCAACAAAGGCATTTACACCTTGTTACACTTTGGTAATGACTACAAAGCACTTCAAACTGCTGGTAGCCATTTCTTGGAAAAGTGCAAAAGAGCCAGTTGAAGGAGCTGGTTAGATTTCAGGTCTTTATAAAACTGATCACAAACTGATGTTTTTATACAGTGGGAAAAACTGAAAATCACACCATGGGACACTACACAAGCACAGTGGCCAAGGGCCTCCATCACCCACTCACAATTAAAATGACAATCCATCTTACAAGGATGCATATAAGAATAACTTCAGAAGATCAGATCAACTACAACAGAAATACCATCATTAAAAAAAATAACCTTAGTCCTTTGAGTTGTTTTGTTCTTAAAAAAAAAAAAAAAAAAAAAGAATTAAAAGCCTTAAAGACACTGAAATACCCATCCTGAAACATCTCCTTTAGATGGAGCGTTGGCCCAGATTATCTGCAGAGTAGTAGCAGTACTTGGCATGCAGACTGCCTCCCAAAAATCACAAGGTTTTAGTAAGACAAGTATTTTTTGCCAAATTCGAAGCAATCAGAAAACCGACTTGAGATGTACTATCAGGTCTGCCTTGGCAGAGGTAAGAGTGCATTTTCTCCCTCTCAATAAGAGAACATGTGTTCATCTCTTTCTACTCTTCTAAAGATTAGAAAATTCTACAGATTACATGAACTCTAAAAAGTGCTCAATCTCAAATGCTGCCTGCATTCTGAAGATAACATTCAAGCAATCTTTGCTTGCAAATTCTTAAGAGAACCCCTTAAGAAAACCACTTCTAGGGAACAGCTTGTTTCTGGCTCCAGCTACTTCCTAAACTAATCCTTGTACCATTTATCAAATTTTTTAAAAAATCAATAATGCAATTTTACAGTGGAAAGTATCATTTACTAGAATATATTCAAGCAGTGTTTGCATTGTTAAACATGTAAGACTGCAGTTACATTTGAGATTCTCAGACTAGCTGAGATGTGGAGTTAGAAATGCTTTGGATTGCCACTTGTAGCGACACTACAATTAACATAAGAGCTTTTTAGTAATAATTTTTGTTAGCACAGCACTCAGTTTCAAAATTCCTTGGCATCTATTTTCTTGTGGCTGCAGAAAGATCCACAAATCATGTTGCAAGGAAGCCCATGCTGTCCCATAAAACCACTTGCTGGGACTTGCTACTTTCCAGTTTGTCTGCACTTAGAATTCATGATAAGATTAAGTGCAGAACGTGAAGCCAATGCTTAATACTCAATATGCCAGTCAGCAAGCCTGCTTAACTTCATACCTGGTTTTATTGCTCACAAATTAATTGTATAAGGCTCTCCTACACTGTTAAGTACAGAAAAACCTGTTGAGAGTGCAGAAGCACTGTCCAGTGTAAGTACATGCAAGAAACAGCTAAAACAGAAAAAAAAGTTCATGTAGAAGATGGTCTTTTAGAAAACTTCTCTTCCTCACCTGTTTTACAAAGGTATGCAAAGCCAGCAATTTCAGCAACACATCAGTACTTGCATTCACTTCCCACACAATGTTAACAAGCAGCAAGGTATTTTCATGACACGCTTCAGAGAAATTATGCACACTACCTCAAAAAGCCCTGTCCTTCCTCAAAAAGGAAGAAGTCAAGCTCCTCCATATAGATTTGTTTTTCATTATGTTTAGTTGACTCTAGAAAAGACAAACAGGCCACCAATCTCAACCCCTGTTTGTTAAAGAGAAAGAAGGCAGGTTATTGATTTAACTACCACTAGCACCCAGTTCACAAGCTCACTACCACTTTTCAGAGAGAGAGAGCTCAGTAATCAACAGATTAAATACCACTTCTAGTGCATAGCACTAGACTGAAAGGCACTTAAATAACCTTCTCCCAGCATGGCCTTTCACAAGTCACCCTAAAGACAACTGAGGCATCACATTACTCAGCAGTGACTGACCTGACAGATCCAGCTCCTCTGTTGAGGCAAGGTTGGCAAGACTCCAGGTATCGCTGCGTGCCGCCAAGACAAATTTGTGAGCATGGATGTGCTTGTCCCCAACCTTGATCTTCAGATCACTGATGTGAGAAAAAAGCACAAACATGTATCATGCAGACTTCTCCTGCACTTAGGTATGCCTAGATTCAGCACCCCCATGATATCTGTGTCTGACTATCACATTTAGGTTCAAGTTGTCTGAGACATTAAAACACAATTGGTTAAGCAGAACATGTTGTCAAATGACAATTTCTATCTTTCTAGGGAGAAATGCACTAAGTCATTAATATTTCAAGTGCTTGGTTTGGTTTTTTAAACCATTTCAGAATAAACAGCAAGAGAATTATTGCAGAAGTTAGGAAAAGCCAACAATCTTGAAGTTAAACATTTATGTCACAGTGTCCATACTAATACTGTCAGCTAGACACCAATGCTTTCAGGCAAGACCAGCAAGAGAACAATGCTGTTTGACAGCAGTCTGAGTGCAAGGCAGAATCCCCAGCTCCCAGGAGACCAGCTGTCAAGAACACCCATTTCATCCTGACCCTTTACACCAGGTTATCCACTGCAGTTAGAAAATACTTGCCCTTCTCATTTTGAAATCCCATGGCTTGCAAATGTTCTGACTGTGTAGGTGTGCTTTCCAGACCATTTTCCAAATCAAAGCACTGCTATAAACTACAGCACAGAGATGTTACTTAATGAAATCTGCACTGGGACCTGCTGCCTTTCTCATTCTGTGATACGTAGGCCCTTTTACACAACTATTCAATGCCTTTAAAGCTAAGAAGCTGAACAGAAATAAAGTGCTCCAACTCTTCTCACATATCCTACCTATCAAATCTTTTACCCAGCAGGCTACAGTAAGTTCTTGCAGGCACAGAGCTCTTGTCAGGGAGGCTCATGAAGAGATGGTGGTGCAAGGAAATTTTAACTAAAATAGATTTTCCCTTACACAACTAAACTCCTTTACTATATTGGCATTGCTTTCAGTAACAGCAAAGAAACTGATAAATATCATAGTAGTGTCAGAACTTAATCATCTCAGGGATCTAGAATATGGAAGGGATCCTTAGTGTGCCTATGGAAAAGAAGCTGTTAACCATAATTTTGTGTTGAGATTCAAAAACACAGCCTATCACTAAGTCACATACATCACTAATAAAACCAGACAAGCCAAATTAATCAGACTTCTTCACACACAACAGGAATACAGAACTTAAAACGATTTAGGACAAAGCCTTTCAAAAAAGGAACAGTTTTTTCAGACACAATGTGTAATTAATCCATCAACTAAGTATGGTTCAGTTCAAAACTCTTTCTGTCCAAAGGGAGCTTTGCTGCTGACAGTGATTATGGTTAGTTTTCTCTGAACTTGTCTGAGAGACAAACTTCTGCTCAGAGTTCAAGAACAGGATTCAGTATGCCATGACCTTAGCATGGTCTTCCATCTACAACTGCAACTCAGGACCCTATTCACACCCAGCAGCAAAGAATTTTCCTTGTCTAAGACAAGGACCTAGTGCAGTCAATAAAACCAAAGGTTCCTGTAATTCCCCTTTCCCCAGGGGGAATTCCTTACCTGTACTGCTCCTGCTGGTAGAGCTCAGCTACAATGGCCAGAAGCCGACTGATGAAGGTGTCGCTGGCATTGTCCTGGTTGGCCTCCACAGCCAGAACGTTGCACCTCCTTTCTGTATCAACAAGTTTCTTCTGCAGCTTCACATACTCCTGGCGGAGGAGCATCAGGTGCTTTTCCAGCTTGGCCACCTCCTCTGCAAGGCACACAGTGTTACAAGGGTGAGAAATGCACACCTTTGGCATCTGAGGGTAACTTAACCCTCAGATCATATATGTTGTTTAATTACAACACTCCAAGGAGAGTCTCTCCTCTTCCAAACACCTGAGCATCTCACTCCCAGTATTAAACCTTCTATTTTGTGTCATTTTCCTAAACACACTGAAAAATCATAACACAGTGATAAAAGCCACTTACAAAGAAAGTTCTGAATTCTGTTTGGTCAGGAATGCCATGAAGTTTTTAAAGTCATGGGAGTCCAATTCTGTGGGAATTATGATGGGGCAGAGGACTAAGTCTTTGGTCCTCATCCGTTTTTTTCAGCCTAGTTTTGATGCTGTTTGACTTTGCTCACAAGTAAGCATTAGAACAGTTGCTGATGTACCATATCTACCTCAGAGTATTTAACTGACCTGTTTAGAACTCCTCAACCTGTCAGCAAAGAAATTCTCCAAGAAATGGCCAGAGTGGAAAACAGATTGTCCCCAGAATCTACGTGCCAAAGGCCAGTCACAAGTATATAAAACTACTTCCTGCAGGCACACACACTCCTCCACTGGAGGCACTCCACTGGTGAGGCATCACAAATGGAGTCAAGTCCATGATGGCTATTTCAGTTCATGATCAGCAAAGTAACAGTATCTGGCAATCTGAGCCTTGAACAGGTATTTCCACCCCACTTTTGCAGAACCCACTTTTCCACCACACTTAACTGGTCACTCCACAACACGCTGGAATAAGTTTTTTGTGAACTCAAAACCTCTACACTTCACTGCTGGAAGGAAACATCTGTACAGGTATTTAAAACCAATCCAACTTATGAGTGCTTATTTACGGATTAGCTGCAAAAACTATATGTTTGCTATTAATCACAGTGTTTCATTTGTTTCTCCTATCATTAAGTTAATTTTTCCAGTAAGGCCAAATCCCAAACTAGTCCTAAAATAAGAGGGGGCAGGGAAGACAAACTTGGAAGCTAACCAGTGATTTTAAGTGGGAAAGTTCCTACAAGATTACTCCCTCCTAGCCAGGAATTCGTATTTCAATGACTTCTCTAAAATATTTACAAAATATCACTAGCACAAACAATGGGAAACTGAGCTCTGCTGATCAGTGTTTTCTTCTTGCTTCTGTAGAAAAGTGCAACAGCACAGCTGACCTTGGCCTTGCTCTGACAGAGGTCCCCAGGGCAGAACATCAGTCTGGCTCTGCTGCAGACAGGACACCTTGTTTAGCCTGTCCTCTACAGACCCTGCAGCAAATGCTTCTTCTTAAGTTTTTAATTTAGCAACTATTGTAATGGATAAACAAGAGGCAACATATCCCATTTTATTTTTCAGTTAATACTACATAAGCAGGTTTGGCAGGTACTTCCTTCAACAGCCTTTTTGTTAGCTTCATCCTTCAAAATTTCAGATACCATCTCCTTTGGGATATCTTTCCTTTTCTACTGAAATATACTCTGATTTCAGAATTGTGCCATCAGCACCACACCAAGCCTCAGGGAGGTTTGAAATCCTGCTGTGGTCAGTCTTTCTGTGAAGATGAATGCAGTTTTGGTGTTCCCAGAATTAGAAGGACATGTTTCTTCAGCAACTACTCCTTCCTCATTTCTCCATAAGGATAGTGTTGGAGGGGCACAAAGCAAGTCCTACTGTTACAGCAGGGAGAGCAGGAGTCTGACAGGAGCTCAGAGCAAAAGACAAGGAGAATTGCACCAAAAATTAGTGTATGAACTGCTCCACTGTTCATCCAGTGAGATTTTTAGATGGCATACAAGTTCAAATGCTAGGAATAAGAAGCTGCCTAATGAAGCTCACAGTATGCACCCTACAGAAATACTGCATCTCCAGTCAAACCATGGGAGCATAAAGATGGGAATAAAGAATCTGTACCTGAGGTTACATCATAAACTCTGTCATTTTACCAAAGTCAGCTCACTAGCTCTAAATTAGCCTGAAATCATTAGGATACAATGCAAAATTACCTTAAACCCCCAAACAGCAGTAGCTGAAGCTTTGTGCACGACCAACAGTCCAGCTGGTTACTGTTGCTTTCAGGGCAATCCCAGACAATCCCCACCAGAAGCGAAAGTACCTCAAAGAAGCAAAGCTCTAAGAACTCTTGTTTTCAGATTGACACCATATGCTTCCTGCAAACTCAGTGAGAAGGATTGATAGTCCTTCTATCTAACTATTTGCTTACTGTACCAATTACAAGGATTGTAAAATGAAGAGTTTCTCTAATTCTACATGACAACCTGCTTATGTTGAGTAGTAGCTACACTTGAGCACAGTACTTGATCTTACAGCACATTTCAAACACACATTCAAGAGAGTTCCCAATGTCCAGTTAATCAACATTTACAGCACAAGAGCAAAGCCTCCAGTTTCCCTATAAACTGCTCACTTAAAGAGTGAACAGATAAAATGCACAATTACTGCAGTCACACACACACTTAATGATGGTCCTTGCCTCAAGATGCTGAAAGGACAAGCTCAGTAAGATCCCAGTAAGCCTCTGGCTGAACAGCAATCCAAACACCTCAGTGAAGAAGATGCCTGGGTTCAGCAGAGTGGAAAACACAAAATACCTCTTCTTCTGAGCCACAGTTCAGGTAAGTAAGAGCAGTTTTTGTTAACAGCTTTCTGGCAGATTAATCAGCATTTCATGAACTGACAGAAGTTTATAGTCCATATCAAAGACTTTGAAGAGGATTTCACAAAAGGCTACTGTCATTTTCTTATGAGAAGGCACAGAAATACTTGGAGCAAACAGATAGCTGATTGCAATTAGGGAGGCAAAAGGCAATGAGGAGACAGACAGCACATACCAAAAACTAGAGGGAGGATCGAATGGAACCCATCACACAGCCCATTCCACCCATGAAAAGCAGTCCCAGAAGCCATACAGACAAACTTTATTTACTTATAAAGTGGACCTGAGTGAAATATTTCAGAAAACCAAATTATTTCCTTACCCCCTCCACTGCTCCACACTCTAACCCTTATCTCCCCAAGGACATACAAGTCACTGCTTTCTTGCTCCTCCTCACTTTTGATCTTTACCCTGCCACCACCCCAAAGCTCTACAGCTACTGCTTCTATACCCTCAAGCATTAATCCAACAGTTCTTACCCATGCCTGCATGTAAACCTCTGGTATTAGCAGTACAGAACCCAGAAATTACAAACTTGGCTCTTGTCTTACTAAGACATTCAGTCAATCTGCAGGCAGCAATTGCAATAAATCTGATGCAGGATTTTTCTAGACAGAGGCAACACTTCCTTATGAGAAAAAGCATCTGGCTTCTCAGCTAATAACCACAATTTGACAAGCTCCCTTCCTTTATAGACCTTCATTTTTCAGCTGACTCAACTGTAGCTCTTAATAAGAAAAGCGTGGCTGCAGGTATCTCCTTTGCAGAGACAAAATGAACCCCTCTTCCAACACATCCTGAGGAACTGAGAAGGTGACAACTCCAGCTTGTTATTCCTGTTCACTCAGGATCATTCATTAGTCACATGCTTTTTTCAGCCAAAAGATCAGAGAACAACCTAAGTCAGGGAAGAATCTCTGAGAAGTACAGATTGTCTGAAAGAGAGCTTGCTTGTAGCAGCTGCTGGTTAATTCTGCAAAGGAGAACCCTGAGCCAGAGCCTCACATCCTTGAGGGTCTCATTGGGGAAAGTTTCACTATCTGAAGCCAACTTGGACATCTAAAGCCCTCCAGAACTGGGTCACCAAGGCTTAAAAGCAAGCATAAGAGACTGTCAGGTAAATATGAAGCAGTGGTATTTCAGAACACAAGAGGTCAGGTATTTCTCTAAGGACTATCAAACCAGCTTGACTGCAACATCCTCTCAGCTGATGCATGCCAGTCCAGCAGTATCTGCTCCATCTTAGTCAATGCTCCTAAAATTTCTCCACTGTCCAAGAACTGCACTTCAAGAGTTGAGGCTCTGCTTTCACGACTCTAACTTCATTTCCTTTGTAACTTGGAGCATTTTAGCTCCGTTTGCCCACTAAGTTTCCTCCAAGAAAAAGAGGAAGCTTGTCTTGCAGAAAAGAGTACAACTGTAAAAATCTACGCGGTTCTTTTTTAAATCACATTAGGTTAAATTAATTTGCATGGTGTAATTGACAGCCTTCAGGCAAAACAGCAGCACTCCAGGAGCTCTGCAGATCTCACCCGAGCCTGACAAACGCACTCCAGCACAAGTGACCGGGAGGCTGCAGCACCGACAGCCCGTCCTGCTCCAGGGAAAGCGGCCGCCCGCGGTGCCTCGGGCAGGGCACGCCGGGATGAGACTGGACAACGGCGGGATGAGCCCCGCACAGCGCCGGGATGAGCCCTGGACAGTGCCGGGATGAGCCCCACGAGCCGGGCGGGAGCCGCCCGTGGGGACGGCTCGGCGGGCTGTCCCGGCCGGTTCCCATCGCCCGCAGCCACCCCACGGCCCCTCCGGAGAGGCAAAGCCGCCCGCGCCAGGCCGGCCCCGCGCCCGGGGTGTCCGCCCGCGGTCCCCGCCATCTCCCGCTCACCTCGGGGGCGGCCCGTCCCACTCGCCGCGGGCAGGGCCGAGCACGTCCCGCACGGGAGAGCGGCGGCAGCCGCACACTGCGGTGCCCTGCGAGCAGCGGAGACCCCCGGTCCCCGCGGTCCCCGGCCCCGCCCGGCCCCTCACCCGGGCTCCCCCCCTCACCTTCCGCCATGTTGGCTCCGGCGCCGCAGCTCTCGCGAGACTGCTGTGCTCTGGCGCCGGGGCGGGCAGCGGCTCTCGCGAGAGCAGCGCGACAGCGCCGCCACTGGCCGCGCGGCTGGGAGGGACGCGCTCGCTCTGCGTTATCCCGCTTTATCCCGCGTTATCCCGCCTTCTCCCGCTTTATCCCGCGTTGTCCCGAATTATCCCGTCTTTTCCCGAGTCATCCCGCGTTGTCCCGCAGCTCCTCACGCCTCCCGGCCGGCTCGGACAGCCGGCTCACGGCACGCCACAGCCCCGTGCAGTCCCCGCCGCAGCGGCGGGAAGGCAGTGCCGGCCCGGCGGAGCCGCTCTGGGGATGCGCTCCCCTGGCGGCGAAGGCGCCCGGAGATCCCGGCCGGATCGCCTCCCCTCACCTGCCCCGGCACCGCTGTCCCGAGCCCAGAAAGCGCCTTCTGCGCAGGCAGCGCCCGCACGGCTCAACCGCAGCGAGGGTGGTCGGGGCATGGGGGCTCCTCGTCGCTTCAATTCCTGCTTTTGTTTCAGAGCCAACAATCCTGCACACTGAATCTGTGCTCCCTGGACGCTGCATTGGTGCCCGGTGGGTGAAAAGTGGTTGCAAGTCGACAGGCAATGACCAAGTACCAATAACAGGATTTTCCCAGCCCTATACAACATAGCTGCCCCCTCGGCTGTTGTCATTGCTCATCATCACTCCTGCTTAGATGTAATACAAATGCCAAATACTCGATGCTGGTCCAACACTAAATTTGTTGCTTGCTTTGAAGACCAACTTTCAATTAAACGTTTGAAGACTTTATGCACAGTATTGTTTTACAGACAATTTTTCTGGACTCCACCATGAAGTGACCTTCTAAAAGTTGCTCTGCATCGTATTTATTTTGGTGTTGGATAAAACAGCAAATCCAGAGCTGGGCCCAGGAGGGCCACAAACTGTAGTTTTCTAGACATACCATGAAGGAACCTGTCTCATTTTGCACAGCTTGATGACAGTTGTGTATGACATTGCTGTGTAGCAAATTACCCCACTGCTCACAGTGCTACTATCGATCTTCTGAGAAACTGTGATTCAGTTTAATTTCTCAGTAACAACCGGGATCAGATTTCAAACCACTGCTATGTTTTGCATCAAGGAATTGTAATCTCCTCTGGGGATTTGCCTGGGCAGGAGGCTGTTGTACAACAGTCTCTCTAAACCCCAAGCAGCTTCTGATTTGGTTTCGAATCACTCGTGCTGCTTCTGAAGGGAATCACGCTGCTGCTCTGTGTGCAGTGATGGCACTGCACCAAGAGCAGAGCACCAGATGGTACAGACACAGTGGAGTCCACCCCACATCGGCCTACCAAAGCCCAAAATACACATTTAATCACTTTAGAATTCATGTGCTCTGCTTATTGATCATCCAGGTCCAGTAAGTGTTTTCAGGCATTGCGGCAGAAGGAATTTTAGAGTGACAGTTGACAGTCCTGAGTTTTAGGGATGTTCTCTGCTGCAGCATGGAGAAAGAGAAAAAAGGATTTAAGATGGCCACACTAATTAGACGTTCATTAGCATTTGATGCTTTTCATTTTCTCCCAGTGATGCAGTGATATCTGGAATGCAGGGCAAACCGTGATGGGGCAAAAATCAACTCAAACCCTCAGCCAGGATAAACCCCTGGAGAACCTACACTGTCAACTGAGCAGCCAGGATGCAAAGAGCCTGCAGAAACCAAATCAGATATAAAGTCCTGTACAAGAAAAACTGAGGAATGCTGCTTTACTTCCTTGTTCACCAAGAATCCTCACACTGCTTTCCATCCTGCAGCTCCTCAGTGGTGTTCCTATCTGATTACATCACTAACAGCTTTCCACCAGTGTCCCTTTCAGTGTGGGGCAGGAACAAAGAGCCAACTGTGATCACAGAAAAGTGAAATAGGCCATTTCCATGCCTGCCAGAGGCTTCCTACAACCTGGACACTTGGCACCACACCCTGAGCTGCCTCTTTCATTCAGTCCCTGGACATTAGCCATACCTGCAGTTTGTAGATCTTAACAGCATCCCATGGTGTCGCTCCTCCCTGGGGAGTATCTGGGTCAGGTGGGATCACAAACCATCTGGGTAAGCCAAATATTTATTTGTATTTACAAAGAGGGGAATGAGCAGTGCTGTGGAATTCCCAGTTCTTCCATACCACTGAAGCAAGACAAACATTTCCAGGCCTACCCCCTAAAGAACAAACAAGCAGCAGTTTTGGAGAGCACAGACACAAAAAGCTTTGAACCATTTTGTGAAATTACAGGTGAGTCCATGGTGAAATGTGTTACATTGGGAGACAAAATAGAGCCCACTGTTGAAGCAGCAAATACCTGGAACTGCCTCCATTCTAGATACACTGTGGAAAATGAAAAGGAAGGGCAGCCTGTGGGGGAGGAAGTCCATTGCTAGGTTTAAAATCAGCTTTTTTCCAGTCTTTAATAGAAAGAATGACACCATGCCACTGAAATTCTGCACAGTCCCAACTTTAAGTGGAAATGGGTAGTCAGCTGATGGGAAAGAAACCTGCTCTGAAGACCTTTTGGACAAGTGCTCCAACAGGAACTCAAATCACCTCTTCGTGTCTGGGGATTAAGTACTGCATGCACCTGCCTGGCTGCAAGAGCAACTTAGCCATTTAAAAGCAAATTTAACAAATGATTTCACAAGATAATTCATTTCCAAATATGTAAATGTAGGTATCAAACATACCTGTTTATCTAACAGACCTGTAGGAGGAAGTAGTGCCTTTCCCTGTAAGTCTTCTTACACTAAATGCCTTTTTGTCCCCAAGAGCTGCCTTGCCTCTAAGAGCTCTCACCTCCTTCCACCCCAGCCCCCCTCATGAAACCTGCAGTATGTGCCTTTCAGCAACATAAAATGAAATCCAGCCAGCAACTTAGGACTGAAGGCTTCTTAAAAGCAGACTCTTTGACACTGGAACTCTTGATTTATTAGTGGGTTATGCTGTGGTTAGAAAAGAGTTGAGTAGTTTCAAGTTCTTCTATAAAGTTTCTTTGGTCAAAGGCTTAAAAACTCTTGTGAGCAGATCCTCTGAGATTAGTATTTGCTCACTAGAGGGCCAAAGATGGTTACAACAGGGATAAAGCTGTGCTCTTTCCTTATTCAAGATGTCCAATTCCTCAAGTGTTTGCTAGTGTTGTGTTGTTGATGATGTTCAGGTAAGTTTTGCTCCAGCTACAGAAACCTTTGCTCCTGCAAGACTCAAGACAGCCAGTTTGACACATTATTATTGGAAAAAATTATATTTTGGAAGAACTCACTACAGAAGGTGACAGAATTCCAAAAATCAAATTACATGAAAATATACATCGCCATTTTCTTTGTACATTAGGTGAGGAAAACTCTGAAGTAGAAGGCAAAGCAGATGAAGGGCCACAGGAGAAGAGTAAAGGAGGGAAACTATTTTTGATACCAAACCCAGAAGTTAGTCATTTGAAAGCCTACAGATGTGCATGCTTGAACTCAACCTTGAGAAAAAACAAGCCTCCCCCACACACACCCCACCCCACAAACAGGCAATGAAAAAGGCAAACCAAAAATTTCACCCATAAAAAGCAGCTTATTCTTATCTTGGACTAACTTAGTCAACCAAACTTCCAAGTGAAAGCACTCAAGTCCTTGGAAGTTAAAAATCCATCAGGCTGCTCAAGGGTGCTCCATGGCCAGTTTTATTGCTATACCAAATTCAAGAAGTATGAATAATTGGTTTTAAAAAGGGGCGTGAAGAAAAAAATAGCACCTTTGAGACTACAAAGGTCATAAAAGAAGACACAAGTAACTGATAGCAAATCCTTTCAGGGTTTAATTAGGAAAATTTTAAGTTCTGATGGGGGAAATAAAAGGGACCACATTTCCAAAAACAAAAAAAAAAAAAAAAAAAAAAGATACTAAACTTTAATAAGCAAGAAATTTTAATTAAGCCTCGGTGGGTCAAAGGAAAATTAAAGTGGGAGGGGAAAAAAAACAAAACCAAAAAAACCAACTTAGTATCCTAATTGGTTTTGACATGCTTCACAAGTTGCTGTTTGTTTTTGTTTTTTAACTCAGGAAACAATGAATAGGGAGAGAAAAAACCTGCTAAAATCTTTAGAATTTACACAATTCTATCCCTAACTACAGACAGCATTATTTGGTACAATGTGTATTTGTGGATGTACATGAACAGTATATATATTATCCGGATCATGTTGTGCTATGTACACATCTTTACAATTCTTCCTGAAGGTTAAAGCAGTTCATTAGATTTCAAAATGCGTAATCATCTTGTGTTGGCACTTGTTAGGCTCTTGTCAGCATTGATAACTGGCATGTTTTATTGCAGCCCAGTTCCAGCCAGTGTTTGCCAACTTGTAACAACAGAAGTCCAGCAATAGGTGGGTAGAGTGCAGGAAAAAAAACAGTGCCATGTTTCTCAATTGGAGACCTGTAAAGAAATCATAGGTGTTAAAACCTCTCCTCATCCTCAATTATTTTCAAGATGTTAATCAGTTTTTCAAGCTCAAGAAGATAACTAATACTTGTTCAAGAGCTTCACATACCTCTGAACAGAAGATGGATAAATCCAAACTCATCACCTGAGAAAGACTGGAGTTAGTTCAGCACACTGTGTATCCAAGCTCAGACTTTCTGGCTCCTGTAACTTGTGTTGCTTGTTGAGTGCACAGTGTGTAAAATTTTGATTATTCACACATAGGGTTTATCACTGAGAAGTCTGTGCATTACTTACTGTGAACGGTAGGGACAAATGGCACAGCAGTGCTTAGCAAGCACTGACACCACAGCCCCCAGTCACACTGGGCTGGTTTGAAACCAGCTGTGGCCCCTTCTCATCCAACTCCCTGCCCAGCACTCACTTGGGAGGAGTCACCAGACTTAGAAAAGCTTTTGCCTTCCAAAAAAGCAACACAGCCAATTACTTAAAATATTTGTCAAGAGCATTGTTTCACTATAGCTAAGTTCAACATGGCAACAGAGCTGAGGTTACTTAAGGATACTCTGGAGTGTTACTCACAGTTACTCCCTTTCTCCAAGACAGGAAAAAAAAGTCAGTTGCATTAACAATTCTTGCACTCCAGTCACAGGCAGTTGTACAAAACTTTCTGCTCCTTTGTTTAGTCTTTTGATCAATATTAAGCATTTTTCATGCTTAATCCATACTGGAGAAAGTTCCTTTCAATCAAAGCATTTCTGCAAAAGGACTGCAGAACGAATTTGCCACAGATGCAGCCTTCCCCCAACCCCACCAATGTTTACAAAAGGGTAAGAAAGGAACTCTCTCCTGTACAACTGTGATTAAAAAAACTACCCAGCAGAAGAATGTAGTGAGCTGCTCTGGTTCAGTCTGTACAATCCCTCTGAACTACATACAGTGCCATATTTCTGTCCCTGTGAATTATGTATGCTGTAGATAACCAGTAAATATGGATTTGGGGTTTGCCAGCCAAATGGGTCAGAGCAGTTTATTTGCCAAACCAATCATTAAGAAAAGGCAGCTTCAATGTGAAGTTCTGTTTTGCTTTGAAAAGCAAGAGTGGGAAATTATTAGCTCATGGAGGAAGTTTTTCCTTGGCATACCCAAGATAAAGTGACCAAAGGCCAGGGATTTAAGGGCCATGCTTTAATACAGAGCTTTCTATGAGGGGTTATTAAAAAAAAAAGTCCCATTAAAACTGGGATGTGATTGTGTAAATTAGAGTAAGTATCTTGAGTCAGAAGCTCTTTAACAGGGTGGCAAAAAAAGCAAATGTCACATCAGCCACTCTCAGGTCAAAACTTGTCCAAGCTCTCAGATATGCCACAGTTCAGTTTCCAAGTAGAACACAGCTGTTTTTATGAAGCTATTCCCAAGCCTTCCTCACTATAGATGTTTTTTAGGCTGCTGAAGAGAACACCATCTTTCTTGATATTATTGATGGGTAATATCTCAATTTGATGCTTTCTGCTGTGCCAGGAGACTTTTTGTTAAAACTCCTATAGATACCTGAAACAAACCCTTTTCATTGGTTCCTGACAACCTCACCGAAGTCTCATTTAATTCCTATGTGCAACATGCCACCAACATCTGCAAGATAATCCACAACTCCTGAGATAACAAGACTTTTAAGATGCTTTTAAGATTCTAGGTAGTGTTCTTCATAATAATGAAAATCAAGGAATTATCACCCCGTTCTATTACAGCTCCAGTAACCTCTAAATGCCATTAATAAAGCAGGATGAATTCTGATAAAGAGAAGTTCAACTTCTGAACAGCATAAAACACAAGAATACAAGAGAAGTCCCCCAGTTTTGGCAGAATGGGCTGTCAAGTGCACTTAAATTCTTTTAGTCTTTAGTACTGCATACAGCCAAAGAGCTCCTCTGAGATCATGCAGCTGAGAAGAATGGTTTGGGGGTTTCTTTTTGCTTTTGAGGGGGAGAAAAAATAGTTCAGCAACACTTAAGCAGGAAATCCTCAACTCAGGTAACTGACTTGTCTTGAGAAGGATACTTACCCTGAAAAAAGTGAAGCTACTAGCTGCTGAATAAGTGTCACTCAAAAGCAGTTTCTTGGCTTTTTCTTACACAGCGGGCAACTTTTCTTTTAAATTCTCCATTTCTGTCTTCTCTCCATTCTTTCTGTAATTGAATAGACAGCTTTCAGATGTCAGTCCTACAACAAGGAGTTGTACAAGCTCTAGGAAGATTCTTGGTGTTTTCAGACATTAGCCATCTAGTCAACACCTAAATTTGCTTACAATCATTGAGCTACTTACTGAAAACCTGTAATATTCAGAACTTTTGAAAGTTTGCTCTGGGTTTCTGTACCTGTTGCTCACAAGATGAGGATGTGATTTTCCCCTTGGATTTTAGGCACTCTCCAAGACTAACCTGGTGGCTTACCAGTATTTCACATTGTCTGTGTTAAAATCTATTTGCTTCAGCCTGCAAAGTAGCAGCAAACTCAACCTGTAGACCACAAGCTGTAAAGTGTTAGAGACAGTGTCTTTAACTGCAGTGGTGAAAAAGGCACACAGGTACTGTGGAGCCAGCAGTTACTCTGAGATTTTTTTTTTTAAGACCATTTCAGTTCCCTTCAATCTAGCTAGGACACTCCAGGACAGATATACAGAAGTCACAGTATGTAGAAGAGGCACAGCAGTGTCCTTCAAAAGCAAATACCTCCTAGTTAGATATGGCAGTAAGATATTGGCTCTGTGAGAAAGACCTTAGGAGAATACTCAGCTCACCTACAGGGCTGGCTGGTCTGTGTGACAGGGATCTGATTTCAGAACTGCAGAGATGAAGAGCCAAGATAAAGATTAGCAGGAAGACAGGTAAGAGGGAAGTCTGAACCCAGAGATGCACGTATCAAGGTATCACAAAAACCTACTTGAGAAAGTGCAGCCAGGTTTGTTTTGTGCCAGGCTCACAGTGAGCTCAGATGAAAGCACAGGAGCATCAGGTGTAGTTAAGACTGATGTGCTGGGTACTGCCTTCAAATCAGAAGTGGTGGGGAGAACATAAAGAACCCTTTATTTCATGAAGTTCTACAGTTCTTAGTTTCTGATACAAGCAATATATTCTTACTGCAGGGGTGAGGGAAGGGGTTGAAAAACCCCACATTGCCTCAGGTGAAAAATCTAGCACAGAACACCTTTTCACCCCCACTTGGGGTGAAGGTTGTAGTGCATCTGAGTGACAAATGGCATCCCCTAACACCCATCACACCTCCAAGCTCACTTAAATCATCAGCACATTGGAGAGCCCAGCATGTCTTAACCTTCCTATGAAAGCACAAGTAAGGCTACTAATTAGTTTGTTCTTTTTCAACAATTCATGCAGCAAACATTTGAATCCTTGGACTGGGACACAGGACAGCTTACACAAGGTGGCTTAAGGCCAAGAAAAGCATTGTGCCCTCTGAGCTTCAGAGCCTTACTTTTTGTTTCTACTTTTTATATTTGTAGTTCTATGAATTGCTCAGAATTGAATAGCAAGCAAAGTTTCCAATTTGACAGCTGAATCTCCAAAAATCTAATTTTAGGTCATGAACTGTTCTATTTGCTTTTCAAAATATTTATACAGGTTCCTGACCCTCATTCTTCTCCCACTCCAACACGCATAGTTCATTTTTCCTGAAAGCAGGTACACCCCCTGCTTTTATAATCCTGTGAACTGCCTCTAACACCTTATTCACTAGACACACTTAAAAGCAGAACTAATGGCAGCAAAGTATCTTATAGTAACTCCTAAATTTTATTGCTGTAATAAACACAGGAGCTGCTGATTCTTTATTACCCTGATGAGTATGTTTTTTCCTAATATGAAGAGATATACAATCCAGCAGGAGAAGCCAACTGCTCAAGCAGCACTTTAAAAAGTTCCTTGAAACATGCAATGCTGCAGGCATAAAAATAGTTTTTAGCACCCAAAGCGATGCCTCACTGCTATCTTCACAGTCAAATTTGGATTTTTTTTGTTCTTTCATGCTGGGCTAGAAAAAGCTGTTTTCATTTCTGACATTTGCCCTAAGGCAAACTGATTTTCTGCCAAACTTTCCTAAGGAAAAAAAAGCAAAATAATAAAAAACCCAGTCCTGAAGTAGTTGTCAGAGTGGGGCACAATACTAAAAGTCTGATGTCAGGAAGGTGACAAGCACAGCTAAAAGCATGTGCTTTCTCCAGGGTCAGGCCAGCTACAGTCAACATACAAGAGTTTGTTAATTGAGGAATTCTAACTGCACTTCAGTATTTCATTAATAACTTGCTCCTCCCAGTGCTCTCAGCAGGAAACGTCCATATTTCCTGGGTGTCTGTCTCCACCAGTAACATGACACAAAAAGGTTAAATGAGGAAGTTGTTCACTACAACCTTTTGTTTTCTCTTTTCTTCCCATTAAATTTATTCCACATGTCTGTTCTCATGATGATTTTTTCAGCAGAGCTCAACTACCTTTGAAAATACAACATAGCAGATCAAAGGCTCCAGGAAACTACTAAACTCCCACCCACTTTGGGAAGCTATAGTTTGGCTGACAGAGCAGGTTAACATTTCTTTACCAAACTTCATCTCACAATTCCCATCTCCTTCTTCCTCACTCCCACAGTTAAACTTCTCCTTTGTGAGAAGACAACACTCACTGCTGAACTGCAATTCAAGAGTTTGTCAGTGTTATGTCAGATGAGCAGGGCCTGAAGTCTGTCCTCCTATGCCCTTCCAGAACTGAGACTTTTTTCTCTCTCCCCACCACAAACATTTCTCAGCCTCACTGTTATATTCTGCTCTAACACAGCTCTTCTGGAGAGCTGGTAGCTGTGTTTATACACACACAGAGCACAGGCCATGCTCCACAACACCGTGCTGCATCGAACACTTGCATCTCACTTATACCTACAGATTCACCCTGCTCTCTGGCTGTAAATCAGACCATTTTTCCTCACTGCTGAGGACTGACTCCAGTCAGTCTAGTCTGGGACAACCCTCCCTGCTGAGTTGAAGGCAAGATGCCCAGTAAAGCCTTTGAGTATCTTCTCAGAGCACAGATCTACACAGACAAACCTACTGCTCTAATCCATGGGACAGGAAGACTGTTCTAGAGAAGTGAAAAAAAACTTCCCAAGACTAATTAGTAGTTCCATCTGACAACATGACTGCTTTTCCCAACACAATGGCAGCCTTAGCCTGTGACAGAATAGGTTCTTCCCAAAGTTACTGTTTGCTAAACTAGAAACAGAACTCCATTGCAAGGTTTCTACATTGAAGACAATTGGCAGACCAAGGAAAGTCTTACCGCTGCATCAACATTAGCAGGAGAATCACCATTGGGATCTGCCAGCATAGAAATAACACTAATCATTATAGTTTCCACTGTGTGAATGGGAAGCCAGCGTTCCTCAGGTTTTTCATAGCCATATTTGTCTTCTCCAGGCTCATGAAGAATTGAAATGCAGACATCACCGTTCTTGTCAACTACAAAATAGAACAAGGCATATTTCAGTCATGAACAACATGCTGGCATTTCTACAGGACACTCAGGGAACTGTTCGTCTTCATTCCAGCTAGTCTGAAACACGTTAGTGAAGACACTTTATAAAGAAGGAAAGTAATTAACTATTAGAGAACTTAAACTGTAATAAACAGGGCTTGCTGGAAGTCTGAATGTGCCTGGACTCCTGACAGAGAGAGCACATGGGGAAGAAGGACTCAGTCTAACATAATGCTGCAACTCTCAAGACTTTATTTAGACAGGCTTCCACTACAGCTTTTTCTGTTAAGTTCAGCAAACTTGAGTGACTTTTTTCCACAGCAAGAGCATCAGCTGGATATTACTGGAACATACTGAAATATGATTTAAACTGCTGGAATTAGAAAGTGCCTGCAAAGTACTCTGATATTTCCAGAGCTGAACTGACACAGCATTAAAATATTCCCTGTCCTTTTGATGGGAGCACTGTCTCCTCCCACCTTTCAACATCTACAGTTCTCTTTCCCAGTAAAACCATCTTCCATTTTATTTTACCTTCCCATCCAATCTCCACCAGTCCATAGGTAAGTGAGACATTAGAAGTCTCCTTTAGAGAGACTAAAGGATTTTCTTTGCTTTACTAGATGAGGACAACCTTGGGTCTTCTACACTGAACTGCCAAGTCAGTAAAAGCAAGATGAAATATTTGAAAGTGTAACAAAAGGCAGCTATAGAAGTCAAGTTTAGTCCTCAGACTAAAATTTTGCACTTAGGAAAAAAAATTAAGAAAAAAATCCCTGAACAATTACCAAGAATGCAAGAACCTACTCTGAATAGCTTCTGAAAATACTTTACTCTGAGAGCATAAAATACTCTTAAAGTATTTTCATACTCTGCCATTCTTATTGCTTCTCTATTAAGTAAAGATGGCAAAGTAAAAGCAGAGTTTCATATTTCTAACATGAACAGAAATATATCTGTCTCTACTGCATTTTAGTTCTGAACTGTAAAAAGAAATTGAAACTTTGACATTTCTTACCATTCGGATGCCAGATTTCTGTGATGAATTTCATTTTTGGCGGCCTCAGTGGGTAGTCTTTTGGAAAAGTAAGATGAGCCTTGAAAACACCACCTTCACTGGGGAATCAAAAATATCTTAGTACAGTTTCTTGTAAGCTTAAGCTGAAGATCGGAACTTACTGATGTTCTAAGTTTACACCTCACACAACTTTACATCGTGTTGGTAATTAACAGTATCAACACTTCCATATGCAATGCAAAGAATTTCTACATGGAGAAGATCCTTTCACAAGATACTGCTGGTTCCCCAACATGATCTTTTTTAGAACTAGGATGATGTTCCAGAGGGGAAAAACCATGGGGGTGGGAATTAAAAAAAAAAAAAAAAAAAAAAAAAAAAAAAAAAAAAAAAAACTGCCAAGGAATTCACCATCTGGAATCACAACTTACATTTTTTCCTCCCAGTACATTTATTAACAGGAAAAAAAAAGGTATTGCCAATAACTGCCTTTCTCAAGTACAGCTCAGCAGACACCCATTTTCCTCTGTTAAAGAGACCTCAGTCCTAATTTTGTGCTCTCAGTCTCCAGCAGTGAGCCCTAGGGAAAAACTGCAGAAAGCTCTGGCTGTGTCTAGAGCATTAAATGCAAAGACTTCCAATGCCACCTTTTCAACACTAAGCTACAGTGACTCAGGCATGACAGTGAGGTGTTCTGCATTAGTTACCCACTCAACTGAAAAACAATAATAAACAAGAGACATCCAGGTTTTACGTGGAGTTACAGGCCAGGAATAGTCCCTTTTGAAAAATGGGAAGGCCTGTATTAGATGGAAAGGTTTATGGACGGAATACTTTGCTAATGTCAATAATAAAACATTTGTCCTGCTACTGTCAATTCACTGAAGGCTGTAAGAAAATTTGGAACTGCAATTGCAAAGGCAGAACAAAAACTGCAACATAAACCTCCAAAAAAGGTGGCATGAGATGCACAGTGTGACAAACTACTCCTCAGCAGCCACACATACAAAAAAATTGGTGAGCAGAAAACTGTTCAGTGCAGGTTTCTTCCTGTATTTGTAAAGGAGTAGGAGCCTCTAAAGTGCACTGGCTACTGAGAAAAATAACATGTTTTACTACCACTAACCAAAGAGGTGCAATTCCAGCAGGTGTCTCAAAAAAAAAAAAAAAAAAAAAAACAAACCAAACAAACAACCAAACCCCAAAGAAACAAACAAAAAAATAACCCCAAAAAGCACTGTCTTTAAGTAACTTGGCTCTTTGAAGCAGCTGAGGGGATTTGAACCCACAGCATTTATTTTTCAAAACTTTTAGAAAAGGCAGGCAGTTTTCCAAAGAATCCTTTATCCCAGGAGAGGTAAGAATTCCAGAAACACTATTTTAACATCCATAATGTCAAGACAAAGGAGAGCTAGATTGCATTTGTTGATAGCCCCAAACCAGTCAAACCCTTTTTTTTTTTTTTTTTTCAAACTGAAAAAGTCCGTCTTTCCCTTTTTAAAGGAGCAGTTCCTGAAGCTACTAGGCTGTAGTAGGCACCCCTGGTTGCCCCATCTCAACTGCATATAAACACAGGTTTTAAAGTGGATATACATTAGATATCAGTTAATGAAATACAGCTGTCAATTAAGGGAGATCAATGCCATTTTTAGCACTATTCCTGATGAAAGGATTTCTGTCAGTAGAGTAATGCACTAAGTCTAACGTTTTTTCAAGTTAACTCAGAATAAATGAAGTGGGACCAGGAATGAGACTGCTGTCTGAAAACTGTTTAAGGTAAACTATTATATATGACCATCCTTATCAAACAGCCCAGGGAAGAAGGATTCAGTGTAATACTACTCTGAAAAACGGCAAATGGGGACTGGAACAGAAGAGTTTCTTACCTAAAAGCCTCAAAAAAAAGCTCAGGACCCTACAAAAGTGGAGTTAAAAACACTATTGCAACTTTTAACATCTAAGATGACAATTAATTAGAACCAGCATTTCTTTATTGACAGTATTTATAAAATAGCCATGAGAATATAACAGAACCACAAGACTGTTCAGAAAAGGTCAACAGAAGCTGGAGAAACCATCTCATGCAAGACATGAGAACCACAGTGCAGTGAGCTTGAGGAAAAGCCAAGCAATTTGATTACTGGGTTTAAATCCTTATTCCAAGTCTACTGACAGACATACAGAACTTCATGCTGCAACCAAAACTGACCCCAAGGAAATGTCACTAGGCTTTTTGTATCAGTAGTTTAGCACTGCAACAGCTTAATGAAGAGAACAGAGTTCATCTTCAGGAGTACACTTTAAACTGACCTCTCCTGGGCACAGAACCTTTTCCCAGGCACTGGAGTAGATGATCACCCCCGAGGTACTCAAGGTCACACCTGAAGGTTCTCCCATCTCAAACTGACAGGATTTGAAGCTAATTCTATGGTCTGCTTCGGTTTCCTCCAACTACATCCCACTTGAATTGCATACTTTCCTACCTTCCCAAGCAGGAAGTTGTAATGGTTTAACATAGCACTATCAGCTGAACTACAGCCTCCCAGCAGCAACAGCAAACAGTGGATTTTATCTGCCTTACTTACATGTGAAAGGAAACAGAATCTGCCTCTAAGTGTACCTATTCTCTTTCTTTTCCATACAAGTACAAAGAGATCAGTGTTGCCTTTTCCCAAGGGAGCAAAGCAGTTTAGAACTTCTACATAGCAAATCCAGCTATTTACACTTATTCTGCTAGCAACAGAAGAGCATTACCTAATTTAGCACAAAGGTTTTGGTTAGCTTCTATTCAGTAGGAGCAAACTAGAACTAGTAAATCCGAGTTCACTTAAGTTTCTGTATAAGTACCAGTACTTACTATAGTGTATCTGGAGGACCAATAATAAGGACTTCCCATCGATAAAGATCATTGTCATCTATTAAGCCCGCTGAAAAGCCTTCCACTGGATTTTTGTTGAGCTCTGTGTAGGAAAAAGAATTTAAGAGTAACTTTAGGTGTCTATAATACACATTTGCTGGTTTTGCTCCTGTGTCCATACATGACCAAAAACCCCATAACATTTGGCGCACGGACTTACAGCCTGAGTGGGTCACTCAGCCCCCCACCACAAACATTTCTGCCAGAGCTGGGACCATGCCTGACCCCAAAACTCCCCCAAGTGCAACATGAGCAGAAGGGCCAGAACAAGACACAGCTATGCAGCATGGTCTCCTAAACTAGATTCCAAGTGTTTAAGTCAGGAAACAGGCTTTCTAATAATAAAAAAGCTTTACAAGAACCCCAAGGAGCCAGCTTAAACTAAAGTCTGTCTTTAACTCTAAAAAAATGTTAACAGAAGACCAAAGTCACATTATGTTTTTATTTAAAAGTAACATTCTACTTTAAAATTTTTTTCTCAGACTCTGAAAGCATTTGAGACCTGTGCCAGTGAATTCTGGAGATAATGATTTATTATATTTTGAACTAGTACAAGAGAACATAGAAGATAAGCTGCTATGATGTTCAGGTGTTGTATTTCTTCCTTTTGCTTCACAGTTTTTTCCATCAATGATAAGCAATAGAACGTTCTAAATGCTGTATGAATTATGTTATAGGCTACTTCATACAGTTACTGCCAGATAGAGGGATCTCTGGAAATAGCTACACACAAGTCACAGCTAGGTCTAGACTCCACTGAACTTCTGTTTTCAGCCTGCTCCAGGGGAAAAAAAAAAAAAAAATCTTAATACTTGGAATCAAACACTTCAAATAGTTTTGTCTACAGTGCAGTGGTGGGGGTAGGAAGGTGAGAACATCTATTAACTGACAGCTTCAGGTCAGAAATTACATTAAATGCCATATTTATGCCAAATTCAAATTCTTCATCCAGCATTTCCAACAGGACATACAAAGTCCTAATAGATCTTGGGTACTTAGCATACAGGAAGGGGGAAAGAAGTTAATTCCTTCAACTGGTCAGTAATTTCCAGATAAAATTAAGAATGGTAGTTATTGTGGGAGGAAAAAAAACCCAAAAGACAAACAAAAAAAAACAACCATACTTATTTTATAACCTGTCAGACTCTATGCAGTCCTCATTCTGTTTCACAGCACAGTTTGTGGACATATTCCCATTTTGTAAACCTAAAAGCTGTAAGACTTAAGTTCAGAGGGTCTTACAATGCCCTCAGGTACACACAGAGGAACTTCAAGTGGGAACCTTGTACCTTTCTGGAAAAAAAGCTGCCATTAAGTCTGATTTACCCATAAGTTTGTAATCACTGGTGGCTAGCTAAGTTCTGAACCATTTGAAGTGTGGCTGAAAAAGGCAAGAAGAATCAACTCCTCCTACACAGAGGAGTCTAAGTCCTCACTGGAAAAACAAAGTGCTCAATTCATGTGAAGGACCAAGGTTCTAAAGAGGACAGGAACATCAACTTTGGTCATTACTAATTTAGTCAAACTTATCCACAAAGATGACTCAATTCTAAAATCCCAAGGAACATAGTGAAAGGGGTTTTCCTAGGAGCTACTCAGAAGGGTGTAATCAGGAGGTGAGGTGAGCCATCCAGTCCACAAGGTACAAGACAAAGATTTGGGTACTGAGCCCAACCACGTTTTTTCCAGACAATGCCTGAAAGAAAAGGCAACAGCACAGGCTCTATAACCAAGATACAAACCTCAAACCCAAAAGCTACAGCATGGCCATGCTTCATCTAAGCAAATCAGTTTTCAGACTCTGGCAGGTATGAAACTTTGTGGAAACAGCTGCACAAGCTTGAGTAACTATTTAATCTTAGCTGAAAGGGCAGATAGCCTAGGTGAGCATCTCACACTGAAAGAGAGCTTCACCAGTTTCTCACTACCTCCTTAATAAAAACATTTATTCAGCATGGTCTATTAAAAGTTCCACCACATCAATAGCTGAATATAACCTGCTTTTCCAAGCAGGATTTCATTTTAAAAAATTGCCTATTGCTTGTGAAAAAAGCCATCTCTGCTCAGGACATTTACATCATCCTTTCAGATACTATTAGTACTATAATACAGAACACCCACCATAGTAACTATAGAAGTCAGAATGCAAATACTAGGTTTCAGTATCTCACTTAAGATTTTCAAACTTGAATTTAAGCCTGTGAAACACAAGTCCCATCATTTCTGCATTTCCACAGAGACAAAAGGATTTGTGCAGAGTTCTGTGTGAACTGCTGTAACTCAAACTGCTCACATTTAGCTTCTTTATTGTTTGCAAGTTATCACTGCTCACTGATAAGACTTTAAGACTGCCAAAACTTAAGACGGAAAAAATTCAGAATGTTTCTCTCTGTTTAAATATGCCACGTTATTTCCAAAGCCAATATACAACATTTTTTCTCTATTTCTTTATGTGGGCTATTTCAATTTCTTTCTACATCTGCCTCAACCTCAAACAACTTTATTCTTAAGTAGTTCAAAACATTTTTCGTGTATTTATTCCCAAAGAAAGACAGCTATTACACTCTAACTCACACCAAGGACTGTGTAGCACTATATTGCAAGAGAACTTCAGTGAGAAGGCGTAAGATTCCTGGATGTTCAACATAGAACATCTGTAAACTGTATGAAAGGGACAATCATTAACGAAAATCTTCAGTTAAAGCAGTTTGCTTAGTGGATGTTGCCTATAAAGCTGATGAGCACATTACTTCTTTTACAGGAGGTGCCATTAGTCTCAGCTTGTGAAAAGGTTATTTCCTTCCACGACAGCAGCATTGAAGCACATCTCAAACAGCTGCTGATTGCAGAAATACTCTGAGGAAAAACAATGAATATAAGCTCATACACCTTCTCCATGAGAGGTATGCAGAATTACCAACAGCAATTTAAAAACAAGCTCTTCTATCCAGATTATTTATGTTAAACTAAACAACATGGCTGGCAGGCAGACAAAAAAGGAAGTCTCAGGAAAGTTCTGCACTGAGACATGAAAAGCATCATCCTTGGCTGCTTTACCATGGATAGCCAATAGCTGCTACTCATTAAAACCTGCAAACGCCAAGGCCCAAGGTTTGTTTGGCTTTGTTTTTTTTCCCTGGATATAGTCAGCGCTGTGGATCAGGAAAGTTAACCAGTGGTACCACCTGTCTCTTGCCTCTCTCTTCACTAGCTGAGCATTGCACAGTAGTGAAATCCATGCACCAAAATCCCAAAGGAGAAGCGATGCAGGCAGGGCATGAAAGGAACACACACACACACACACACACACACACACACACGGCTCAGTGACACAGCGCTGCTGCCAGGCCGGTGTCACTGCCCAGCCACCAAGTGACATCGACTGCACCCGGGGCAGGGGACACCTGCTCCCTGTGCCTGCCAGTCCCCACCCACCACAGCACTTAACTGCTTGCAGCCTGAACATGAGCTTCCCTATGAAAACATGTGGGTAAAACAAAGAATTCAGTTTCCAACAAGCTCTCAGTGCAGGTCCTCTACAAAGCCCTGCTGAAGAACTGCCCTGGAAGTCCTGGAAAAGCAGAGAAGCCAAACACACCTATGAAGAATTGGATCCTTCCACATTATTTTTCCAACAGCTTTACTTTGAGATTTCTTGTTCAGCTAAAGATACACTGTACTTTTTAAACATACATGAGTACATTAACATATTTCCATCATGTCCCTGCCTAACTAAATGCCATTTACTTGCACCTACTATATTTTAAAGTCTGTGGTTTAGCATTTGTGACAATATTTCTTTGCCTTTCTGATTATTTAATATAATAGGCATTTTTCTACCCAGCAAAAGAAAAAAAAAATCCAAAACATTCTTACTCTCAGTCTAGAAGCAGTTTCAGGTAGAGAGCCCTTTGCAGATCAAGCAGCAGCTGACAGCCAAAGCAGCACACACCTGGACAGCTGCCAAACAGCAACATACTTGGAACAGAATCCAGTGTCTGCTTATAAATTAGACATTTGGTTCCTTTAATCCCAGTCCTGAACCTGGGATTAAATCCAATACCTGATTTGGGAGGTGAGGAAGACTAAAGGCCCATAATCCAAAAGAGTTGTTTAAATCCAGAACAGATTTTAAAGCCCCATGGCTCCCTTTCCACATGACCTGCCACACAACACACTGTCTGTCCCTTTAGCTCTTACTAAAGCAGAACTAAGTTACCTTAAACTTGAGCCAACACAGTACCATGGGCTGCACTTCCAGTTTCAGTGTTTAGTTTACATCAAGCTACTGATGTTCCCACACTCATTGAAACTGCCCTTATATAAGCCAAGAGACTTCACCAATCCCAGAGCAAAACAGCATCAACAAAAATGACTAAGCAGAACGAGCCCCATAGCTCCATGGAACAGCTATGTACGGCATCCAAACTTTTCAGCCTGATGTCTCACCCAGCCAGCCACTGCATATGAACTCTTAGAGTATTTTAAGCTACATTCCAGTACAAAGCTTTCAAAAATATGAGTTCCTATATTTTTTTAATAGCAGCCTCTTTAGTAAGTTACATGGTGTTTGAGTTTTGTGCAGCCAGTGGATAGAAAAACAACAGAAAAACAGACTAGGGAGCCCAAGTCCTGGCTAAGGCTTCTGGATAAACCATCTAGCTGGCTTACACAGCTCTTAGAGTAAGCAGGCCATATCAGCACCTTCCATCTGCTGCACCTTAGACTTGCATTATCTTCCTTGCTTTTTGTGAGGCTCAGCACCAGTCCAGGAGCTCCTAAAAACTGTTCACACTGAAAATCCTCATTCTAGTCTCTTCTTCTCTGTACCCCACATTGTGACTTCAAAATAGTCCTATTACTTCACTGAGGTCAGTTAGAACTTCCAAAACTTTGCTGCCTGCAGGACCCAGCTGTACATCCCAGACTTTAGCAAACTAGGGCTGAGATTATGATAAAGTAACATGATCTCAATGTGGAGATGTATTCCCCAAGCTCTCCATTTAATCTGCTTTCATCATGTTCTGTCTTGCTCCACAAGCTCATCCAAGAAGTTCAGACAAAATGTAGCACAAAATATGCACACACTCCTGATAACCACTGTGGGAGTGACAGACAACAGTTAGAACAGACTAAGTCTCTGAAGGACACTGAAATTATTTTGAAGGGAGACTAAAGTAGTAAAGACAAACCTGTCTTAAGCAGAGACTCTACCAGCCATTTCAATAGAAGCTATAGGTTTGACTTCAGCCCAGCAACTAACATCCAGTGCACTCCTTCTTAATAAGGGCAGCATTTCAGACCTCTACAAATCAAATTCTCTGAGCTCACAAGATTTGTAAGGAAGGTTGCACAACTAGCACTAACAGGCAAGCTGCATCTCAGAACAGTGCTATGCACCTTTGTGTACTGCTTCACTTGCCATGGCCTCAGCTATACCTGGGAAGTCTTCCTCAGATTTGTACACTGAAGCAGATTTTGAAAGGACACAGGACAAGGTTGGAGGTTTCTTGTTTGATTTTTGGTTTTATTCCCAGTCAAATTCTTAGCCATGACCACAGCTCAGCTTTGCAAACAAATGGAAAGTAGCACTAGCCCAAAGTTCCTAAAACTGCCACTACAGGTATGAGGATCAAGGTACCAGAGAAAATTGAATAAATAGAGATTAGAATTATTTCATGAGCAAGATATCACATTATTCTAGAATTAAGCTAAAGTTGAGTTTCTTGATTCTGCATATTCTGTAGCTTCATGATCACAGGAATCATGGCACACCTGGAGACAGACAATTGGAAGGTCAGGTTAGCTAGGTAATGGAAAACTGAGTCTTACAGGAGCTTGCAGATCTTTGGTACTGCCTTGGTTCTTATGGAGGTCCCCATAATCCCTTAAACCCATTGCGGTGGACATCAGTAGACACTGTAAATGCTACTTTAGATTTCTCTCCCTCAAAACCAGCTCTTAGTATCAACTAGAGCACAGATACCCAGCAAGTGATCTAACCTGGCAACTCAGTTTACCCAGCCCAGGGTCTGTTCCCATGCACCATTTCACCCAAGTGCTAAAGACAGGCAAGAACACTCACAACATATTTTGAGGCATTTCCTTTCTGCAGCAGTCTTCATACATGGACCCTTCTGTGTACACACACTCAAACCAGTCCTTTTCCAACATCCCACACTACAGAAGGAAGGCCTGCTTCCCTCTCCCTCAATGCATTTGCCATTAAGCAAATATCTAAACTCAGTAACTTAAGTTACTGTGGACCACACTGTGCCTACTAAGCCCACAAATCTTTTCTTTCAAAATAAATGGGGTGTTCAAATTACTTTCCTGTCTGAATCACTGGAAATACAAAACATACTCATCTGATGAAAACCTTTGAATGCCATAGCATTGTTTTGAAAGTTATGCTACCAGAATTAAGGTTCTCAGCAGTAAGTCCAGAATATATGTTCAAGTTACCAGTCATGTAATTTTCTTAGAAAGCAAGACAAAATGTTTCCTGAACAGCCTTCTTTGACCAGACTGCTATAAGCATCCTGTGTATCCCATCAGACCAGAATCCAGTACAGTTCCACCACCCAGGTTAAAATGGAGATTGAATGGCTATTAAAAGACTACAGCAAAACCATTCTCAGTAAGTTCTGAATTTTGAGGGGAAGTGTTATGAGGAGGGGAAAAGCAAGGATAGTAAAAAGAATTGGAAGAACCCTGATTTGGAAACCCACATGTAAAAGGAAGCAGTTATGCCACCAGGGAATATTCAGTGTTTTGCCCACAGAGCCACCTGCAGCACAGAGCCACATTCATCTATCACAGTCAGCGTAACAGAAATCACCTCCACTTTGTCCTCCATGTCTGATGCCTACTTCCACTCTAAGAGTTAGACAAGCATTCAATGGGTATCTCCACGTGTCTGTATTTGAGATGGTCATCCTCAGCAGCACTCAAGAGATCTTATCGGGGTAAGTAGTTTCTGAGACACTGTAATTATGTCATTCCAAGGCAGGTGTCAAAAACAGGTCAGATGAATCACACTCTACACACACTTATTTCTCTCAAAGGACACAACAAGTTTCAGATACCTACAGCATACAACTGCTGGAATTTGGCAAGACAGGTGTCATCCTAGGTGCCATTAATGTAGCTGAGTTTATCATGGACAGGAGAAGCTGATTAACTTCTTGAAAGCTAATTACCAACAGACTAAAGATAAGGAAAAGAAGTTCCATCCAAGTATCTTCTGAGCAGTCACATACACATTAATCATGGAACAGCACTGCTGCATAGAGCCAAGGGTTCTAGGATGTGTATGGTTCATAGACAAAAACAGGACACGATTAGAAATCCACTGAAAAGTCTCTATAGCATGCCTATGCCACAGGGAGATGTTAACATCTGAAGGAGATGTTAATATCTAAAGTTATTGTGCAAGTCCAGGACAATTTCCCAGCTTATTTTCTCTCCTGCTTATAATATGAATAACAGGTTTGCATATCCTAACTTGAGCCACATTGTTATTTAGAACTGTTTTAAGACATCTCTTTAAATGACTCCTGCCAGCACCATCTTCTAGATCAGCACCACATGCCAGCCAGCTAAAAAAACAGCCAGCTTGACCTATGAGGTGTATGATGACAGCACAGAAATACACTTCCCTTAACAATCCATACACAGAGAGACTCCAAGTGAAAACCTTTACAGAGGGTTTCTACTAAGAAGTCTTTATCATTATTCTAAACCCATACAAAAACTGCTAACATTTCTGTCCAGGAGAGCAGTTAATTTCGTGGAACCCCATTTCAATTAGATTGCTATACTTAGTGTTCTTACAAAGCCTGGATATCTGATCTCTGCTCCAGTTGATATGCCTTGGACTTGAGAGTAGGAAAGAAAAGCAAGTATGAACATTTACACTTTAGGGTAGCCTAAAGCTCAAGCCTGCTAGAGACCGTAAGCAAAAGATGTCATCAAGACCAGTCACTGACAGATATGCACACACCACTGAAAAGAGAAGGACAGAGCAGATGCAGCTTGGTGAGAGCAAAGGCCTGCATGTGAAGTGTTGTCCCGATTCTGCTCCCATCCACTGGAACAAAAAGTGGACAGCAGAGTTTCAGGAGTCATGTGCCCCCCTCCTCACACAAGCCACCTGCTCTCCTTTTTCCAGGCACCCAAATCTGCACAATCATTTCAGTATTTGAATTAGTTCTTGCTTTCAAAACAGCAGCCACCTTTCAGATCAGTTCCACTTCATTAGAACCCCATCTCTATGCTGGGAGCAAAACTGAACTTTACATCAAAACAGAGGCTGATTAAACACACTACAGGAAGAAAATTTAGCAGAATGCCCACGTGAGGCAAACAAGTTTCATCTACAAAGGTCACTTATTTTCAAATTGTTTAACATAGGGCCTTGGGGGAACTAAAAACCAACTTCTACCAACCACAGAAGGGACCAAGGAACCCTATATTAATTGAATATGCACGTATTGTTCCAAGTCTGTCTTGCATTTAAAAGAAATCAATGATATACAAAAAAGTTAAGGCAGAATCAGCTATAATTACATATGGTTTCATCTGAAGACCATTCACTCTACTTGATTTATCCCTATCAATTTCTCCTAAATATATATCTATATAGGGAGAGAGAGCAAATCAAGAAATCCTTAGTTTGCAGCAAATAACTACAATACTGAAGTGGGAATCAGTATCAATGACACAAGTTAAGACATTTTAGTTTGTTTTGCATGATTTAACATGTCCAAATGAAGCTCTTACCAACAAAGCATAAATTCTGATCAAAGTATTTTCTCAAATGGTATTAATTTTGCTCCTTACTTCAGAGGATCTCTGGCAATGTTCTCTCATTCCACTACTCTCAAACAAAACAGGAATAAATCACTCTACTGCCTTTGGTGTAGCTTACAATGCCTTGTTTGGGGGGAGCAGAGAAGGAAAGAACTCGGAGTTCATGGTAAGTTTGGTTCTTTCCCTGAAAGATTAGTAAGCTGACCTAGGCAGAGCCAAGGCAGTGACTCCTTGATGAAGCAGGTTATTTCTTCATCCTGTTTGAGCAAGTGGTTGAGTCATCAAGCTCTTCCATTCTGTAGTTTAGCTAAACCTCACTTTCCAAAACTGCCAGCAGTCCTGAAATGTTGCTGGTGGCTGCTGTTATAAATACTCTTTTCTTTGAGGACGCGAAGTTCAGATGATTTCTGCAAGAGAAGCATGTGGAAAACTAACACGTAGCAGGCAAAGTTTGCCATTAGTCACATTTATCATGCTATTTACAGTGCAACAAAAATTCAGGCTCTTGTGCTGCTGTAGTGACTGGAGTCTGAGCAAGGCCTGTGTTTTAGCAATGATATTGTCCATAAAGTCAGCTTGAGAAAGGGAGCTTTGATAATTCTGTCAGCACACCCTCACAAGAAGCAGGACTATCTCATCTGCTGTAATGGCCCTACACTTCCAGGAGTTTAAGGTGACTGCTACACACATGCAGTACCTTAGTACCCCAAAAAGCATCCGACCAAAACATTGATGCTTATCTAAAAACAAGAATCTTCTAAAAAAAATATGCAGGGGTGGTCAGAATTTCAGGACCACTTAAAATGCTAAGTTCTACATGTGCAGTACCTTGGAGTTCTAATTATTTAAAATATTACTGTCCATATGAACAGACTTTCATGAATGAGGTAACAGGCCAAACACAAATAGTACCAAAATAATACTTCACATCAGTGCCACTCAAATGACTATCTCATAGCCAAACTCACTGTAATCCAAGGCTCAACTGTAAACAAAGGTTTCTTATACACCAGCCACCCCAGAAATATGTATCTCTGCGTTGATGAATAAAGTGATCTTCACTCTGCAATCTCCTCTCCATTCACTACTCAAATAGTTTTTTTCAAAAAGTCCTAATTGCCAAAAATTCAACTAGCTCAACATTACACAGCAAGATTCTTCCACAGAAGAAAGTAAAAACTGTTCAACTGTCACATTAAGTATTTAATACAGTTTTCCAACTTGTTAGTTTATTTAATTAGACATTTCTGCTTTGAAATAGAAGCTGTATACACTTTAAACTGAAATAATGCCATGTTTCTCATGTTTAAGAAAAGCATTAGTGTGGCTTTTTCTGTATCCTAAGTTGGAGATAATTTACAACCCAGCTCAACTTGAGCCAACAAAGGCATGGTTATTCCCATTTCCAATGCTCCCTGTTTATGTTAAAGAGGACTTGCACTTCTAGTTCCACTATGTCCTACTGATTTAACTGCATCCTCCCTATGTGATTTTGCTGGTTGAACTAGACAAGTCTGCCTACTCTTAAGTCCCTGTGTCAGCAAGAATTTGGCAGAAAGATGAAATAAAGTATTCAGAGACATACCTCTGTCTGTAAAACCTTTGGGCTTGACAGCTCTGGAGACTGGAAGAGAAGCTTTACACCCTGTTGTCTCTATCTCTTTTTAAAGAACATAAAGTTTAGGGGCTGTAAAAAGAACAGTTTATCCTTCACCAGCTCCCCTGAGGGGTGAACTCTGCTAACCCAGTGCTACACCAATCTACATACTTGCCATAGAATTTTTTAAGTTCAGGGAAACTTTTTTCTCTTTTAGTTTTTCCTGAACTCTGCCAGGAAGAAATGGACATGGCTTCTACTTTACATTGTTATCAATCCACAAAGTGCCCCTCTCCTAAAAAAGGTAAGAACAAATATGTCAGAATTTTAAGATACTTCCAAAAGCTGCAACAGCTTACAAGTAAGTTGATTTGAGAGGGAACAGCTAGGCTACCCTTTTTAAATGGCTTTGCTATTAAGAGATCCCAACTTATCACCTCCTTAAGACTTCAGGAAAAAAAAAACCAACCCCAAAAAACCCAAAAACATAAAAACTACCCGAAGTTTTTACTACTTTGAATTGTTCTTGTGTTTATATGGGGGTGAGCACATGTCAATATAAACAGCTACTGTTTAGTCTCTAGGGATCCAGCTCAGCTCTTCATTAGCAAAGGCACTGTGAAGCCACTTAGAATTTAGGAGACTAAAAAATAACCCACATGTAACTTGAAGTTATATTTTGTGACTGTCATTGAATGTCCCTTCTCTCTGAGCATTATCAGCATCCAGAACATGCCACTGAAGCACACAAGCATGTTGTACATGGTGCTGTGGTACCAGCTCCCTGCTCAAGTTACAAGCCAGCTCGCTTTGCAAAAAAAAAAAAAAAAAAAAAAAAAAAAAAAAAAAAGAAAAAGAAAAAGTCAGCCTTCATACACTCACTGGATCAACTTCAGGTTACATTGTCAAGTTTTGCTCTGTTGTTGTTTGACCCGTTGTTTTACATCTCACTGACAACCAGCAGCCTCATCAGCTGACCTATACTTTGACAAAGTACTCAGGAATTAAAACAGCTCATTAAAGTGCTCCGTGCCAGACACCTTCTTTCCCCATAGTTAAGAACCAAAGCACACGAAGGACCAAACAGGTAGGCACTCTGAGAACTACTGTTTAACATTCCTCATTCCTCCCTCCTCCTGCCATTGTTTTTTTCTTTTGGGCATTGAAAAGAGATATGCAGGGTCTCATTATTATAGAATTTTTATACGCCTCAACTGCACCACCATTGTACAGGTTTCAGATTCTTGCTTCAATTTCTCTTCATTTCTGGACTTGCTCCTTCAACTTCAGATCTTTTGTCATTACTGAAGCACAAGTGAGTGATTTAATGCAATTTAAACTAGCTTAGGTCAGCTAACTCATATCCAAAACCCAACTACCAGGTACAAACCCCATGACTCACTACACTTGACACAGGGAAGAACTGCATGGAGCAGAGACTGAATATCAGTCCTAGCAGGGCAAATACCACCAGAGTGGTGACTTTTGGTTTGAGGTAGAAGAAACAGTGTGGGCATTAACAAAGGGACACGTTGGAGCAGGTGAGACTTGGAAGACAGTCAGCAGTAGGGAAGGAAGATCATGAAGCTCAGCCTCTGCACTATGACTTCAAGCAGCCTTACCCCAGAAAAACCAATATCAGTCCAGTGCCAGCTCAGTTCAGATGTCACATAGAAAATAATTTCTTCCATATCTGATAACTTTCTCAGGTCAGTTATTCCACATAGGACTTTTGAAGAGTTCAGGACTCTTCTTCAGTGCTCACCATACTTCATGCACACTCCAAGTCACTTTTAATACAGTTTCAATTTCTTTTAGTACATGTAAAGAGATACCAAAGGTATTGATATTTCTTAAAACACAAAACCCCCACAATATCTGCATGGTGCAAGAAAATGGCTGCAGTTAGTAGAGTTGAATCAGTAATAACTAGAAAAGCTCACCAGCACACATAAAGCCTTCAGATAAGAATGAGCAGAAAATTACACAGAAGTTAACCCCTAGATTTAACAGTCTACAAATATACTTACATATCCAACCAGTCTGCTTACACAAGGTCTTAAGACCTCATAAGCCAAAAAAAAAAAAAAAAAAACCAAAAAAACCCCAAAAAACCCAAAACACGACAGAAGCTGAATACTTATTATCAAGAGAATTCAACTAAATGTTCAACTTTCTTTTGTGAAGCACAATTAGTAGATTAAAAAAGAAACTCCAGACAGCTGAAGCATTCTAGGTTACCAAATGCTTTTTAAAAATCAAGTTAGAAAGCTACTATTCTACACTGTTGGTTCCCTTAAGGGATCATATAGATGAGAGAGAAAGTTCAGGTCACATTCAGTATGGAGCTCCTGCAGTAAGCCCATACCGAGGCGTTACTAGCTTATCGGAAAGTGCAGACACCTCACTGAGTGCCACTAATAACTTCAGCAGTTACCAGGGCATTAATAGGTGCATGCTGATGTTCAGGACTAAGGCCACAGTATGCAATTTTTAGCCACAGTATGAGATTTTTTATTACCTTTTTTTTTAAGAGCTTCACCTTAGAGGGGTAAAACATTCTGTGCTAGTAGTTAACGATATTGAAGTTTCTCAAACTGATCATCAACCAAAGCCAGAAAACAGTGCTGGAGATGCACAAACACACCATCCTGTTCCCTATACGCGGTTATGCAACCTCATCTCCTTACTGCTAACAATGCTGCTTTCCACCCTTAGGCTTCCAACGACATTAACTGAAGTCTGGGGCCAAAATCCTCCTCCGGGAATTCCTGTGCCACCCAGTGACCCTGTCCCTTTGTATGGCTACTCGGCCAACTCCAGCCAGCGCTGTAATAGCCCGACTTGAGATACACCTGGCACACATTTCCTGAAGTGGGTACGAGGCAATTTTTACGTAAGAGACGAAAAAGGCGACCCGATTCTCCCAAGGTACCGTGCAGACCCGTGCGCTTCCTCGAGTGGATAGCCGTATCCCGGCCCAGCAGGCAGAGGATGCGGCGAACATGTGCAAGTGGGGGAGGGAGGGAGGAAGGGAGCGCTGCCGGCTCGTTTCCCTTTAAGTGTGGCAGCGCACACATGGAGCCGCATTGTGCGGCTCCGCGCATGCGGGGCCCCTCGGCGGGGCCGGGCCGGGCCAGCTCGGCCGCCCGCCCGGGGACAAAGGGAGGGGGCGCGGCGACACCGAGCCCGTCTGACACCCCGCTGACACCCCGCTCCCCTCGGCCGCCGGCCCGGGCGCAACACCCAGGCCGTGTCCGTCCCCCAGCCCGGTCCCCAACTCCTCCTCCCCCGCGCCCGTCCCGCCCTCTCGCCCCCGGTGGACCCCCCCGCCCCTTCCCGCGGGTCCCCCCGCAGCGCTCCCACCCGCTCCCCCGCCCGCACCCGCTGCTGCCCGGTCAGCTCCCCCCCGCCGGTGCCTGCGGAGCCCCCGGCGCTTCTCCTGACAACAAAGGGGCCAGCGGCCTCCCCCTCCCGGGCACGGGAGGTGAGGGGGAGCCGGCGAGGGGAGGCGGGACGAGGGTACCGCAGGTCCCCGCGGGAAGGGGTGCGAGTGCGTGGAGTCAGCCTGGGCCTGGAGTGCCTCATTCCGGGGGTGGGGGAACAATCCTCCTCCTTCCCGGCGCCTCACAAACACCCCCAAACATCAGCCCGCACGAATCCCCCGCGCTGCGGGACGAGCTCCGGCTCGGTTTTCCCCCCGCCTCAGGGAGACGGGACCGCAAGGGGAGGGGAGGATGAGTCCTCCAGGCTTGGTACCGGGGGTCTGGGGGGCCGACGAGCGCGGCCGGTGCCACCCCGCGCTGCCCCGGCGGGACGGGGGCAGCCGAGGGGACGCTCCCCCACCGTGCTGGTCCCGCTCCCCTCCCCCGGCTCCCCTGGCAGCAATCGCCGGTCGGGCTCCCCCTCCCCCGCTCGGCCTAGTTCCCTCGGCTCCCGGCTGGGCACAGCACGGCGAGGGGGGGCCGTAATCTCCCCTTCCCCCTCACACACACACGCACGCCCGCCCCCTCCCCAAGCCGGCGCCCCTTCCTTCCCCCGCTGCGGGCCGCGGCCCCTCCGAGGCCGCCCGGCCGCTGCTCCCCCTGCGGCGGATCACCCGCCGCCCTCCCTTCCTTCCGAGGCCGCCGGCCCAGATACCTGCTAGTTGTCTCCGCAGTAGCAAGGCGGACTGGAGCTCCGTCATTCTCCCCCGCTCTGCCCGGGGAGGGAGTCCCAGCGGCGGCGGGGACGGCGCGGCTCCTGGCGCTGCGAGAGGTGGCGGCGAGCGTCCCTCAGCCCGTCCGCTCCGTGCCCGCCGGGGGTCTGGCTCGGCACCGGCCGCCACAGCACGCAGGGTCCCGGGCAGGGCAGCGCGGCCGTGGCTCCGAGCCGCCCTCCGCCTCCTGCTCCGAGCCCTCAGCGCCGCCACCTCCTGCTCCCCCCGCCAGGAATTTCACCGCACTCGGGGCCGCGCAGGCGCACCCGGGCCGGCCGCCGGCCCTTCCGCGCCGCCATCTTGAGAGCGGCTGAGGGTGGGGAGCCGTGCTTGGCCGCCATGTTGAGAAGGTCTCTGCCTCTCCTTCCCGGGTCAGTTAAGCCTGAGTTAGCGAGGAGGAAGGGAGAGTGCTTCATTAGGGGAATCTCCTCACTAAGGACATTTAGGGACATAAACTAAAGCACAGCAAGTTCCACCTCAACTTGAGGAAAAACTTACTTATGTGAGTGTGGTAGAGCACTGGGACAGACTTGTCCAGGGAGGGCATGGGAGTCTCCCTCTCTGGAGAAATGCCAAACTCACCTAGACCTTCCTGTGTCACCTGCTCCAGGTGCCCCTGCCTTGGCAAGCAGTTAGACTGAGTGATCTCCAGAGAGCCCTTCCACCCCTAAGGATTCTGGGATCTGCAAAGGCCCTCATGATGGACATTATTAAGAAGAATGTTTCCTTTTGAGGGTGGTGATGCCCTGCCACAAGTTGCCCGGAGGAGCTGTGGCTCCCCCTGGATCCCTGAAGTGTCCAAGGCCAAGGGCAGGGGTTTGGAGCAGACTGGGACAGTGGAGGGTGTGCTAGCTCATGGGGCTGGAAGGAGATTCTGCTGAGGTTCAGCAGCCCCTGAGGCACATGTGCCCTCACCACCAGGCTGCACAGGACTGTCAGATACAGGCAGTAACAGCAGAGTCTGTGCTCAGAGCCCTGCTGGCCCTCAGGCTGCTGCCACCTCCCAACCCACTAAATACGGGAGGTTTCGAGGAGCAGCTAGAAAGAGCAGCTAAACAGAACAGTTTAAAAGAGTTACCAGCTGCCAGGTAAAAGTTGCTCACATAGGATTGCTACAAAATGTACATTTTTGTCTGTATGTGTGATGGGGATGCTTTGGAGCACTGTGCTACTGTGCTGAGGATGTGCCCAGGGAAGGAAAAGGGAGGTAAAAGGCCTAAATCAGCCCTTACGCTTCGGAGGTGAAGGGGCTTTCCTGCATCAGTGTATCCCTGAAGGAGAGCCTAGGCTCAGGTTTGGATGTCCAGCAAAAACCTTCAGAAGAAGAGCTTTTGAAGGATGACTACAAATCTGAGGACAGGCACTGAGGAGAAGAGCTAAAAATTAAGATAGTTTATCCCAAGGAACTAAGTAAATTGCTAGGAGAAGCCTGACAAAAGTACAAATTGTCTGTAGACTCACATGTTGACTGTGAAAAATATAGTGAGATAAATAGGTGTGTGCAATTCCAAAATAAAACATATGAGCTGCTCTGCTCCTCTGGATTTAAGTATTTCATTGGATTCCCTAATTTTACATTTCAGTTCTCAAATATATGCAGTTTCTGGCTAGTTGGATGAAGCATTATTACCAGTGATAAAAAGCAGGAAACTCCCTGCTCTATCTCAGAAGGAAATTACTACCAAGAGATTTATCCAGTATAACTTTGCCAAAATGTTCAAATCCTTTATAAAAAGGAATTTTAATTTATTTTTTCTACCACAAAGGCATTATGTCGTGAACACCAAAACTGGTTCGCAACAAAAGGAAAGTGAATGAGCAATGGTAGCGTCATTTTCTGTGCTCCAATTTGGAAGGCCCAGTATACTCTGAGAGTTTCATTACTGTTCTAGTACAATTAATCAGAATACTATTCCCAGATATTCTTGCAGTTCTGATTAAATCTGTGTTCTTTTCAATGATTAAACTGGGTGACAGAAGACATCCCATAGTGTATGATACCATTACTGAAATTCATCTCAAAAGGGTGTCCTTAGCCAAAAAGAAAATCTTTGTGAAAGCCTTTCTCCTTTGTAGGTTGACTCTAATTCCTAAATGTATTTTGTATTTGTATTTTGTATTGCTTCAGTCAGGTTCATTCAATCTTAAAAAACAATCTATCCATAGGAGGCTATCATGTGCAAGTGCATTTTGTAAACTTATTATGCTAAGAGACAGTTACCCAGATTGGAATTCAGGCATGTTGATGGGAAGTGACACTATTGTGGATGGTATTTCTCTTTCAGGAATAAAAAGTGAGCTTTGTTCACTGTGTCAGTTAAGCTAGCACTAAATTCACTTGCTCAACTTTCTGTACCTGATGTCAGTTCAGGCATGAGTACACTTTCTGACAGTTCTATTAATAGAAGCCCTAACTACAGCACTGAAGACTGAAAGGTTATATGAAACAACTCTATTTCTATTACATTCTGTTAATCAAAATCATTCTGTATTGTTCACCATTAGGTCACTTGATGGCAATTACCTGGCTTAAGAAAGGAAGTTTTCTGTGCTCTCCTATACTCTATGTAAGATTTTGCTTGTAAGGAACATAGGAGACTGTAGGTTGGAAAAGAAAGGATTTGGTTTGTGCTGGCACAAATGATCTGGATTCCTTTATTCTGGCAACAAAACCAGTTTATAAAAGTAGTATGTTTCATTATGGGCAACACTGGCAGTTTGAAGTGCTCTAACACTGCTCTGTGAAATCACCATGTGTGCAGCTACAGAATGTCCAACATGGCCACGGTGCTGAGGGCAGGTGTGGGACCAAGGCATAAGCCAGTTTAGTGTTCCCTTGCAGCAGTAAAGACTCTGTGGAATCCCATCATGAAAATGGAGCTGTCATGCCACAGCACAGGGGAACTCTGTTGGCTTGCATCTCATGTTGCTGGTCCTTAAACACACCAAGCTGTCTGAAAAGAGGGAGAAGCCTTTCCCTGCTAGATGAAGTGATCTTTTATTCTGTTAATATCTACTTTCTGTACTGCCTATGCCCATACACCTTGTCCTACTGTTTGTTGAGGCAACATGAACCAATTTGAGGAAAAGATCTCAAAATAGGTGAGATTGTTTTTTTGAATTTGTTTTACTGTCCCTGGCATGCAGCCTCTCTGCAGCCATCTTTCCCATCTCTGCATTGAGTGGAAGGGCAATAAGAATTTAGATTACTTTCTTTTTTCTGAGACTGTTTCTGTTATAATGACTGTTCAGCTCTGACAGCCATTTGCTGTGGCCCTTACTGCATTAATCTTTCCCTTGGCAAGGGTATATTATCATAATAATTCATCTCATTATTAGAATAGGAAATCCTAGCACTTTTTCTATCACCTTAAAAACTATCAAAGCTTCACATTCAGCATCTTACTTTTCTTGAATATGATGTGTTTTGTTTGACTTTCTTCTCAGTTCCTCCTTCACAACACAAATCACAGATTACACTAGTAGATAGTTTCTGTTCTGTAGAGTCTTTCAGGTAGATTCACACTGTTAACATTATGTGCTCCCCTACTTCAGCTTCTTGGCAAACTCAGAAAACTGATGGTAAGATAGACGCAGCTCCCTGTAACATGTTCTGCAAGGCTCCTCTAATTTTACAAGCTAGAGCCAGTGAAGAGACATTTTAAATGGTAGCATTGTGAAGTATCAGTTTTTAGGCTTAAAAACAGTTCCTGTTAGGCAAAAGGGACCTTTTATATGTCCTTTATAACATTTGCAGGCTTGAGTTTCTTGCAGTTTTTATCTAGCAAACAGTAAAGGCTAAGTGTTTTAAAGGCTTATGTTCCAGATCCAAGGGAAATAATATCAGTTTGCTGAGGAGTTCTGTGTTCCTGTCTACCCCCTAGCAACTGGTTTTGCTGTGCTTTTATTGATACATGAGTAAATTGCTCTAAGGAATCTCTTTTTTTAATAAGCCTTGACTGAGTTTATTTGTGAGTAGTAAAATCTAAGTTATTTCTTCATATATTGTATGTAGAAGTAACAGTTGGACATTACCATGGATACGCATCATAAAGAGAAATGGTCTGAAAACTCCTTGTGAAGAGAGGAATTGGGAAACAGGAGATAGCAATTCATTGTATTTTTTGTTTGATTCATAGTTCCTTGCTGGCTTGAATAAGAGCGTAACAAGGACTAAAAGCTGTTTTGTTCCCAATCTTGTGTGACCTATAAATAAAGTTGGGACTGAACCTGGGCTGAACACATCAGTCTGGCCTCAAGCATTTGTGCTGAGTTCAAGGCTACTCCTACAGAACAGGTTCAAAAGTTTAACTGTTACTCAAATGTTGTTGGGCTCATGTTTCGCTGGAAGTGGGTGTGTGTGAAGAAGTGTGATTTCCTGGAAAAATATGGGCCAGTGACTCAGTAGCATGGCAAACAGAGAAAAGCCTGGTACAGGAATTGCTGCAGGTGCTCTAATGCATCTCTTCAGAACTTGCCTCCATGCAGGGCATGATGAAAATATTTACATGTGTTGTAGCAGTGCTCAGCTTCTCCAGCTCAGATCAGGGTCCTGCTGGGTTGGTGATCTCCTGTAGAGGTAAGAATCTTCATTCTTCCCTACAGTCCAAATAGTCTGGATGGACATGCATAGCAGTCCATGGTGCTAAATTTTCTTGCCCAAGATACCAGAGCAAGCCCTGGAGCCAGAAATAGGAGCTAGTCCTGACTTACATTCTCTGATAAATGGAACCACAATGACCCTAATGTTCAAACCTCACCGTGTGTCTGGCTGTCATTCCATAATAAATCCAGCAGTATTCCCTCTAGGTCACTGACCATTGGTAAAGGTTTTAGTTGTGGCATGAAGCGTGGACAGTGATTGCTTGAGCCAGGAAGAGCAGATGTAGATGTAGACTAAGTTGTTCACTGAAGGGTGACACCTAAACAAAGTGTTTTGACCTCACTTTAGGGTAAGATTTCTGGTATGAATCAGGCTTGACAGGAACTGATGCCTGGAAATGCTGACTTGGAACACAGACTTGTGGTAAAACAGTCTCTGGAATTGCAGGAAATCTTTATGGATTCATATGGTGGTGTTGATTCAGGCTTTTGGCAGAAAGGTGTTGTTTAAGACCTGGGTAAACCAGAATGACCTTGTTCCAAACTTTATTTGTATAAGTTTAAACTATTACTTAGACTGATAGCGTTCTCAGCTGGGAAACAGAGACATGCCTCATCATTAGTGGTAGGAGAGGGTAAAATGACCCCTGAGAGGTATTCACTTTACACAACATGGGCATAATTTCTTCAGAATTAGATTTCTTTCTTATTAGTAATAAAAAACAGCATCAAAATAAATATGTGAATAAAAGCAGCAGAAATTAATGATGAAAGACTGTCTTATATCCAACATAGTTGTGGGGAGGGTTAAACTAAAATGAAAGTTGTAATTTTCTAACTCATATTTCTAAAGAATTGAGTGGAAGAAATCTTTGCTCTGTAACCTGAAGGCCTGACCTAATTGACAATCAGTTTAATATACCTGATGGAAAGCAGTCATGAGATCCACTGCTGTGTCAGTGTTCAGTCCTTGGAACAAACACAAGGATGTGAAATGTGAGGCAGGTCATAATTGATTTGCCTTTTCTGAAATGCTGGCATGTTACTGGAAGAAAATAAACATCAGAACTCTTTCTTGAAACAAGGACATATACTTGAGAATGGTTATTTGTATATAAATTTGATGCCAGAAGTTAAAATACTGTTTTCACTACTTAATTTTTCTATTGTGTGCTTAAACAAGAGAGTTAAATACTTGATTCATGATTTAAAATAGCAAGCTGGAAATACTAATTTACATAATTTATTTTATATTTATAATTTTTAATTACATTTTTAAATAGATTCCATGTGCTTGGCATGATGTTACTTTTTGACAGTCAGTAGGACTGGAGTCATCGATTTCAGATATGTGAACATACATCTTTTCAAACTTCTGATTTTGTTCTTTAATCCATGAAGTACTATTTTTTTATTAGATGCTGTAAGCTTTTAACTGATTCTTTCTGTCAAGTTGCATGTGATGGGATTTGGTTAAAATGCACAAAGGAATCATTACAAATGAGAAATGAAAATTTGGTTTTAGTTCCCCCCACTTCCAAGATATTCATAGTATCAGATCTCATCCTCCCACAAGTTAAAGCTAAGCATCCCACACCTTCATTTTGCACAAAGGAAAAATCAGAAGGGAAAAATCAAACTGGCTTCCTTTTCCAAATCCTTGTTTGGTTCACATCTTTTAATGAACCAGGCATCAAAATGAACTTGTTGAATAAACTCAGATGAAGAAATTTCTTTCTGCACCTGCAGATGAAGCTCTGCTGTAAGGAGCTGGTTCAGCACTCCACATGCTATTTCCAGCCACTTACTCAGTAACACCCACCAGTTCAGTGTTTTGACTTTCTCTGAAATTTCTGCAGCAAGCTGAACTACTGGTATATTCTGTACTTTGTGATGCTGGATTTCATGGTGTGTGGGCTGCCCTTATTTCACATTTTATTTTAGATAGGGCTGTTTTTAAAAGAACAGACATACTTGGTTTAAAATAAAGAATTACATTTTAAAAGTTGTTTTTTCTTTTAACCTGATAAATTCTTTACTTTTGCTCACATTTTATAAAATATATCCAAAAAATTAATTTTGCAAAATGTGTCCCAGTTGATGCCTCTTACCTCAAATTGTGGCTGGAAATCGCAGATTATGAGGTATATAAAGGGCTTGGAAAGAAAGTTACTTTTTCTTGGAACAGTAAACTTGCAGATCTTTGAGATATGCTCATATTTGTACCTGACACATCCTGGTGCCTTTTGTGAGTACAAAATCAGTGCAGTATACAAAAGGGAAGGAAATCTGTTTGCAGCCAGGGGAGGTATTGGTTAGAAATTGCCAAGAGATGAAGGGAGCAGTGAGTACAAATGTCACCTGCACGAGGGCTCTGGGAGAGCACGAGCAACACGACCTGCAGTGCACAGCTCAAGTGCCAAATCCCTTAATGTGGATGCACTTAGAGATGTTACGTGAGGATTAGTCTCCTCCAGGAAGCAAAATAGGTTAAGAGAGTGTAAGTCCAGCCATCAGTGGGCTATAGTGTTATCATATAATACAATGTTTGCCTCTACTGGAACATTATACAAGCACAAGTCTTCTATTATACATGGGAACTCTGGAGCTGAATTTAATTTCACCTGAAGGCCAAAGGCAAAGCTGGGCTTTGTGTGGAAACAGGTGGGTGGACAAAAGGGATGAACGGCTCGGACTTGTGGAGTCTGGTGATTTCAGTGTGTGGTTGTGTAGGACTGCTTTGGTTTTCTGTCAGGACTAAGAACTTGTTGGAGGAGGAGAAAAGGGGGAGGGGGAATGGAGGCAGTGAAAACACAGGTGGCTTCAGTTATATTTGGCTTTTTGAACAGATTAATCACTTTGTTGATTTACACTGTCCTTATTCTGTAATTTTAAATCATTTCTTAAGGAAGCATTTTAATGAACTAAGTCAGAAGATATTCTATTGACATAAACCTTGTTGGAAGGTAAAGATTTTTTTTTTTTTTTTTTTTTTTTTTTTTTTGATAGTTTGGAAAATTGAGTGGTTGCAGTTCTTCCATGACTGCCAGTTAAACTCCTGCAACCATCCTGGACTTTGAAACAAAGCCTCTTCTCAGCTTCATTTAACTTCAGGATTTACAATAATAAATCTCATAACACTTTTTTCCAAGCAAATGTACCAGCTAAAGTTGATACAAATGCTCTATTATGACCAGTATCCAAAAAGGTACTTTGAAGTATGGAAAAGAGACTCTGCTGCTCGCTGGCTCATAGGAATAAAGAGATAATAGTTCTTCCACTGGTACTGAACTTGTCTTAAGTAAAAGTATCTTGTAAAATCATGAGAATAAAATTCTTTTATTAGCAGCCTGAGATTCTGTGTCCTTATACTTTATCAAAAATGTGTAAAGTGTGCAAATGCCAGCATGACTCCAGGAAAGAAAGGCCAGAGTTTTTTCATATACCTTATAATTTTATATGTAAGACATCCTGGGACCATCTTCAGAACAGGTAAAATTTCTGGTATAAAGAGTAAGTGGAAGGAGATTGTGAATGAAATTAATAGAAAGATATTTAATTTCTAGCTTTTTACTTTAATATTGCTAAGTAATTAATAAATGATTCATATAGGCATTTTATTACTGTGGTTTTATATTGTGTGAAGAACATTGTATGCAAACCAGAGCTTTAAGAACCAAGTGCTGAAGCCTGAAAACATCTTGTACGTTAGTTAACAAGAATCAGATGTTAAGTAGAACTGTGCAAATGTTTCAAAGTTTTAATGTTTATTGTTTTCTTTCTCCCTTTAAATTATTTATGGTACCATTTGCTGTAGGACTGCAGGCTTGAGGTCCCTTTGCTTTAGCAAAGGAATTTAGTAGCAGAGTAAGGAGCTCTTCCCAACTCTTTTCTGCCAGGTTACCAATATAACTGTTCCACACTTCATGTTTTTTTGCTCCCTGTTCATGTTTTGTTTTTGTTTTGGTTTGGTTTTGGTTTGGTTTTTGTTTTGTTTTTGTTTTGTTTTGGTTTTGTTTTTTGTTTTGTTTTTTTTGGGGGTTGTGTTTTTGGGGTTTTTTGGGGGTTTTTTTGTTTTTTTGTTTTTTTGGGGGTTTTTTTTGGGGGGCGTTTAATTTTGCTTCATTAGAAATAGATGTTTGAGTGGTAAAGATTTTTGCAGACTTTTTTATCTCTAGTGGATTAAAATTAAACAGAAGATGCCCAGGAAAAGAGTCCCTCTGGCCACTTTCTCCATTTGTTCTCTTGTTGTTGGACTGGGAGCTACCCTCTGCCTAAGGTGAGTACCTATCAGTGATAGAATAGATATATTTTAATCCCAATTCCCTATCTTAATTGAATTATAACTTTAAGAACTTCCAAATATTTGCATAATAAGTGTCATAAAAATCAGCATCCTGGGATTAGTGCTTAAAAATGACCAAGCTTTTCTTTTGTTGCTGCCAGAATTTGTTTCACAGTGCTATCAATTAATCATGGCTGTAGTAAGTTCATGTACCTGCCCTTCCCAAAAGGGTAAATCCAGCCTCACTTTGCCTTACTGAAAGCATTGAGAGTGACAGTATATCTCTTTGTGTAGGATTTACTTCTGTGAAATAAAGACATTCTCAATACTTAACTAGACTATTTTTAATTTAAATGAATGTTTATTCAAATTTTTTGTTAACCCTGACCTTAACATTCTCCATAGTGATTATAGTACTGTGTCCACTGCAGTTCTTCCCTTTCAGTCTGGAGGTAGTGAGGCTGGAAAGAGAGAGGCCTCTTAGGGAGAGGCCTCCATTTTTGTTCTGTCAATGCTTGTGCATTTGTCATTTCTCATAATAAATGGCTCTTATCTGCTTTGCTGTTGTCTTAATGAAGAGGACTCTTGTGTATCACAGTGAAGACTGCAGTGGTCAACTAATGGTTCTTCTGGGGATGAATGTTTCACTGTGGTAGAAAGGTCAAAACATAGGTCAAATAGACATTTAATTCTGCAGTTTTCTTCTAGAATCCAAGCAGATGTCACAGCCCTTTTCTGCTGTAATTGTGTCAGAAGCATCCAGAATCCCAAAATGCAAGAAATTTACTTATCAGCTACACCAATAAAGATAAGCTTGAGCTAAAAAAAATGGTAAAGGCCAAAAGAGATAAACTGGTTGGTGAAATAGTATCTTTGGTGCACAGTTACTATAATTCCTCACTTCTCTTGACCTCCTTGAGCTACTCTGTGCTTGACTAAATCTCAGCTAGAAGAGGCAGCTCTGTTTCAGCCATGTGCAGTTTTTTCCTTTGTCTGATGTTAATGCAAAATGTTCTCATTTGCAAAGGAGGTTTTTGCTTTTTTTTTTGTTTTCCCAGAGAAGAAGAAGGGAGCAGTTAATAGAATTGTGTGCTCATCTTTTGCTGCTCTGTGATTATGTGCTGGAACTGTAATTTCTTCTGCTGTACCTTTTGGGGCAGAATTATATGGATACAACCAAGGAGAATGTCACCTGTGAGATAAGTTATCTAGGTAAGCATCCTGAGAAATTTTTTTTGTAAAGCTGCAGTTTGTTTCCTAATTTGAAAGATGAAGGGGAAGAGTCTGAACTAGATTTTCTGCCCAACCAAATGCATGATCTGCATTCCAGGAAGTAAGAAGTTATATAGAGCTTATTTATCAGTGATAATGAAATAGGAGGTTTTATACTTTAGTGTGTGTAAATTTTATTTGCTGCTATAATAACGCTAGAATATGTTCCAGTGAAGCCACTCTGGGCTTTGTGCTATTACTCAGGCAACAAGAAAGAAAGCATTTTAGATGGAAACTCAGGATGAGAAGGTAAAAAGGATGTGGTGACTAAAAATGTAGCATTTATTGAAACTCACAGAATGAGAATCTTCCTAGCAGATACTTTCCAATTAAGTATATAGTGCATCTGGTGGTCCAGCTGGTTTTCTTGAAGTTTTTGGTAGTAGTGGACTACTATAAAGATTGTTAGTCTGGATGGTTGAGGCTGTTGCAGCATATTTGTTTCACAAGATATGGACAGAGACTCAGATTAAATAATGGCTCACACATGTAGCTCTGCCTGCAAAGGTGAAGAAAAACTGTTGGCAATTTCGTTTTGATTGTTCAGGTACTAAATTTCATGCTAAAATACTAAATATTTCCAACAGTTGCTACCTAAGTGTTAATCATGGCTAGTGTAGCTGCAAGCACCACCCAGAGATAGAGCAGATTCAACAAAGTACAGGTGCAGAATTTCTCAAACTTCTCTCTGAAGGAGAGTGTTTGGGCTCCCTCCCTCTCAGCTGTGTATTCCAAGGAATAACAGCTTGGCAAATGTGCATCAGTCTGGAGGGCTGAAAGGCAAAAAAAATATACACGTTAGTAAATGAGTCATCTCTGGAGTTTTGTAACATAGACTTCTATGAGAACAGGATCAAGTGTTGATTCTGTAATAAATCTGTAACTGAAAATTATGCTACTTTTAGACATGATGACATTTCTTGAGTTGCCTGCCCTCCTGTCGGGCTGGTCACTTGGTTTAAACTGTCAAGCTGCTGCCTCTCCAGATGTGCAACCCAGGTGTTCGTGTCTCAGTCCAAGTCTGTCTTTATATTTTAGCACTGCAGACTGGGTTCAAAACCAAAGTGAGTTATTGTGCAGCCTTGGTACAAGTAGTGACAAACCTTAAACCCCCACAGCCTCTTACCTGAATGACCTGAATGTCACTCTGCAGCTCTTTTGCAGTCACTATAATTCTCTTTGAATCTCCTTGGAGTGGAATATTTCAGGTGGATCTGGACATGCATTTATTGAGCTGTCTGTCTACCAGAATGATGTTAAATTTCATTTTTGTTCTAGTCAGACACTGGAATTATTAAGTTTTGCACCAATCCAAGTGTCAACTATTTGCAGAATCTCATGGTTTATGAATTTGCTTCTATCACAACAGGCCTAAAATACACCTCAAAATGCAGACCAGTCTTATATATTCTGCATTAAATGCATGCTTGTTGGTTGGTATGCAACTACATTGCAGCAATTAAATATATACTTGCAAATACACACAAGTATGTATTTTCTTTTGATTACTTTATGTTCTCTGTCTGGGTAATGCATGAGAGAGATACCAAAAACAGCTAATCTCTTTCTTCCTAAAATCAGTATAGTTAGATCTAGTCAATGCAATGAATATTATTTTCATATGTAGTTTTTCACAGATTTTGTTGCTGTTTGCTATTCGGTGGCTTAATAAGATTCTTTTTTTTTTTTTTTTTGTAGTTAATCAGGATAACAAAATATTTTCAATTTATATCTTTCTGACATCTTAGCTCACTATTAATGCCCCTTCTGACGTAGCTTTCTGGGAAAGCTCTGGCAAACTTCCAGAGCTGTTCACGGATGCGGTAGCATCCACCATTAGAGGTTATTTGGATAAATAAATACATTAAAAGGCATTTTGTAGTAAATACTTGGAAATCCTTTCAGGGAAAGCCAGAAAGCTCTCCCATCAGTTGTGTGTAAGCAGTCCTGTTGGGATTCAGATATGGCACATTTGCTGAGGATCAGCCAACCAGTTTACTATCACCAAACATCTCTGTTCATCTGAGAGGTCTCAGTTGCCTCTGTCAGGTTCAGCCATGAAAAAACTTTCAGTACCACAGCCAGACTCCAAATGGTGTAAGGAAATATGTTGCTCTGTGTCTGGACTAGTGCCAGCCATGAAAATAAAGAGGTTCTAACTTGCTGCTCTCATGGGAGGGTTTAACTGCATGGCACAGCTATGAGACCTCGTGCTCAAATGAACCACCAGAAAACAGAGCTTCTGAAGGAGTATGACAGGGATAAAAAACTGCTTTTTATATTGCATGGGCACCTGGCACCGACAGGGTAAGCTGTGGAGGCAAACACTACACTTTGTTCCAAGAAAGGGACTGCCTGACTGACAGAACAAATAAGGAAAAAATTTAATTGGCTATAAAGAAGTGAGCTGTGATCTTGCCTAACAGAAGTTGACTTGTATTGTATAATGACATTCTATATGCTCACAATGCAAAAAAGTGGATTGATACAAGCTTTTGGTAGAAATTTCAGGTGCAGTGTGGTATGGACAAACATGAAAATTGTAGTGGAGAACAGGACAAGCATGCAGTTTAGGCAGGGTGGCTATCAAGGAACGATGGCTATAGGAGCTGACAGAGGAAGGCAAAGTGACAGGGGCCCTTTTAAAAGCCACTGCAGATTTGTATCAGCACTGAAACCCAGAGTGGGTGGAAGGACGTGGCTTTGTGACATGGAGAGAAGGGAGAAGGGGGATGTGTAGGCAGAGGTGATGGCACCAGTGGCCAGGTAGTACAGCAACAAAAAGCATGAAGTGGTATCTGGAAACTTTAATGAAGGGCAAAAAGGGAATCAAGAGAAGTGTTTAGAATTGGTGGTTTTGTGTTTGTGATGAACGTTTTGTTTAATCTGACTTTGTCTTTGGAAAATTGAGTTTGGAAATTCTGCTCGATAAAAGCGGAATCGTGTTCTTGCCATAGCAGTTATAGTTAGAGACCTGCTTTTGACCATCTCGAAACAACAGGTCCAGCAGTAAATGTCAGTTCAGAGCAATATAGCATAGTCCGAGGACGCTTGGATCAAGAGACATTTAAACTATCCAAAGTGAGAAACCCCCATGAGCTGCCCCGTGAGGCCTTCCTTACAAGGTCTGAGCTGTGCCTGGGCATCCGGCACGGAAAATCTTGGCGGGCAAGGATCCGGAGCCCGGGCAGGGATCCGGAGCTCGGAGCCGCGACGGGAGCGGGCGGGGCGGCGGCGCCGCGCCGGGCGGGGGCGCCACCCAGCGGCAGCACCGCGGCGCTGCCACCGCCCGCTCCGGCTCTTGCGAGCCGCTAATGTGAATAATGTCGTGTAATGGAAATAGGTGCTTCTGATTTCCCTTTGTCCACGGCGGGGCTTGGAGATAAAACTCTTAATTCCTACAGAATTTGGTTGATTCTTTATTGCTTCCAAGAGCTTCCAAGGAACTCTTGACTTCGGTGGTTTAGTTAGCTTTGGGATAGTACAGGTAAAGTATTGTTGCTCAGAGAACATTCTATGGTCTATAGCAGAGAAAAAGGGAGGTAAAAGGGAGGTAAAAGAAAGAGAAGATAGAATTTAATACTCGTGTTGAGCACGTGGAAGCAAAGGAGTCAGCATTTTGCAAAAGGGCCGAGAATGGTAGGTGCTATTTTGTTTTTCAGTTAGTCTAAAGTGTGAAATACCCAGTTCTTAAAAAAAGTCCAACCACAGACCTGTGTCTTCAGACATGAGTCATAAACCATAAGCAGTCCTTATTCAAATTAGCTGCCTCACTCTTAAACTCTTAGATTCTGCTGGTAATTTTCACTTTAAATTTTCTTAACAGGGTGCAAAAAAAAAATTAGCTTCTGAAGTTGGTAATTCACAAAGTCACTCAAAAGACATGTGACTGAATACTTCTAAAAATGTGAGTAGACAGAAGAAAGAAGACAGATAAAGGCGTCTAAATGCACCAAAAGAACAAGAAAGCCTTCCTGTGCCCTCTCCTCCTCCCCTTTTGGACCTATTTTTTGGGCTGATTGTGTTCTTTCTTTTTTTTCTTTCTCTCTCTCTCTCTTTCTTTTCTCTCTTTCTCTTTCTTCTCTGGAAAGATTGGTTTTAGCTCTGGCAGCTCACTGACAACAAATATTTTTGCATTTGTAGTTTCTATGAGATCACTGCAGAGTTGTTTTATTTCTTGGGTGCACCACGGATTACTTTGCTTTTGTTTACATTTACTTTTCCTTGTCTTCAAGGACATGGGCTTCAGCACTTTTGCAAAACACAGCCCTGCAGCTTTTTTCTTTGTAAGTTCTTCTGACCGCAAGGAACATTTCATTTCAGTTCTTAGTGGCTGTGCTTCAGTGCCGGAAATGACCGTAGTGATTGAAGTTCCTCATAGCCCCAACACATCAATTTTGTGTGAGGAAATGCTTCATCATCCCTGCTGAGTGTCTGTGCTGGAAACATGCAAGAAGATGAAGACACAGACTTGCTGCTCCAGCCACAGCTTGAGGGACAGAATTATGGAGGTGCTGCAGCAGATGGGACACAATGTCCATCAGTGTCTGTGTCAAGGAACAGTCCCACAAAGAGGGATTGCCTGGTAGTTGCTGTGCTGTGCTTTGGGAATTTAATAAATTTCATTGATTGGTTCATTGTGCCAGGTGAGAACCCATTTTCCTCTTCTAAAGAAAAATAAATTTAATTTCTTAACAGCTCTACAGATGTTTCTAAACTCTACAAATGTTTCTAAAGTAAGACTATGCTATATAGTCTTTTTTCTGTTCCTCATTTATTTGCTTTAGCCTCTTGATCATACTTTTAATGAAAACTTCCAATTATAAATCTGGAAAGATCTAGAAGTGATTTTTAGATATTAATATTTAGTTGGATGCTTATAAAAATAAAATAATACTTATAAATCTAGGTCTCTTATAAATAGACTTTAGCATACAGAGCAACTGGTCCATTTTTGTGTCTGGATTCTGCAGAGATTTGACTAAGGAACTTCTCTTTACTGTACCCAGCAGTTTACAAGGCCTTCTTTGCATCTAGTAGATTCTACATGGTATTCCTTTATCTGAAGAATACTGATGCTATTCCCTCTATTACGAGTTCAAAACCTGTCATCTTTGTGATAACTTTGTTATCCATGTTAGTTTGCTTAGGGGAGGCTTAACTTCCTTGTGAGCTGCTGGCAGTTGTGTGATTTCTGCAATGAAGGGTGGAACATGACTGTGGATAAAGAATAGAGACCCACTTCCTTAAGCCTTCCCCTACCCAAGTTATGACTTGTTGTCTAATGAGTAATATCCTTCCTCCAAAATATGATTTTTAAATATTTTTCCCCTAGGTGAAGACAGTCAAGAGTTGCTTATAGTAAACTGGAGGGAAGCTATGGGTTTTTTCTCCCATATAAATTGTGGTCTCTGTAAATTCTTCTCTTTAGTATTACTCCTAAGCATGTACCATGCTTCCAGGGACCTGATTTAGAAAATAGGGGAAACATTTGCTGTAAGTATATTTTACTTCTGAGTGGCCTGGGAAACAGAAATGTTTTAAAAACTTGAAAAAACATGAAGGATGGGTTATTGAATTTGGAATTAATACCTAGTTACAGTGCACAAAGTAAGTATTTTTCTACTTAGACCATTCAGAAATGTAGGACATTCAGTCAGTATCTTTAAAAATGAAGAGTGTAGTGGGTTTAAGAGTTTGAGCTTGGTTTTTTTGACTACTTTTTAACAACACAAGAGTGAAGGAAACAAGTAGGAGTGCATGCTGAATGACACTGCAAGGCTGTTAGTGAAAAATTGTGTATGCATTTTGTTGTCAAGTAACTTTCCTTGGAGAAGGGCAGGGGACAGAAGAGGAAGAAAATATCTTCAAGGAAGGACTTGGATGCTAGAAGGGTATCCCCTTGGGAGGGTTAAGATCAAGAAGCCATTTGGCTCATTCCAAATGAGCCAACTGAACTATTCAGGGGCTAAGAGCTTAAAATTTTCCCAACATGCTCTTATGAGTGAGGTACCTTCAGGGCAGGCAAGAATTCAAGAGCAGAGGTAGGGATAGTGCCCAGGCCTCTGAAACATCTCCTTTAATTACACTATGGACTAAACCACGTTTTACTTTAGTTCTGTGACTCCTGGGCCATGGGGGAAGTCTGGAAGCTGCAGTTTATACCACAGCAATATAACGTTCACCTGCTAGAATTCAGTGCCACTGCAGAATTCTTGCAACAGAGCAGTTGATTTTGGCTGTCCAAGTGTGTGACCATGTTGATAGATATCAGCTAACAGGAAAGGGAGGAAGGGGAGGTGTGAGGATCTGCTTAGAAGTAAACTGGCAGCGGTTGGTTACAAAGTTGTGGTTTCCGGATAGTTTTGCTCACAGGCTTTGACAGCGTTTGCACCACAGAAAACAAGCTCTTCCCCTTATTTGTCTGCTGACTTCAGTGTGTTGAAACTAGTGGCCATGCACACCTTTCCCCTCTTTTCTGTCCACCAAGCTGTTCAAATCAATGCTTTGTAATTTGGCAGGAGCTGGCAGGGTCAGTTATTTTAGTTATGTGGAGGGGATGACATTTTAATGGTGCTCATTGTGAGTGTTTGAGATGAAGTTGTGGTTGTGTTCAAGTCTTGTTAACTGTGATTTGTTCTAAATGAGACCAAACCTGAATTCCTCTAATACAGTATTTCTGTGAATTGATCACTGGCTGCCAGAAAGGAAGGATACAATTCATTGTCCTGTTTTAATGATGCAAAATGTTTGAATTAAATCACTTATTTAAACTTTTGAAACCATTAGGAAACCCCTAAATGTAAAATATGTTCAAGAGTCATTGACAAACAGCTGTAAACCTCTGGAGCTGCTGTTAGTGACCTTGATCTACAGTGACTTGAAGTCACATCAGAAAGTAGTGAGTGGACTCATGCTGCAGCCATGGGGCCTGTGGGAGAACATGGATTTAGCTTTAAATTAGCTGGTCCCACACTGCTTTTATTTGGCTGGAGCAGTGTAGTTCATGGCACAACATATAAAACAATGTGTGAGAATGGGTGTCTCTTGCTGACTTCACCCACTGCCTTCTGCTGCAGATGAGCTCCTGTGAGCACAGCAGGCAAATTACACAGAACTTGTTCTCTTAAGTGGTGGTGGTTTCATCCTCTTAATAATGTTATAACTTTATCTATTTTGACAAAACTAAAGGGGCATGAGAAGTAAATGTCTTTTTAAATTTATATCTTTCAACACTGGAGTACAGGTATGCTTTTTCAAAGCAATATCTTCTATTTTTTTTTTGGTTTTCAGCAGTGTAAATTGGAAATACAAGATAGGAGAAGTGGAAGATATGCAGCTCTGGCATGGTATAGAGAAGAAAATGATCTTTTTGTCTTAACATCCACTCTTTTTGAACTCTAAACTGTTTAGGTACTTAGGTGCTAATGGTGCAAAAGAAGCAGAACAGATGTGGTTGAAGCAGTGGGTAACTGACTCCAATGAAATCCTTATAGTGGAAGATCATTAATTTTATCTATAGTGATAAGAATTTTTAATTCTCTGTGCATCTTGTGCTTGTGGTAGAGTAATAGCTTACATTTGAACTAAAAACTAAATGTGCTGTAGTTCTTGCAAGCCCTGTTTTTGACTTGGCAGTTACCAGGATTGAGCAGGGTACTTTGCTGTCATTCAATGTCTGCCTCTGTTGCAGGGATCCTGTTGGATATACAGAAATACTTTGGGCTTAGCGATGGGGAGACAGGTCTATTGCAAACAGGTAATAAAGTCTTCTCAGTTCAGATAATTCACTTTGCCTTGCCCATCTGTGGTCTGCTCCTAAAACACAGTCCAGTTACTTACCTCTTGTAGTTCCTCCTTGTGTGTGATATTGCTCACTTCCACCTGTGGGCAGGCTGACCAAATGCAAAACTGAAAGTCAGACTGAGTTGGGTCCTTCAAGAATCCCACAGTATGTGAATCACAAAAGATGAAGGGTTTCTCAAGAAACACAGAAGTTGAGTAATTCACATACATTTTATTGTTGTATAGATATTTTGAGTCTGCATTTGTCTTTTTCCAAATATCAATCACCCTTCTAGTCCTATAAACTCAACCTGCCTTTTGCCCCTGCCCTAAAAATTACCTGAGTTTATCTGGTTATTTTATCTGAGGGGTGAGCAGTATATATGACAAAAATAATTAGATTAATATTGTCTTTGTTCATTGTTGGATTTTCAGTCTTCACCTTGTGTTACATGCTGGCTGCCCCCATCTTTGGATACCTCGGAGATCGCTACAACAGGAAAATCATCCTTGGAGCTGGGATTTTCTTCTGGTCTGGTGTGACCTTAGGGAGCTCATTCATCACTGAGTCAGTATGTTGCTTTTTTAGAGCGTGCTATGAAAATAACCTGCATACATCTTGCAGGACCTGACAGAGTCCTTCTCTAATCACATTTGGAAAAGCATCAGTGACCACTCATTTCCCCAGCCTTAAGCCTGGACTCCATGCAGGAATGCCTTGCAGGATGCTGGAGTCCAGCCTAGGCCATAGAGAACCCACACATTATTGTTGTGATGGGTGGGATTTTGTTTTTGTCCTGAATGTTTGTTGTTTATGACCTTACAATGTGGCAGCTTGTTGGTTACATGTGCTCTATCTACACTGTCCTGAAATTCCCTCTGGGTATCACTCTAAGAAGTCACTGCTGTGCAGAAAGAGAAAGCTGAGCAGTGAGATGTGAGGGGAGCAGGTATGAGTGGAGGGAATACAGACACAGGCAAAAAGCAGTTCAATTCTGATTTCCTCTGGTAGATTTCATCCACTAAAATGCCCCTCTTTAACAGTAAGCTTTCTTTCTTGCATGGACCATTTTTCTTTTTTTACTATAATATGTCTTTTCCCTGCAGCACTACAGGATATTTGTTCTTTCACGAGGACTGGTTGGCATTGGCTCTGCCAGTTACTCCACTATAGCACCTACCATCATTGCAGACCTGTTTGAGGAAGGAAAAAGGACCACAGTGTTATCTATCTTCTACATCTTCATTCCAGTGGGAAGGTTGGTTTTCTTGCAGTGGCCTTTTGAAATTCTGTCTGACCACACCTGCAATTCAATATACCCTAAGCCCTAATCAGATTTATTTTGATGTATTCCTGCATTGGCTCTTGCAAAGGGATTTGTCACTTCCTCAGCAAGTTTGAATAGAGCTGATTAGGTGTATTTCTCTACTTACCTTGAAAAAAATTTGCTTTTTCCCCCTAAAATTTTTAGGGAGAATCTAGACTCTAGAAACTCTGGCTTTGAGTAAAATATTGAATCAATTCTAAAAGAAATGTGTGCATGAGAGTATGTAATTTATTTCTGTGTTTTGGAAGGCAAAAGCTTTTAGGTATTTGTTTATTTGACAGAGTTTTCAAGAACCCTCCATTAAATGTCTCCCAAGGAAGAACTGGTACTCCCCTGTCCTTTTAGTTAAATTGACATTGTGTCTGAAGAAAAGGTGGAGAAAGGTTTTCAAATGGTTTAGAGGCATACTCTGTATCAGAGCAGGCAGCCAAGGCTGGGTCCAAAAGGCAGAATAAAACTAAAGAAATTCCTGCAGGGCATAATTCCTGTGGCTAGCACAGAAGGGAGTAGGTAATAAAATGTTTTATGGGCTCTTTGATCCGGGTTTGCAGCGTCATTCTACAGAATATGTATTCCAAGGGGAATCTGGGACATTACTGTCATCATCTCAAATCTCTGAGGAGGTTAGACTCTTTTTAATAGTGGCTGGCAAGCAGACAGACACAGACCATGAGAGTTATTTCTGTTTATCCCTTTTGGGAAACTATGACAGAACACTTCTGTGTCTTCTCCTTAGCTGGCAAGACATGTCATTTCAGCCATCCAAAATTCATTGGTGCTTACTGATGATTCCTTTCTGTTGTTTACAGTGGCTGTGGTTATATTCTGGCAGCTGGCGTGGCAGAAAGCACAGGTGACTGGCACTGGGCATTCAGGGTGAGTCACTCACTTCTATTCACCATAACATCAAAATCATCACTGGGGTTTGAATTCTTTATCTTCACTGTTTAAGGTGAACAGTGGGAGGACTTACTTTACCCTCTGTCAGGTCAGGAACGTGGTGTTCAGTTCCTGCAGGATTTCTGCCTAGCTCTGATAGGTGTAGGTGAAATTGTACAGCAGCCAGGGCAGGTGCTGATGTTCCTCTTACCTGAGGGCACATTTGGAATGGTTGTTACTGCACCAAGGCCTCCTCAATCAGAGGAATTTGAAGGTAAAATGATCATTATACTGGTAGCACCAGTTTTCTGGAATGCTGTTGGCAACAACTTCTGTTATTTGAGGGCTTCAAGAAAATAACCTCTTCTGGTCATGTCATCATGATGTCTCTCACTGAGACACCCAGTGCTTTGGAAGCACTTTGTCAGAGCCTCATGACTTGTATACAAAATCAGCTAGCACATGCAGCTGAATGGGACAGAATATTTACTGGAGTAACACTGATGTTATTCAGGTGCACTGGTGATTGCATCAGTGATTGTTGTGTTTCTGGCTAGAATACTATAGTACAGTTTTCTTTCTTCACATGTTTTTCTTCAAAATCAGAGGGAGGAATGATCATGTATCTGTATGATGGGGAGGGAGGATCAATTATCTTTCCTTCAAAGTCACCAAAGTCACTCTTTTTCTTTACAAATGTGACCTAAACCAGCACACATCTATTTCTGAACACACCTGCAATTTTCTGATAGTGGTTCTAATGCAATTGGAATTGCTGTGGAGTTCTTGTGAGAAGAAAACAGGGATCTTTGATCTAACCAGCCTTGTGTCTGCAGGTAACTCCTTGCATGGGAGGACTGGCATTGCTTCTCCTGATTCTACTGATCCCTCATAGGATCCAGAGAAGGACAGCAGCACACAGGGCACGGAGCATCTCCGGCACAATACAAAGAGAGATGCCAGATGAAAAGCCAGATGTGCACAGAACTGCCAAGACTACTTGGTGTCAAGATGTGGGATCACTTGTTCAGAAGTAAGTGGTTTGAGCTACAAAGGTTCCCTCTGTTGAGGAGTCACCATTCCATTATAAGAAATATGTCCATTGAATCCTGCTTCACTCCTTTGAGCCACATGCTGTATACAAGATGATGGAAGCACCATTAGTAAAAATCTTTCTTCCACTTTTTTACAGGAATGCTACAAAAGAGATAAAAAAATTTCTTTGCTTTTTCTATGCTCCTATTTTGAGGAGGGGAAGGGGGGTGAAGTTATGATGGCAGTTTGCTCCTATTTAAATCTAAATCTCTACTTCCTACTAAATTTTCCCTTCCCTACAGAAGCTAGATTGGTAAAAGTGCATAATTTTCTGGTGTAAATTTATTTATAATTCTTAGCACCTGAGGAAGGTTGGATTAGCATGTCTCAGGCACTCTGTGGTATTTGGGAGCCTGCTGTGCATGCAGAGTTTGTGGGACCCCAATATGGTTTACAAAGTAATTGTCCATGTGTTTTGATGGGCTGAGCTGTGGCTGGCAGATGACATCTTCCTTTTAACCACACAAAACTGCGGAGCGGAGCAGGTTCCTCGCTGCTGTGAGCCCGCAGTCGGGCGGTGAGGCCGTGCCGTGGCGGGACGAGGAGCTGAAGCCGGGCTGGGAACAGCAGGTGCCGCTGTGCAGCTGCGCCAGAGCCGGCTCCGCGCTCCGCTGCTTCCCCAGCCAACGCTTTTCCTCTGAAGACCTGCTTTCCTGGGACCTTGGCTGTCTTTGGAGTGTTCTTCCAGACGACACAGCGTTTTCTAACTGCCCACTAAATCTGCATCCTCTTTACATCCTGAACAGCAAGTACACTAGAGATGGGTTTTGTAGGATCACAATTTGTAGGCACTACATCCTGAAGTGAATAAAAAAAATAAATTTTCCTGAATCAAAAATGAACCTTTCTGACATTTCAACAATAGACTATCTCCAGAGTTACTTTCCTACAGAGATGTTTCAGTGTAAAACTGTATTTTAATGTTCTTTTCTTTTAGCAATTATTCCCATTTTCTTTTCCTTGGGCAATTGATTTCCAAAGCATAAAGACATACTGCCAAAAAACGATGTAGTTCCACTTTTAATCAAGTCCAAGAGCACTTTATCTTTAGAAAACGCAGAATTAGGTTAATTTCTTAACAAATCCTCTAGTTTGGTGGTCACCTGATCATTTTCAGCAGTCTTAAGATTTCATACATCCCTATTGACCTCAAAGGGGGTTTTCTCCTGAACTACTAATGACAAAGAATCCGGCAAAAATTTAATTTTCTCCTAGAATAGGGCAGGAAGGAGACAAGGTTTGGACAGATTTCAAAAATGCTTCTCCTTTTGTCTGAAACTGATGTGGAGGTTGAGTCTATTTTTACTCACTCAGGTAGAGTTAAGGAGTACTTCAGCCACTGCAGCTTCACAGTTCAGAAGGCTCAGATGTTACTGTCATTTATACTGATTACAGAAACAACTTTAAACCTGAGGCATTTTGACTTGCACATAGAACTCTTTCCTTTAGCTACTAAGCCATTAAATTGTTGCTCACTTGCTATTGTTATACTTCTGCTATCAAAAAATTCACAGCTATTGTTTTAGCAGAAGTTGGCATGAAATCTGCAAGAGACCAGGATTTAACATTAAATCAGTAGGTCATACCCTTTGCTCTAATTAGTACTTTATTGTTGAATTTCATAATAAAGCCTGATCAGAGTTCAGATATTCAAGGGAGTGGATTTTGATTACAAGATGTCTGAATGAATTGTTTTGTTATTGCTTGAGATCCCGGGTGTTGCAAGTAGGTTTTCCCTTTTCCCTCACATTATTTCTAATATCTCTCAGTTGTTTTCTTTTGACTTTCAGCTGTAGTTTTGTCTGTTCCTCGCTGGGTTTGACTGCCATGGCCTTTGTCACTGGAGCCCTGGGAGTGTGGATGCCACTGTTTCTGTACAGAGCTCAGGTTGTCCAGGGCATTGTCCCACCATGCCTCCAAGAATCGTGCAATTCATCTAACAGGTGAGCTTGCCTGTGGGAGCATACCTGGAAACACTGCACAATGCTCAATCACAGCTTGTTTGCAAAGGCAAAAGGGAGGATGTGACTGAGCACTTCTTGTGAAGGCAATGGGCTGTGAATGTTAAATTGCTTCCAGGTATCTGAGACACTCCCTTTGTTTGTTTGTTTACAGGCACTCAGTTAACTGGAAAGATGATGCCAGCCCTATTTAAGTAAAATGGGAAGAAGCAGTAATAGCAACACTTGAGGGCTTGAGCTTTAGCAAGGAGGTTTTAGTTGACAAATGACTGCATTCCAAGCTACTTAAATACCCATTTAAGTATATTTAAATTCTGTGTTTTAGTAATTTGCCTATTATCTTCTTCTTATTCTGGTTTTATAATCCCTGCCATGTTGGTGAGTTCATTGTGGCTCCCAGCTTCAAGAAAGTTTGATGATTTTGGTGTAGTCTCATATCATCATATCAAACCAGGACCTTGTGAATAGCTGCCAGCAGAGCTCTGCTTACGGAGCATGTCCAGACCAATGAAGATTCATGAATGGCATCAAATATTGTATAAGAAGGGGAATTTACACTAGTAGAACACTTTGAAGTAGTCATAACACACCTTTTTGGAGATTCCTTTTCCCTACCAAGGAAGAGAAGTTTTTCTTCACATTGTGTTGTCCAGAATACAAATATCTATGCAGTGTTCCTCTTGGATCTTCACGGTGTCCCTCAGTAACAATGATAACAGTAACAGTAACAGTGATTGGGACTGACTCCCTATCAGTGGTCTCCATGCAAGTATCCCTTTCTCTGGGAGGTATCCCGACTCTTGTTTCAGTCTCTGCTTTTGTAATGGATTTCCAAGAACTAAGTGCTTATTGCATGGCCTTTCCAGGTAAAGACAATTAAATGTGCCCTCTGCTAATGGGATTTTTCTGGTTTTCTGTAACAAAATAACTGAGTCAACTCAGAAGTGATTTCTGAGTTGTAGCAAAACCAAATGGATTGAATAGTCATCCCAAAATCCTTCAATGGGGAATTAATTGTCCTTCCATGGATGCCACCAGTGGTGGCACATTACTTATCAATGAACAGTACTGGGAAGGGAGTGAAACACAGCAGTCTGGCTTGGGATAGGCAGATGAGGGAAGCTGAACAGTTAAATATGTTTGGCTGTATCTCTTCACAGATGCAGTTTAAGTACTTCCTTTGTTAAGTTGAAGGTGTTGGCCTCTAGTTTGTTTTCTAATCCACTTCTGAATTATTATTCCACAGTAGTGTTGTAAGAGCAGACATTGTCTCCAGGGAAGTGAAACAGAGCATCTGATAGTTTAACCTCATGTACTGCTTCTCATAGGATGCTTTTAATATAACCTTGGCATAAGCTCATGCCAGAAGTAACATAAGGCTGTTTTTGGACTGTTATTCCAAGGGGATGTAAAGAAACAGAATATAAACTACTATGTCAGACCTGATGGTGCTGGAAGAACTGAGCTGCACATTACCAGACCTGCCCAGGGATGCTTTAAAGATGTTTTCCCCTCTGGCTGTTCAGCAGTTTCAGACTTTGTTTTCAGGACTGTGTCACTTACATTCCTTGGAAACACAGACTCAAATGGCTCCACAACTGACTCAAGTCTCAGTCCTTTCAAGGTAGATAAATAGGCAGTGTGAAGTTTTTGTTCAGGCCTTTGAACACTTTCGAACAGATCAGAGAGATAAGTAAGCATTCTAAGACCCTAAAAGATCCCATAGGAGCTTTTCCCCAGTACTAGGCTTCTGTACTTTCCTACTTCCTGTCAACTGAACTGTGCTTGGATTTAGTTTTTGCTGTTCTCTTTTATTCCAGCTACAAGTTTATTTCAACTACAGTTTACAATACATGAATATTCTAAACACAATTCCATGAATGCTTCAATCAGCTAATGTCACCTTGGAACTTGCCTCTCTTGAACAAATCTCTGAGATTTTTCTGCCGAGTGACAATCTATAAAGTTACTATCAAGCTATAGTCAATGACAGAATCCTGAAGAGCTTGCAGGGAGAGTACAAATTTGCTTAAAGTTTGTTATCTTGCATAGCAATACCTTTTTTCTTCTTGTGGAATTATTGAGTTATTCCTAACCAGCCAGAAAGAAATTAAGAAGTGGATGTGCTATAGTTTAAAGGAACAGATCATATCCCAGCTGGTTACTTTGCTTTGCAGTTAGAAAAAACTCAGGAAAATGTCCAGAATTTGCTATGTAGCACTCTAAAATATTCAGAAGTGCTTGTGCTCAGAATACATTGGTCCTGTCCCTGCTTGCCTTCAGAGAATTACAATGCAGTAGCACCACTGATCTTGTGCAAGAGACATGCTTTGTCATTGGGGAGTCTCACTGTGATGGAGACAAAACCACATATGGAAGTCCCTTTGGAAGCTGAATCTTCTAAACTATTCAGACATGTTCTTTTAATGACTCCTGAAGAACACATTTGCATTTGCAGACATACAGAGCTGAATGGTATTGGAAACTCTGTGTTCAGAAAATGCTACGTGGACCTGGCAGTGGTTACCTATTCAGTATTCTTTGAACTCTTCTGGGAAGTGGTAGGTGTTTCCCATAGTCAGAGGAGTGACTCATCTCAGCTGTGCTAACCAGAGGGCTGTAATTTAGATGTGTATCATTCCACGTGCTAGGATCTCTTCCAAGGCAGCAGATTGTGATACAGGGTTACTCCATCTGTGTTTCAGGGACGACTGGGTAGATTGATTCACAGGGTAACCACGATGACTGTGTCTCCTCTAAATCACAGCATGCCCAAGCCAGATTGTACTGAGCAGAGCCCTCCTTGAGCCTGGGTGCATAACACCTGCTCTGTAAATGGGAAAATATCTTCTCCACGGGATACAGCCACCCTTGCAAAGTCACAGCTTCAGCTAAGGCTTGGGATTACATCCATTTAGAAGGAGTGGGAGGGTTACATCAAGTGGAATAAAATTCAAATTCCCCATTAAAAATTTCTCTGAAACTACAGGTACAAGCTAACACCATTTATTTTCCCACAGTACAGTCTTACTATACTCAGCTGAATCCTTTGCTTTGTCACCAGCCTAATGTTTGGAGGCATCACCATTGGGACAGGAATCTTGGGTATTATTGCTGGGGCAGAAGCTGCAAGACGATTAAGGAAGATAAACAGCAAAGCTGATCCTCTGATCTGTGCCACAAGCATGTTCATTTCTGCCCTGTGTCTCTACATAGCTCTGATGGTGGCCCAGACAAACATCCTTTCCACTTTTGTAAGTGACAATTAGCAAAATGTCTTATGGCATCCTGGGGAGAATGGGAGGGGGGAGGAGGAGGAGGCGTGGTTTGGCTTTTGCAGAATCCTTTGCAGTCTTTGAGATCATCAAGAGGTTTCAGTGTCTTGTGATAAGCTGTCCAAGTAAGCTCTGGGCTCTGATGCTCCCATAGCTGAGGTCTGTTCTGTGAGAGCCATTCTGGGCAGTCCTTGGTACAGTATAAAGGGCAGACAGAGCACAAAATCTGGGCCTCATATCCTGCAGGGTGCCCACACTGAAGAAGAGAATAGTAACTATGCATTTAGCTGCATTGAAACATGTCCCTTATGCAAAAATGTAGTTAAAACAAGTCTCAATCTTATGTTAATTTTTAATGCTTTGTGGCTAATTTAGTATTCTTATTTATTTTTGCTCTCTGAATACTTAAAAGGTTGGTGTAGTTGAGGCTGTACAATACACACTGTTATTACAAAGAATAATTTAGTCCTCACCTTCAAAACCCCAGATCACTAGCTGATTTTCAAAGTCAAGTTTTTGGCAATGCAAACTAAAGTATAAATCACTTAAATTCCATTCTCAGTAAAGGGAAAAACAGAAACTTGCTAGGAATGACCAAAAAAATCCCTGTAAGAGGGAACTGAATGTAAACCCTATTTCAGCTATAATCTGGTGACAGCTAGGGAAAGACTTCTGTGCTTTTTTTCCTGTGACTCCACAGCCAAAAGCACCAGGATTAACATAAATAAGAGGATCCAAGTAAAGTAAATTACAGTAATCAACAGTTCTCTGCAAAAGGGCACTTTTGCAGGTTTTTTGCTTCTAAGAATAATGCTTGTTCAAAGAGGTTTTCCTTCTGACTCCTCAGGAATGTGTATTCCTGTGGAAAAATACCTTTACACAAAGAGAAAAAACAAGTGGATTTGCCTGTCTGACTGTGTGTACCCAATGCAAAATGTGAAATTGAAGATTATTTTTGGATCCTAGTGTGAGGATCTGAGTGCCCAGAAGAATTATCCATTGTCTTTTGCTGCTTCTCAGAGTCCCACATAGCTTCACTCTTTGTGTGTTCCTCAGGGGATTTTTTTTCATTAAAGGTAGAGAACAGCAGTTTAATTTGCCAGTCTGTGTTAGATTAATGAATCAATATATTTGGTTGGAGCTACCAAAATATACCTTTTATTAGAATCATAGAATCAGAGTTTTGCGTTGGGAGGGACCTAAAAGCTCATCCAGTTCCATTCCCCTGCCATGGGCAGGGACACCTTCCACTATCCCATGTTGCTCCAAGCCCTGTTCAACCTGGCCTTGAACAGTTCCAGGGATGGGGCAGCCACAGCTTCTCTGGCCATCCTGTGCCATGGCCTCACCACCCTCAGAGGGAAGAAGTTCTTCCTTATATCTAATCTAAAGCATTGTGAAGGAAAAGATGTCTGGGTGATGGTCTATACTCAGTATCTCGTGCTTCAAGGAACTTTTTTCCCCAAACTGATTTGGAGAAGAAAACAAATAAACAGAACAGACAAGAACCACAGAATGTATGGATATCCTAAGTCTATTATCTATATCTATTACCTACAGGGTATCTATAGATATCCTAGGTCTAGTTCTCCTTAGGAGAATGTAAGCCACCCCTCCAAAAACATCAGAGTTTGTCACTCTGCCTTTCCTAGACTGCGTTTTCATCAACCAGGGACAACATCTTGGCCAAGACCTTACCAAACACAGTGCTGGCACCTGTTGTAACAATGTGCCATCAGTCTGATTAGTAGATAAAAATAATTTGCAAGGTACCATGTGACTTTATGGCCTGTGTTTCTGAAGAGATTCTGCTTTCTAGCACTGCTCCACCTCAATGATGTAACCTTAGTGCTTTCCTCAAGTCTTGCTTAGTCTGGGCAGGCTGCTCCAATCTGTGTCCAGGGCTGGCTGAAAGGGTTAATATTTCTGAGACCACAGCTGTAAGAACTGTTCAGTTCCCTACCCCTTTTCCTCATGGCTGAGTCTCCATCTGTGATGGATTAGGGATTTCCCACAGGACATCAAGGTTTTGAGAATCCATTCTATTTTGGAAGTTCTCTCTCTGAAGGAGCCTTTAAGAGTACTTGTACTGGCACAGAGGTGTTCACTTGGCTTCATTTGCATCCCTGTGCACTTTGTAAACCTGTGCTGAATGTTTCTCTTCCATGGATCTTGCTTTTCTCTTCTTGGGTTCAGTAGTTCGTAGCAGTTAATTTGGAAGGGTGGTATATGTTTCTTATTTTGTCTCTTGTGCTGAGGATTTGTGACTCAAAAACATTCTTTGGTTCCTTTCCCCACCTTTAAGACGATGTTAATGTTTGCAAGCATAGACCGAGTGTCTAATTTAGAAGTAATGGGTATGTAGGACAATTCTTACATAGATAAGCACAGTCAGTGAGCCTGCCTCATCTTCACAATATTGAGGGGCAATGAAGTGTATAGTATAGTATAGTATAGTATAGTATAGTATAGTATAGTATAGTATAGTATAGTATAGTCACTGCTTTTCCCTGTTTTGCAGATTTTCATTGCATTTGGAGAACTGTTTTTGTCTGTAAACTGGGCTGTTGTGACAGACATACTGCTGGTAAGTGCTCATGAAACTATTTCCTTATTTCAAGTATTTTGTCAGTGTAATATTGTTCCTAAGCCTGCAACTTGGTGGCTTTCTGGGGAGAGATGAATGAACTCCTACAGAGAATCCCCTTATTGGTATCCTGCTTGGAATCACTGCCACAATGTACTGGCTGGGTTAAGGATGCCAGTGGCAATAAGGGTGTGCTGGTGCAGTAGTCCAAGCTATTATAATCCCAGGAAGATGTCCTGATTTGGATGGAACTCATGCACGTGGCACTCTCTAGTGCTGCCTGTGCCCATAGTATTTTGGGCTTCTGTACAGCTCTGTGTTGTCAGATATCTGCTAGAAAATGGTCTGCACCAGAAACAAGGTCATTCTGTGTCTATAATCAGATTTTCTATTTGTTTTCCAGAGGTTTGAAAGGATTGATCCAAATGAGGCAAAGTTGATAGTCCATGAACTATTAGCAAGTTCCCTTAGTTCAGAATACAGTGCAGATGAATTCCAGCTCTTGCTAGTCCAATTCATAAGTGATGCTACACTGCCAGAGCATCAGGTCAGCAGTGATTTCTGAGGGCTTCTTGGGAATTCCAGGACTGACACCACAAGCCAAGGAATAGCAGTGCATGATTTCATTTGTATTCATCAATAATTTCTTTAGAAAGGAGGGATGTGAAAAGCACACATCTTGTAGCACAGTTTATCTAGACTGTGATGAACAGCTTCTTTTCATCATTTCAAAGGTTTTTGGAGTTTGTAATTTTATTTGAGTTTTTACTCTCAATAAAAATTCGGCAACCTTTCATTTAGGTTGTAGCTCCAGAGTCACTAATAGATGTCTGTGTAAACCCTGGGGTAGATACTATGATTGTTGAACTACACAGATCATTATAGTCTTATCAAGTAGTTTATATGATCTTTTTCTTTAATAAGCCATAATATGAATGAGTTGAATATGGTTTATCAATGCAATAAGCAAAGCAATGCTCATATCTGATAGTTAGACTGCAAAAAGCTGATTTAAATACCAAAGTTATTTATATGATTGAAAATTCTTTTGTTGCTACCCATGGGCATAAGACCAAAATATAAATAAGACATATTTAAATTGACACTACCCTTTTCTATGAGGAGTAGAGTGCTGGATCACCCAAGGGACTTAAACTCTCTACTTTGGGATCTCTGTGCTGAAAAACTGTGGATGTGATGGTAACCCAAATATTTTGAGCAGTAAGTTCCCTGTGAGAGAGGGACTGTTCAGACAAGTGTGGTACAGGCACAATGCTGCTGCAGGTGGCCCTGAAAGTGGGGAAATTGTATAAAGCCATCAGGACAAAGTTAATGGACAGCAGAACAGAGATCTTTGACTGCTTCTTCCCAAACAAGAGTCATGTGAACATTTCCCATTTTATTTAATAGTGTTTCATTCTAAGAGAGCTGAAATCTATTTACAGGTTGCTGCTGCAAACTCCACGGTCATAATAAATCTTTCATTTAAGAACCACAGTGAGTGTCTTCAAGCACAACATGCAGTGATGCACAACAGCAGTTCACAGGAAAAAACCTTGCAGCTTGTGTCTCCAGTGGAACACAGGTCACTGCTCCTTGCTATCACAGGAGCTGCAAGTTTACCCCTGAGGTCTCTGGCACTGTCGTCTGAGTTGCTCAGATATACAACTTGGTATCTCTACCTGCTAACTAAACCCAAGTAGTGGACAAGCTGAGCAAAGATAAAAGTATCTCTGTTACAGTGTCTGTAAAAAGGATGAGAAAGTATATTGCCAAATGCTGAGCACTCTCTAGTGACCAAAGGGACCAGCTGTGAAGCACTACAGAACTCTCCTTCCACTGCCTGATCTTGCCTTGACATAAGTTTATCTTTGTATTTCATAGCTGAAGAAATTTTCTTTACATTCTGATTGAGATGAAAGAATGGAACTACTTACATTTCATGGGTCTTCAGCAAAGTCCTGCTGACACTGACTGTGAATTATGTTCTCTTTCCCAGTGCTGCTGTCTACATGTCAGTTTTCTACACTCTGGAATTTTAATAAAATAGTAAATAATGCAGTCAGAATTAGCCAATTGGCTGCTTGCTTAAAATCTCAGCCAGCAGCCAAGAGGGTTTTGATTCTTGTTTGACTTTCACAGAATGGTCAGAAACAATTATCCTATGAGAAAAGAGCTGAAGCCTTGCAGCAGTGAACAGGTGCAGAAAACTACCACTGGTCCAGACTGACATTTTTACTTATCTTCTATTTCAGTTTATTTTTAAATAATTGGGGTTTTCTGCACCAGAAGCAAGTATAAATACCATTGTCATTCTTTTTACATGAGTTTGAGGCACCAACTTTTTTAAGTTTCCCAATTTACTTTTCTTTGAACTCCTACATCTGCATTTTCATTCTGTCCTCTGTCACTGTTCAAGAGGAAGGTGACATAACTGAATTAGGTAATGGTCACACATGGTGATACATGGTGAGGAGAGTGATGCAGATGGTAACTATCAACTCTTTCTTACACCTCCTTCCTGAATCCAAACTGCAAAGCCTGTGAAGGGATTTTGTTCAGTTCCACCACTCCAGCCTCAGTTTTCTTAGGGAATGCTGCATCACATTGCAGCCTGCAGGAAATCTGTGGGGAGCACCATTGCCATATCCTGGATCTGTGTAAATCTGGAAGAGAAGGAAGTTCTTGTCTCCCAGGTGACCAACACCCCTAACTTCCATTTCTTTTAGAATATTGTGGGATTAGTTACCAGCAATATTGTATCAATTGGCAACAAGTGGGGAGGTGAGAAGTTTGGCGTAGCAGAGCTCTGTGATGCTGTATTCTCCTGGGAACAGACATCAAGTTTATTACCACAAATGTGCTTTGGCTTGGATCTCTTGAATTCTAAATGCAGCTAATTGTTTTATCAGAAAAATGCTGGAATTGAGCTGAATTTGTAGATGTCTGCACATTCAGTGGCAATCTTGGGAGATATTTTTCATCCTGTTGAAACCCCATGAGTTTAGTGTATTACTGCTGTTATACTGACTGAAGGGTGCCATTGATAACAGCAGTAATTTCTCTTTCAGCCTTGTTTCCAATGTGAACTGATAGGATTTCTGATAATGTAGCTAGATTTGCTAATGCATGTTCTTATTTTACCATGAAAATGACTTTTCTTTCTTCCCACATGGCGCTACTAACCAGACAATGTAGCTAGGAATTAATTTCTCCTGCAACCTATGGAGCTGAAGACAAAGGAAGATGCTGACTGAATGATAAGGACTTCCTCCCTTTGTGGCTGGTGCATCAAGAGGCATTGCATGTAGCCACCTTTGTGCCTCCTATTCAGGGTAAACACAAAGGTATCTACTGTGCAACTGCAGTCCTAATGTGCAAGTGAAGAAGTGCTGTAGCTGCCTTGCTGGTTTACCAGGAGGCTGTACTTTGAGTATTCCTTATGAAACATGTTTGCCATCTGTGAGGTTATGGAACTCTGTCTTTTAGGTTTTTGGCAGCTAATAGTGTAGGAGATGCTGGAGCTGGAAGGGTTTGGGAAGGCTACCAATGTATTTCTGTCTTTGGAAGTGCCGTGGGAGGTACAGAAGTGTTCAGCAGCCTGTGTGTTCCATCTGCTTTTTTAGCTACAGTTCTGTGGCAGAGTCTGCAGAGGGGGGGTCTCTGAAACCTCCAGAGGCAGCACAAGGGGTCTGCAAACTGTACCTGTCCAGGACACCTGCTTCTCTGTCCAGGCATCTGGGCTGAATCTCCTCAGAGGAGGTGTGTGCAGGATGTCACCTCCACTCCTGCACAGTGGGACCTTGTAGGGTCCTGGGCAGTCACTGTGGCCAGGCAGTTCCCCATGGCTGCTTCACAGTTCCTGGGGGAGGGTGTCTTTTGTTTCTTCTTTTCTAGTGAATCCCACAGTGCCTTGAACTCTTGAGTATAGTTTCTGTTGTGCAGAAGAACCTGAGTAATAGCACAGGCAGAGTTTGTATGAGCCTTGAAATATAGGAAACCTCCCATCCTTCTCTTGTATTTTTGTTACAGTTGTGTTTCATCCCTTGTAGTTGCAGATATGGGATATTAAATAAAAGTAGTAAGGAAGTGGTGCAAGGCACTGGGAGAGCCAAAGTACATTTAGCTTTTCTCATGCTTGCAATGCCAATGATGTATTAAGTGCACAACAATATTTGATTTGCATTTCTCAAACACAGCCTATCATTATCCATGAAAGAAATTTGAGTCTAGGATAGATGACATGAAAACGTCGGAGAGCCAAGAGCCGAGAGTTTCCAGTCTAGTACAGTCTGTCATAGCCAGGTCTGCTTCCCAAGCTCAGAGTTTTCTACTGTACTTTTTTGTCTCTGTACAAGAAAGCCTGTTCAAAAAGTGTGCATTCTCATCATCCAGGCAGGTTCTGATAGAAAAAAAATTTGGGTAAACTGCACACCCTCAGTCTAGGCCATAGTGTGCTTTGGCCTCAGTGAGAAGGAGCTGTTGGATTGTTCCTTCATACCACAGGTGACAAGGATTTTCAGAACACTTCACTCTGCTCTTACACTGTCTGGGGACTGGATGCAGTGTTGTGGCAACCTGACATCACAGTGGTTTTCTGTAATTCTGGAAAGAACTCCAAAGCATCCCTGGTTTAATATGTACTATTGTTGAAGCACTATACCTAAATATTCCTAATGAAAAAGAAATGTTCTAACCTTCTTAGAAATATCTACTTTGGAGGGACTAGGAACTAGCGGGTTATGCATTAGCTGCACGTGTGCAAAGGAAAGGAAGGAACTTGTCTGTTCTCATCCAGCTGCTCAGAGCTCTCTTATTGGTGCAGAAATGCTGCTTTAAGAGTGATTTGTGTATCCAAGGTTTAGACCAAGTGCCTGAGAGGGGCACTGCCAATGTTCTCTGGTTCTTTACTGAAACTGGTTGTAGTATGTGGTAAGCAGGACCAAAACTCTAAATTAAATGTGAGAGCAGGGTCTTTTTTAGTTTTGAACCCAACTTATAATGCATGTAAATATTTCCTTGAAGGCAGTGATAGAGCCTTCAGTATAGATCATACACCTTGAGTTGCCGCTTGGTAAAACACCAATCACTCTATTAGTGTGTGAGACATACTTAGTGACATTTAGGTGAGTTTCAAAAAAACCCCTCAAATTGTGGAATAGAAGAATGAGAAAACATTAAGCATTTTGTTTCAGATACTAGCAAGTGGTTGGGAAATAAAGGTATGAAGGTTTGGAATTGCTTCTGAAGCATTCTGACAGTGAAGGCTTTTTGCATAAATGTATTATTGAATGGCCTCTTCAGGCATGGTTGATCTTCAGTAGCACAGGCTTATTACCCCCAAATTACTGTATTTCATTTGACAAAATAGTTATAATCTACGTGATGCTTTGCCACGTTCTGGATGTCCACCCCATCATCTTCTCCAACTTGTTATTTGAACTGTGTGCACTGAAAAACAGAAATCAGTGTGAGGTGTTGTTACTACAGCATCTTGTGTCTCAGTTACAGGCAGTACCATCCAAACATCACCAGCCACTTTCTGGTCTGGCAGGTTGGGTCCTCACCCTCAGTCTTCAAGGGGTCTGTAAGGCCTCAGCTGACATGCTTTATAGCTCCTCCAGGTTGCAGGTACCCAACTTTCCCCTAGCAGTCTAGACCAGGCCTGCTAACACAGGTCATAAGATATTTTCCTGAGAGATTGTCAGTGCTGAATCCTTATTAGCAAATCATTGTGACTGCAAGGGATACTGGCTGAAGGCTTCTATTGGTTGAATGGCCAAGTGGATCTGTACAAGCTGCTCTGAGCTGTGTATGGAAGCATGAAAGTCATAGTTTAGCTACTTTATTGTTATTTTCTCCTGTGTCTTCCTTTCTTGAATGTTTTTTTCCTCAGCAAAACATGCAGTGTACCCTTTTGCTCAGACTAACTTTTCTGTCTCCAAAGTTGTAAACAATGTTTGAATATTAAATCCATAAAAGTTGCTCGGTGGATGTCTCTGGGATATTCTAGAAGCAGCTGGGCACTCCTGAAGTTCCCTGTGTTAATGTTCCCTCTTCTGTGGGCTGTGCTTTGTTTCAGTACGTGGTGACACCGAGGCGACAGTCCACAGCCATTGCCCTGCAGATTTTGGTGAGCCATTTGCTGGGAGATGCAGGCAGCCCATACCTCATTGGGATTGTAAGTGAATTCTCTCTTCATTGAGCTTTCCTTAGGGTAAAACATCCAGAAACTGAAATACAGACACTCACAGAATCATAGGCACTACCCGGTCCAAACCCAGAAATTACTCAGTTTCTAGGACACAGACATTTTTCTAAATGTTTTTGCTTGCATGAAGCACTTGGTCCTGTGACACTGCTTGTAGGTGTGAGTAGTTCTATGCGCTGTGTAGACATTTATTTTAAATTTGCAAACTCATATATTTTTAGAGGCATATATTCTTGCAAAGACAGTGTCATGGGATTTAAGCACTTTCTGCTAAGTTTGTGAGGAGTTTCATGGAAATTAATTCAATGTGTTAAAACCCAAGACTTGGTTAAAATAATGAAGTTTGAAATCTTGCAATTAGTCAATGGTCTCTTGAAAATCAGAACAGAAGTGGTGCAATGTCTTTAGATACTACTTGACCTTTAAAGCTCTGGTCTCAAATCACCTTAACCCTGAATTCCCACATTCCTTGAGACCTGATTTCTCTGCCCTTCCTACATGTACTTGATCTTAGGTGCTTCTGCACAGGTCAGCCTCATACTGCTTTGTCTGTGCAGTTCATTCATTTTAGTTCCAGTGGACTATATCTGTCAGTCTCATTTCCTTCCTTCATTCACTTTAAGACACAGTAGCTAACAAAGCACCCATTCTGAGTTTTCTGCTTTACTTGACATGGGAGATTGAGTCCTTGTTGTGGATTTAAAGTTTGGTGTGTATGAAAATTTATTTAAAGAAATTCACCCCATGTTAGCAGTGTCAGGGTTAGACAGGGCCAGCAGTGCCCGAGTGAGCTATACCTGCACAGCTGCTTATGGTCCAGCCACACAGGAGGCTCTCCTTGTCCTCAAATTGGTGAAACCCAGAGTCTCAACTGTGTAATCTGTCTGGCAGAGAAGAGAGCCTCTCTCCCTGAGGGATTATCCTGCTGATTTCTTTATTTTGAAAATCAAGAAACCACTTCACTTGTTGGTGTTAGGAAACTCCTGCTCTCACACTTACCTGACTGTGTGTATGTGGGAACACAGCAACCAACATCCCTGTGAGAAATGGCTGAAATGGGATGCAAAAATGGAAGGTACCGCAAAAGTTGAACTGTCTTATTCATTCTCCCTTTGACCAATCAATTGATTTAAGCTTTCATGTCCTGATAGTATTTTCTATCAGGAAAACCTGCTTCAGCCAAACTTTTAGCTTAAAATCTGGTTGAAGAATCAAGGAATTTTCTTTTTCAGAGCCTGTTTTTCTTCCCTCTGCACTCCAGAGATTTTTTTCACTAAGCATTTTAAAATTAAATGCATTAGGTTTGTATTGTGGCCATTATGCTTGCTGTAGTCCCTAGGTACCCATTTAGAGTTGATCTTCCTCTTATCTTCCTAAACTGTCATAAATAATCATAGAAACCCAGCAAAGGTTGAAGAGTCTCATTTTTATGCATTTCAAGTCACATAGTGTATTCTAACCATCAAGAACAAATGTGGGAATAAAAATGACTGCTTTCACCATTTATCTTTTTGTTTATGCTAAGAAGAGATTTCAAGTTCCTGGGTTAAGTGTTGAACCTTACTGAGTTTATGAAAATCAGATTTTCCTTCTGTCTACAAAAATAAAATGCATGTGTATCATTTATAGCCTTTACAATGTCATTGTACCACCAGTGCAAAAAATACCTGCCTGGTATTTTCTTCTGCCCACTTACAATGTCACTCCATAATTCCTCAAATGCCTTTTGGGTCAAAAGCAGACCCCACTCTTGTCTTAGGTTATTTCCATCTTTTCCCTGTCTTATGAGTGTTGTTGCTTGTGCCTGTATTGCTGCTTGACCCCCTGTTTCTATCCACTGGATGCCAATAAGGGAGGCAAAAACTACTGAATAGGATCAAGAAATGCTAAAGGTCACTGCCAAATGCCCATCCTGTGCTGGCAGTCTGGAGACGGGCTAGGAGATGGTAAAATATGTTTCCTGCTCTTGTGACTGGAGGCACTGAGGGTGTGAAACAACATGAGAGTTCTTGGCCATTTGGAAGCTGGAGAGCAGTGGAGTACAGGTGTGCTGGGTACTGGGTTTGACAAACTTTGGGAGCAGACTCTCATCCCTGCCTCTTTTATTCCTTTCAAAGCCCACACTGTAAATAGTGTTTAAAGCAGGAGAGGATGGAGTGTTACTCCAGATTAATGGCAGCCTTGTTCCCTCCCCAGATCTCCAACGCTGTCCAGGCCAGGAACGCGCCATCGCTGCAGTGGAGTTTCCGGAGCATGCAGTACAGCTTTGTCATCTGTGCTTTTGTTGGGGTCCTTGGAGGAGGCTTCTTCCTCCTGACATCCTTCTACATCGAGGAAGATCGGGAAGAAGCGCAGAGGCTCTGAGGTGTCTGTGTGTGTTTATAACTTGGAAATCCAGCTGTGGTGACCAGTTTGGACACCAGCTATGGTTATTGTCTCTGTAACATTAAACCACGTTAATGTCTGCCATATGCTAATGCCATGTCAGTCTCTATAGAAAAGATAAGGGCAAAATCACAGCTAAGTGTCAGATTAAACAAACCTTCCACCTTGTGCAAAACAGTCCACAGAGCTCACAAACAAAATTGCTTAGTACAAAATCCTGCAGTACAGGGAAATAACATCCTTTGCTGTAATCCACCCCTGCAGACTTCATGGAACATGAGGTTCTTTTTCTACTCTGATCTTTCTCAGCCCTATAGAACCAGTCCTATCTCTCTGTAGCACTTCTCCCTCTTCCCTGAAAGAAATCATGTTCTAAGTGTAAAAGACTTAGAAAAAAACTATTGAATTGGACAGAGCCCTGTCCCCAAGCACTTGGATTCTTACAGCCTCCTTCTGTTCTGACTTGCTTTTCCAGGTACCAGCAATGAACTGTCCCTCAAAGGAAGATGAACTCTGGGGCGAGATTTGCACAGAAGAAAAGGACGTCCTCCCTTTTTTCTTTCTTTTTTGCTTAATGAGATACAGCTGGGGGAAAGGCCAAATCACAATTCCTCCATATGGCAGAGAATCCTGCATACTGACTCTTTTGGATGCTTTTGACTGCGTGTCAAAAATTGCTCATGCACTGGCATATGGCAACTCCCCTGGTCCTCTGTGGGGCTGGGTAGCTCCAGAGGGTGTTTTACAGAGCTGTCACCAGCATGACTGCTGACCTCAGCAAGGCAGGAGCTTTTGAGCACATCTCCTGGAGATTAGGGAGGCCTAAGAGTTCTTAACAGGATGAGATTTGCCTGTAGAATTTGGGAAATCTAGACAGTAAAAAGAGTGTTTTAAGTTGTCTAAAATGACCAAGAGAAGCAAAACCTGTCAAAGTCATGTCAGATTCAAGACTGGAGGGTTGTGATAATTTTATATGTAATATCTTAATGGTATGCCTCTTCTTAATACTTTGAGGCTCTTCACTGTATCCTCAGGCCTTGGGTAAGACAGGGCAGTAGTATCTGTAAAACCACTTAAATGTAACTGTCCATTTGAATTCTTATCTCCAGAGTGAAGGAGGTTTGGGATGTGGTATGTGTTGTCACAATATCATGCCAGGTACCAAACAGGCTATGACCAGTGTGGCAAACTTCCATTGTTTGTCCTGGCTTAGTTCCCAGTAGCACCTTAAAGCCAAAGCCAGAGGAAGATATTGGCAAGTGAATTGTAAAGTGTTCTGAATCTTGCATGATTCTCCCAGTAAATCATAAGGATCATAAAGCACAATATTCCTGTAAGGACTGTGAATGTCTAATGTCACTGTAAATAGCATAATTCAGCTACTGCAGGTTTTTGTTCTTCTGTCTGCCTAATGTTTAAAAAATCTGTTCTGAAATCTGACTTAAACCTAGGTAGTGAAATGTGACCATTGTGGGAAATAATAGAGAAACTTTGTGATACTCAGTAAGAGTGTAAGAATTGAATTTTAAATAGAAGTTTGTATTCTTAAAGATTGAGAAACTTTTTCTGGTTGTAAAAACTAGCCATGGCCATTATACCACTGACCTTTAGGAACCTCCTGTGATCCCAGAGACCCCATATCCAGAAGGGATTTTTTCTGTTGGATATGAATGCGTAACTTGCAAAGGTCCTAAGTGCTTCAGCCATGGCAGGATTTCAGCAGCTCCATGTGCTTCTCTATCGGTACATTCAGGATTTGCACTGCAAACAGTTGAGCAATTTATCATTTTTGTTATGTCAGCATTAAATTCCTCTTTAAAAATTCACCAGAAGCTGTATCTGGCACACTTTGCAGGCACGTATTTGACATATGAGCAAGAGATGCCAAATGCAGTTCTGTAAATGGTACAAGCAGTCCATGGCAAACTCCTTCCTACTCCTACTCCAATCTCCTCCTGAAAGTCAGTGCCTAGAAATGAGCAGGATCACACTGACTAGTCATCCCATCTTTTGAATGCTTCTCTTTTTTCATTGCAATTTATTGGCAAAGGATGTCTATTTTTGGGTTTGGGTTTTTTCCATGTATTTAGCAGGACTAACAACTGGATAATCTGAGCTGTGACTGGGCCTCCCTGGAGCTGCTGGCAGAGGCCATGGGGAGATGCAGAGGCCATGGAGAGATGCAGCACCTTCTGGAACAGCCCAGGGAGCCTCTGCCTCCATGGCAGGGAAGCTGTTTCCATCAGCTGCTTGGTCCTGTCTCTTAAAGATGGAACTTCCTCACTAGGATTTGTTTGAGGAGTAGAATTTTTTAACCTTTTCTGCGTATCTTGGTTTTGCTTCTTAGTGGGCGTTAGCAAATTCTGCATGGAGGGGCTATCTTAGTGCTGGAGGGGGCTGTGCTGCACTGTAGCTATTTCAGATATTACAGTCTCTTCATGCCACCAACAACCTGACTTAGGGAAAGTCACAGAGTCCTGGCACATGGGCAGGGAAGGAATTGAGGTTTTCAAGCCTCAACTGAAATACCAGCTGTTTTCTATGGTTTCAATTAAGTGCAAGTAAGAGAAAAATGGAGGGCTTTAAATAAATTTATAAAATCAGCTGCTCTGTCTACATTGGAAAGAGCTGCTGCTGGAAGCTGCTGGTTATTGAGATTGTTTGTTGTGCAGTATTCCTGCTGCAGGGAATCTGTCCCTTGCAGCAACTGAATGATAATCAAACAAGTTGCCAAAATGTATATTGTCTGTAATTGTTTGTATATTCTCCTCCTACACTTAATATTTGTTCTTTGCTCTTTCCAATCAAAATAGTAAGTAAGAGACACTTTGAAACAGCTCCACAAGGTGGGATTTTGTAAGTCCATTCAGGTAATCCTGATCTTTTCCTCCCTTCCCTCATTCCCAAAGCAGGGACAGGTGACCTTTATTGCTGTTTGTGTGGATATTTTTAAAACAAGTTTTAGAGCCCTGCTTTGCATAAAGATTTCCTTCAGAACTGTGATTATTGCTAGGTTCTGCCAAATGCCTGTAAAGATGTTCAGTGGGCAGGACATGTCTAAGTCACAATACCAGGTTGTGTGGCCACTTCTCCAGAGGGTTCACTTCTCCCACTAGTGATGTGGTGTGACATTGCTGTCAGCAGAATTTTAATTGCCAGAGATGTTTCATGTAACTTTTTCTCCCCTTCCCAAACCAGTAGCCCTGTGCTCTGCTCTGGGAGGGATTTCACAGCAGCTCAGGAACTTGCTGTGCTGTGGCTGAAGGTGCAGATGGCAGAGCTTGGCCTCCCAGGCACAGATTTGGAGATCCTGTCTGGGTTTCTCTCTTCCCAGAACACCTTGTGGTTTATTCCTCTTTGTCCTCATTACTTCTCCAGCTGAAATTTCTTTTGCAGACTGTTTTTCAGAATAGCTGTGAATTTTATAATGCTGCTGATGAAGCCATGGGTGTCAAAAGTGGGGGGAAAAGGCTCAGGGGATGGTTCTGAAGGGCTATGCTGAGCCTGGGTCAGTTATGACTACTCAGACTAGTCATAATGATGGCTGGTTTTTTACTAACTCATTCCTAACTTCCACTGAAAAATCCAGCACCTGCACAGGTGCCCTGGATCATACTCCAGCAGTGAAAACTGGTGTTTCCCCCCATATTCTATTTCAAAATAGTTGGCTGAATTCTGTCTTGTTCCTCTCTCCTGCACTTGTCTCCCCTTGCAGCCCTGCACTGCCCAGGGACTGGAGTTCACCTGGTGCCTTTACCATTAGGTACATGTGTCCTCTTGGCTTAGAATCTGTGAAATTCTGTATGGAAAGTAAGCTAAAGGAGACAGACACTCTCCACCTGACAATAGCATCATATGAGTGCAGAAAGGCCCAATCACCCATATTTATGCTGTAGCTGATTTTAGGGGTTTTTTTAGCAGTAGATTAATCACCTCTGCTTTTTCTTTCCCTTCCCACAATACAATGCACATGCAGTGTCTGTTGAAATAAATTCTGAAATAACTAAGAAAGCTAAAAGTCCTCCATTATTCCCAAACCTTTATGGCAAAAGTTTTCTTGAGAGATCCTTCTGCTGGTTTGCAAACACTGTTCATTCTTCAGGCCTCCTCTGACCACTGGGTTCTCTCATTCTGCCTGTGAGGGTGCCTGGGACTGGGGAGCTGTCACTCCATCCCTTGGAATAGGCAAAAAAACCATGAAAGAACAGTGTCTGTGGGGCCCTGCCAAATCAGGCTGGCATTCAAGTAGCTGGAACTGACTGTATTCCATTACAAGAGAGCCATTGGATTCATCTCAGTGCTATAATTACCCTCATTGTAATCCAATAAAAGCCTTAGAAAGGTTCTTAGAAAGCTTTTGGCTTATAAGGGAAACAAAGGTTAATATGAGGAGGCTCTTGATCCTGATGCTGTGTAGCTGATCAAAATTGTGTGGGTGTCACTTTGTGTAATTTCATGTTTCCTAACAGTTTTGTTATTAGTATGTAAATTGCCTGCATACCCTGCAAGAGTCAAATGGCTGTAATTGGAGAGATTAATGTACATGCTGTCAAATCCAGTTGTAGGAAGGTGCTTTGTAAATGCCCTGTTAGAAGTGCCCAGATTTGGAACGTGTCTGTATCCCAGCAGGCCTGACCCTGCCAAGGGAGTTGGAGCAGGTTTGGGAAATAAAACCAAAACACAAACACAACCAAACCCTGTCTCCCTAAAACCAGGAGTCTGTGCAATGAATAAACCCAACCTGCCCAGGACTCAGCTCACACTGTAGCACCAAGGTCTGACTTTATCTGCTCATACACTCTGGTAGGTATTTTCCTACAGTTAATGTTTTTCTATATTATTGTGGAAAATTATTTTAAATTGAATTCAGAGGTCAATTTATGCATTCATGTAAGCAGGTATAATTTGCTTTATCAAATGTGTTGGGCAGTAGGCTTGAAATTGATGTAAAAGGATGGAGGGAATAATATTTGAAAGTGCTGACTTCAAGCTACCTATTTAATTCTACCAGCATGTACCCTAGGAAGGGGCCTCACTTTTTTCTTTTTTCATTCCTGTTTTCCCAAGAGCCTTGCATCCCTCAGTTCCTAATGAAGGCAGGCTAAGTCACTGTGTGATCAGCACTGACAAAGTTCAGGCCATTTGCCTAAAGATTTAATTATTGGTTTAGGAGCCTAATCTTAGGCACATACATTTGAAATCTTGGTTGTAGACATTTTCTTCAGGGAAAGAAAGGAAAATATCCTGCTTAATGAAAACATCACTTTGAGAAATGCAGGTCTGAGAGTGTCGCTCAGTCTTTGGTCTGATAAATAGAGCAGCTGTTAACTTCTGCACAGCCTTTTGTCATGGCAGATTTTCAGTGCCTGAACTTCATTTTTGTATATATTGACAACCCAGGGCAGAGAAGATCTCACTGGAACTGGTATGGCAGAGGTGGGAGCAGGCAGAGCTGTAAGGATGGACACGAACTGAAACAGAATCCTGAGTTCTTGCTAGAATATTTCTGCAGTAGACCAGGTGAAAAAAATTTCTTCAATGCATTTGGATAAACGTGGATTCTTCCAGTAGTGGAATAAAATGTGGATCACTGTAGTCTCCATCACTGACTTTTAGAAGCATTTCAGGGAGACAGCCAGGTGTCAGAGGGGTGTGTGGGTGTGAGCACAGCAGGGAATAGGAGAGATGAAAAGTGCTGGTTACCAATCCAGTTCTTCTTGTAGTAAGCGTATTATCTGGGTTGTGTATTAGGAATGACAAGATGCTCAGCAAGGGGATGCTCAGGGGCAGCTGGGTAGTGTTTAGGCAATCTTTTATCCAAGAAAACCATGTTTATGATCTGATTTTTACCACAAATCCCCTGTAAACCAGTAGTCTCTCTGAGTCCTTCTAATTAATTTGGCAATAACAATTAAATGAAAATTGTATGGTAAGCTCCTAAGCAGGGGAATTATTTTTCTTTGGCCCTTTGTTTGCCTGGAAGTCATGGAAGACAGAGCTTCCTAATGTGCACAGGGAGGGAGCAGAGCTCCTAAAGAAAATTGCAAGTCTAATTTTAGAATTGTTTCCCTTGGGTATTGGATATCTGTACCCTATTGACCTGCCCACACTGTGGGGTCTGATCCTGCTCTGAGGGTGTGGGAATCAATGTGATTCATCACCATCTCCAAGTGCAAGTGGGAGCACCTTGGCCATGGAGCAGGTGCAGTTATTGCCATGGCAGCTGCCTTCCCCTTGAATGTTTGTGTGGTTAAACACAGCTCCCAGCTCTGTGACTTGGAGCAATCTCCAGTGAATGTTCTCTGCTGCACTTCACCAGAGGCTCCAAGGGCTCTTGGAAGGATGAGGATGACAGAACAACAGGACTTGTTGTCCAGGGAGGGTGTGGTTGCCTCATCCCTGGAAGTTTTAAGGCCTGATAGGACTGGGCTTGGAGCAGCCTGGTCTAGTGGAAGGTGTCCCAACCCAGCCTATTCTGTGATTCTGTTATTGAAGTGTTGACACCAGTGACTTTTACTTTTAAGAAATCAATGATCTGTGTCTGGGGGAGAAGAAAATTGTCATTTTACTGGGATTGCCTGGTCTTGCCAACTAAATTGAGGAACTTCTCTCTCTTTTTAAGGGCAAAGTATGTGAGGAAAGGGGGAAGGTTCCCATCTGCTGATGTACCATAAAATGAAAATGTTTTACCAAAAAAGAATAGGTGAAGAGAGATCTAGTAGAGAGCTTAGAGAAGAGGTGTGGCAATGGGATGGGTCTACTTTAACGAGTGATTGGCTTTTCTGTTATGCCAACAATTCCACAGCAGATTTCTTTAACTACAAGTAAGTACCTGTTGCTTCTTGAGGCAAACCTGCCTTAAACCCAAGCTGAGCTTCCTATTCCTTCCCCCATTTTATTTCCTGACGTGACAAGCATCTGCCTCCAGTGATTCTGGGGAGGTGCAAGAAAAAAAATCCAAATGCATCCTCTTGCTCCTCCTTACCTCTGGACTTTATTTCTAATGGCCCTGGAAAGCCAGTGTTAAAACTCATTTGTTCAGAGGCAGCATCTGTCAGAGGGGCTGTGACACCTGAACTTCAGCAAGGAGCTGTGTGTGGAGGTTGTCACAGGGACAGTCTGAGCTGTTTGCATTTGCTTCCCAGTCAGGCTTTGCTCCACCCTGTTCTCCACCAGCCAATGGCTGAGACCAGGGCTAAGGAGGGATAATGTTATCCTGTCTCTTCAGGCTTGTTTCCAGTCGGAGCTGCCTCACTCTTGGGGTGTCAGCTGTGGGCAGGACAAGGGGTTGGACAGGAGCACCCAGGGCCATCAGGCTGATGTAAGGATGGGCCTTTGCTGCTGGTCTCCCTTCTCTCATGGAGTCCTGGCCATGGGAAATGTGTCACAGCAGGCAGGGAGTGCAGAGAGCCCCAGGTGAAGGGGTCACCTGTCCCTGCAGAGGGTGGGCAGGAAGGAGCACTCACAGGATATGAGCCAGGGCAGCCAGGGCTGGCAGGTGAGTGCTCAGCACACAGCCAGATGGGGGGCAGGAGCAGCTGGAAGTGCAGGAAGAAGTGAGCAGTAATAGGAACATATGGGAGGAGTAGTGGGGAATGAGAAATGTCCTTGTTTGTGGGCTGACATTCAGCATCCAATTCAGCAACAATCTCATTAAGATTTCAAAGAAATGTCCGAGTAAATTTGTTCCTTTAAGGGATTTGTTTTAATTCTTTATTAAAATAGGAGTTAAATGTGCATTTCCCCCTCAGCCCACTGTTTTAATAGGATTACTTTTAGCATCAGCCCCATGGACTCTTTAATTTTTCATTCCAGGTCTTTTATGTGCAGCTGTCTCAGCAGATCCAATCAGGTGCATTTCATTGCTCAACAGTACAGAGGAAATGAATTTTTCTGGTGAGGGGAAAGCACAGTGAATAGCTGGGTTCCCCTCCCCAAATACCATCTGCAATCAGTTTTGTGCTTCAAATGAAGTCAATGTTTTCCTGGGTCAGAGGTGCCTGATTATGCATAGCACTTTCATTTCTAGCAGCAGAGTCATCCCATCCCTGCCAATCATCTTTCTTTATTCTACAGTGCTCTGAGGTTTGCAAGTCTAGCTGCTCTCCAAACGCCTCCTGCTCTTTGTTGCTTTTCCTGGGCTAATGCCAGCAGTTCTCAGCTTCTGAAGAGACCAACAGGAGGAGTTTGGCACCAGTATTGCAGTTTTTTCCCATATTTTGAAATTGTGTCTCTTGAAAAAAGAATGAAATGAGAGGGAAGGAAGAGTATAATACTGAATTCACTTGTAAGTAAGCGAAAAAGCCCCGGCTGAGCAGTATTTTACTGAGAGGGAACAGTGTCACCTGTAGGGTTGTTTTTAATGGTAGTAAAGCCCAGAGAAGTGTCTTGGTCAGGATTTGAACCTGACTGACTGAACTCTCAGGTTGTTTGTCCCCTGCTCAGTGCTTCCCTCTGAGGAGTGTCCAGAGCTCACACTGTGGCAGCAGCCATAGACAGGTTCGTAGTGTCCCTTAGGCTTGTCCCTGGCTGTGGTGCCCTTGGATTTACAGCACTTTTCCTAACATAGATTAGAGGAGCAATGGAATTTTAGTGCCATTCAGGAAACTGCTCACACCTGGTAGGGAGGGGAACTCTTGCAACTGTGATCCAGCCTTGCATCATCATGTGCTTTTAAGGTACTCTGCACAGATCTGTTTAGACAGGTTTTAAGAAGGTTCCAGAATAGATGCTGATAATTAAAATGCTAATTAAAAATACTCCAAATGGTATTCACTGATAATGTTGGCAGATCAGGTGAGATTTCAATTCTCTTGCTATTCCTTTTAGAACTGGAGGAGTGTACTCCAATGAGTTGAGATGAACTACCTGAGCCATGACTATTTCATGGGATTCCATTTCAGCATTTAAGTGCTGACTTTTCTCCAGATTTCTTCAGTTTCTCTTTTTCATCTTCTCAAGACAGTTGTGAAAGGCCTTGAGGTAACAGCCACCAGTGCAGGGATGTGTCAGTGAGGAGCCCTCAGTGCCATCTCCAAGGTCAGACCTTCATGGACACCAAAGTAAAGATTTCAAATGCTCAGTTCTTGCAGCCTAAAGCAGTAAAAAACACGTGAGTGTTCTCAAGAGAGAGCCCTGCTCTGCAGGTTTGATTGGCAGGAATATAAAATGCTTAGAGTGCAATAACCTGAAAGTAGGAAATGGCACAGGAAGTTGAGACTGTAACAAGCAAAAAGCTGAAGATGGGAAAATCAAAGGAGAGGAATTTGGATTAGAAGGATCCACAGAAAGAAGAAAAGGGGCTGCCACAAGTCTGAGTAAAAGATGTGCTCTAGTGAGGTGGGAGGCTGTTGGCTTTCACACAGGAATGCTGGGACAAAGGTTTGATGGCCTCTGTCCCTGGAGTGTGTGATCTCTGGGACTGCAGGACATGGAGGTTTCACCAATTTTTCTTGACTAGATCCTATGTCATGAGGAACTCTCTCCAGAATGGCAAGTAAATGTGAAATTTAGAAAAATCAATTTTCTGTAGCCAAGAGGAATGCTGCTTTCAGCCTTCCCTTAGAAGGCTTTAGTGCCAGCTGAAGTATTTCCAGAATCAGCATGTTTTACCAGAGCAGCATCCAGAAGTGGTGGTGGAAGCTACTGCTGGTGTATAGCAAAGCACTCAGGAACCATCTGACAGAGGAGGAAGGAGTGCAAAAGTGGAAGAAGGTGAACATATGCTAAACCAGAATGTCTCAAGCTAATGAGATGCAAAGCAATTCAGGTTAATGAAACTTTTAATGAAATAAATTTATGCTAAACTCTACCTGGAATCCTGCACTGCCTCTTTCTCAGATCAAAGCACTTTGTATTCCTCTGATGCTTACAGGTAACAATGAGGAATGTTGTGATTGCTGCCCAAACACTGCTTTCCTTCACACCTTGTGCTAACCATGGGCTGGTTGTGATGTCTGTGACACTGCTTTTTGAAGTGAGGTAGGAATTTTGGAGACAATTTAGGTCTGTTTATAAAATCAGGACATTGTTCAATGTCTGTTACTGGTTGCATTATAATTTATGGGTACATAAAACATTGCAGTCTGATGTTTATGTACCCATGGGAAACCTTACTATGGCCCAGCAGAGCTGTGTTCACTGCAAGTAAACATTTCCAAAGGTTTTTCATGGGCAACAACAAAAAAAATCTCTGCCATGAATGAAAGTTACTTTAAAGATCCTCAGGGAAGTGTTTTAATCTAAAATTAGGCAGTAACTTTAAACCCTGAACAGTTTCTTTCATTTTTTCCTGAAATAACTCCAGCTGGTCCCTGATTGAGGCAAAAGACTACTTTTTCTCTGATCGGATAAATCTACTCCTTCATCTCCCCTGACTGAAGATGCTGCAAAATTTCAGTGAAAACAGAATTTTTTGTTAATATCTGCAAAAACTGCTGATACACAGTAATGATGTACAATTTGAGACTGACTTTGAGTTATTTTACATTGTCGTGGTCTGGTTGAACAAGGTGCAAGATCTCACTTTAAACGACTCTGACACATATAATGACTTGGCACATAAAAGAAGAAGATGGGTTTAACCACTGGAAAATTCATTGAACAATCCCCAGAAGCTGCCTAGAGACATCCTGAGTGTTCCAGAATATTTTGTCTCTTCAGAGGAAGGGAAGGCCAGCATTCCTACAGGACGGAGATGCTGTGCAGAGGAGTTGGGAAAATCTGATCCCATTAACTGGGGGAGATAGATGGAGCTGACTCTTGACTGTTGCTTCCAAACTGTTGAAGCTGGTGCAAAGCAAACTCTTACTTCTGGGTGGTGCTCAGATGGGCCATCTGTCCCTCTGTGACAACAGCAGGGACACAGGGAACACAGAGAAGGGTCTATTGGCCCAGCACAGCTCCTGCTCCTGAAAAGCCTCATCTGGTGAAAATCAGCTTTAGGAGTATTTTGTAGAGCAGCTTCAGTAGCAACAAGCCCATTTTCTGAATTACAGGATAAAATACACAATAAAGGATGTGTTGATTAATTTTAGAAATACATGTAGTGATCTGAAGGAGAAAGTGAATTACCTAAGTGGAAACAGGAATGAAGAGCCTTTTCCACAGGTGCTGGAGTGTCTCTGTCGAGAGTAAACAACTCTTGTGTCTGCTGGGAAACTGGCCAAGCCCAGTGTCACTCAGCACCCTGCTTTAAAAAATAGCCTTGCTCTGTTCTGTGGTTAAAAGGCTTGAAATGACACAAGGCAGATATATCCACCTGCTTTTAAAGACACTGACCTGGCTGTAAGAGAGGGAAAGAGCTGCACAATCCCAGCAAGCCAAGGGGAATGATATTTTAACATCTCTGTGTGAGACTCTCTGTCTGGGGCTCTCCAGGGTCAGAATTCCTCACCTGGCTGGCAAAGGTGTGGTGTAACTCCTGCCCTACACCTGCTGGAGTGGCAGCTCTGGATTCCCTGTGTCACTGAGAAGCTCCAACTGAGAGACTCACCGTGTTTATTACAGTGCATTTAGTACAGGACATTCTCCTTAAAACAGTTTCTCAGAGTGCTGCCAGACAGAGACATTAAATGTGTCATTTAATTGGATGTCACCTCCAAAAATTTCCACAAAAATAATGCTACATTTTGGTTTTACAGCAGAAACCAGAAGAGGGATGTTAAACTCTGGTCACTGACAGCCACACCCCAACCATTGCAGCATCCCAATCTCTGTGGCTTAGTAGGGATGTAGCAGAAGTATTCAGGGTATTCAGCATTGAATTTGCAGAAAAACTGCTGAAACCAGAAGTGCAGCTTTTTAATACATATATTTAATACATATATTACATATTTTGTATACTTGTAAACCTGGGCAATGTACTTTGCCTGTATTTAGTACATTAATCACATTATGCTGCACTTACATTACTCCTATTTCAAAATTCTATCAAACACTCTGTCTTATCAAATGCTAACTTTGGAATGGGTTATAAAGGCACAGGTGCTCAAACAGCCTTATTTGGTACTTTATTAGTGCCCTAAATGCTACAGGTGCCTAATGATGCTGATGATGCCTTTAATAACAACCAAATGTCCTCTCATTTTAAATGTAACCACTGTAACTTTATTTCTGTCTTGTCTCAAGTACAGGCAGTTGTCTAAGTCTTGTAAGAGGTCAGAGTGTTTTAGCTGGGCTTTTTGTTTTTCCTGTGGGCATCTCTGCCTTAGCAGTAAGGGGTTTATTGTAAATCACAAATACACCCCTGCAGCTGATCCTCTCAGGAAACATTTCTGGTTGGGCACACTCAGGACCTCACTAACTTGAGCCTCCAGCAGTAGGTATGTGTTGGGATGCTCAGGGCTGGTTTTAGATATACAAAACCCCCTGAAGCACCAGATTTCAGTATCCATAGAGAAGTAGGAAATCAAAGGGCTTTGAGCTCTTGGCCCTCTGCGTGAGACAGAAGGTGTAAGATGGAACAAAGAACAATCCTGGGAGGGAAGAGAATAAAGCCTCTGTCAGGAAATGCATCTCTCCAGCTACAAGAAGATGCTGAAGGGATTCAGTGGTGGTGCTGGTAAGTTTTTGGTTGTTAACTGTGCTTTGAAAGTTGTTGGTCTGTGTGTGCTCCATCTGGAATACAAAATGTGTGGATGAAATGCCTGTCGTGCTGGGGGTGACCTTACTGGTGCTTAGGGAGCACTGCTTCCTGTTAACCTCCACAGCCCCAGGGTTTCTGCCCCCTTTCCCTCTGATGTTTGTCCCTACTTGCAGGAGCTCAGAGGAGCTTCCCTTTAGACAGGGGGCTGGGAGTCAGACGTGGCTGCACTTAGTTCTGCACTCTGTGTACTGTAAATGTGATCCCTAAGGAGCAGGATGGTGCAGAGGAAACTGATATGTCCCCAGAATGGCACAAAGTCGGATTGTCATTTGCCAGCTGAAAGAGGAAACTCTGGGAGGGGGATTTTTTGTCATCTATGTGCTGTAAGTGACAGCACTCCCACCTGTCTGGGCTGTCTGGACATGCTGGGAGTTTGCAGAGCACCTTGAGTGTCCCTGGGCTGGGCCATTCCCCTGCAAGAGGTGTCACAGCAGAGCTGCTGTGCCAGGCACAGTGGTACCTGGGCTATGCCCTGAGGCTCACACTGATGCAGGGGTTACCTGGCCCTCGGGATGGCTGCTCCAGCCCTCCTCCTGCTGGCACATGTAGAAATTGGAATGTGAGTTCCTAAGGGACAGAACTAAATGCTGACTCTGAGGACACAAGTCCTAGTACCTCATGAGAAATTATTCTATCAGTGCTGAACTGGGAGATCTAGAAATGTAAAACCCAAGTAAGTGTGGGAGTGGCAAAGCAGGATTGTGTGTCTGTGTATTGGACCCATAGTTTGCAGTGCATCCTTTGTGGGACTCACTCATGAAATGTATATTGGACCAATTTTTTCTTTGCTGATGCCAGACTGTTTCCTATAATCTTTTTTCCTTAAATGGCATGTTACTTATAGCTTTTAATTATCTTAGTTAAGTGTATCAGGAGCATTAGTAAACAGGCTTGTGGATTTCCCCATAAATTTATTCTTTGTCTGATACTCATCCTTCCTAATGTTGTCATACAAATCCCACGTGTTAGCCTAAATATTTCCACATATACCTTTTAAGCCCTTCTCATTCTCCCTTCCCAACCAATCCCTCCAGTCCTTTTAATTATATTTACAGTTTGCATATTTAGTTTGTTTCTGCTCTATAGAACTGTTGGAGCATTCAGTGGCAATCTTCCTTGGACTGCAGCTCTCCAAACAGCTTGCCAGCTTTCCATCTGCTTGGGAGCCTTCCTGTCACATGTAAATCACTGTCAATAGACTGTTTTGGGGAATTAAGATATTGCCTGAAATCCCTGTTTGGCTGACAGGCCCATTTTCTGTAACATGTAACTGGTGCTGTAAGTGAGAGCACTGCACATGCTGCAGCCTTTGTTTAGCTCAATTTTCTCCCCAAACTAGCTGTCAAATAATTGCAGGGCTGGCTGGAGTGCTTTGGGAATCTCTTCTCCTGCAGATAATTTTTTTTCCATGTGGTTTACCACAGACTTGCTCTGAGCATGATTTTCTGTAATGAAGTGCACACACATCAAAATGCTTTCATTTCTGAATGACAGCAAGGTCCTTGAAGGGTGGGCAGGGCATGAACTGGATAACATAAAAAGAAAACAGGATTTTTTCCTAGTCCCTTAACTCTGGGTTCCCTGTGCACCTGGACAAGGAGCTGGGATGTGCTTCCCCATTGTGGAGCACCATGGAGGGGTTGGTGAATGTGCTGGGCTCTGCTGACTGCACTGAGAGTCAGCCCTGTCAGTTCTATTACACCTTGCTGTGTAAGTGATCACTGAGAGGCTCTTCTTTCTCTAATAAGGAATAATAACAGGTAACTGGAGATTACACAGCATTCTACTTCAGCTTGAAACAGCTTTTCCTAATAATTCCCCCATGCACCAGCTGATGGACTCTGCTCTGTGTGTACTGTCACTGAACAGCAGGAGAGAAGAGGCTGCTGGCTGGGGAAATGTGCTAGAATCCAGCATTCCTGGTTTAAAAAAAACCCAAAAACTGTCAAGTTTATTGTGTTTTTCTTGCTTAGTGGAGATAGACAATGCTCCCTGTTCTAATCATTGCACTTGTCTAGAGTTTGCAAAGAGGTCTGATACTGCTTTAGTAGAAAGGGCTTCAGCTCTGGAGTCTCCTATGGTTTGTGGGAGGCAGGTCCTCTCCAGATAGAATTACCAGGAATGAATTTTAATTTTAGTTCTGTATGGACAACTTGTCGTTGTCTGATTAGGAATGACGAATAATACAGTAACACACACAACTTTTTTTTAAGAAACAGAAGAAGCGGTTTATTGAAAGGCCACCATACTTACATAGGATAGTTTGTGTAGTACAGAATAGAAAAGGCTTATTGGTCTAAGAAGGTAACACTTCTTTGAAAATATGTTTTCTGTAAAACATCATGTAGCACATGCACGGCTTTATGATTGACAACAGGTGTTAATTTATGGGTTTTTTTCTTGTTTATTTTTGAGGAAAGTTCTCAGCCTGGGAAAGATTCGAGCTGGAGCTAACAGCCTGGGAAAAATCTGAGTTGGATTTTTCCTTGAGCCTTCAGCAGGGTCCAGAGACAGCCTACGTGAATATTCTGCCATTGCTCAGGCTATTGAAGGGAAAGATCATTCCAAGTCCAACAGGAGCCCAGGTCACTGTGGGGCTCTGACTCTGCAGCTTTAATCAACTGGCTGGGTACAACAACCCCAAACTTCTAAAATTTATGTCAGGTAATTGCTGAAAAGTGATTTTTACTGACTGTGTAGATTAAAACAGAAGACTGAAAGCTGCTGCTGTTATCAGGCAGTGGATAGAGGCAGCAGGGCTGTTCCGAGCAGGGAGGTGATGCAAAGAAATCAGAATAGATTACAAACTGTCACTGCACCCATGCTCACCTCGTTTGCGTTCCTAGCGATAATCCCTGCGGTGAATGCCATCAGGATGAACAAAAAGATTCCCTCTGGCATTCATGCAGCTTCTGTAACTTCAAAGTCTGTAATCATGTGCTGCTGAGGAGGGTCGCTGGTTCTCAGTCCCACAGGGAGGATGCTGACGTGTTTCTGCGGCAGATTAAGGTGCCCGAGGCAGATGCGAGTAGGACCATTCCCCAGTCATGTTTTTAATTACTTTGTCCTGGATCCAGCTTAATTTTGAGTCTTATCATAGTGCCCCAAATTAAATACTGAAGGTTTGACAACTCCCTGCTGGTCACATTCGCACTGGTTTCAAAAGCAGGGCAGAGCAGGAGCTGATGGCTCCTGGGATGAGCTGGGATTGCTCCCCCCATGGCAGGCTGAGGTGGCACCTTCATCTGGGCTGGTACTCAGCTCATTGAGCTCCTGCCAGGCTGGTGGAGCTGTCAGGGCTGCTTCCCACTGCCCAGGTGTCCTGGTTTGAAGGACAGGTGTCTGCCAATAAAGGCAGGAGCTTCCCTTTGAAATGGAGAATGTAAACCCCCTCCCTCCAAATTATTATAATTTTGAAATTAAGGGGCTCTCAGGCAAAGATATGGGAATTAGGAATAACAGTTCTTTACTCGGAAAATTAAAATAAAAATACAGTATTACAAAGAACAAACCCAAAACACTGACAGAGTCAGAATCCAAGCTGACACTCTGTCAGTCAGTCAGGGTGTTGGTAGCAGTCCCATTAAATGGTGGCTGCATCCTCCTGCAGTGACAGATGTGGTTCAGCTGGAGCAGTGCTCCTGTAGAAGGTGCAGTTTCCTCTGAAGGTGCAGGGATGATATGGAAAGGTCTGGCTTTCCTCTGGAATCCAGTGGAAAGAAGGTACCTTGGTGTCCCAAATCTCAGTTTTTATCTGGGTAGGAAAGGCTTGGCTCCTCCCCTGGCTGGAGCATCTCCCATGGGATGATGGAATTTTATCAGCCATGCCCTGGGACTCAATGGGCCAGCAGCAGATGATCTCTCCTGGAGGGAGGATGGGCTGTGGGAAAGATAAAGATGATTGCCCCAGCTGGTTTTAAAGCTGGCCCATTAGCAGATAATGTGTGCCAGGAGATCAGGGGCACTGCCCCACCCTTCAATAGATGGTGACAGAATACACATTTCTGGTCACATCCTGTATTGCAACCCAAGACACCAGGCTGTGCTCTGAACTGCAGAGCAAGTGGGGAGAAGCTGCAGAGAACAGCCCTGCAGAGCCACTGCTGTGTGTGCCAGGAGTTAGGGCTGCAGCCACAGTGCTCTCCAGGCCTTTGTTCAGCTTTAGGACTTGTGAAAAGTCCCTACTGACACAAACCTGTGGCCGGGTAAGGGAGCTGGGAGGTCTCACAGTGATCCCCAGTGCATGGGAGAGAAACTAGTGGCTGTCTATGGGGGAAGTTCTTGGGAGCAAAGCAATAGCACCAGCCAGCTCATAGGAGTGACCCCAGCACCTGGCAGGGAAGGGGATCGACCCAGGCTGGTGCCTCACGACACCACCAGTGAATTGCAACGTGAAAGAATGACTTTTGCAGACTTCCTCTAAGGTTAGACCAAAGACAAAATAAAAATTGAATTTATATTCCAGACTTTGGTTAGAATGTAAAGAGACTGTTCCACATCATATACAAGCTTTTGTTGGCCAACAGTGAAATGAGAATTGGATTAATGTCAATTTAATTTTGATGCAGTTGTATAATCTCCCTGAAAGATTGCAGGGCAGTTTTCTCTTTCTTTAGTGGACTCATCCTCTCTGCAGCAGCTTTTCTTCACACAATCAGTGAGTGGTGCTGCTACCAGAGTGAGCCAATTGCACTGCTTGGTTAATTAAAGAGTTTGTTCATCAGAGAGATGAGATCACAGGAAAGAACTGATTTCTGAGCTCTCATGTAATACCTGTTCCTGCTGACTGCCAAAATACTGGACCCTGCTGCAGGAGGCTGTTTCGGAAGCAATCCAAACAACTCCAGTGTCTGATATCAACTTTAAATGTTATTTCCTGGACAACATATTTTTAATTAAAAGAAATTAATTAGACTTCAGGAATCTTCACTGTTATTGAATAGCTCTGCTTGGGAAGGGAGGGACTCATTGTACAGCACAGCTCAGCACATCATTCTTGTGGATTTGTCTACTGGATTTAACAAAAAATTTTCTATAGTTTTTTGGTTTAGCTTTCTGAGATTAGCATATGGGTGAAAGCTGGTCTCAACCCCTGCATAAAGTGGATCTGGGTTCACATCCATCACCCATGGACATTTGAGACCTTAAGCAGAATTAACGATCCAGGGTTGCTGGTAATTTGTCATGCACTGATGATTGACTTCAGTGTCACAGAAGACTCAGTTGAACTAACACTTCTGATTCATTGCTGCTAATACATTCAACTTCCAATACATTGCAGGTTGGGTTTTTTTTAATCTTTGACTTCCAGAGCACTGGAACATCTGGAGAGTGCTGAGCTTTTCTCCCATTACTGTTAAATTCGTGCCTTCCTCAGACTCTGTGGCTGTGATCCTGGGGTTTTGCATGAGACTTTGATAATGATGGTCAGGACTGTTCTCCAGCCAAGCCCCTCTCTGGGGGTGCCTCTGCTGCTGGCAGACAGTGCTTGCTGGGCTGATGGACTCAGGCCTGTACCCAGAGCTTGTGCTCATCACTCCCTCACTTCAGAGGGAATATTCCCAGTGCTGCCCTGAAAGGAACAGAATCAGATATGAATGGAGCAGACTCCAGCAAGAAGCAGGCTGAAAGCTGGAGAGGGACCTGACTCCTTAAGGAACAGCTCCTCCAGAACACCAAGTGTTTATATCTTCACACACATTTCAAGAACAAAGTTAGGTGGAAATACTCCTGTTTCTCTCTGAAACATGTTTATCTGAGCCTGTCTCTGCTCCCCTCTCTGGGGGAGAGGCTGCACTCCAGGATTGCACCACAGGGATGGGAACTCCATTAAATCACACTGATGTGGTGTGTGCTGGACACTATCACACACCTGGCCCTGCTAACAGGGGAAAGCTGTGGCCTGGTACAAGTTCAAGACACCCTCATCTCTCATACAGTATCTGTCTCAAGTGTATAACTACTGAGAACAAATTTAGTACTTCATTCATCATTAAGCATGTTGGAGGGGTTAGGGAGTGTTTTGGCAGTGGAATGATGTACTGTCACATACAGGATGCAGTGTTAGAGCCAGGCTGGATTGCTGGGCAAATTCCATGTGGGAGATAATGCTGCTGTTGTTATGGAAGAGAAAGTAGCTAGCTTGAGAGTGTAAATCCTTCTGGTACCTGGCAGTGTCCAACCCTGGCAGTGGCTGGCCTGCTAAGTCAACAGCTGCCAAAGAGTCCAAAGGGCAAGAAAGTCATGGAAAATGCAGAGGAGTCATTGTTCCTGGCCAGGCCTGCACCCTACACTGTGCTGCTGCTGCCTGCTCTGCTGCTCAGTGCAATATGGATCAGAGACATCTGATGCCCTTTGCTGGTATCAAATGTGTTGGGTCAAATGCCATGCTGAATGTGAGCCTTGGCCAGAGCTGGGTGCATCGTGAACCCAGCTAGTGTTGGCTCCTTCAGACACATTAACACTCTGGCAGCTTCTCACAGAAGCCATCCTGTACCCCTGCTACCAAAACCTTACCACAAAAATCCAATATGTTAAGTTGGGCAAAAAGAAACTTTTCCCTGTTTCTATAAAGGAAATATGTGTTGGTGTTGAATCCTTAATGGGAAGTGGATTTAAAAAAAATGTTTTAAATGACTTCATTTCACCACTCTTCTGGTGATTTATAATTTTTTAGCCACAACAATCTGGCGAGGTTCTGCCTTCCCTGTCACAGCAAAAGGTCACAAACAAAATGTGTCAGACAAGTTGTTCATGCTAATGGCAGCCGTCCATCTTGCTTACCAGCAAAGTGCTCTCTTTGCACAGTTTTAATTTAAATCCACAGAAAAGCCTTTCTCTCCTGAGGAATGTCAAAGGCCTCTCTGTCTCTGATTTTCTATCTTTGTCCTCATCCTTCACTCTCTGGTAGCACAGGTGCATCTCTTTGCTTCTTGCTGTAGAGTTTTGATGGCTTTGACCTATGAATGACAAGGGTAATGGAAACTTGATCTTCCACTGAAGAACACATCCCATAACAGATAATTTTTCCACTTCTGACAGCAAAGTGTATTTCCTATACCTGTGGCTTCATCTGCCTGTGTGGCAGAATGGCTTTGTGCTTTATAAGATTTCTTCCATTTCTTTTTCCAATTTCATCATTTAGATTGATAGTTTGGTTAAGATTTGAAGCCTTGGCAAGTCTTGCTAGAAAAGTAGGTTTTGGTGACAATAGAGAAAGCAGTTTAGAAATCTAAGCTAAGCTCTGGACTCCTTTTGGCACTGATTTGTCTGAGTGAGTGACAGTCAAATTCACTGCCTGCCTTTGCTTCCCACAGGCTTCCCAGATGGGGTCTGATGGGGGGTGCATTGAGAGGCAGATCTTCTGCAGCACTGGGAACAGCATGGAACTTGGAAGTGTCTAAGTTATGGAGGGTGTTGCCTGTTGCCTCTGCTTGTTGCACTGTGTGGTTCCCCATTCTTTAAGTGTAACACAAAACCAGTTCTTCTCAGAGGGAGACACAGAAGGCTCCTGCTGGGATTGCTCTGAAGGGAAAGATTTTTTTTCCCTTTTTCTTCTATCAGCATTTTCAAATGCTTCTTGATAGTCAGAGAGTGAAGCTGGTATTTCTGAAGGCTGGTGTGATTGTGATGCTGATGAGCTGCTGCTCGGGCACAGGTGTGGTGGCAGTGCAGGGCTGGGTGTTGGTGGGCAGCAGCAGCAGCAGCAGCAGCAGCAGCAGCACAGAGGCTCTGGGCCAGCCCATCACTGAGGAGGTGTCCTGCAAGGGCTGTAGGGGCTCCTGAGCAGCTGCTCACAGCCACTGCATTGTGTGCATTTCACAGGCTCCCATGACTTCTCTCAAGTCTCTCTCCTGCCCTGAAAGGTTCATTTTCCCCTACAGTTTATGGGGAAAGTGATCCAGGAGCAGCTCGGAGTGGTGCTGAGGGGAAAGCTGTGGGGTGTGCCCTAGCCCTGCCCAGATGAGTGAACTCAGAGCTCTGAAAGGTGCAGTAACTCAGTGACTTGTTCCCAGTCCCATCATCTGGGTCAGTGCAAAGCTGCTCTGAGTCAGGCACAGCAGCACAACAAAGTGATGGCTCTGCTGTCTTGGCACTGTCCATGTCTTGGAAATAACCACCAAACTCTTGGTGTTCCCTCTCCTTGGGAACAGAAGTTGGGATTTCACTCATTAGTAAAGTGTTTGCATCCAGCACCTGAGAGAAGAAAACCCAGTGGCCTGTGATACAATAGCTTTAGTTTAATTTCTGCTGCAGTGATGGACAGAGCTCTTCACATTCTTCTTTGCCACTTACCAGCTCAATTATATCCAGAAAAAGACTGTGCTGGAAAGACAGTTGTGGAAAATCCTGGACTGTGAAGACACAATGGGGTGCATTCAAATACAGTGAGCTTTAGCCACTCTTTGTCATTCCTCTTAAATTCAGGCTTCTTAGTCCTGTTGTGCTGATCAGAAGTTTTAAAACAGACCAAACCAGAAATTGCAAGAGTGTCCTTAGATACTGAGTATTCAAAGTCCTTGATAACATAAAAAATGTTATAAGACATGAATACAATGGATGTGTCCATGCTGCATTGTGCCTTAATCCCAGATGACTGGGACTGCAACAAGAAACATCATGGCTCTGCTCAGCACTACATGCCTGACCAGTTATGCCAGCCTTTGAAGCAGTTTGCAAATAATTTTAACTCAAAAGGATAAAGCACAACACTTTTAAAATACCAAAGCATTTTGCCCTAAGACTGCTAGTTGAAAAACTGACTTTTACTTAAGAAATATAAAGTTTGAAATGGAAAAAAACAATTAAGTTGTATAAGTCTTGCATCATGCAAAGGCAAAGTAAAATACTTCATTTGGGCTGGAAAGCTCTTCAATCAAAAGCTACAGACTCCTTCTATGCACCTGAAAACCCTCATTTATCCCCAAGCAAATCTGTCTCTACACCTCTCCACTCTGAAAATTTGTCTCTCCCACCCCCAGTTTCTCATATGTATGTGCAATTTCACTATTGGACCAAAAGAGAACTCTTTTATTTGCTCATATCTGGGTCCATAGAACCTGAAGAAGGTCATCAGTCTTCACGTCAGGCTGATAGATGGAACTGATCCCATTGCCAGGGCAGTGTTGTGAAAAGTTTTGTGGATGATTTGCCAAGTCCCTTCTCTACCTGGTCTCATGTTCATTTTGAGAAGAGCTATCAATTCAGAGATGCTTAAAAACTCTGGCAGCCAAACAAGCCCACTTTGCTCTTCTCTTTTTTCCCCTGACCATGTGTAGAGAGGTAGAGCTGGAAGGTTCCCTTTCATTTGCTGTTGCCCAGTGTGAGGATACTATCACACTTCTGAAAACTGCTGCCTTATAGAAGTTTCAGTGGTGGAATTTCAGAGCTTGTTATTTGCAAAGATCTCAGCAGTCCTGTGTTTTTTCACCTAAAGGTGATTTTATTAATCATCCTTGTCCTGGATTGTTGCCATGGTTTGGGTGTACTTGCTTTTCTCCTGTAATTTCTGCACTTATTTGGAGGAAGAAGTGTTGCCAAAGGAGTCAGGCTAACCCTGATTTGAACCCTGAAACATTTATTTCACAGGTTGCTGTGTTTGGAAGGTGCTGTCGTGCTGAATTACAACAAAGCTATTGCATTTCAAGGAAATGTAAGTTGAGTGCTCAGCCCAGATCCCAGAGTCCCTGTGGCCTTGTCTAGACTGGCTGAAGGGACAGTGGCTGTGCTGTGCCACCCAAGTGCAGTAGCAGAGGCAGAGCAGACTTTAACATTTGTGTTCAAATGCACCTTCCTTTTCCTAACATCAATAGCCCAGCTACCACCCCTGCATCCCTGTCTAGACAAGCTGATGGCCACAGATTTGTGTGCCAGAGGCAGTGGGGGAACCTGGAAATGCTGGTGCATCCAACTGTTCCCTCAGCTGTAAAAGCAGAATTGGAGTGTTCTAAGTGAAGGCAAAACCCCTTGGTACCCTTGACAGCAGCACCCACCAGTGAGAGGAGTGGGGGCTTAGGCTTGTCTTTAACTGACTGCCTCAAGCTCTGATCAGCCTCTGTCTTTTCTCCAACACAAATTGGCACAGAAATACAGAAATCCCTTCTTGCTCTGATGACAGTGCTCAGGAGTTGTCTAGACTGCCCTAAAAGATGTTTTTAAAGCCCATTAGCTAAAATGACCTCATTATCATATTAACCAGGTGAAGCAGGCAGGATGATCTGTTTTCTGTGGCTGCAGCCACAGTGAATCCTGGCCCTGGGAATCTCAAGGCTCTGCTTCTGTGCCTAATGGCCAACAGTTCTGCACTGAAGCTGAAGTAGCCATTTGGGCTTCAGCCAAATCTTGGAGAAATCAAATGACAGGGTCAGTGTGTGTAGCTCTCACTTCAGAGCATCAGTTAATAACATAAACAGCTCTTTCACACTGTACTGTTGCAGGCTGTTAGGTCAACTGGCATTTTATGGCCCTAATGGCTTGTGAGTTTGCTTGATATGTCAGAATTGGTGGAACAGACTGTGTTTAAAATTCAAATAATCCATTTTCCTATGAAATCTGTGTGAGATTTGAGCAGCGGCCAAATTAATGCATGACACATTTGAATACTGACTAATTAGACTTAACAAATGAGTAAGAATTGAGCACTGGTGAGAACTAAATCTACTAAAGAAACAGAACATCAGTTTATTAAAATAGAAAAAAAAATGAGAGAAAAAAGCCCTGACACTTGATGTAGTGTTTTCCATTCATAGACATTTAAAAATGTTGATTAAAACAATGACCTCTGGGATAAACCTTGGCTCTGATATGCAGAGCAGCAAGGTAAAGTCTGAGTGAGTAAACAACAGGATTAAAGTCCTGACTGATACAGCACAAAGCTCAGGTCCATCATTGCTGAAGGATTTATTTTCCAGACAGTAGCAAGAGAAATTAAGTAATTGCTTAAATGACATAAAGACTGTACTATTGATGTTTTAGAGTGGCCCCATCCATCCTTCTAGGGCATAGTGAATATTGGATTCCAAGCTAAACTAGGCCATTTTGAACATCTGAAAGATGTGGTCCAAGGAGTTCCTCCTGGGTTTTCTCAGTGATTTTTGCAGTGCTTAAATGGGTGTCTAATAGGAAACACCTTGGGATCCAGGATAAAGTCTCACAGGGAGAGACCAATGGAAAAAGACTTCAATAAAGCTTCATTTTTTGTCATTAATAATGTGGGGTTTAGAACTTCTGTCAGAATATGTCTTATACCCTGGACAAGGTGTGTCTGAGGCTGATTCACTCAAGGTTTCTGGCAGCAGTTCTGTAGGAGGTGTTCTTTCTTTGGAACTGGGATACTCCAAACTGTGAACAGGAAATTCATTATCTAGGTATCCTCATTTTGTACCACTGCCCTGATTTGCAAAGCCCATGAGCAGCCAAGTTCTTCCCTTTCAGCTGCTCCTTATCTGCTGTATGGAGATACTTTGCCATGATGAGCAATCCCAAACATTTGAGAATGCCTGCATTGTGTGGAACTACAATTTGAGGCAATATTTTCATGCTGCAGAAATTCACTCCCATTGTGGTTATTTTTAAGTTAGTCCTTGCTGTCTCCTAAGAGTTTCAGAGCATTAAGTGCATCATTAATCTGACAGGCTAAATGTTGTGGCACAGAAGCACTTCAGACTTTTACTGACAGCATTACTGTACTGGGAACAACATGTGAGGAGCTATTTATCAGAGCCCTGAGCAAGGCCTTTGTCTTCCTTGTGTTCTGTGACTTCCAGCAAAGCATCAGAATGGGATGAGAATAAAACATCTGTGCTGTCATAGGGACATGTCTTTGAATCAGGCTTTCTGCTTTTTTGTCTGCTTACTGTTGCTTTAAATCTTGGCATCCCTGGAGGGGATGGCAGAGGCAAGGCAGGAGACTCTTGGGTGTCTCACATTTAAAGCAAAACAATCTCAGTAAAGACACAGGGGACTTCTGCCAGAGGCTCTCTTGGACACCCCCATGTGTAAATCTGCAATGTTCACGTTCATCACACTCTGCAAGGGCAGCCCCATGTGTGTAATGAGCCACCACAGCTTGTTCAGGCTGGCAGGGAGTAGGGTGCACCTGAACTCCACCCAAAGAAGGCTTCTCCAAGAGAGCATCATGGCCCAGTGACAGCTGTGGATGTGCTGGGATCCAAACAATGCTCCAGCTATGAGGGAACCCTCAGTGTGAATGGACTTGTTCAGCTCTTCTGCCAAATAATCTAATTTTGCCCCAGTAAAAAGGAAAACTATGGTGGGTTTGTCTGGTCTAGACACTGCTCTGGTTATTCAGGAAGGATTTACTTTAGCCTATACAGATCCACTGTTTTCCCTTAATGCCTGTTAAGTCTTTTGCCACCCAGAATTCCCTTGGTGAGTTAGCTAATGTATAGAAGCATTTTATGTCAGCCCACAGCAGACTACTTTTCAGCTTCAGTAAGAAGACACAATTCCATCTAGTTTTCTGTTCTTGATTATTTCCCTCAAGGCTAAACACAAAATATTACCAATCTGAGCTGTAATCATAGTCAGTAATTGCATTTAAGGGGTCAGCACACATAAGCAGCACTTGCAGTGAGCATTTTCACAAACACAATCACATTACAAATCAGGCTTCTTTTCACAACCAGCCTCTCTACCCATACACAGAGGCACTGCTCCTCCATCCAGCTAAGGATGTTCATCCCAGAGGTACCTTCCTTGCTCTAAATACAACTGAGCTTATTTCCAGAGGACAGTTGTGCAGGGTTTGTTTGCTGCCTTGGACAGAACTTGGAATTGGAGCAGTGAGTGCAGTGAGGTTTGGAACACAGACTTGGAAAAGAAATGTCTCTGTTGTATTTAACTTTATGTAGTTGGCACTGCAGATGAGATTCTATATGATGTGCAGAACAAGAATTTTGATTTTGCCTTAGGTAAATTTGTTGCAATGTACATCAACTACATCTTGAGACCCCAGATGCATTAGTGTTTTAGTATTAGACAGAGAAAAATAGTTGGAGGATGAAAAATATTCCTATTCAAATTATCTAAGAGAAGCAGGACAGGTCACAGCCAAGATCATGAAGATGCAGTGGAGGAAGTTCATGTGTTATGTATGTAAATAGCTTGTAATGGGTTTGTTTTTAATGGTCTGTATGCAAATTATATTGCAACAGCAACAGTGAGAACGTGCTCACTTACAGAACTTGGCTTTAGAAATGCAGAGACCCTGGGGAAAAAATCTGTGACCTAAAGCAGGTGCAGTACCACCTCATCCCTCAATGGGCATCTCCACAAAGTCACTGGGAGCACTGGGGCCCTTTCTGGGTGTAGTAATACTGAACAAGTTTAAGCCACAGTAGACATGTCTGAACAAACCCAGGCCTTGCTCTGTATTGTGTGCACCAGCCAAACTACATTTAGCTGCTTTTCTCCATGTTTTGCTGCCTAGTTGTTTTTCTGCATATTTTACTGTTCCTTCACATGCTTAGCTGTTTTCTATATATTACTTAGTTTAAACCAGTGTTTATAACAAATGCACAGAATAAGCCATTTTTAAGTGTTTTTCAACAACTTGTTAAAACACTTCAAAGCCACTAAAAAATAAACTGTACTAAATCAAAAGAAAAAAAGCTAAAAACCAAAATACCAAAATTAAAAAACCCCAAATAAAAGTAAGCAGCAAAACTTTAAACAACCACCAATCATCGTACCTGAGAAGCTCGTACAAAGCATGTAAACAACATAAAACCACCAATCAAAAAATGTGTAATCATGTAAACAGTAGTCTTAAAATATAGAACTGACACACACACTGAGGTTTGCCCAGCTCCCACATTTCCTTTGTAGGAAGAGACATTTGGGCCACCCTTTGCCTGGTAACAAGAAGTCAAGGGGTTGTGCCTTTGCACTGAGCCACTTTGGTTACATGCACCTGGTTTTAGTCAATCTGCTTTGCCCTGGAGGGTATTTTTTCCTTAGCTGCAGCCCTAAAAACTTGCAGAGAAACTTGTTTTCTGGGTGATTCTAGGCAAGCAGAGATCAGTGCTGCTGACTCTCCTGCCAGTGCAGGGTATTCTTGATCTGCACCAGTTTAGGAGTCACCAGTGAGCTCTGGGAGGTGGAAAGGGAAAACAACACACAGAGAATTCCCCTCCCTGCCTGGGCTGAGAGCAGCAGCTCCCCAAAGCAGTGTCACAATGTGCTGCTTTCTCCCACAGGAGGGCATTTACACTTGAATCTTACTCAAGGATGCTGATGGTACCCCAGGAAGGGTAAAGAGCTCTTGGCAGTATTTCACAGTATTTCCTCAGCCATGCAATGTAATCTTTAGTGCACAATGTGGTACATACTTGATATTGTTCCCATTTTATATATATATATTTATTTTGACTGCTACACTAAAGCTTGTGTATTTTGGGTTTTTGTTTAGTTGGTTAGTTAGCTGTCCCCCCTCTCTTTTTTCCCTGCTGGTTTTTGCTCCAGAGTTTTGTCACCCAGACCTCTCAATTCACTGAGTTTTCAATATTCATAAGCATTTAGCATCACATCCTCATGACCCTGCAGGACTATGATCCACACACATGGTGATATTTCATAGTATTTCACAGTAGTAAAATCTTACAAACAACAGCACATAAATATTTTGGTAAAGAATTTTTCACTTAGAAGGTTGTAATTTTCTATATGTGTACAATATTATTTGCAAGTGCATTTATATTTCTACCCATGTATATAGTATGTTAAAGCCTGTTTGTTGTACACCAGAGGAATAGGGTAAAAATTTGGATAAAAATACAATTCCTAATATTAAATAGGAAAATGAGTGAAAGACATCCACACCTTCCTAGAGCCATTCCTGTTTAGTTTTCACTTAGGTTTTTTTTTTTTGCTTCCTGTTACAAGGAACTTACTCAGGCTTCACCTGGGACTACTTAATTTCCCATTCTGTTCAGTTGCACTGTAAATCTGAGCTATTTCCTTGGAGTTGTTTTTCCATGGTAATGTACCTCCTGCTGTACAATGGCTAATAGACCCTGGATAAAATCCTCTCAGGGGTTTCAGAAATTAGCCTCAGAGCTCAGAGGAGGACTCAGCTTGTGGTGAGCTCGTATTTAAATCTCCCCTAAAAGCCAACTTGAGCCAGTACTGATGAGGCACCTTTTTCATTCATATAACACAGCTTGTGGCTCTGGGTTCAGATGTTCAGGGACAAAGGTGCAAAGAAATAAAACACCCTTCCAACTGGTCTGGATGGGGTGGGAGGGTGTAACAGCTCAAAACACTTGGCATCAGCATCCATGGAAGTCAGAGGTGCCATTGATTCCAGGGGTAGCAGGATTTCCTAAGCTGAAGTGAAATTCTTCTGCTCTCCATGTCCAGGTGCTGCTCAGCAATGACCAACTGAGACCAGTCTGGCCAGTCTGGGGCACAGGACCCCCAGTGTGTCCTGCAGGCTGATTGTGCCATTTCTGTCTGCTCCAGAATTAAAGCTGTAGTGGTAGGTCAGTAATGGTCCTCTGCTGTTAGCACAGCATTGGCCAGGGTTGATTCAGACCCTGAAAATGCAGGTTTGTGCACTGGGCTTGAGGTGTTTGGGGTGAACTCTGCAGTGCTTACACCCCTTCCAGTCTCTCTGGCAGGCCAGCATCAGTGAGTTTGGCTGTGGGGTTAGCACAGTCCTGGAAGCTGAGCCAAGGTCTGGGCTGGGTGGGTGCTTCCACCCTAACTTTGATGTAGCCAGAAGCAATAACAGCTGAGAGGAATTGATTTGGAAGTAAAGTCAGTTCAGATTCATCTTCGTGCTTTAAAGCATGGTAACCAATTTGCAGGGCTCTAGAATTTAGTTACAATAACAAAAAGAGTTCAGATCGTGCCTTCAGAGAAATCAAAGTGAGAGATTCTTCCCTTTGCAATTTATTTAGCAGGAGAGATGAGCAAAGTGAGGAGGCATCACAGTCTAGAAGAGATATCCAGGTATTGCTGCCAGCTGTGCTGGGAAGGGCACACATCTGCTTTGGAGAAAGATGTGCTTCATGCAAATGTAATGCAGCCCAGCCTGAGCACACAGAGCTGTGCAAAGCTGATTTACTACAAATGGGAATTGTTTCACAGGAATCTTTGAGATGTCTAATGTTCTTGCAGCTTCCTTTTCTCCCAGGTGCTGGGTTGTGAGGATGAAGGTGGCCAGAGATATTTGTTCTTCACTGCTCTGGAGCTGGGTAACCTACAAAGTGTCCAACACTGGGCTGTATCACCCCTGGTTTCATAAGTGGTCACATCCAGCAGATTTTGCCTGGCACCTTGTAGGACTTGCTTTTGCCTTCATCTAATCAGGATGTCAAACTGCATGGGCACCATGCAACAAAATAACTCCTTGACTATTTAATGGCCTTTTTCTTATTTTTGCTATCTTAAACTTGCAGTTTATCTAGAGCCTTGAGTCAATTTGCAGCTTACCCTGCATCATGTTTGTGCTTTGGAGAAGTCAGATGACAGTGCATCAAAGTGAATCAAAGCAGCCACTTCTGGTGAATGACATTTCCGCAGATATTTAAGAACTGGGCTGTATTGTCCAAACTAACCAGGTGGAGTTACAGAAGAGTAATGTATTAACTTAAGAGTGATGTTCTTTCTGCCAGCTGTACTATCAGTCCTTCAAACACTGACCCATTTCAGTGGGGCTTGTATCTCCATATAGTATTGATCCTATGGGCTTTAATCCTTCCTACAGTAAAACTGACACAGTTCATAAATCATAAATGGGTGATTCCTTTTTCTCTGAATTTCCCAGAATTACAAGCCAAACACAGTTAGGGTGATAAAAAGGTGTTACCTTTGTATAAGGATCCTTAGGTGCACAATTTATCAGGTGGAAAATACCCTCCATAATGTGTAGTTTTTATAGATTTTACAAATTAGCAAGAGTCTCCAATTAGAAGCATACTCAGTGAAGTAACTCCCCCAGTTCTAGTACCTTCTAAACCTCTCCCCCACATGAGGACTAAACTTTGTTTATAAAATATGTCTTGAAGAGCTGATCTCAACCTTGGTTTCTAAGGAGAACCAAGATAGGGTAGGGGTCTTGGAATGTGTTTTGTCTTTCTGCCTAGGAAAATACTGAAGCTAAGCTACAATAATAAACTACAGAGCTACAAATAGATGTGTAAAGAATACACAGAATATATAAAAGAAAAAGGCAAAAATCAACAGAGCATCATGGGCTCTGACAGCAATTTCTAGCAAGAAAGAGCTGACACATCTTCATGTGAACTCAGCTCCTTTCCCCTCCTCCTGCAAGGACAGGCACTTTGGGATGTGCTTCACAGGGATGGAGCTTATGTGAAAGTGGTCAAAAGCTGCCATTCTGCCCCAACATGTTTATGAAAACATGCCTAAGCTTCACTCTGTGTGGGTGGAAGGCTGTTGGTCCTAAGGGACAGATGGTGGCCAGTGCTAGAACTTCATGACAGAGATCTCTGGACTTCACTGGAATCTCAAGCATGCCAAAGAAGGCACAGCACCAGAGGAAGAAGACAGAGTGTGCTGAGGATGCAGTTCAGCCCAGACCTTTCCAGACAGCATAAAAGAAACTAAACAATAATTGTTTTAGAACCCTAAAAATAACCCATGTTTGAAAAATTCTAAAGGATCCTGGTGGAAGTGAACTGTTAACTCACAATGCCTTCCATCCTGGGGAAGGGACAAGGAGAGCTTTCTGCAGGAAGGATGTATTAACAACTCGTGTTTCCTTCCTGGCAATGAGAGAGCTGCCCCCAGACAGGGCACAGAAAGTGCCCTAAGGGGCCAGAGAAGGGGGAAAGACTGTAAAAGGCTGGACATGTGGCAGCTGTGCCCAAGAGGGAACTGTAAGAGCTGGCAAAACTTTGCTTTGGCCTCTCTTCACAAGTAGGGGCTGCAAAAAGAACTGATGTGATGTGTCAGAAGCTGTGGCTCCCAGTAGCTGCTTGCCAGATTGCACAGGAGAGGTGAATCCCACCTGTGTGCATGGGGACTGTGGTGGCACAGCCTTGGCACAGAGGTAAATGGAGCAGCTGGACATTGGTACCTGCTGTTACTTCATGTGTACTGACCTTCATCTGGTAAGAGACCAAACAAACCCTGCTGCAGAGCTGTGTCATCCTGCTTTTGTAAGTCCCACTGTGTAGGACCAGAGAACTGAAGAGATATTTACTGTTAGAGTCTGCATGTTTGGCTCATAATGGGGAATTTAAAAGCAAGAGCTACAAAATAGTATAAACCAAGAAGCAATCATAGGACTTTAACAGAGACAGATGTGCAGAGAAACACCAAAATGAGATTGATGTCTCGTGTCTGTCAGAGGTCAGAGAGCTGAGGACTGAAGCTCAGTGCCATGCAGAAGAATCTCTTTGTGAAGCTGTATAGACTGTGGTGCTCCCCTGACAGGGCAGAATGAACTGGGACAGAGATGTATTTATACCACTTGATATTTTATTTAGTGCACATACATATTTTAACAAACCCCTGATTAGCTCCCACAGTATGTCTTCTGTAAATCTTTGCATTGTGCCTGGCTGAAGAGCTCTTGCTAGTCCACTGCTCCTTTCATAGCAAAAGAGGATTGTTCCTGCCTTAGCCTTCAGAGCAAACTATGTTTTCCCTTTCTACTTTTTTCCTAATTTGCTTCTCCTGTGAAGGGCAGAGTTCTTCTGACCAGGGAACCACACATAACCCCAGCACAGGCTCTAGAGCTTTGGTCTGCCAGGCAGTTCCTCTTCATTGACATTTCTCCCTACTGCCCACTGCTCTTTCCATTTGAATAGCAAAAAGACAGCTGTCCTCACAGTGTTCTTATTCCCTGTCCTGGGCAGGAATCCTCTGTTGTCTTCTCCCAGACTTCTGCCTTCCCTCTACCCATCCAATTAAATGTCATTTACTAGACTCGAAGGATTTTCCTAAGAAAGATCAATATTTCTTGCTGTGTAAATTGTGCTTTTCATTTTATAGCAAAACTGCATTGATGTTAAGAGAATCCTATTGCTGGGCAGTGGTGAGGGAATTTGGAAGTCTGGAATGCTGAAACTGTCCAGGGTAAGGTATCACTGTCAGCACACAAGGTAGTTGCATCCTTGCTGTGACTTCCCACAAAATAATTAAGAGCCTTGCAATATTACCTGTGCCTTTTGGAGTTAAATGCATGGGCTTTATGGCTTGCAACTGGCTTTGCTAAATAGTTTCTTATTGTCAGCAGGAAAAAACAAACAAAAACCCCCAAAACAGAAATCCATAACAAACAGTAAATTTGACTTTTTTTTTTTTTTTTTTGCATTGTTTTGTGAAAACTTCTTGAGGATGAGATGTCAGATCTGTCACACATAAGTACACAGAAGAAATCAAAACAAAATGCCAGGAGAAATCTGCTGTCACACCAGCAGCTCTCTGCACACTTTCTTTCAAAGTAAAGCTCTTTGATGGCAATGTTTCTGTTTATCTTTAGTGGGTGAAAATGTGCTGTAGACTATTAGTGAGGAGAAGCTGGAATTGAATTGCTATAGGGGCTGTTTTCTCCCAGTAAATGTAGCCATACTTTTTCCTTTTATTCATTTCTTTTCACTTTTTTTTTTTTCCTACTAAATGTCACAGCTCCATTGGCTGTCTGCACAGTTTATCTGAAAGATGAAGATGTCTCTTGTGGCATCAGCAGCAGCTTCCTCAGAACCTAAAACTCTGCAGTGATCTCGAGGTCCTGCTGAAGTTCCATCAGATCTAAATCCAAGGGGCATTTCTTGCTCTGGCTGGGAGTGTTCCTTCACTCTGTGAGCAGGTAGAGAGCTTGGTGCATGGGCTGCCAGCTCAAGTCCAGACACTCACTGGGCTGGCTCTGCTCTGTAACTCTGGCAGTAAGGTTACACATAGGAAGAAACTTTTCATGCACTTCTCTTGCCTTTATTTGTCTAAGTTAATCTCTGGTACCTCTGCCTGGCCCCTGCTTTACTGGGCCCTCTTTCTTCCAGCCAGCACAAAGACATGAACAGATCTAGATTCCTTCCTAAGTGTTAAAACAAAGCTGTAAACGTGCACTGCCTGCAGGGTCACCCTCAGTGGCTGATGTTCCATCTGTGAGTGGGATATCCCAGCCTTTTTTCAGCATTTGTGTTGATCCAGTAGCCTTGTTTCACATCACTTTTTTTTTTTTTCTTTCATATTACATTTTTCTGTTGGCCTAATAATTCTTTGGATCCTTGTAACCACCCTTCCTTAGTGCAGAAAATCATGCCATGGAGTTGGTTTCTGTCTCAAAGATATCCTGGCTTGAGTACTGTAAAAAAGGAACATTTGTTTAGGTCTCCTCTGTGTTGATGATGGTAACTCCACTTTATGCATCTCCCTGTAAATGCAAACGAGCTCCTGTGTTGTGGGAAGGTTGTGGACTATGAGCAACAAAACTGAGGGGTGATCAAAAGTACTTCATGAACAGGTAAACTTGTTGAAATACAACCATTGTGTTGATACCTGTTGTAATATATCAGCATGTGTTGATGCAGACTCTATTAAGTGATGGTAAGTCAAGACATCCTGTGGATAACAGCATCATTTCTCCTCTCCCTTTCCACTACCACTTGACCAGGACAGAAAGAAAGGGGACAATAGGCAAGGAGAGGCTCCCAGTTGCATTAACTATGAGTAATAAAAATCCAAAGTGTCTGGCACACACAGAAGTTACCAGAAACACATGGTAAAAGAGAAATTAACAGGAACTGGCAGCATACCTGGAGTAATCTGTCTTATCAAAACAGAAAGAAAAATAATCACTATGTACCACTTCAAAGGGACCACAGGGAATCTCTTCATTTGCTGGAAGACATCCCAAATCCAGTCTTTGGAAGCCTGCAATGTAAAATAACACTACTGAGGATGAAATCTAGTCCAAGGTCTTCTGGTAGAGAACGAGCACCTCTCTGGAGCATGAAATATCAACACCAGTGTATGCATGGTTCTTCCTTCATTGGTTTATTTAATGGGAAAGTGCAGTAAAAAAAGATTATTTCCTTCAAATTATTTACATGTATCCATTATGATACAGAGGAAATATCAAGATTGCAATTAAGTTTATTCTTATTAGCACTAAACTCCAAAACAATCATCATAATGGATCTAAACAAGAATCCCTCAGGAGAAAGATAAGTGTGGAGAAAATGGTTTCTACATTTGTAATTCTGTGTGCTGGTCTCCTTCTGTGTTTCTGTGCTGCAGAGCTGTACATGTGTAAGAACAGCAGCATCCCCAGAATGGCATCCAAGCTGACAGCAATCTCCTCCTGGAAAACTCCCCAATACACGCCAATGGACTCAGTAGGCTTTCCTCCAAGATTCTTTTTTTTTTTTTTTTTTTTTTTTTTTTTTTTTGAGAAATTATGGCAGAAAAATAATAAAGGTGACTTGCCTAGGACTTGGAGAAACCCTCTCTGCCACACCCTTCCTATGAGATAGCGTTGAGTCTCTCTCTCTCTCAAACCCTGGTCTAAGTTTCCAAGGCACCTCAGGCCCTCCCCAGCACAGCAGAGATGTGCTCAGCATGCACACCAACGGGGACACCAATGTCCCTGGGTGCTTGTGAGGGGAAGTACATCCAAAAGTGTGAGTTGGACAGCAGCTAGGGGGCAATCACAGAATACTCTGGGTCAGAAGGGACTCAGCAAGGCCCAGCAAAGCCCAGCTCCTGGCCCTGCAAAGGACAGCCTCCAGAATCACACCACAGGCATGGCAAAGCTCATGAACCCTGTGCAAAGAACAGTAAGAAAATGGGGCTGAGGTTTAGTAACAAAATGCAACGGCATGTGAGAAGTGGTATTTTTTAAAGCATTAATGACTGATCTGTTCTCCCATTAGGAGCACTTAGAAAAATCCTTACTAAAGTCTCAGAGAACCTCTCTGATTTTAAAGAATGAGACCAGTGGGAGTCTTTGTAGGTGTGATGATTGGATCAGACTCAGGGTCTCTATCGTAATTTATACTGATGAAATCTTACTGGCAGCATTAACTGATCTAATTCTGTAGATCCTCTTTGTGAAATCAAGGTATCTTCTGCCTGTTAAATATGTACAGACACACCCTAAATCTCCTGCAAAGGCCACTGCTGTAAGTGATGCTGAACTCCTGTAGGTGTGGGTGACGTCTCCTGAATATTCAAGGTTAAACTGATTATCAGTTTCAAGTTAGAAACAAATGTTAATGTTCCCATTAACTGATAGCATTGAAGCTTATCTTCCCCAAAGCACAAAATGTCCTTGGGCTGGCCTGGGACTGTTTGTTCAGCAGTACCTCCTCAGAGACCAAAGGCCCCTGCAGTGACCTGGCTCTTTCTGTGTTCTTAGGATGCTTTGTGGTCAAATTTTGGGCCTGCCCTGGAGGGGTGTGTGATGTGAGTACTATGGATACAGCAGGGAGTGGATCTGGCAGCTGGGCTGTGTGTCAGTGAGTGGCCCTTAGAGCTGTGACATTCCTATCCATCCCTCACTAGAATCATAGATATCTAAAAAGAAATACAATCAACTGATATTACTTTGAACCCAAACAAACAATTTTAGTTTCTTCAAAGCAGTGTCTTGAGGAAAAAAAAAAACCAGCAGAAAACTGGACACATGTCAAAATCTCATTTGGTCTTAAATATGAGTCTTTGCTTTTAAAAAAGCACATATGGCCAAACCAGCCCTGCAACCACAAACCAGGGCAGGATGAGTTTTAGGAACAGGCAAGTGAATCTCAGAATTTCTGCATGAGATACAGGGCAGTTCTGAGAGGGAATGGGGACTGAGGAGCAGTTCCCAATTTCTGTAGCTCTGAATCCAAGAGCCAGAGAAAGTTCTGGGATGGTCACAGCATAAAGAGATCTGAACAATAGCAGCTGGAAATGCCTCAATGGCTCTGGCTTGGCTTCCACTCTGCAAACCTGGGCTGAGGATCAATTTGTGAGGAAGAAACTTAAGCTTTGAGGAGAATATAGTGGCTCTCATCCATCTCAATGGGCTGGGTAGAAGAAAGTTGAAAGTAACAGTCTCTTCTAGGAAAGTTCATATATGAAGGCAAACTAATAAAATGCATTGTTGTAAAACCAACAGTTTTAACCAACACTTCTATTTTTATAATTTCTGTAGGAAAGCTGGAATACTTTGTACTCCTCCATGCACTCTCTGCCCTCACCTTGGATGATTTATTTTTTACATATGTGATGTTCAGTGGTACCTGCCAAGTCCTGTGTGATGCCTGGATGTTCTGCGGGTGTGACTAATGCACAGCTCAAAGCAAACTGCATGTCTGTCAGCTTCCACCCAGGTATCTTTTATTCTGATATGAGAAAATGTATTTTTTAGTATTCCTACTCACCTCAAGGAACCCTGTGTGATACCAGGAACAGGCAGAGTTCGAAAAACTGATTGCAAAGAAATTTAGGGGAAAATTCTGTTCTCTTTGCGTTCACAAGCGGATCTCAATCCTGCAAATGGTTTTATTCTTAGCATTGCTGACAAGTGCATGCAGGGACTCCTGCTGATATCTTAATGTTTTAGACATCACCTGGAAGGGCTCTGAAGGTAGTCTGGGATCTGCTTTTTTGGCTGAAATTCCAGACTTGAAGCTGGGAAGGAGAGCAGGTCCTTGGAGTTAAAAATACAGGGAGGACCTCCTTTGTCTTTTACTGAGCAATAACACATCTTTCCCAAGTTCCTTTTCACTTTTCTCTTGCTATTTACTACATCCTCTGTGCAAGGAGATTATGGGAAATCCATTTCTAAGTCAATAGCAACTTATGAGCCATTGACTAGCTGGAATTATTCCTGGTTAGAAAACGTAGAATCAATTTCTTCTGCAATCTTTCCCACACATCGGCATGTCCGTATTTGTGCCACATAGCTTTGATTGCTAAGGCACAATGACCTTGTAGTTGTATTTATAAACAGTGCATTAATTCAGCAAAGAAACTGGATATTGGGCACATTCTGGTTTAATCTTAGTACTTCATAAAGTATCCAGACTTCATAAAGTGTCCTACACACCCCTGCAGAAGCCAATAGGACTTGGTGTGTCTACGTCTCCCTCCACCCTCCACCCAAAATTAAAACATGCCATGTTTTCACCCATTTACCTGCACAAGAATATTTCCTAGGTAACTATGTCTGGCTTACAAGAACATGAGTGTTTTAAGTGGCCACTGCTGTGCTGGTGCACGTCTCTGGGGAGGCTATCCCAGCTTCTCCTGTCCCTGTGCTATCTGGGTTTGTAAGGCACCTTCTCTATTCTTTCCCTCTCATGTCTATTCTGCAGGTTGAACAGACAAATCCCTTAGAAACCTGCACATGCTTGAGCTTAGGAAGGGCTAAGCCAAGGTTAATATTTCCTCTGAAAAGCTTCCTTTGCTTTCTGCAGGAGCAGGCTTACAAATAGTAAAAGCAAATCAAGCTTGTGTAGTTCAAACTCTGCAAGTTCCAAATGTCATTTGGAGGTGGTTAGGATTCAGTTCCTATTTATACGCTTATTCTCAGTAGAGAAAGACTGCGTTTTACTGGGCCAAAACTAGCAGAGTCACTTGGCACTTCAGTTTAGAAAGGCTTCTCTTTGAACAGAGACTAAGCCACTAGAGGTCAGGGGAGGGATGGATGGGGAGAGCTTCTGAAAAATGAAGGTAGGGATAGAATTTGCCAGGGAATGTATTTTCCATGCCTGTATTACCAGGTGAATTTTTATAGCCTTGATTTTTAGATAGTCCCCTGAGGAAAACACAGGGGTGTCACTGGTGTTTGACATCTTTATTCGATCCTTGGCTGTGTTACAGACTTACAGTGACACCCTTAGGATGCCATCTAATTGCTCTGTGCCACAGCCCCCATCTGCCATGTGAGGATTCCTATTGCACCTTGTGTTTTCTCAGTCCACAAAGGCCACATCTGGCAGTGACAGTTTTTAGTTTTTCACTGTGTGTATTTGTGAAGAATGGGGCCCCACCATCCAGCAGGGCTGACTGAAATGCAGACAACTCATCACCTCTTTTTCCTCCAAGCATTTCCTTCACCTAGAAGGAATATTTGTAAACTAACCTGAACTCTGAACTGCAGAGTGAGGGCTATCTCGTTTTGATGGAAGATTTACTACATGATGTCTTCTAATTTTTTCCTATTTTTGCTTTTTATCCAGAGATTGTTGGTTATATGCAGAGAAGTCAGTCTGTGCTTGTCAGATGAACTCCCATGGGACTGGGAAACTTGATCCTTATGGAATTCTATCCATAGGTGAGCTGGATTTGCAGGTAACCCTTCACCAGGAGAGGGGGCTGCCTGCCCTCAGAAGGAGCAGGCACCGTGGTGTGGTTATACAGGAACGCAGGACCTGGCTGTGCCCTGTCCCTGTCCCACCCCTCCCTGCTGAAGGTCAGTTTGTCACCTCAGCCTTTAGAGGCTGGAAGGAGGCAAAGAGGGAAGGGAAGTTTCAGGGAAGGGAAGTTTCAGGGAAGGGAAGTTTCAGGGAAGTTTCAGGGAAGTTTCAGGGAAGGGAAGTTTCAGGGAAGGGAAGTTTCAGGGAAGTTTCAGGGAAGTTTCAGGAAAGGGAAGTTTCAGGGAAGTTTCAGGGAAGTTTCAGGGAAGGGAAGTTTCAGGGAAGTTTCAGGAAGTTTCAGGGAAGGGAAGTTTCAGGGAAGTTTCAGGGAAGTTTCAGGGAAGTTTCAGGGAAGGGAAGGGAAGTTTCAGGGAAGGGAAGTTTCAGGGAAGGGAAGTTTCAGGGAAGGGAAGTTTCAGGGAAGGGAAGGGAAGTTTCAGGGAAGGGAAGTTTCAGGGAAGGGAAGTTTCAGGAAGGAAGGAAGTTTCAGGAAGGGAAGTTTCAGGAAGGGAAGTTTCAGGGAAGGAAGGAAGGGAAGTTTCAGGGAAGGAAGTTTCAGGAAGGGAAGTTTCAGGGAAGGAAGTTTCAGGGAAGTTTCAGGGAAGTTTCAGGGAAGTTTCAGGGAAGTTTCAGGGAAGTTTCAGGGAAGTTTCAGGAAGGGAAGTTTCAGGGAAGTTTCAGGGAAGTTTCAGGGAAGGGAAGGGAAGGGAAGGGAAGGGAAGGGAAGGGAAGGGAAGTTTCAGGGAAGGGAAGGGAAGGGAAGGGAAGGGAAGGGAAGGGAAGGGAAGGGAAGGGAAGGGAAGGGAAGGGAAGGAAGGGAAGGGAAGGGAAGGGAAGGGAAGGGAAGGGAAGGGAAGGGAAGGGAAGGGAAGGGAAGGGAAGGGAAGGGAAGGGAAGGGAAGGGAAGGGAAGGGAAGGGAAGGGAAGGGAAGGGAAGGGAAGGGAAGGGAAGGGAAGGGAAGGGAAGGGAAGGGAAGGGAAGGGAAGGGAAGGGAAGAATATGATCAGATCTTGTATTGGCCTTTCTCAAGGCCAGATAGGTGTTTGTTCCCACAATTTTCCTTAGAGACAATGAGGCTCAAATGGAAGTGACTGATATTCTCTTTGCCTGCCTAGCTGGGATGGCCACAACAAAAATCAGTGGGTCCAGAAAACTGCAGGGAAGCTTTGGGAACCCAGCAAGCATGGGAAAGGAATGCCAGCGTTCACCAGGATATGCATTTAAACTGCTGTGACTAAGCTGGTGTAATAGGCTCCACTATACAAATACTTTCAAATTTCTTTGTGTATTTTTCCCCTTGTATTTGCTCTGACAGAAGAAATTTGGGCTGATCCAGGAAAACTTTATTTGTGTTGCAGGCTGAGCACAGCCAGGCGGGCAGTGCAGGGCTCCACCCAGTGAACATTCCCGGTGAAGGTGTGCTCTGCACCTGCTGCTGCCCTCCCAGCCGAGCACACCACTCCTGGATCATGCACAGGACACGTGCTCGGCCTCCTGGGAGCTGCCAAACAAAGGTCAGGAAGCGTTGCAGGGGATGTGACATTTGTGGCTTCTCATGCATCTGCTTGCTCACACTGTTCTGCAAGAAACAGAGCATTTCCTTTGTCCTACGAGGTGGTTTGGTTACAATACTCAAAGCCTTCTCCCCCCCTTTCTCTTGCTTCATGCTAATAGGACTGTGACCTGTCCCCTGGGGGTGCAGGAAAATACTTCACATATTTTTCCTCATCACTGCTGCTGTGTTGTAACTCTGAGCCTGGTCTCTCTGAGCTTGTGGCAGCAAGGAGCTGACAGGGAGCACTTGTGAACAGTGTTTTCTGGATTGCTGAGCAAGGGCTCTGCCTCTTGCAGTAGTGATGGTAAGCACACTTTTCTGTACTGAAAGTAGTGATTGCTACTCAGAGAAGTATTAGGCATGTGTGAATGATTGCACCCACAGCTCAGCGTTGGTGATGCTCATTCTCCATCTGCTCCGTGGAAGATCTAGGAAAGATGCCAGGAAAATATAGTGGTAAATAATGTTTCTATTGCACCTGCTATCAGAAACATCCAAAGTGTTTTGCAAGCTATGCCAAAGTCCTGCTGCCACTAGGAAACGGGAGCACGTTCTTGTGCTTTCTTGTAATGTGCTTAATGGGAGGTGTGAGGAGAAGACTTAACCCCGGGCAGCACAGACCTGGTGGAGTCTAGCTCAGTTTCCAGACTCACAGTATGAACTCGGTTCTGAGAAAAGCATAAAAAATTAGTTGGGTGCCTCACGGCAATTTGACGAACCTGGAAGTGCTACCAGACTGCTCAGTGAGGTAAAAATGCTGCAATGACAGAAATATTTGTGCTTCTGGGCTTGTTCTACCTCAAACACCCACGGGGTGGGACCTTGCCCCTTCCTCTGCATGCCAGCATGAAGGCACTCCTCCACTGGGACCCTGCAGCAGCTCTCATGGCTCATTTCCTGGGGGATACTGCTCCATCCAAAACACTGGCTGATTCTCCTGCAATTTCTTTTATTAAGCATTCAAATATTTTAACTAAAACTCTTGTATACTTCTTTGCTCCTGCATATAAATCTGTAGCTATAAAATGTTTTGTCCTTGCAACAAGTCCCATGGAAGTAGCTTGCTTTGATTTGTTCCCAGACCATGCCATTGTAGCTGTATGTTTGTTTGAGCCCTGACACTTGATGAGTAGATCCATTCCCATTGCAGAACACCTGACCTGAAGTTCTTTCCCACTCTCAAGGACCAGAAGGACAAGTCAGGCTGCTGGTATGCCATTTCTGAAGGGATCCCTTCTTTCTGCATCTACAAACCTAGATGATGATTCTGGAAGAAATTATCCCCTAGCCTTGGATTTCCTATGTAAGGAATTAAAATGCCACTGAGATGCCTCCATAGCCACTATACAGTATTTATGGGAACTCCTGTTGTATCTGTTTGTGGGGGAAGCTTTCCTAGTCACTTGTTTTCCAGCTGCTCAGACTCCTTGGAGCCCAGCAGAGTAACCCACTGCCCACCTAGACTCATATTGGGACTGACTGGATGCTTGAGCATTTCTTCATCTCTTTAAAGATGATTACAGACATTGAGTTCCCTTTGGAAATGCTCATAGATAAGCTGGAGATTTTCAGCATGAAAAAGTTGTACAGATATAACCTACAGATGTTTGTCTGGACCTGTAGATATTTGACTGGACCTTGAAAGGGACACTACTAATTTATTTTTTAAGTGCCTGCGAACAAGAGAGCCTTTCCAGTGGGTTTATCTGTGCAAAGCCTTGCACTCATTTGGACTCACTTTCTGACTTGTTTCCACAAAAATGCTCAGTCTGATCTCTTCAAGGACACCTTCCCTACTGAGTGGAGGAACAAAGGAAGTGAAGCAGCTTGTGAAGGGACAGGAATGGAATCTGTCAGAACTGCATTTATTTATCTGGTATAATTTTCCCCAATGCTGTGCCAAAACCGCACCTCTCTGGTGAGCTGGTTAGATGAAACAGAGCATTCTTACTGCCTGGAGTCAGCCCGGGTTTTGCCTCCTATAGAACTAGATTTTCTCACCCTCTTGCTGATAACTGACAAAAGTAAATCAGCTCCTACCTGTGATACCTAAACAAGCTGTAAATCAGCTCTACCATGTTTGTGTGGCAGGAGGATGTTTCCAAGTGCTTGGGAGGAAAGCTGCAATTTAAGTCAGTTCCTTAGTGATGATTTTATGGCACACTTCTCCATGGGCTGCATGCAGAGGACAGAGCTATTCCCTTGGTGCTCAGATGTGAGAGTGTTCATTTCATTCCACCACCTATTCCTCAGGGAGTGCAGTCCACCAAAAATCAGGGAAAACCCAAATGCTAAAAATACTTGCATGAAAGAGAAATCCCACAACACATTCATGTGGTATCAAGGGCCAGCAGTGCTGTGGTGATAGCAGCACTGTGGCTTGTGTATTGTGCAGGACTTCACAGTTCAACAAATTGTGGCTTCTTCAGAGAGAAAGATGTGGCAGCTTTTTTCAGTAGTAGTATTTCCAAGGCCTTGGTTTTGCTTTTATAAGCAAAAGCTGGAGATTCAGATTCAAGGGTATCACTGAGACTATTTTTTCATAATGGTAGAAAAATGTTTTGTGAATGAATAATAAAATCAGCTTTCCCAGCTATTCCCTTCTGGCTGGTGTCTGGCTGAGGCACAATCTAACACTTGTGCAAACAGAACTAATGGCAGGTGCCCTGTTATTTGTTTGTTCTTAGCATAAAAGGTTGACTCTGTGGTGAGGTTTCAAACTTCTCAATATTCCTTGTAACCCAGATTTTGTCTAAATTACTTCTCTGAAATCCATCTGTATTATCCAGAAAATTCAAAACATGACAACTGGTCTGTTGCTGTCAGGCTAGGAGAGCGGCAAAAAGGATGCAGCAATACTTCCTTCATGCAGAAGAGAAGTAAAAAGCCCATTATTAAAGAAACAAATCACACTTACAGAGTAGATCGAGGTAGCAAGGACAGAAGTGATTTCATTGGTGCCTGGCAGGTGACACCCCTGGTAAACATGCTTTCATGAAAACATCAGATCTCTCACACATCCAGCAGGTGCTTAATCATTGTTACAATTCTTTCTCTTATGTTTTCCTTGAGCAGCCTGAGAAAATCCAAGCTGCTTCTTTCCCTGGCTTTCACCAGTACCCACACTGGTCCCCTTTCTATCTTTTGCTCAGGACAAGGCAGGTGGTAAGGAACCATGAAGGACTGCACAGATAAAATGTTCTGCCTGTTGGTGCTAGAAGGCTTCTCTCTTTTATCAGAATGATATGTGGGTAAAATATTTGTGGTGATATTAAAAAGCCAGATATTCCTGGGGACTACTGCACAAAGACAAACCTCCCAGATAATGGACTGGAGAGCAAATGCTCATCAATGTGAGGTCAGATAGCCCTGGATAATATCTAATAGGTCTTCCTCATCAAAATATGCCTGAATCAACAAGGGATGATACCACTCCAAATATGATTTTTCCAAGTGTTAATGATATGATAAAGAGGTTGCTGAAAAACATGCTAGCTGAGGTGATAATAGATTGATTCTATTTAAATTAACTGTAAGGATAAACAAAAGTAGGTTTGCGATTCAGATTTTCTGTTTCAAAGGGAGAACTGATTAGGGAAGCCAACATGAATATGGATAAAGGTTTAGAATTTCTTTGTCAGCTGTTGTACAATTACTACCAGGATCTTACCCAAGCATAGGGCTTTTCATTCCAGCATTCTGAAAGAACTGGAATACAGCAGAAAAAAGGGTTTGAACAGACTTGTCCTCTGAGAATAGAACCATAGATGTGGAAGACAGACCAGGCAGCATGGGAAGGAGATGAGGGTAGAGAGAAACGATGTTCCTAACAAAACGTGTGGTATTATTTAGTATTTGTATTGGTTTATTTTCATGGAGAATGTTAAAATGTAATGGAATTGAAATGGATACAATTCAGCAAGACAAAACATGTGATTATGAGTCCACAGATCAAGAGAGATTTCTGCTGGATGTGGCATGTAAGTGTAATCAGATGGGGGAGAAGGATGGGAGGGCCAGTCAAAGTCTGGATCTGACCTGCCAGGCTGGAAAAATGCAATTGCAGTCCTGGTAATCAGAGGAGGATGAGGGGTTATTAATGCATTGTACAAAGCAGGAATGAAGTTGAAACTAGCTTTGCAGGTACTTAGCTCTGAAACAAGTGCAGAAAAAGGTTATTAATTTCCCAGTAGCCCTAGAAACCCCCTTGATGAGAGAAGAGAAGGAAAGAGTCTACCATCTACAAATACACTACAGGAATGAACAACAGGAAGAGAAACATATTTAAACCAAAGAATATCATTAGTCAAAGAGCAAAAGGGTATGACTGGGCCAGGCATAAACTTGGTCTTGACATAAGATAAATACCTATAACCCTCAGAACAGGGAGACTTTTAAAGAGTCTCCAAACAGGTGCTGTGGAGAGAAGAAACATATTCTAGTAAATGGAGGTCTGGAAGGCCTTTCCAGCCCCATGTTTAACGGAAAGGATAATGCAGAGACAGCTGAAAAAGTTGACATTAAAAGAACCAGGTGCCATCAGCAGATAATAATTTTGTTCTAGGTGGCAGGAAACTGAACTATTTTTTTAGAAGCGGCATTCAGGTGGAGTCTGCTTATCTCCACCAATGTTTGCCAAAGGCCATTCACCTCTGCTTTTTGGGATAACAGGGCAAGTTTCAGGCCAATACACATTTTCTACAATGCTTTCAGACCTGCTTGGGAACCAATGTTGAACATATATATTCTTAAAGAACATGTGCCTACATCATCATCCCCTTGGAGTAGAGAATAGGTTTCCTGATGCTACAACCTGGCTCTAATTAGTTAAAGGAACTGCTGATGGCAGTTTGTGCAGTTTATGAGTGGTAGGAAAACATGAGCTACAGTTGTATTGAACCAGATCCTCCATTGCAAGACATGGACCTTGCTTGCAAAGGTTATATTTTGAATGTTCTTTACAATTATACCGAGGAATGTGTGGAATTTGTAAAATAAGCCATAGGATACATCTGTGTGAATATTGCTGCTTGAGTCACTTTAGGAAATGATGCAGGTTGGAAACTTTACAATATTCTTCCTGCCCAAGTGGGTGTTTCCCAACATACAGCCCAGCCTTCTTTCCAGTGAAGTTGTCTGCCAGTCAATGCCCAGTAGTGAACTGCAATGTGGCAAGAACTGATCTGTCAGAGGCTGCATTACCTTAACTGTGTCTGGGATGTGGTGCTTTGATGGGAAGGAGGGTTCTTGCAGGTTTTCAGGCAGATGTCCCAGAACAGCAGTGACAGTTCCCAGTGCTACACTTGCAGATATAATTTACCTTGATCCTTTTACCTGGCCTGCATGGTTGTGTGACTGGTCTTGCTGCAGGTTACATTCCAGGATGAGGTTTGAGCTGCTCCAGCAGCTCAAAAGAGCAGTAGCTACACTGATATACATCTTAGAAGAATTAGCTGCTAAAAAGAGCTAGTTGGCAACAGCAATCCTGAGAAGTTTGTTCTATTCTTGAGAATTAAGCACTTAAGCAATGCCCTCTAGCTTTGTTCTGACTTTGTAATTCTCTGTAATTTAGCAAAGCTTACAAACCTTGCCCTCTTGCCACATATCAATTGTGGTTCATTAGGCTTTGCAGCAATGAGCATAGAAATAGACAAGTGATAAGAAGAGTTGGCATTTATGCTCTTCAGTAGCACCACTTGCCACTGCAGTTAAAGCAATTTTTTCCATCTTTGCAGTTGCTCAGAAAGAAAAAAGCATTTGAACAAACAGAAACGCTTGCCCTAAGATTTATTCTTATTTTATACATATATGTGTATATGGACATATACATATATATGCATATGCATATCTATATTTGAATTTTACTCTATTTAAAAACAGATTATCGGAACAGATAAGACCATTTCTGCATATTTAATCTAAAAACCTCTATGTTTTTCCTGTAAACTTCTGTAAATTTTGTTCCTGTTTGAACAATACAGGTTTTCAGAAAAATATCTAATTTTGACTTGAATAAGTTTTGGTAAAGTAGAATTGCTACAATTGCTGGTGAATTGCTCCAGCTAATTATCCTCATTACTAATAAACATGTGCTTTGTTTTGCTGTTTGTATCCAGCTGGTCAGAGCCTTTTTACAGTTTTGTCACATAGATAACTGTTGAAATTCAGAATGCAAGAAATTCTCAAAACATTGGGCCTGTAAATTAAAGCCTGGAAAATAACACAGGATTTGAACTGAGGTCTTGGGAAAAGCTTCCAAGTTTAGGTGCTAGAAGTAAGAATATAGATTTAAAGCTTAAAGTCGAGATATGTTAAGTAGAAAAAAAGTTTAACTATAAAGTTTAAGAAACAGAAAGAATAAAGTAGGTATAAAGGTGACAGGATAGCTTTAGAATAAATCTACGTGTTAGGACAGGATTGGCTGAGAAAGGTTACAGTGTAATTAGATGAAAAATCTTTGTATTGGATTAGAAACATAAATATCTTCGTTGGCAGTGTTTTATTGGTTGATAAACCCTGTAAAGACATTGTAACCATAAGTCTTGTGACTTCTGAGCCATGCTGTGAACATCTGCAAGACGAACTTACCCTTTCTGCCTGTGTAGAAGATAAGAAAGGTAAACTGCACTTTGGAAAAGAGCTCAGAAGTTCCACCTCTCTGCTTCTCGGAAAGGGAAAGAATCCCCACAAGAAGATGCAACATGGGAGCAATAAACTCCCAGATAACAGTAACAATGGAATTAATCTTCCTATGTACACGCACAAAACCCTGTGCAAATCAGCCATTGGCCTAAAAATTCAAACCCATGTGTGCTTCTTGAATTTGTTGTTATCAAACATCATTCCCAGCCCCTTCATCTTCCTTGCAGCTGTTTCCTGAGTGCTCTTCTGTTTATCAACAGCCTTCCTGAGTGGCAGTCAACAAAGCTGCACTTGCTGTGTCTGGGGTAGATGTGACACTGCAATTGAACAGTGGCAGCACTCGCTGCCTGTTCAGTGCTGAGAGCCCATTTCCCTACAGCTCCATGCTGGGAACTCTTGAACTTTGGGCTTCTTGCTGTCAGCCTAGTCACCTTTCCAAAGAGGCTGCTTTCCAAAGCAGGATCCTTTGGCTGTAAAACTCAGATCAATGTTCTTAGGCACTAAAACATTCCAACTTGCCAAGCAACCCACATCATTCCAGTAGTGAGCTCTGCTGCCCTCATTTATTAAAAGCTACAGCATTAGGACATGGTTGTTGATTGTGTCCTCCCTTGTTGCTAACCATGTATTAAAGAAAACAGAGCTGAAATTCCTGAGGAACTCCTTCAGAATAATATCTAGTAAAATATCCCCACTTCTATTGTGTGACTTGTTGTATAGCCAGGTTTAATTCATTTGATGTGTTGTGGTAAGTCTCAGCTGTCATAGTTCCCTGATCAGCACGTCACAAAATATCAAGTGAAGTGTGCAAGAGTCCAGCCCAGTGACCCTGATACCTTTCAGCATGCAAGGAAACTTTTGATCCCTTTAAAATAAAAATCAAATTCATTTGGCAAGTTCTACCTTGCAAACACTTGTTTGTTGGTACTAATTATATGATTCCCCTGTTTTTCTATTAATCAAGTCAGCCATTATGCTATTTCACTCAGGACTGATGCCTGAGATTTCTGTTTAAAATATAAGCACAACATGAGCATCCTTCCAGGTTCCTGGAAGTTCTCTCTCTGAACAGTTATCAGCAAGTCTTGTGTCAGCAGATCAGAGCACCCTCATCCAGCTGTTTTTAACAACCTGTGAAGTTCTGTCTAGGCCTCTGTAGCCTCAGCCTGCAGCCTGGTGTACTGCTGACAGCTCTATCCCATGAGCTAATGAGGAGGCAGCATGCTGTCAGCACTGCTCTTGTGTTAAAACAGACTGGAAAACACAAATATTGCTTACCGAATATCTGTGTCCTTTTGCTTTGTTATCAACTTGGTTTTATTTTTATATTCCAAGTTATCAAAATGTGTCCTTTCTATGGTAATAATATGTTCTTTGTAGCCTCTTTCTCAGTAGGTGGATTTCTAGACCCTAACAGTTCTCTAACTCTTCTCTTGACTAACTGGGCTCATGATTGTTTCAGCTTTGAGAAGCAGTCCCTGTTAGAACACCAAGCACTCAGTTGCTGTATTCTGTTTGCATACAAGAAATATGACCCAAGTAAAAGCACACCTACAGAAATCACAACCAATGTTTAGGTATGTGGTCAGTTCCCTCTGGTGTCAAAAATGAAGCCTAATTTAAAGCTTCCTTCTCTTATTAGGACACAGGATTATTTGCACTAAGAAATAGAAACTGCTAATAATGTCCAGAGTTGCAGGTAACTTTGTAATTGGCAGCACACATCCCTTTACTTAGCATGTATCTGATGATTTTTCTTTCCCTTATCTCTCCATTCTGTAAGATTTATGTCCAAGTGTACCTACCCCTTACCCTATACCACTTTACCTAGGCAGTGGATTGAGAACCTCATTCTTTCTCTTTCCTTTTAAGGCATGAATGATTTGAGAATAATTTGGATGTTCTTTCTCAAATTGCTCTTAAATTCCCTTATCCTGACTACATTCAAACCGTGATCCCTTCAAAGCTTCTCACTAGTACCTGCAACCACTGCTACCTTAAGTAGAAACTTAGCTCAGCTTTCTGAATTTGGAATAGCACTTTGGCTTTGAAGAAGGACTGCCTTTCTTTTCCTTCCATTTTTTATTTTAATGCTCATGGTATAGAATTTGCTGTGATACACAAAGAGCTCTTTGACAGATGTTCTTGATCTCTTTATAAGCTGGGCAGGGCAACCCACCAGTGAAGTAAGCCCTGCGTGTTCTGTTCTGTTTGATCAAGTTAATCAGTCACCAGTGTGGACTTCAGAGCTTGACTAAGTGTTGAAGCACTAGGAACAGGTGCTGGTTCCTTCCATCCTATATACCTGGCTGTCAAATCCTGTCCCACAGAATTGTAGGCAACCATTTGGTCTCAGGATGGAATTGCTGGTAGTCTAGAAGGCTGCATTCCCAATATCCTATTGTAAACCAAATGGCTTTACTGTAAATGCTGAAAAGGCATGAAAATTACTAAGTGTGAAATAAAATAATCCTCTCTTCAGAAAGCCCAGATGGACCCTGGGTCCATGGTCATGAGGTTATAGATGTATTTAGTTTAACTGAAAATGCTTCAGTCTGGTTAAACCTATACATTCAAGTGACCCTGATGGTGTACTAACATAAAGCACATTATGTTACGAGTCTGGGCTTGCAGACAATGTCTGGGGCAATGAATGCTCAGTCCTAACTAGAGCTGCTAGTATTAATCCAAAATTTTCAAAGTTGTTTGAGGAAATTTGGTCTTGAAGTGAGTTAAGTCAACTTGATTGAGTAAACTACACAGTTAGAGCTGTACAGTTCCAGCCTGTTCCACTCTGTGTCACTGCATCTTTTACTGTCCTCATGTGGGCAAAGCAAAGCAGTGGAACCATTTCTGTCAATGTTTTTGCAAGATTCCCCTTCTCCTGGCTTGAGCCCTTTTGTAAGATGCCAGGAAGCTGTTTATGAATTGGTAACTGCTGGGTCTGTCCTTATTGTTTTAGGATTCCTCTGGTCCCACATGGATCTGGCAGTCTCTTCCTAAAATGCTGGGGTAGTGCAAGAATGCTATTTCTGTAGCTATCCATTCCACACTGGATTCTTAAATGCTAGTTAATCAGACCTCAAGTATTTGGCTGTTCTGAGAAGTGGGACTAAAGGCAAAGATGCATCTTATCATGTCCAGAATCCGACTCCTCCAGTGGGCAGAGGCAGAAGTTCAGAGTCTACATCCTTCATTCAAATGGAACAAAACTTGCCAAAAATGTGGCATACTTGTAATTGTAGTCCCTGCTGGGACTTGAGGTGACACCACAAACTCCATTTATTTGGAGCATTAAGATTTCTCTGAGTATAATGAAGGCCAGGACTTCTAGAGATGGATCATGGCATTCAACAAACCTGAACATCAAAGGCCATTTGTTAAGAAATCACAAAGGACAGTGGCAGTGTTCACCTTCTGTACCAACTGTCTCTGGGAGTGGAAAGAACAGGGTTGTTTGGAATGCTTGGGGTTTTTTTGGTGTAGGGCTTTTTTGGTTTTTTTCCCTTTAATTTGGCTTTGGTTGGCATGAGCTATTCTATGCAAGGCAGCCTGGAACACTATACAAATGTTGTAACTGAAAAATTCACAAACAAATATTCCAGCATTTATGTAGAATTGTAGTGGAGGGTGAGAGCAGCTGCTTCTATTGTTGCAAAAGCTAAATGTTTTCATGGAAACACAGCTTCTTCTGCATCCAATTTATCTTTTCAAGCACAACAGTGTGAGGATCAGAAAAGAGCTGGGCCTGGGGATGCCAGTTTCTGTTCATAGATTTTTCTTTTGATTGTCTTTCCCTCCGTCACGTTTCTGTTGAACTCAAGGAATTAAAACACTGCTACACTTTCAATATTAAGTCTGACTTGGCTTCTGAGAGATTTTAGAACTTCTGCGTATCTTGGGGCACTGTTTGCATCTTCTTTGCTTTATGAAATTGTTCTGGAGGTGCCATGGTCAGTGTCTAGAGCTCTCCTCAGTGAAACATGTCACATGTGAATGTGGAGGGAAATAATTGATGACCAGAGAAGGTTATTCACATCTATGAGCATTGAATGCATTAAGCAGCAAGATCCAGAGGCAGTTTAGAGTAGAGCACCTGTTTGGGAGAGTGACTGCTGGAAAACATGGAGATATGTGCTAATGTATATCCCTCTTCCCTGCTTTGGGAGAGCTGTTTGATCCTTGTCACATCTCCCTGGTACAGCATCTCTCACAAGAAACCTCTGAGCTGGATTAGCTTGTAAATGCTACTGTGTAGTATCAAGTGTCAATAACACATGTTAATTCAGCTGAGAAATGAGTGAAGAAAAGAGTAGTCATGAGATAACCATGAGCACAATAGGAATGTAGGTGTGTAATTGCAGGGTTGTGATTCTTGTTCTGCAGAACTGTAATCTGTTTGAAGCCCAAGAATGCACAGTGCTAGAGATAGTTGTGCCATTGTCCTGTGTTTTGCTCTCACAGCTTTGATGACTTGATGATATGACTTTCCATGGAGTTTGGTCAGTTAAGGCTTATATCTGGATAACCCAGAATCTGGGGTTTGTGATCCTGTAGTGTGGTATTCTGTGTAGCTCTATTTTTTTAAGTGAGAAGCTGTGTATCTGTCTCTGTGTGCCTGTGTTTGAGTCTTGATTTTGAGTCAGATAAAGCAAAACACAGGAAAGGGACAATAATAGCATTGAGTCATAATTATTTACAGTTGAACATATTAGACTCTCATATGTAGTTACTGCTCCTGATAATGGTAGTGGCTACACTGGTGTACATTTTAGCAAAGCATTACTTCAGGGAGACTCCAGCCCTTTGACAGTTCTGCTTTAGAGATTGTTGTGACTTTCTGAAGACAAAAAAAAAAGGTTTTTTTCCCCCCAAGATTTTTATTATCTGAAGAATACTGGATTTGAAACAAGCTAGGCTAATTCCAATTATTTCAAAAAGGGCCATGTGATGTTCTCCTGATGGTCCAGTTCCTCAGCCTGTAGGAACTGCTTAAACTAGGTAAGGTCCAGCCTGGTTATCAACAGAGATTACATCTGGGTTTTGCCTTCCACAGGTGATCTCCAAGTCCCCATTCTTCTCTGCAATCAGCCATGTTTCCTTGGGAGAGAAGCTGGGAGTCTGGTCATAAGCTTCCTACAGGTCAGGAGCAGCCCCTGGATCAGCTACTGGACTATGTCACTGAAGTTAATACTGCTGCACTGGCAAATGGGGGTTGTTCCTCAAAGATAAGTTCTGTTGTCAAACAGAAGCACTTCTGCTCATACTGACCCTCTCTAGAACTCTGGAGATAAGGAAAAATCAATAAGTGCTGACTAGGATAAACTAAAATAAACATTTTCAAGCTTTTAAGATACTAACAAACTACTGAAAGGAAGAAAATAATCCCTGAAGGTATATACTCTGTTGACAGCCTTGGAAGAGAGCAGGGCTACTAACAAGTGAGTCTGTTCTTTCCTCAGGTGGAAATGCCAGATGCCTGCACATTCCCTCAGACCAGGACTAGTGCCTGGTTTGCTTTGGTCTCACCCACACAGCGTTGTGTTTGTGGTCACTGGGACCAGGCAGCAATGGGGTATGAGCTGAGGGGCTTTCAGAGACCAGGAAGGCTGCTAATTCTCTCAGCCCTACTAATGCCTGGGAGCTAGATTCTGCAGGAACTGGCCAGGGCTCATTCTGGAGCAGAGATGACATGCATCATGTGGAAGAAGCAGGAAGATGAGCTAGCTGAGTTCAGCCTTGCTTTTCAATGTATCTACATAGCCCTGGGTAGTGATGGCAGTCTGAAGGAGAGTCCTAGCTTCTAGACAAAACACAGTACCCCCAGTACCTAGGAGGATGCTGTCCATCTTTATCACCTGGGCTATGTGGACACTCCTGCTTTGCAGTCACCATTTCAAGACTAGGTTGTTGTCATGTTCTTTCCTAGGGGCTGTTCTCAGATCAATCTAATAACCGAGGTAGGTGCAGAAAATGCACGCTTGGTAAGCAGAGTTAAGAACTGGTATCTTCAGGGCTAGGACTTTAACCCACCTAGCCTGACCTCCTGTATCATCAAATTACAGCCCATTCTCTGCAGGGAGAGCAACAGCTCATGTTGAATTCAAGAGTGCATTTTCTAGAAAGGTAATCAAACCTGGATCAGAGGACATAAAGGAGAATACTCCTTCTTTAGTATTTTATTCCAGAGGATAATCACTCTATAACAAATGTGAAGCAGATGATTCATTAGAATTTTTCTAACTGCAGCTCTCAGCATTGTTCTGGTTCTTGCTATGCCTTTCCCCCCTTGATTAGAGCTTTTAAAACTGGCATTTTTCTCCCCATGTTAGAACCTGCACAGTGTAATCAACCTGCCTCTCAACACCCTGGAACAGCCAAGCCCAGCAATGTCTCTGAGCTGAGCTAGAATCTATGCTGTTCCTCTTAAAAGCAGTTCAGTTATATGATTCCTCCTGCCATTCTCTTACACTTTTTCCAGTTCCCTATGCTTTCCCTTTACATAAATCTTGTGACATGGATGCACTGGCATCTTCTGTGTTTGCCTGTGAGTTTTCCATGTACAGTTGAAAGTGTCAGGGTTGGCTGCAAAATCCTGTGTGTCCATGTAACTCACTGCCCAACCAATGTCTTTGTGCTGTATCTGTGGTTGTCTCTGAACTGAAACTTCTCTCTGCATCAGATATAAAAGGATGCTCTTGCATTCTCCTTCAGCTTGGTTCTGCATTGTTCCATGTTCAGTGGCCATCAGAAGTCTGCCCTGAACTTTGGATCATATATGTTGTGCTTTAATAGTAAATTGGTATTTGGGATTATTTTTTTCTTTTCTTGGGGATTTGCTGGATTGAGGAGATTTGGAGAAGTCACTCCCTAGTCTTTTTAGGCAGTTTTTCTACTGTGCATTAAACCACCACAGCTGTGTTTGTATGCTTGATACTGGTTAAATGAAAAGAAAAAATGAAATTAAACACCTGTTCCTTAAAAACTTCTGCTTTCTTAGCTTTTTTCAGGAGAACCATCTGACTCAAAAGACTAAGGTCTTTAATTTTACCCTGCCTTTTAATTTCATTGACATCTTCTGAACATTGTTTTCTGTGTGCAGAGGCTTTGGCTGCTCTCTGTGGAACTCCTTGAACCTGAATGCAGCTGTGTGTTTCCTGCCTGATACATCTGATAGGTCAAAAAACCCATGAGATTTGCCTCCACTGCTGGGCAAGCCAAATGGTCCTTGTGAAGCCATTTCACTTTTCCCCCCCTTTTTCTTATTTTCTTCCTTTTCTTTTTTCTTTCCTTTTCTTCTTTTCAGTTCTGCCATTTTCGCTTGGTTTTGTTTGGTTTGGTTTTTTGTTTGTTTGGTTTGTTTTTTCTGTTTCCTTTTGGGCTATATAACATGTAAGCACTGTCACTTAACCAAATTAAGTACACCACTAGAATTCTGAAATTAGTGGGAACATGAATAAGCACTTTTGTCAATATAACTGCTCCCATATAGTCACATCTGAACTGCAGATGCTGCTATGGAGCAAAAAATAGATCCCCTAGACTTCAAAAAGTCAGCCTGAACATTACCATTAAACCAGTTATGCTGTTTCTGTCACTGAAATGAACTCTGGAACACCTGTGCAGATCCATTCCCAATGTTCAAATGTCACCTCTCACTATGTGGGAATGCCACCTATCACCGGAAAGGGTGTTTGCTCCTTTCCTCAGCAGTGTTGCACAAACTGCCCTGAATTGCAGCTGACTCACCTAAAAGTGCCCTTTTCTCTGGTGGCATCCTGAGGGTTACGTTGGTGGTATCTCACCGGGTTTCTGTCACAGTCTGAATCCGGTGTCATTGGTGGGCAGGGCGTGACAGCCAGGTATGCTGAGCACACACACACGGGCTGTGCTGCAAGCAGCTCTGCGTTCCTCAGAGAAAGGCAGTGAGGATTTGTTTAAATACCTGAGAGACAAAGGCTTTAATCACAACACATTTTCTTAGGTAAGATCAACAAACTGAGAGAAATCTGAAATTGTAACATGCTGTTCTTGGACATGCATTGGCTCTCCAGCAGTCTTTTTATTTCTCTGGTTTTAGTTACCTTTTGTAGTTTTATGACAGGTATGACAGGCTGGAGCCACTCTGGTTGTGAACACTTTTATCTCTTTGAAGATTCTCCTTTTGAAATGAAATGTTTCTTGGCCGTTCTTAGCTCAAAGGTGGAACTTTACAGGGAGCGGGATGGAACTGTTTGCAGTGGGGGGAACTCCAGAGCAATTTTACTCCCTTTGAAGATGTGTGTTGTTCCTGAAGCAACTTTTGTGCAGTAGGAAAATCATCTGGGGCCAAGCAGGAAGTTGTGAGGTCGGTGGCACATCCCAGCGAGCCCTCGCCCTGCATCACACTGCCCCTTCCCTGCCAGCCCGTGTGCCTGGAGACAGCTCTGGGCACTCACGACAGGCAAGGAGAACTTTTGTACGGATTTATTCTTAAAACCCACATCTGAGGGTGGGCCTGCATAGCCCACATGGCGTTCATTGTTGGGTACAAGCTGGTAGTGCTGGAGCCATTGGTTTTGTTTGGTGGGTTTTTTTCCAGCTACCTCCACACTTCCACCCACCCATGTGTTTGAAGCTCGTTGTGCAGTGCTGAAGAATAATAAAGGTAGATAAAGAAAATTCATTACATGACCCACTCTGCTGGTGATGCTGGGTACGTAAGAGTTGGCCTCTCCCAGGGTGAGGGTGCGGCTGAGGTGAGCTGAGGGGGAACCTTCTCATGGCTGGGCTGAGGTGAGCTGAGGGGGAAACCCCTCACAGCCGGACTGAGGGGAGCACCTGAGAGCCAAGCTGAGGCGGGCAGAGGGAAAACCTCCTCATACCCGAGCTGGGCTGGGTTGTGGGGGATCCCCTCAGAGCACAGCTGAGGTTTCCGAGGAACCTCCTATCATGGCCGGGCTGAGGCGGGCTGAGGGAGGACCCGCTCCTGGCTGGCCTGAGGGATTCCTTCAGGGCACCTGGGGGATGCTGAAGGGACACCCTCAGGGCCACACTGAAAACAGATTAACTGCCGATCTGAAGCGGCTGACGGGATCTTGGGGCCGGTCTGAGGAGGGATGAGGAGCCGCTCTGAGGGGACACCCCTACGGGCTCGTCTGTGGGCGGCTGGAGGGCCTGTGTAGAGCACGGCTGAGGGGACACCCATAAGAGCCGGTTCAAGGGCGGCTGAGGGGCCGCCCCGTTGGCCCGCCCCGCTGGGCCGCCCCGGGCCGGGCTCACGGACCCCTCGGGGCTGGCGGGGCGGGGCTCGCACGGCCGGCGGGGCGGGGCGGGGCGCAGGCAGGGGCGGAGCCTTCCCGGGGCCCCGCCCCGCCGGCCCCGCCTCGCGCGGCTGTCAGAGCCGGCCTGTCCCGGGCGGGCTCGGGGGCACCGCAGGATGCGGCGCTGAGCGCGCTCCATTCGCTTTCTCCGTCCGTCTGTCCGTCCGTCCGTCGGTCTCCCCGACCGGGCTCCCGCACGCCGAGATTCCCTCCCGCAGCCCATGATGTGCCTGGAAAGCGACGGCTCCTCCGGCAGCAGCCCGGGCTGCGGCGGGCGGCTCCGAGCTGGCGACGAGGAGGAGGAGGAGGACGGCGAGCGGGGCTGCTGCGGCCGGGGTGCCGAGGGCGAGGTGCAGACCCTGTCGGGCAGGATGAACCCCCCGGCAGCCGGCAAGCACCCCGACCGCCCCGCTGCCCTCCGCAAGGCGCCGACCCTCGGCCGGGCCCGGGTAGCGGCCGCCGGCATCCTCAGCGTGGGCAACGTGCTCAACTACCTGGACCGGTACACGGTGGCAGGTGAGCGCACCCCGCGGCTGTGAGGGCATCCCCCGCTGCCGGGCTCAGCCCTTCCCGGGTGCGGTGCAGCCGCCGGCGTACCCAGGGCTGTCCCGGGCTGGGTCAGCGGGGCTCGCCCGCCGTGCCGGGGCTGGAGAGCAGGGATGGCGTGAGGGATGCGGCGCGGCCGGTACCCATTGTGCGGCCGCTCCGGTATTGTTCTCTAGTTTGTCTGAATTTTGTCGAAAATAAGAGGAGCGCCCTTTGTTTGTCTGGATGGCGGAATGGGTGCTCGGTGGGTTCGGGAAGGAGCGGCGGCCGCAGCGCGGTCAGAGCGGAGCGGAGGGCGCTCGGCGGGGTTCGGGGTGATGGCAGACGCGATATCGATCCCGCACAGGGGAAACGCTGCGGGCGACAGGTGCAGCTGCGGCCGAGAGACACAGAGCTGCCCAACGGGGGGAGACAGGCATCGAGCGCGGTCTGTCCTTGGGTGAGAATCGCAGCGAAGCAAATCCCCTTTGCTTTGTTTCTGCGGAGAGCGTCCAGCCTGGAACGCCCGGCTGCCCTTCAGCCCTGTGCCAAGGAGGGTCCCTTCCCTGCAGAACTCCCGAGCAGGTGACAGCAGAGCTGGCAGGAGCGGGTGCAGGAGGAGCAGCTAGGCAGCTGCAGTGCACTTTGCAAAGCTCGGTTTTCTTGAGGTAAACACTTAAAATCATGCACTCACTGGTGGATGTGTGACCAGCCGTACTGTGTGAACCACTATGTTCCTCAGTACTTACTACTATTGTGAAGCTCAGCTCCAAAGCAAATGTCTGTTTGGATGTTTACTGTGCCATCCCTAGGGAGAACTCCTTGTTTATTCTTGTCAGGCAATAACAGCAGGGAAGAAGATCATCACTGAACTTTTTCTAATTAGAAATGAAGTAGGCTTGTTGGTAATCAACTGTCTCATGTCATTAGAATATAATACATATTCTCTGTTTGGCAATACTGATAATTTTATCTTCAGAGTTTACAAAGGGGTTTGTGCATGTATAAATTTTTCTCTATGCATATATATGTTTTAATCACTAGGACTCAATGTGGTGTTAAGCAAATCCGATATTTGTTTATACTACATTAAAATAATATATGTTTGTAGGGCAGTGATAGAGAGCAAGGGACATAAATCTAAGTCACTGTTGTCAGAATTAGTTGGCCAGGCTGTATTTATTTTGTCTGGAGTATGGAGATGGGGAGGATTAAAAGGAAAATTTAGCTGGCACCGTTGTGGTTTCTTTGCTTTTTGCTTTAGATGTGGCTTGTTCCTTCAGGAAATGTAAAGGCCAGTATTGGGAGATATTGAGTACTCGACTGGTAGTCAGTCTGTTACAGAAGGAAGCTTGAAGATACAAGGTTAACCTGTTATTATTGAAGGAAATTGTAGTGTGCTCCTTTGCCCAAGTAAAGTTTTACTACAAAGCACCTTTTAGGAAGCTATTCCTCCCCTCATGCATTCTTAAAAAAAAAAAAAAATCACATCTAGTTCACCTATTTGCTCTAGCACTTCCACTGAGACCTTTGCATTTGATTTTTCTGCCTGCAAGAACTGAAAGCCTCTTCTTTTCTGGAAAGGCTGGGAGGTGCCTGAACAAGCAGAAGACAAAAATGCCTGCCATATTGTAATGTGGCATTGCCAAAGCCAGTGCTGTGATTGTTGGCATTTCTAGGACAAGCTCTGATATTACTTTGCTCAATAACTGCCCTGTGGAACTTATCTATTAACATTCAGCTTGATATCAAAGGTTTAAGATCTCAGACATCAGACTTGCCTTTGGGGACAGAATCAAACTTTGCATGGGCTTTTTGTCTTCTGTCAATTGGTATTTACTTTTCAAACTGGTGTTATATAAAGTGCTAATCTAAAACATTAAATAATTTAAATCCAGTGTAATGGAAGAGTTGTGGTAATAAAAATTATATGTTTTGAGCTCAAAACTGACTTGATTATAAAGTCTTCTCTAAAAGTAATCTTTACTTTTGTATTTTGAGTCTTAGTGCATACCACATGCTTATGTGATGTGCACTTGCAGATGAATCAAGCTAGCACTTTGAATATTCAGCTCATGTCTCAAGACAGGTAATAATTAGTAAATACAACTCTCCAGACCTTCAAAGTACATTTCAAATATGAATTGTTGCAACAACATAATAAGGGATTTTAATACCAGCCACGTTTATGGCAGGGGAAGTAGCATCAGAAGTTATGATTTACCTAAGGCCAGTGGACTGTTGTGAGAAATGGAATTAATTTCTGGTTCTAGCTCTATTTGAAACAAGTGTTAGAAGAGCAGCAGTACCAATGAAAACTGGCTCCTGAGGATTTGTCTCTAGGGTGATCCCTGCTGTGGATTCTCTGATGTCAAATAATAGTTGACCTTTGTCATTAGCCTTTCTCTTCTTGTCTTATGAGAGTCTTGCATCTACCCAACCATTTTTTTAAAATGAAAGTGTTGGAAGCTTTGGGATTTCTTCCTGCTGTCAAATTTAGTCAAAGGCAGGTCAGTGGCCTCAAAAACAATTAGCAGGCAGCAGACAGACAGACATAAGCAAACAGAGTATCCAGCTGTATGGGCACAATATTCCAAGTACATCTTCTGTCTTACTTGAGAATTTGGTTGCAATAATTTTATTCTTCCAACAAGTGTAAGAAAAAACAAGTATATATTTACTGTACATATATAAAACAAGTATATACAAGTACACATTTTTTTACTGGGGAGAAAAAAATTCATACACAGAGTTATTTCCAGATGTAATTTCCTGAGTATCTTCCACTATTTTCTAACATATCCTCACTCAAGCTGTAAGTTTGTATCCAGTCAATGCAAGAACATCTTATGTAATAGAAAGAAGTAGGCTGACCTGTCCTATAGCACATCTTGCCCTTAACAGTAAAAGCTTTTGCATTGCTACAAAGCAAACAGCAAATGTGTTAGTTCTTGGTGTTTACACTCTGGACACATAAACATTATGTATAATGAGTTGTTTTTGGGTAATCTTTTTTTCAAGAGCAACACACAAGGAAGTAGCTGCCTGTTTTCCTGGTTTTGGTTTAATGATTTCCTAGTATGGACTAAATGAGTTTATGATGGGATATGCCTTTTGGTATCTGGGACAGAGCTTGAGTGCAGTTTCCAAGATACAGGGCATACACAGCTTCACATCTGACACTAAGTTTGCAGCTTTTTTGGGAATACATGATGAAAATGAGCCTCCACGGAGGACTGGCCTGTTTCTTAGGGTTTAAGAACAAGTTTCTTCCAGTACTTAAAAATAAAGAGTCTGCAGTGGTGGGTATTTCAATAAGATCCTTATGTTTACAAAGAGCTGGAAATATCCAGTGTGTGTGGAGTTTGTTGGAATATATTGATATTTGGGAGAAGCGGTCCCAGACAAAAAGTGTGAATGCTTCTACTGTGGCTCTTGTAAAGAAAAGATTGGAAACTCATTCAGTGCTGAGCATTACCAGCTTGAAGGGAAATGATCCTCTGCAATTTTCTTAATAGGTCTTTGATCATACTGAAAACAGTTGCCTATGGAAAAAACATTCTTTCAAAAGCTGTGATATTTCACTGCTATTAAGATAGCAAACAAGTAAGGACAAGGGGAAAACAAAAGTAATGAAACCATTGTAGATTTCCTGTGAAACTGCAGAATTTCAGCCATCCCATGATGCTGGGACATATCTTCTTCCTTGATGAAGTTTTGGGAAAAGTCATCTTGCCTTCAGAAGCTTGGAATGCGGTTTCACAATTATACCATGGGTGACCTTTTACTGTGCCTGCTGTTGATGATGAAAATAGTCTTGCTTCATTAGGGTGTCACCTCCACCTTCTAATTCAGATGCTACTTCCTGGCATTTCTGTAGTGCTTTAATTTAAAGGTAACGATTTAATTAAGCTGCAGAACTACCCAGCAAAGTAAATGAGCCTCACTATCCCACTACAGAAGGGGAAGCCAGGTTGCAGAGTGTTGGTGATTTGCCTGTGGTAATGGAGTTAGTGGCAGAGCCTTGGCTGGTCTCAGTTCATCCTTGAGGTTCTCCGTCCGTCACACAGCACGTCACAGACTTTGGTCTGCTGGTTCTGTCCTTTAAAAGTCTGCAACTTGCTAATAACTGCATTTGTGTTAATTAGCCTCTCATTAGAACACATAGTTGCAAATCAAATGCCATTCTTTGAAGATACATACATGCAAATGATCACTGAAAGTTGAAAGTCAAGTTTACAACTACGTAATACAGACTGCTGCTGAAGGGTTAGGAAAGGTTCAGCACTAACTCTCAAGTGCAAAGACATTCAAGAGGTTGTGAGCCAAAACTGCTTCTTTTTACTTGTAAGCTCACATTTCTGATAGTAACATAGTGCCCCATTGAGTGTTTCTTAGTGAATGGAGTCAGAGAATTCACATGGAATGGGATAAAAAGAGCCCCTTCCCCCCTTGTAACAAGACTATGCTCAGTGCTTATAGCTTCAGGGGGGGAAGTATTAAGAGGCAGTGCAAGCACCCAGGACACAGCTCTGGAAGGACTGGAAATAGTAATTCTGGAAAATACTAGAAAATAACACTGACAGAGTGCACTTGAGCCAGCAGTGCAGCCAGCTCACACATGTGAGAGTTTGTGAAAGAATGATAGTGTTTTACTTGGGCAGCAGGGATCTGCTACTGACTCAAAATTCAACAAGTCTTGCTTTGCGACTTGAAGTTAGACTTGAACCTCATGCACTTCAAAAACAGGAGAGAGAAAATGCTCTGCAGCACAATGACAGGGACTGTGCCATAGCATCTTGTTCTCTAGTGTTCTGTCTTCCCTGTGTGATGGGCTTTATTGCAAAGCTGCTGCTTCCTGTTTGCTGATTCTTATGCAAGTTGGCAGGATTTGTTCCAGAGTATTTTACATTTCAAGTGAAGTCTTATTATGTTTAATCATAGTGTTTTTTTCTTCCTTGTGCTGTAGGTTTGCCAGATACTAACTATCTTTGTTATTATGTGCAGATTTTCCTGTTTTACTCTGAGATCTTCTTTCATGCATGTTGATTAATTTTATCCCCAAAGCATCCAAGTCATCACAGCCAGAGAATGTGGCCTTTATTACATGGAGTTAATCTACTCATACATATTGAGTGTGTTCTAAAGAATAATGTAATGATCTTATTAGTTCCCTTATCTCTGTGACTGTCAATACCAGCAGCTTTTGATAAAGCTTCTCTGGTCAAAAGTGTGGGAAATCTGTAATCATTCCTTCAGACTTTTCCAATACCATACCAAGCTTCAATAAGGTTAAATTCTATTGTTCAACTTGTGTAATAAATGGGAATAACTGAGAACATTTACTCTTCTTTTTTTTTTCTGGTACGCTGTATATGAGAAGCAAATAAGCTGCTGATGACGTAGCATGGTGGGTTATAAATTTTAACAGATATTGTTAAAAACTGATGACTTTTCCTGTAATACAAAACCCCATAGCTCTTGCTTGGTATTTCAATTGCTGAGGAACTTGTGGTTGAAAGGTGTTAAATGTATCACCTATGTCAAATAAGGTTGTAAAGGCCTTGAGGTTCCTTGTAACTATCAGGAAAAGCTCCTGGTACTTCTTCAGGAGATTCAATGGGAATCCATGATTTTATTTGACAGATAAAAATTAGGAACTCCAGAGATCAGAACTTCTGAGTTGCTTGTTTGCATCATCATTGCTTGATGTATATTATACACCATTGTTGTGTAGCTTCTATGGAATAAGGTGGTGCACCCAAAGTACTTAAAATCCACATCTATCTCCATATCTCCAAGATATATCAGAGAGCTAGGCCAAGGTTGGACAGTCAGAGGGACACAGGAGACAGCACTGGTCAGTGGGAGGGACCCAGGAAGATGAGCAGATGTCACTTTTTGATGGGCAGTATAGCCAAGGGGTGAGGAGGGATTTGAAGGAAGAAAAGGGCAGCTTTCAACAAGAGTTTCCAAACAGCACCTTCCAAACATGAGCGTCACAGGAAAAAAGATGAAGATGTCTGTTGGAAATGGATAAAGGAGGATGATGCCCTTCTGGCTGAGAGAGTTTTGTGGAAATTAGCACTATGGATGTAGGGTGATGAGTGTTCTGGAAAAAATAATGTGTGTGCAAAATTAGTTCTATAAAGAGCCTGTGAGGTGCCTAAGGGGCCACAGAAGTTAATGGGAGCTGAGCAAAATGGGCTTGGGCTCAGAGCCCAGAGAGGTGTAAGTGAGGTGAACAGCACCTCATGGTTTCCAGAGAAGTTTGAGTACAGATCTTGGCATGGACCTCTCCTGTAAATTGCATTTTTGGTGAACTGGTCTGAAATTCTTGGTCTGAAAATCAAGAGGCAAATCTGAGACAGGTAGGGGCAAAATAAGAGAAACCCCCAAACAACTCAAACCAAACAACAATCCTCCAGTCATTACTACTGAGTTTTTAACTACTAGATGCCCCCTGTGACTTTGGTTCTGTAAAACTTCTCACCCTGCAATTTATTGACTGGACAAGTGCCCTACCTAGAACTGCTGAACTGCTGAGCACAGCAGGCATCTCATGCATGATTTTTCTTTTCTTGAGACATCTGTTTTCATTGTTATTTTATGTGTGCTTTTGTCTGTAACCCAGCTATTTCTGTAGGGTTGCAGGGAAAGGAAGTGAAAGGGACGGAGCACTAATATCCGTGCTCCTGGTTTTACAACAGTACATAAAACATCAGGAGGATGGGAATGTAAGGGATCCTGGCTGACTGAAGGGATGTAGACTCCTTCCCGCTTGTGTTCATGACTTTGGACCTGTCACCAGTCAGGAGTGGCTGAAGGTTTCTTCTGGAAGGCTCTTGAACGTGCTGTTCAGGATGCTCTGGTGGCTCTTTCCACTCTTCATGGTGCTGTGTGTTTCATGGAAGCCTCTGCACAAGCCATGGCTGGAACCACCACGTCATCTCTCACTATTATAACATGACAGAGTAAGGAACAGAGTTCTTCTGTCAGGCTGAACCTTCTAGACAGCAATGGACATGTTGTGAGAGCAACGTGGCTGCTCCTGCCTCTTCTGTGCATCAGGTTTTGAGGGGATAAGAATCAATCCTTCTTCTCCAGAACTGGTCTCCTGCCACAACTGAAATCACAGAGCAATTTTAGCTTTAGAGAAGGGAAAGAAATACAGAAGAAAAACTAGGCTTTATGCCTTGCATGTCCTAAGTTCAGGCTTGAGCAATATGAAATACCAGGGTTATGTTGTTGGTGAGCAATATTATTTCCTGTAGAGATTTCTTGTTTCTTTGTTTTGAGTTTTTTTTTTTTAAATACATTTCTTATGCTTCTGCTGGTGGCCAGCAACTGCAGTAGCTGAACAGAAGAGTAGGGGGGAAAGATCAGTGTTTATCTGGAGAATAGCTGCAGTAACAGCTTGGAGCTTGGCTGGCTGAGTGAGAGAACCCCATGCTGGAATGAAAATCCTTTCAGCCTTGGCATGTGATAACTTTTTTTTGTGTTTAATTTCTTTATTTTAAGGCTGCATTGAACCAAAACTGCAGTAATCCATCTTACTCCTTGTTCAGGCTTCTGCCAATAATTATGTAAATAACAGATCACAGTTAATTATTTGTTTCATAGCTTCCTATTTTCTCTATTTGTATTAGTAACATGTCATTATTGTCTTGGAATACAGCTCTGTGTTCTTGGCAACATGGAAAACAACAAAAATGGGTGAACTGACAGTGGCAACAGGACCCATGTCTGTGTGAAGTCTGCAGGGCCTGAATTAAACCTGCCTGAAGGTTGACTCTGATTCCCATGGCTGTCCTGGGATTTGCTGATCTGTGCTCTCTGCATATTCTCATTTCAGAGAAGCAATCCTTCAGGAGGGTTTGCCAACAAAGCAGTATAGATCAGAAAGGGGAGGGGGTGGGGGTCTTGCCCTGTTGTTGATTTGCAATTTCACTTCTGCCTGTCATGTTTGCATTTCATGATTTGTGCCAGTGTGGTGGTGATGACCTTGGAAGTTTTGCTTTTAATCCTGGCTTAGGCAGCTTCTTTAGTACAGCTTTCCTACCAGGTGGGCACTTCACAAATCACTGTGTGCTCTTGCTCTGTTCCTCTTCAGTGGGACTTCTCATTTGAAAATGGGAGACTATGACAGGATTTCTTTTCTAATAGTTTTGCATAAGATGCTGTATTCTCATTTTCACCTTGCCTTCAGTGTTGGGTGTTTTCTTCCAACAGACTGGTGCTTGTAAACTTTGCCCCAGCCAGACCCACTGGGGCTTGGCTGTCCCAAGCTGTAGGATGTAAATAATTTGATGTGACATCAGCTGACCAAGTGCCACTGCTGTCCAGGCTTTAGTCCCTGAGCAGGTTGGTGGATGAAATGTTGCTTATGGGATGCTGAATCAGAGCTGCTTAAGCACTTTGGGCCAGGCACTAATTTTGTGCAGTTTCAGGCATGCTCTCAGTGCTAAATAATAATTAATACAGAATTGCAACACTATTAATAAATACCAACTGTGCAAACTATGCAATAAGGAGAAATTATTTCTATTGCACCAGTGTGGCTCATAAAGAGGGGTCATTGCCTGTGTTGGTGTGCTGAGCCATTAGAACTCAAATTCTGCTGCAGTTATACCAGTGTTAAAACATTTCTAATAGTCTTGTTATTTCCGTCTAGCAGCCAGAAATGCTGACTAACTTTCAGGATAACAATCTTTTATATATTCAGGAAACAAAATACCCAAGGGCCACTGGTGACTGACAGCTACAGTGCTCTGATTAAAACTGACAGTTCCTGATCAGCTCCATCTTGGATGTGTTAGTTCCTTTTCTCATGGGGAAGAGAAGACAGAGGACAAAAATTATTTAATGTAATAGTATTAGGATATGAAACTTTTTTTTCCTTTGCAATTTTTTAGGAATTTGTAACTCAAAAATACCAAACAAAGTACCTGAGTAATAGTGCTTGGAAGGGCAAACATTAATCTCTCCATGATGACTTTCCTATAACAAGGTACAGAAAATGCCAAGTGTTAGCTTCTAGTCATTGATTTTTGACTATAAGAACAATGTGCTGAGGTTCCCAAGCCTCTGATGATCAGTTAATATGTGGTGTTTGCCTGTTTTATTCCCAACTGATATTAAGAAAAGGAAGTGGTTTTTTTCCCTCTAAATGAGAGAAATCATGGTGCTTTTGTATCTGCACTTACATACAGACTGCCCAAGCAATTACTCAATCCCTAATGAAAAACCTTGAGTCACTGGTCAGAACATGAGGTTGTTGGGAGCCACTGGTGCCCCACACATTGGCACTCCTGCTCTTCTTGCCTTTCCAACAGCATTTCTCAGTCGTTGAACAAATATCCAACTTTATTTCCTTTACCTCTGTGCTTATTTCATCTCCTTTTTACATGTATAGAGATGCTGGATGCTCAGGAGCAGTTAGCAACACTTCCCCAGCATGTGTTGCTGTGTGCTTTTCTGCTCTGGGCTGTACCTTGAACTGTACAGAAGTGCTGCAAAAGCAATCAAATTAATGAATTCTCTTGCCTACTTAATTAGAGCAGGGTCCTGGTGGGTCTGCTAAAGTTTAGGGTCACTTGCTACTTCCTTCATGAAACATATATTTTTAAGTAGTCAAAATTTTCACCTCTTACATGTTGGCAATTCCAGCTGGGCATAAATAAATGTTGCTCAGTTACTTTGTAAGCTGGGACCAGTTTTGGAAGGTTGTGCACTGTTTGATATGTGCTTTAACACCTAGACCTGCCATGATTTAAGTTTTGGGGAGTGCTCTTAAGCTGCTGTAGTTGGGGGCATCAGAGAAGGGGCACTCCTAGAAGCTAAAACATTTTTCAAGTCAAGTTAAAATTATGTTTGTTCTTAAAGGTGTATTGAGATGCATGTGGTATTAAGGCACATTTTTGTCAGCTATTTAAGGTGAAGTGGGAGTACTTTAGTTACTACAAAGCTACCAAAATTTTCAAGTTTTTAAGCAGTCAATCAAGAGAGTTGCAACAGTTGCTGGAGAAGAGAGAGGTAAATCACTTTTGGTCTGCATTTCATTGTGCTTTTTAAACTTCTGTCTGGAAGTGGCCAAAATTAGTAATGCTTCTGTAGTCATATTGTGTTCAAAAATATGTAATGGTTTAAATGTCAAACTGCACCTTATTGCAAGCTTACATTTGCCTCTCAAGTGGGCATTTAAATCACTTGCATTGCTGAAAGCCACTTAACAAGAATAAATTGGAAGTGGAGCTGATGTTTGAATAAAACCAGAAGTTATGTGAGTGGCTGGAGAAAGGTCTCTGTAAGCACATGCAATAAAATCTGAATCAGGATTTAACATTTTTTATTTAAATATTTAGTCAAGCTCTATTATACCACCCCATCTCATTTTCTAAGTGAATGGAAAATACGTTCATCACCATTTAGAAATTACTGGGCTTTGTATCCTGATGATGTTTGGTTTTATTTACTCAGACTTGTGCAATTGAAGCACAAACCACTTCAGTCCTGAGTGGGAGAGATTTCCTGGGCCATTGCTACCTGCAGAAGAGCTTTGTGTGTACAGCATGAGCCCAGCAGTGGGAGAGCTGGGATTGTCCAGGCAGTCATAGATGATCTGCCAGTGGTCTCTGTCCAGAGACTGCCAGAAAACAACAGGCAGGCTCAGCCATGGTGTGGACACCACTAGTTAGCAGATTTGTATCACTGATCTGATAATTAAGATGTTTGTAAATTCTATTAATCAGCCATTTGGCTGGCAAGACCTCTATTTTTCAATGCTCCAGTTCTCTTTGTAGATTAAAACAAATGCATAAAATTTTTTGCTTTAATGAAGGAGGCTGCTAAGAAGAAAATGTATTGTTATTAATTATTTTATTTTATTTTATTTTATTTTATTTTATTTTATTTTATTTTATTTTATTTTATTTTATTTTATTTTATTTTATTTTATTTTATTTTATTTTATTCTCCACTGTTTCCAGATGTTTCTTTTATTCTGCAGGAACAAGGTTTTGGTGGTTGTTTTTGATCAATGCCTTTGACATAATATGGAAGATCCCTGTTTGCAGCTTCAAACATGTGGACTCTAGTTGCCTCTGCTAGTATTGAGTCATCAAGACAGGAGAACAAAAATAAAGATCTTATAGTCATGCAGGAAGTTTCTATTTAAAAAAAAAGTTTGTAAGTATGGTGTTTCTAAAATATATTGGCTCCCTTGTAATTACACACTTTAGATATTAATACATATAATTACGAAAGTATAATTAGACTCTGGTAGGTAATGTCATAACAATTTTAAGGTAGATTTTAAAATATCTTGTATCTAAAATATCCCAACAAGAACAATTTTTCTTGTTTTGTGATATTCTTGGGCTTAGTCTGGAGGACCTGATTCTAGACTCCAGGGTTTTTGCTTTAGATTTTTTTCCTTTTAACCCAGAATTCAGTAGAAACTGAATTGTTTTGTCTTTTAAAGGAACAGTCCCAGGGTTCTTCTGTAAGATTTCAGGGCTAGAGGGAAGCAAGAGCACACTTTGGATAATTTTAGGTTAGGATTATCTTACAAAAGAGTCTCTTGGCAGTTCTTAAAAAGCCAGGTAATGAAAGACTTGGTTGGTGGAAAGGTGGAAGAATGAAGCACATACAAGTGTTAGGGACCAAGTGTCACAGTGTGTGAGGGATGTTCACACAGCAACTCCAGACCCTCCTGCTCTGTGACCTGTTTCTTTTATCAGATCCGTTTCCCTTTAAATCCAGAATAGCATCTTTCCAGTCCAAATTGCTATGCAGCATGTGGTTTGCTGAGGGGAAAGCAAGGCATTTCTTGTCTCCCAGAGGCTCGTGCCGTGTCAGCTGTCTGGTGCCCCTGTAATTTCACGGGGATCCTGCTCAGAGCCCTGTGCTGAGACCGCAGCTGCGGGCACCCAGCACCTTCCCCAGGGTGCCCAGAGGGTCCTGGCTCCTGCCTCTGCTTCCCTTCCCTCCCTCCCCCCGGCTCTCACTTCGGGTAATCAAATTAAGCAGCGGCAGCAGCCACAGCAGAGAAGAGCAGCTCTGTTTGAAGCTGTCCCTCCAGAATGTGCACACAGATTTCATAGCTTGCACCTGCCGTGTCTGGCTGCTGCTGTGACCTCCCGTGCCAGCAGCCTGTCCTGATGAGCGTTCCCTGTTCCTTCCATCCCAATTAATAGTTTTAAGGACAATTAATTCCTTGCCAGCCTTCTAAAGCTTGTCTTTGTCCATAAACACTCTGCATTATCTTTGTGAGGGTCCAGTAGAAGAGTGCTTTCAGATCATATAATGAAAGCCAGAGCAGGCAGTGTTAGGAGGTTTGTGTTAAACACATAAAGGCAGCACTTGCTGGGCAGTGATAGCTGTGTGAGGATGCTGTGTCATTCGAGCTGGAGCAGTCACTCATGCAACACTGCAGACTTCTCTTTGAAACCCTTTGTAGGTCGGTAAAGCCTTTCTTGCTGTTTCTATTGAGCTCCTTGGGCGTTGTGCCCTCCCTGCAGTACAAGGCTGCTGCCCTTTCCCTGTGCAGGACCCTGTGCCAGCCACAGCAGCTGCTGTCTGGGCAAGGTGGAGATGCAGCAGCACATGAGTGTGGAGCAGGCAGCAGGCTGTGAGATTTGCCAGGGCTGCATAAGTCCTTCCTCTGTGCTCTTCACTGCCTGATGAGCTCCTTGGAGTCAAACCAGTCCAAAACCAGTCCAAAACCACTGCCTCCATCACTACCTACAGGGTATTTCCTTATGTCACAAAGCCATCTCATTGAAATATTTTATGTTTCAAAGTACTGACTTGTTTATATCCAGAGTTCTTTGGTTCCCTACAGATCTGTATCCACTCTCTACCACTGAAGACCAGTGAGACAGGATAAGCACAGAGGATGTTTATAAGAGCCCTGCTTAGACTAAGCACTAAATGGTGGTGTTTGGCTTCCTTTGGAGTTCATTGCTGCAGCTCCCCCTCTAAGGATAACTTTTCATGTGATGGATAATTTTCATTTGTGCAGCAGATGATGCACATCCCATGAGTGAGTGTTACAGGTAGCAGTACACATGGAAGGGTGGCTCTCTGCTGGAATTGGAGAACTGAACAGGGTGCAGCCTCCCTTGTTGATTCTGTTGTTGCATTGTTAAAAACATGATAGTCCTTTTTAGCTGCTCAGTCTCTCCCATTGGTAATTGCTAAATGTAGTTGCTTATGTACAAGCAAGCTCAAACAATGGAAAATATATGAAATATGAACCCTTTCTTTGTGCTGGGGTGGGAACATTTATCTTGCTGTAGTGAGGAATGTTCACCTCACATTTCCGAACATTGTGTTCAGCAGATGAGCTGTTTCCTCCTTCTCCTTCAGGTTTTGGTCTCTCCATTGGGGACAGGGCTGAGGCCATGCTTAGATGGGCTGTTAGAGTAATTATCCAAGTGAACAACCATGGCTTTAAAGATGCTGTTGTGTGATTTTATTGTTATTGAGTGGAATGGGTGGAAATTGGCTTGGTTCTTGTTTTGTTTTTCTATAGTTCAGTCTATTGACATGTAGATGAGTGAGAGTCACATCGGGAAAGAGCTGCCTTTTGACTCTAGTAGTGTCCCCAGTTGGGAGAAGACTGAAGAATGCAAGTAAACCTAAAAAAAAAAAAATCCCAGCCAGCCTCCAGTCAAGCAGCATGTTTGCAAAGATAATGGAAATTTTTATGTGGCTACTGAATTTTATCTTTGCTGGGTGATTCTGTCACTGTTAAATGACTGAGAGAAACCTCCTTGTACAGGCATGGGCATAATTTTGCACGTGCTAAGATAAAGAGAGTAAATAATGGAGAAACATTGTTCTTAAACAGTCTCAGCCCAATTTCATGGAAACTCTAGCAACAAAATAAATACAAACCCTCTTTTTATTTTGAAAAAAAAAAAGCTCTTAAAATAGGGATGAGGTTAAAAGGAGACTGTGTCTAATTTTGTTAGCGTTGTGGTCCTAATTTGTTGCTTCTGGTGACTTGAATTCCTCACAAATTGCTGGTTTGTCTGCAGATCTGTAATTCCCGCATGCTGTAATTTTGCCTTTAGAAATGTTGGCCATGGGCATCTCTCTCTTTCTGAGCTGGAATTTTGAACACTTTAAACTCTTCAGCATAGTTTCTCTCTGTTTGGTGGAAGTGGAGGCTCCTGCCTTGCAGGGAGGGTGAGCAGCTCTGGGTTTGCTGGGACAGAAGGCCGTGGGAAGGCAGTGAAGAAGAGCAGGGATGCAGGAGGTGCCTGCTGTGAGTATGGAGGCAGCAGCTGGGTTGTGTGTTAGCTGTGAATTTGTACCCTTTGGAAAGCAGTGCAACCATCCAGCAGAAGGGTGTGCTGGAGAAACAGGCTGTCCTCTGCTGCAATACTTCAATATGTGAGATCAAGATACGTGGGAACAATTCTGAGGCATTTGTTATGGAAAATCCAAGAATTTTCCAAATAATGTGCCCTGCTCTTTAATTCCTGTCAGCTGCTGGAAGGATCAGCTATTGCTATGAGCCTTTGGCTGGTTTGAAATCATTAGCTACATGCTTTGAGGTTCAGCTAACACCCAGTCTCTATTTTATGCCATATGTTTAACTGTTATGTTGTAAACTGAAAGAATAAAATGAATAATTTTTTATCAAATCTTAGAATTTGAAATGCTGAGATGAAAGGATAGATGTATATGAGTTGCACTTTGATCTGGTTTTCATCATTTCAGTTGGGTTTCATCTTGGTTTTGTTGAGGTGTTTTGTTTTGGGTTTGTTGTTTTGGGTTTTTTTGGGGTTTTTTGGATTTTTTTGTTTGGTTTTTTTTTGGGTTTTTTTGTGGGTTTTTTTTTTGTTTTTTTTTTTTTTTTTTTTTTGTTGTTGTTGTTGTTGTTGTTGTTGTTGTTGTTGTTGGGCTTGGGGTTTTTAGAGTCCAAAGAAATTTAACCTTACTCTTTGTTGTTTGTTTTTTACATCAGTTTTATCCTCTTGGCATCTCCTGTTGTTATGGATCCTTAGTATGGATCTCTCAAGTAAGAGGACATGACAAGTAAATGCAATTAACCAACTATTCAGATCTTCAGGGGCTTATGAGGTAACTGAAGCTGTGGATGGAGCTCAGTCTCAAAGTAGAAAGATACTTTCAGCTCTTGGTATTTTTACTTTTCTGCTCAGCTCTACAATTTACTGAAGTCTTGATGCATACTAAAGTAATCATGGATGCGTCTTGAATCTGAAATGCCCGGGGAAGGTTTTGGTTATTCAGTAATTATGTGTCCATCCACACAGGAACTGCAGTTAAGGGCTGGTTGTGTCAGGAGCTCTGCTTAGCACACAGGTCACCTGTGCCATGGCTATAGGCATGGATTCCTTCACTGGCTTTGCCTTACCTCACTCTCTCTGTCTTTGACAGGCTCAATGATAAGGCTGACCATCTTTATCTACTCCTCCACAAATTAATGGGGTTTTATGTTGATTAATATGAAGCAGGATATGGGCCTGCAGTGTTCTCTTGTTGCAGGGATAGAGAGAAGGCAAAACCACATGCTGGAATTTCATGAAAGGAGAGTGTTAATTTAAGCAAAATGCTTTAGTTGATAGGCTGCAAGCATCTATTTTTCAAATGTGCTGTGAAATGTTGGTAGTGGGTTTCTATAAAGGCATTTAATTGTGAAAGAGGAATATTTATTTTGGGTTGAAAAGTTTCAGAAAGGAAAGGATATACATATCTTGATCAAAGTTGAGTAATGCCAAGTTTGTAAAGAAAATAGCTGGGGTCTCTTCACGTGTGAATACAGGACAATTGCAGAGTGTTTATATTGTACAATTGAGATCTAGATTTTACTACTTTATTTTCTTGTGTTACAATAAGTGGATGAAGGGACAGAGAGCTCAAGCTTGGTTTTGGGCACTGCCATGAAGTGTTGCTGTCTGTATTACCAGAGAGCCCACAGGTCAGATCCTACTGCAGAAGTCTCTGCTCTTCAGCTGCTGCATGCTGGCAGTGGTGCTGGCAGCAGGACAGCAAGGATGAAAAGGACAGAGGGGAGGCTCAGTCACATCAGGGTCCTTCAGCAGGCACACATGGAGTACACAGGTGGCCCTTCTTTCAGGGAGACCATTCCTCACACCTGCTCTATGCCCTGGGATAACTAAGCACAGCCACTCTAGCACAGCAAGGCTCTCTGGCGCATAAAAACTCCTCAAAATAATCAGCATTCACTGTGGCCCTGTAACTTAGCTGTTTATCATTTATATTGTAGTGTTGGTGATGATGCCCATGTCTGCCTTGTGCTTGGAAACTGGGAACAACAACCAGGAGGAGTCAATCCTGAAATGACTTCTCACAGAAATGGAGGGATCTGTCATCTACCTGCTCCTGTTGTTTCCAGGCTGCTAGAAAAGCACTGCTGCTCACCTCCTGTTATTTGGCAGGGCCTTCCAGTGCTCTTGCAAATGAATAGGCACTTAATTTGTGAATGAGCTGACTTGCATGCCTAATTTCCTTTCACACCTCTTGTTTTCAGCTGATGGAAGTGTGCATTAAAACAGGAAGCTTTCCCTGCTTATTCTGTGAGTGTGAGTGTATATGTGAAAGGGAGAAAGAGGGCAAGGGCTGTAAGTAGAAATATGTCAATAGAGGGCTTTTAAGTACCTGTACTGTGACAGAAATTGATTTGTTTCAGAACTTATCAGTTGGTATAAAGGACTTGAAGAGGAAATTGATACAACTCAGAGCACTCTAGGAGGCTCTGGAACCAGCCTGTATCTAGCTGGAGCAATAGAGGTGAGGATTAGGACATGCTTCAGCTGGAATAATGTATTGGGTCATTTCTGAAGGCTTTCTGGACTACAGTATACAACATAAGGCAAATCAGTAATTGTTTTCTTCAGGGAGGGGAAAGTAATGCAATAACATCCATCCCCTTTTCTCTTCCCTTTCCCTTCCAGGTGATTTTGCTCCCTCTCTGCTCTGGGCATGGCCACACAAGTAGTTGCTTTGGCAGGTGACTTGGGGAGCAGCAGTAAGAGGATCAGGGCAGGGCAGGTTTCTGGGAATAAGCAGCTGATAAGCAAAGTACTGGGACATTGTGCTGATCGGATAAGAAAGATTAGGCAATTAAATTTTTGTGGGGGCAAAACCCCAGACAACATCCTTAAGGCATGGTAGGATTTTGTTAACAAAGCAAAAGGCAGAGGATTTTATTTACTTATAGCTCAATGGACGTAGAGTTTGTTTTGCAGCTGTTACATTATAAAAAAGAGCCTTGAGTTGATCAGCATAGAATCATAGATTCCTTTAGGTTGGGAAAAATCTCCAAGATCGAGTTCAACCATTCCCCAGCACTGCCAAGGCCCCCTCTGCCCCATGTCCCCAGGTGCTACATCCTCACATCTGTTAAACCCCTCCAGGGATGGTGACTCCAGCACTGCCCTGGGCAGCTGTGCCAGGGCTGGACAACACTTTCAGTGAAGGCATTTCCTGATATCCAACCTAAACCTCTGGATACCTGTCAGAGGGACAGAAATTATGCATTGTTTTCTTGTATTCTCCTTTCATTTGTGTCTGTATTAATCTGTGGGCTTGTTTTATGTCTGAGCAAGATTTTTGTGTCAGGAATCATCATTTTTATGTTTGCAAAAAAAGAAAAGATATGGTGTTGATGTCTGATGGAAATTTACACCCTACAGATAATAATTGCCACAACTGTGGCCACTATAATGAGTAGACCTTTCAATTTTGCTATAAAACTTAGAGATAAATAGCTTTTTGATGTGACAGATTTGTATTCTGGATTTGGAGCCTGTTTTTTTCCTGTTTCGGGGATTTTTTGTACAACCATGTGGGTTTGTAGAGCTTAGTCTTAAGCATTCAGTAACAGCTGTTTTAAAGAGAATGCCAAATGTCACAGGAGATGGCGTTTCTTAAATCCTACTTCTCTAAAAATTTGGGATGATTCTGTAAGTGTTTCCTTGGAAAGCCATGGCATGAGGCAGAGCGTGTGCTGCTGTCAGATGGAAACTAAAACACAACAAATGTTTGCTGGTGACTCAGGAAAAATTTGCCTTGGGTGGAACTTCTGTGAAGCTTCTGCTTTCCTTGCTGAAGTAGGAAGGTTTCTCAGTGAATTACAGAATTGTTTCGATTGGAAAAGACCTTTAAGATCAAGTCTAACAGTATTCCCAGCACTGGGAAGTGTCCCCAAGTCCCACATCTACACATTACTCCATCTGCCTTTATTAACCTCCTTCCTCCAGTTCTACTTTCAAAGTCATTTTACATGAGTTGGCTCATTTTCCTAAAATTTGCTGTAAAAATAAGTACTTAAAAATTATATAAGCATGAAGTTTACTAGAAAATATGTAGCAGGGAATCAAGAAATCTTTGCATATGTTTAAATAGTGTTTGCAGTGTGACTGCCATTAGGCTTAGACTATTTTGTTGATGCTGTTGCTCCACCACAGCAGAAATCTCATTCCAGCTGTGTATGTGAAGGGTGTAAATATCAGAACTAGCAATTTTCTTCAAGCATTTTCTTTGCATTTGAATGGAGAATAGGAAAAAAAAAAGCATCCGATCTGACAAGCAAACCTGATGATAGCTCCAGGAAAGCAGTTTTTGTTTTGGTTTTCAAAGCAATTTCTGTAGTTTTTCTCCACTTCTCTATTGCACCATTTAGCTGAATGGTGATATATTCTGCCTCCAGCACACAGCAGGAACCTTATGTCTATAGATGTTTTATGCAGTCTTTTCTTTTTGCAGTATCCTAGGGTGGTGTGCTTGAAGTGAATAATTTTTTCTTCCCTCTCCCCAAAAATGTCATTAATAACAATATAAAAAGGAGGAGATTATACAAAAAAGAAGGTAAGAGTAGGATGGAGTGTGTCTGAATTTGATAAATGTCTTTGTAATTTCTAACACTTTAATTTTTAATATCTAATGTCTATTGTCCCTCAGTATCTGCAGTCCTCCTCTGGGCCCTTAGCATATCAGAAGAGAGGGAAGAGCAGTTTGTGACCCCACATGAGGAGATGATGTTCTCTGAAATTATAGGCCATTTAAAATGCATTCATTACAAGAGATTTCTCAGTCTCTGCCATTGAAGATATCAAGCTGTATTTTCTTACCTGTAGCAGACACTGATAGGGACACAGCTAAGTCAAGAAAGAAACTGAAAGTTCAGGGTTGGAAAAGGTTGTGAGTGTGTTTTTAAATAATAGCCATATAAAAGTCAAACTGCTGGAAGTTTCTGTCAACAGAAGGAAAAACTGCTCTATTTGGTTTCAGTTTCAGTGTGCAAGGAGCAGCTCTGATTCCTCAGTGTCAGTTCCATCACAAAGTGGGAGCAAAATGAGCAGGAGACAAAACAAGAATGAAATCCATTGCATGGGAATTTGAGTTGGCATGAAAGGTTTCTTCATTTTGGGAGGAGCAGCCCAGATTCCTAGTAGCAGGGAAAGAAAAAAAAGTTAAACTGATTTAGGATATAATTTTTCTGAATATATAATATATATCCCACAGTCCTAGTAAATATAGGATTTTAGGATTTGATTATACATACATGTAGAAATTTTTCTTGGTTAAAACAGTGTCTGGAGGAAAGATGAACTCTTTCCCAGCCCAACTTCTGCACTGAATAAATGGGTGACTGTGATCCTTCTGGCTACTAGCAGGTACATATATTAAGGGGCTGATAATTTTCCATGTGTTTGCTACATCTTGGATTTCATGCAACAAGTGCAGCACTGTGATAAGTATTTAAAAGCACTAGATGCATGCTGGCACTTCTCCAACCATTTCTGTTCTCTGTCCAACTTTTCCAGATCAACCAGCTATATGACAGGTCCTCAAAACTGCATCAATTTCCTTGAGGATCACCAGGTGCCCTCCAAGAATGCCATGGGTATTTCAAGTGAGGTGTTAATAAGACTCATTTCCTAGGCAGATTGCTGTTCCATGTTTATATATGCATTAGCACAAATTATTCTCCCCTTGGTAACTTCTAGTTTTCTATACATATTTTTTGATCCTTATTAAATTTAAGTCCATGGTTGGGGATTGCAGGAGTCTGAAGAAGTATGAACAAGATTTTCAAGGTGATCTACTTGTGAGTTTGTGTTCCTTATTAGCATTGCTGTAATAAATGAACAGGTGCCTCATAGAATGAGAAGTAGCACAAAGAGCAGTTTTTCATTTTTCTAAGATTGCATGGCAGATAAAGAAAGCCTATTGGTTTGTTTCCTTTCCCAAACCACTTGCATTTGGTCCTTCCTCACTTCCACTTTCTCTTCCCTGCCAAACCAGGTGGAGCACGGGGAATGTGCAGCTTCTCAGTCATGCACAAAGCACTTCCAGGCTTGCCAGAGAGAGGAAGAAATTGGATGACATAGATGGAATTCTCTTTTGTTTGATTTCCTTCCTCTCATTGCTGCTGTCATGAACATGTGAAAATTACCTCTAGCAAAACACTTAAGCTGAGATATAATCTGCCAAGGGAATTTGGGCATACAGTATCTGCTTAAAATAACAATAAATTAGACAGTTGGATGCCTTATTCTCAGTGCAGCTTTGAAAGTCTCTGGCTTTAAGTGTAATTACAAATAAGATTTAAACAATGTCATTATTTATACAAGCTCGCTATGAGTCATGAATTACATCTTTCTAAATTAATAAAAAGATTAATTTTCTCTTGTTTTCATTTCCATCATCCCCAATACCTTGCGGGGAGAGCTTACAGAATAAACTGCTTCTGGGGCCCCGGCTGAACAAACCATTGCAGCGTGGAGGCTGCTGAGGAATGCTGCACTCCCTTGGTACAGTGCATCCTTCCTGGGGGCACCTGGGTGCCTGTTCAGACCTGCACACCTATCTGCTGGCTCTGGCTTGGACTGACTTGAAAGCACCCTCACTAGCTTGGCTTTGGCCTGTTTGAAAACAGCTTTTTGTGCTGGGGCAGCTCACCTGTCTATCTTGTCAGGTCCCCGTGGATTTTCCTGCCGCCCATATGTGCTCAAACATGTTCAGTGGGACCTGTAGCTGCACCATGGTGTGTTCTGCTCTCCTCTCCAGGGCAAACTCCTCACTCACCACAGAGGGACAGATGTGAGCAGGGGTCAGCAGGTGCTCTACAGCCCAGCAAACTTGGAGCCAGGCGTGATTCCAGCCAGTGTCAGGAGCAGGATAAAGTCTGTGGGACATGCCACACTTAGGCAAGATCTTAAGCCTGCTCTCCACCTCCAACATGCATGCCCCACAGCAGAATGCTTGACACAGTTTCTTATATCCAACAATCACTTTATCTGATGGTATCAATCTCAGTGCTCAGAGTTTGCAATACTTCCTCAATCCTCATTTACTGTAACTTTACTGACCACACAAGCATTTTGCAATACTGTGCATTGCCTTCAATACCTAGACAGTATTGAGGCTGGTTTTCCCTTTCAGATTGGCTCTACTTTTATTTCCTCCCCTCTATATTATGCAACATTCTAATGGGCATATAACTCGGGTGCTTTATTTTCTGTTTAATGTCTAACTCAAGAATAAATGAACAAAAGGATTGGTGTGTTTCCTGAATCAAGTGCCTTTGATACCAGTGACTGAAGTGCAGGACGTGTGTGGATTACTGACTGCCCAGATTTAGGACTGAGTTACCTTTTACTTTTGAAATGGATTTTTTCTTTTTCTTTTCTCAGTGAGAAAGGATGTCCACAGGATACCAACATGCTTCTTCATCAAAGCTCTGCCTTTTGTGTTCCATTTGGTGGCTAAGCATATTCCTCCTGACCCCATCTCTTCAGCTGTTTAGGTATTCCTGTGCAAAAGAAGGGTGTGGGTAGGCAGTGAAAGATTCTGTTGGCTTTTTTTATTTATATTATTTATAAATATATGATTTATATGTATAATATATTTATTATTTATATTTATTTTTATTTATTTCTGTTTGCTTTTATTTTTATTTGTTAGTCCCTTAAGTGCAGCACCTTGGATTGATCTTGATTCTCTCTGAAGATTAACAGCTTTCTACTTCTTACATAACATCCTGAGATAAGGAATGGGAGTTAGGGACTACCCCAAAAGCCAACCACCACGGAAGTTCTGTGGTGTTTCATCTTACTAAATGACTGACAGTGTTGATTAACAGAAGAGAGTTGTAAGAGACAAGGGATAATGCACACATTTCCAAGTTTACAGATGCAGTGGGATAATACTGCTTCTGTATGGAGAGGAGGAGCTGCTATGGCAGACTCTGGACCTGTCATGCAGATGGCTGTCCTGAAACAGGACACTGTGGGAGAGAATGTGGAATAGAAAATAAAAGAACTTCATCAATTCCAGTAAATGGAGACATGAATTGCAATGGAAGCAGTTTCTTTTAAACAGAGAGTGTTTTGTAAGTTGGACTTTCTCTGGATTACTCATTATTCTCCTCATCCCTAGCTGTTTTAATCCATTGGCTGTTTTGACCACACTTGAAGGAATACAGTACTGCTGGAGGTTTCATGGACATTTGGAGTCCAGGAAAGGAGGGAATCCTGTAACATGAGCTTAATGTTTGAGATGTGAGAGAAACTACAAAGGCAAAAGATTTTGAATATCCGCCACTTCTGAAAAAGCTTGGAGGTTGCTGTCTCAAACATAAAGCCATAGAAAAATAGGGATCATTAGCTCCACTTTTAGGAAATAACCATTTGCTATAAACTTGCTGTGAACTGGCTTGTGGGATCTTGCCAAGGCTTTCTTTGAAAAAGATGTGGGCTTCTCTGAGCTCTGTGCTGTGGTTAACTCCTGATCTAGTGATTAGCTGTCCTGACTCCAAGGTGCACCTGTCATTAAGGAATTAATGCACATTTCATGAGCAGAAGCTGAACAAATTAGAGCCTTTTGCTGTTTATAGTTAAGGGGTGAAACTCCTTTAGCTGTATTGCAGTGTCTGCTGAAACAAGTGGAGGCTATGTCCTTTATTTCTTCTACTGCATTGTCAATTATCACAAATTAAGGTGTAGGTGACTTGCTGACAGCAATTTTCAAAAATCTGTCTCTTGAGAAATGAAGGGTTCAATAGCACCCTATTTTTTTAAAGCGTAAAAACTTTCTATGCAAGGTGAAAGCAAGGAGTTTGTGTGTCCTGGAAAGAACGTGCAATTATTAATTTTTGCCCAGGTTCCTGTACTCAACTATTTTTTAAGCAATTCATTACTGAATACCCCAAGGGATATTTCATAAATTTGATATCACAATGAAGTTAGAGTTGGAACTGGATTTGTCACTGGATTATGTTGAATTTAAGTTTGCCATTCATTGAGGGGCTGCAGCATGTCTGGAGAAGAGCAACGGAGCTGGAGAAGGGTCTGGAGAGTGAATCATGTGAGGAATGGCTGAGAGAGCTGGGAAAGGGTCTCAGCCTGGAGAAAAGGAGGTTCAGGGGGACCTTCTTGCTCTGCACAATTCCCTGACAGGAGGGGACAGCCAGGGGAGAGTGGGGCTCTGCTCCCAGGGAAAAGGGACAGGATAAGAGGAAACAGCCTCAAGTTGCAGCAGGGGAGACTCAGCCTGGATACGAGGAGGAAATTCCCCATGGAAAGGGTGGTCAGCTGTTGGAAGGAGCTGCCCAGGGGGTGATGGAGTCCCCATCCCTGAAGGTGTCCAAGCTGGCACTTAGTGCTCTGGGCTGGGTGACATGGTGGGAATCAGGCACAGGTTGGATTCCATGGTCTGGGACATCTTTTCCATCCTCAGTGATTCTGGGATCTCTGGGATGTCCTTAGCATGCTGCAGGAGGAACAAGGTTTGATCTCTGGCAGAGGAGGAAGGCAGCTCCAGGGGAGAGCAGCCCAGGCTGAGGCTTGGGGAAATGCTTGGGTCTCTTTCTGGGCTGTGCTGCTCAGATATATCCCTGTGCCTTTCCCTGTGTCCCTTTCCCCATGTTGAAACAGACAAAGATACTACCTAAATGAGAAATGCTTGGTACTTCCTGAGACAAAATCACTGTAGAAAAGATGTTTCCATTTGCACAAATTTTTGTTAAATACCCAAGTGCTTGCTAATATAATTTTGATGTAATGTTTCCCACTATGACAATGCTCACTATGGTGTGTTTAGCCATAGGAAATGTTTCCTTTTCTTCAATCCTGGTCTTTCCTTCAAAGTGGCAGTAAACTTTTGGTTCCTTGTTTTGTTTCACAGCAGTAAAAACATAGGCAGGCCTGTCATATCACAGACAGTGGTTACTGTGAAGTCAGACCTTCAATCAAAAGCCTTTATGTCTGCAGTATCAGAAGCTCAGCAGCCTTTATCACCCACCCACCATCTACAAATAAAATGTGAACATGGAAAGTGGTTAAAATGGGTCTGCTTTACCAAGAGAGAAATAAAAGCTGGCCTAAATCAGACAGACTCTTCACTAATAACAACAACAACATCAATGTTCCTGTCTGGTTTTTATTTGGGATGTACATCTTATAATTAATCTTCCTTCTACTAATTTCCCTTTCATCTGGGGCTCTTCCAAGCACTTCATGAGAACATAATAACCAAGCCCAACTATATCTGACACACATGTTTATTGTTATTATCTTCATTAGGCTAATGCAGACTCTGAAATTCTTCATGATCAAGTAACATACCCAAGGTTAAACAGTGATGTAGTGTCAGGATTGAGAACAGAGGAGCCCTATCTCCTAATTCAGGGTTGAATTCAGGTTTTGCTCTATCATCTAGGAGTATGCATAACTGTCCTGTTACCACAGCCCTTCTCATGGAGGTCCTGTGGCATTGCAGCTTGGCAAAGTCAAAAACTCTGCTGTGAAGGGCATTTTAGCTCCAAAACTGCTGCAACTTGCACTGAATAAAGCAGTCTATTAAGAAAAAACAAACAAACAAAAAAACCAGGACAAGCCCTTTTTGTGCTGTGAGGATTTCCTGGTCTCACTGTAGCAACATGCCCACACCACTGACTCCTTGCAGTTCTGGAGAATCCTTCACTGTTCATGCTTATCTTAGTGTCTCCTATTCTCATCTGAGTACACACTCTCATGCAGGTACAAGTTTTATCCACAGATTTTTTGCTAAATCAGCTGTGGACCTATTGTAGAACGCAGCAAATTCTTTACTAGATCATTTTAAGAAGCTAGACCAATGCATTTAAATATCTTCTGTGATAACTCCAGAGCTGGTTTCTTTTCTCTAGTAGTGCTGTGGGTAAGCTGTGGGTTTCTTAACAAGCTTTTATGCCCTACACAGTTTTTTGAATACTGTGTGTTCTTACTAATTACCTGTACAAAGCCACTTGCTTTGTCAGTGAGATGAATTTAAAGATGCTTTTCTTAGAATAACTAATGGACAGTTGGACACCATACTCAGTGGTGACCTGGCACAGCTTGACCAGGACCCAGAATGAAATAAAAACACCCAGTGTGTTTCTGTGGGAGATAAAAGCATGTGAGAAGTGTCACATTGCTTTGGGCTCAGGGAAAGGTGTTTTAATCTGTGGGAGATGTTGGAGCGGGCAGTGACAGGAGGGCATTTCCACTCATACATAAATTTAAAAATGCCATGGCTAGAGCCTGAGTGGCTGCTGTAAATGCTTGTGACAGAAATCTCAAGGTGGTTCCAGGAACCAACATGGGTAGTTCAGCCCATCACCCCATTCAGCCTCATCTGTGGGAAAAACATCTGCCTCAGAGCATGTGAGGATAAAACAGGGCCTTCAGATTTATTTACATCATGCAGATAGTAGGATTCTTGCAGATCAGTGCACTTGTGATGGGAGAGTTCCTCAAATGAGCACCAGGATGGAGAGAAGGAATAGGAGGAAGGGAATGTGTGTTGGGTATGAGAAGCTGCTGTAGGGATCACAGTGCCCTCCAGATCAGGGTGGTGAGGGAACCCCAAAAGTCCTAATGGTGGTGCTCTAGAGAGAAAAGGGGGAAAAGAGGTGGATGAAAGGAAGTATTGTGTAATGGTGGCCTTGGAGCAGCTTTATCCTCCCTCTTATGAATGCAGGCTGAGAGAGTTGGGATTGTTCAGCCTGAAGAAGAGCAGGCTCAGGGGAGACCTTAGAGCCCCTTCCTGTGCCTAAAGGGGCTCCAGAAGAGCTAAAGAAGGGCTTTGGACAAGGGCCTGGATTGTACAAGGGGGAATGGCTTCCCACTGCCAGAAGGCAGGGATAGATGGGGTATTGGGAGGGAATTCCTGGCTGGGAGGGTGGGGAGACCCTGGCACAGGGTGCCCAGAGCAGCTGTGGCTGCCCCATCCCTGGAAGTGTCCAAGGCCAGGCTGAACAGGGCTTGGATCAGCCTGGGATAGTGGAAGGTGTCCCTGCCCATGGCAGGGGTTTGGAACAAGATGAGCTTTAACATCCATTCCAACCTAAACCATTCCATGATTCTTTATGCAGGGTGACAGATTCATGAACCTACCTGCCATGTTCAGCAGCAGTCTCAGGGGTGTTTAAAGCATATGCCTAAGAGTAAAGGCTATTCTGGATTACTAAAGTTAGGGTAAGTATTTTTATCTGAGTCCAAAAGCTTCTTCATCTGGAATTTTAAACAAGGTTTAGGTAGCTAATTGAAATAGTGGGGCTTTGGGTTCTTTTATAGATTTCCTGTTGTCTTAAAAGTGGGTGGCAGCACCAAGTTTGTATCTCAGTTTTATCCAGGTTTTAATCTGTGGAGGAGATACTATAGACAATTCAAGCTTTTCCTGCTTGTGCACTTAAAGCCTCATGAGCCTGTCCAGATCTAGGTCACAGAGGGAGATTTGTGTAGTGGACTTTAACATTGCACAGCCACTTGTGAAAATCAGTGTACAGGAGCACTGAAGATGTGCTGTTACACCCCTGTACTGGCATGAAGTTGATGGCAAGAGCTCTTTGTTAGCCCAGGACCATGACAGTGCATGTTTTGTTCTTTGACTGAGAAATCTGAGTCGTGCACTGCAGAAACCTGCCTGGAATTTGCCTGACGTTCCCTGATGGGGAATGCTGCTTTGCTCCTGGCTGCTGCTCTTCTGCAGATTGCTCTGCACAAGGTACCCCTGCATCTGGCATCTCCCTTGCATTTTATAAAACATTCTTTGTGGGAAAAAAGAATAGGAAGCTCCTTACAATTACATATAATATACCAGTGTGCCCTGGACAGCTTGTGATGTTCCAAAATAGCTCTGAGGCATTGCCAAGCAGAAGCAAAATGCAAATGAGAGATGAGATGCAGTCACTTGGAAGTATGTCCAATCTGAGTGCATGTTTCTACAGATTTGATAGAAATCTTTTTAACTGGAGAAATTAGCTGTCATCTGGTGTAAATCATCAGTCACTAATTACCCCCCAGTTGTTCATTCAGTCTCTTGTGTTACAGAAATGTGCATGGCTGTAGGAGAAAAGGAAGTGGGTAAAAAACCCCTCACTTGCTAGAGTGTGGAACTAGAAAACATTAACTAGACAACATTTCACCTTCACAACCTTGAAATTTGCTTTTTTTTTTTTTTTTTTTTTTTTTTTTGTTTTGTTTGTTTCTCTGATTATTTTTTTAATTTAACAGTTGGAATTGTATTTTATTATTGTGAGATAATATCAATGAGCTCCAGAGACACAGCTGCTTGTACATGGAAGTGCATATAATAGCCCAGGCTTTTTGGTGGGATTTGTGTTCCCAACCTGCCTGAAAACCTCAAATCCAACAGGTGGTGTGTCAGAAGGTGTAACAGAGCAGGCTCTCATGGCCTGTCTGAGTGAAGTGGCAGCAAAGTGCTTGTGCTTGCATGGACTTGGGTTTGGAACTGTTACCCTCATGCCATGCACACAATTAGTTCTCAGTTTAGTGCTGTTAAAATATTTGCATGTGCTTTGACTGGTTCCAAGTGATTAATACCGACCTATTTACTTAATAAAGTAGTATCAGGCATTCAGTAGAACAGGGTAATATGCTTCAAATGTATCTGGTTAAAAGATATACTTTTATAAAAGTAAAGGCATCAAACTGATTCTGAGAACAAGAGCCCAGTCATTCTGTATTATCTCTAGAACTCAAAAATGCCTCTTTCCTTTCTTGATTCTATCTAGTCAGAAAACCATGAGGTTAGAACTGTGAGGTCCACAACCACATCCATACAAAGCCAGCAAAAATCTCCAAAATCTCTCCAAAAAGAGATTTTGTAGATACTTATTTTAATTTCCTTACAATTTGTGGCTCATGCCAGTTCCCTGACTCATCGTCACCCCGGTATGGTGATAAGCCAAGTTTTCCAATAAGGAAAACAAGGGAGTAGTGAGTCACTGACTGAATTCATATGCATTTGATTTGCTCTATCATTATCCATACTGGTTTTATTTATTTTAATTAGTTCATATACAAAGTCTCTGAGATACGTTTCACTGCATGAATTAGCTCAACTTGTTAGTCTTGTCTAAAGATTAGAAAGGCAGAAGACAAGTAGAGCTTTTGGTGTCAGGCCTAATATTTTCTGCTACAGAGTCCACGAGGAGAATGTGAATTGGGGAGTATCTGAATTTTCTGAGATTTGAATAATTGAAATAATAACATTATTTTTGAGGCTCTCCTCTTTGATGTGAAAATCTGGCAAGGCTGCTTCTTATATCTGAAATGTCCCAAGAGTAGTTTTTTCCTCTGGTAAAGATTGTGTTTCACTCTCTGTTTGCATGAGATAAAAAACCCCAGAAATTGGGTCTAAACTGAGTCCTGAGCTAGAGATGCTGGGTGTGAGAGAAAGCTCTGGCCAGCATTGTCTGAAAGCTGTTAATGATTCCTATCCTTTCAGGTGACTAATATAAACCTCAGCTACTCCTTCAGTTTCTGTTGGTTTTTCAGACTTGTAAGAGCTTCTGATTTTTCCCATTCCACATAAAGGAACTGTTCCAAGTGTCAATGAATAAGATTGGTTTTAAGTTCAGGTCTAGATGCCAATTCATTTTAGTCTGTCCTTTGAGCCAAATCCTGTCACTTATCTCTAATTGAAGTCTTCCCTTGGCTTGCAGGAGCTGCCAGGATGATTAAGATAGGCTAAGCAGGAGTCTGCAAGTGAGATGAGGCAGGAGTGAAATTAGGGATCTCCTTGCAGGGAGCTGTGTCCCAGGTGGAGAGGAGAGTGAAGTGATACTGAGCTTCTCCTCAGATTTGGCCCATGTCATTTTTAAGTCTTACTGCTGAGAGCTGTTGCAATGGGTCATAAATGGAAAATCATCAATGTTTTGGAATTTATTCCAGCTCTTGGTTTCGTGCTGGCCAAATATCCCATGCTCCCTATTTGACAAGGACATCCTTCCCAGCCATAGTCTGGGAACAGACATACACTGTAATTAAGGAGATGAAGAATTTGATTAGGGTGTGGGTTTACCAATGAGGCACCCAGCATTTGGCAGCCATGGTTGCACTCAAACTCCTATTTGTTTTGTTTTGGTTTGTTTTTTTAATCCCAGCAGGACTGGCTGTCCTGTGCTGCCTTCCCTAGACACCCTGACCCTGTGTTAATGATGCTGTGTGCTAATCAATTCTATACCTGATGAACTTTTTTTATCTCCTCCCAGTCTTGCAGGCAATTCTGTGCTCAAACTTTGCATACCACATTACAGTGGAGTTTGAGCTGTGTGAGAGAAACCATCATTTATTACTGCCACAGTAAGAAGTTGCTTTTTTAATATACTTCTCCATGTTCTTCATTAATCACATTCCTTTTTTTTTTTTTTTTTTTTTTTTTTTTCCCTGATGCTTAATTACTTGTTACATGCTATGCAAGTAAGCCAGTAGTAGCCTTTGGGAGTGAATGACTAAATGAATAGCTCAGATACTTCCCTACTGATACTATAATAATGACAAAAACATTGAATGGAAAAAGTGGGTGTGGCAGGTGGCATGAGTCTCTGGGGATAACATTGGTTTTGATTCAGAATAAGGAATGTCACCTCAGACAGGCATTTCTGTTTCATTTCCCAAGCAGTAGTGTGTGCTTTGCAGAGCTCACAGCACCTTCCAAAAACCCACTGCAAATGCTGCTTGGAGTGAACAGCAATTCCTCTGCTGTGTCCTGGCAGTCCAACACCATAATCTGCAACAAGCCTCCACCTCACCACCTTCTGCAGGCAGTGGGAGGCTCTCAGTGTCTGTGAAGGCTTTGAACTCTCACACTTCTCTGGGGTTTTGTTAGGAAATGGCTGGAGCTTTGCCAGGGGAGGTTTACACTGGATATCAAGAGAACCTTCTTCCCCCAGAGGGTGCTGGGTACTGCCCAGGCTCCCCAGGGAATGGTCAAGACTGCCCAAGCTCCAGGAGCATTTGGACAATGCTCCCAGGCACAGGGTGGGATTGTTGGGTGTCTCTGAAGGGCCAGGAGCTGGACTCAATGGTCCCTCTGGGTTCCTTCCAGCTCAGGATATTCTCTGATTCTATTCTGTGATTTTTAAGCACCTGTTTCATGTCCTGTGAATGACATCAGGACCCTGGCTCACTCTGAGCAGCTCAAGCTGCTGGGATTGTCTCTTCCCAACACTCTATTACTCAGGGAAACCCCTTCCTAAGGACTGCTGTGGGTGTTGGCAGTTGCTTTTCAGTGCTTTCTAGGTCACAAGTTTCATGCATTCCAGTGTGAGCAGATCTTAGGAAACCCTTGTTTTGATTTGTCTAATTGCTGGGTTTATTTTGTTTGTTTCTTTTTAATCCTGCAGCATTATTTCGAAACCAAAGACTGTTTTGCCAGTGTGTATCGTCATGTCATGCAACAGTAGAAACTAGTTTTGCAGAAGGAAATTCGGTGTTTATGTCCTAAGGAAGCTCCTGTCAATGTTTTCAAGCCAGATGTCACCAGGCATTTATCAGTACTTGAAGAGCAGGCAGGGAATGCTTTCATGGCAATCCAAAGAAGGTAGTACTGCATTTATATTCTAGACTTGCTAGTTCTGGCAGCAGTGGGAATTTATCTTGAGGTACAAATATCAGTAGGGCTACCATGGTGGTTTTCTGCAGCTGAATATTTAAATAGGGCTTGAATTGTGACGCTGGTGTTTAATAGCTGGTGGGTGGCTGAGCTGAAGCAGCTCGTTTGAAGCTCAGGGATCAGTGTGTGAACTGCTGCTACACCTTGGGGTTGCAGTGAAGATATAATCACAGAGACTTCAGAATAAACTTCTCTCCACCTAATCTTTTCACATGTCTCTGAAGAGACAGGTGTGTTGCACCACTCCTCTGCCTCCTTAATGCTTTATTTGCAGGAGGTTGAATATGGCTGCAGGCATGAGGAAGACCTTGATGGGAGGAAGGTGGTTTGTGTCTTTAATAGATAGAAGGCCAGGGCTTGGCTATCCCTTCTTAGCTACCTCCTCCTGAGGAAGCTGCTCCTGGAAGAGCCAGGGACCACAGTCTGGGAAAAAATGCCTTTATAAGGAAGAGGTAGCAGGAGGTAACAGAATAAACAGTATTGTCAGTACAGAGTCTGTGCTGGCTCTCAGGGAGCTGAGAGTGTGAATCTGGGGTCCCTAAAGAGAGATCCAGACCTGCAGTGGGGCAGGAGGGAGGGTGCTGGGGCACACATCCTGTGTCCTGTGGAAAACCATCATTTTTCCCCATTAAAAAATGCCTTAAAGAAGGAGCATGCTTTCTTAAGCAAGTAGTTATGTTGGCCAGTGGTGTTGCAGCACATACACGTATTTAAAGAATGTGAGCTGCAAACCTGTGCCTTCACTTCTGTAGCTCTGCACTCTGTGCCAAGTCTGCATTTTGCACCTGCCTTGGAAGCAGTTTGAAAGCAAATCATGATGTTTTGTTTTGGTGACTGGAAAATGTGGCTGTCCCAGGGAAGCTCTAATGTCTTTTTGTTTTGAATTTGTCATTTCACTGTGGTTTAGCTTATGGACACTGTTTCTTATTGTAGCAATGTTTACAGGCAGCAGTATTTGATGAAGAGCCATGTACAATCCTGCAGCTTTTATTTTGTTGTAGTTCAGAGTAGGGACACAAAACTTTTCTAGGCAAGCAGCTTGCCTCATGTCTCATCTTTGCTACCTACCTCCCTGTTTGAAGTGTGAACCACATGCTTCCAGGAACATTTGGCTTTCCCAAAGGATTTCCCCTAAAACTGAGATATCCTGGGCCATTAAATGTGGATTTGCATTCCAAAAGCCTCAGATTTAGGTCTTTTACAATCACTGTTTGTGAAATGGTCATTAAAAATATCAGCAGTACCCTAGAAAGCCTCTGACCTGTGAGTGGATGAGGTCAGGCACATCCCTCTCTATCTATAGCACTCCATGACCTTTTGTCCTCCAAATTGCTCTTAAAAGTCTTCTTCATGCCCAATGCCCACCAAACTGCCTTGTGATAACTGCCTTGGTGTCTGTCAGGTGCTTGGACTTTAGAGCTGGTAAAAGTCCCCTAGAGATGGCTGCAGTAACCAGTCTTTGCTCTTCTGTCTGGGTGCCCCAGTAACCCAGTTTCCTGGGTGTCCCTGTGCCCATCTTGATAAGCTCTCCTGGCTGGGTGCTGCCTGTGTTTCATCTCATTGAGTTCCAAATCTACATCAGCACTAACAGCATCTGGTTCAGCACTGAGATGTTTTGGGAGATTGACTCCATGTTTTCTGTGTGTTTGCTCAGCCCTGAAAATACAGATTGTGCTTAAGAAATGATAGGTGGGAGCACACAAGGTGCCATGTAATCATACAGACATCCCAAATGGCCAGCAGCCCTCCAGAGAGGTTCTCAGGAAGACTGGTGCCTGCTGGCTGCTCTTGGCTATTTTGAGATCCTCCTGGGTCATAGGTATGAGCTTTCATGCAAGAAAGACCTTGCCAGCCATGTGTGGTGGCTTCATCTCTTGGATTGCATCAGGTGCTGTGAGACACAGCACTGCAAGCAATATGGTCATTGTCTGGAGCCTGGCTCCAGCTCACTCCCTTCCCATCATCTGGAAGCAGAAGGGAAAGTCAAGAGCTCTATCATTTTCCTGTATTCTCCCCTGGTCTATCATTGCTTAATTGTATCCCTAAATCTTATTAAATTCTGGGGTGAGTCACTGCCACAGGGAGGTGAAAACAGAGCTGAGTGAATTTAAGAGAGGAGTGTCTTCCCAGTGGCTGAGCAGGAAAACTCCCACAGCAGAGAACTACTATCACTTCCTAGGTGTGTTGCATCATCTGCCTGCTGTTGCCTCTAATTTAATGCTCTAAACCCAAATCAAAACACCTGTAGTCCAAAGAGAATATAAAATAAATTGGAGCATGAAATCCATGCCAATTAGACATGCAGATCTCCCTTAATCATCTGAGACCTTCTTCCCAGGTCACCCAGGACTTATAATTGTGGTTCTACATTGTCCTGTTGGATTGACTCTCCACAGAACCCACTTTCCTCTCCACCACCAGGATAAAATTGTAGGATTAATCCAAGTGTCTGCATGTCTCTGTCTGAAATGTATTTCATTTGTGGCTATAGGAGTTTGAACTTGTAAAACTCATTATGGTCTGTAGGACTGTGAAACCACTGTCACTGGACAAATTACTTGTCACACACTGGAAACTCTCCTCTGCTTTTCTGTGTAGGCACTATTATATTCCCCTCTGCTTTCTGTTCTGCTTTCTGATGCAAATCCATAAAAGACTGTTTTCCATCACATCCCAGGCTCCTGCTTCTCATAACTTTTAGAAGTTTAATGTGCCTCTTTGGCATTCTGTCATGGCTGGGAATATGTTGCTGATGGCTGGAGAGCCACCTTTCAGGGTGCTGGATGGAGCTCTCGACATCTGGGTGTATTCCCTCAACATCTGTGTGTATTCCCTCATGGAATATATTCCATCTAGTCCAACCCCCTGCTCAGCTGCAAGCAATGAGTAGGATATTTCACTTCTGTGCAGCATGACTGATAGGAGATGCATGAGAAAATATTGTAATCTGCATTTCCTTCCTTCTTCCACATAGTTCTTGAGGATGTTGATGAGTTTATTATCCCTAAAATTTGGATTATAGTGCCCAGAGTTGTTTTAATTTGTTGAACTTTGCCTGATATGGGCAGTTTGGGATTAAGCAGTATTGGAGCACAAAATGCTCAGAGCTGGTTAAGCTCAGTGAGGTTTCTGAGTTGGGTTGCATGTGAAAGTTTTTTTTTTTTTTTTTTGTGGAAGGGTGGAACACCAAGGGGAGCAGGTAAGTCAGCTACGCCACAGAGGGGTTTGCTAGGCAAATGCAAATTTATTTTTGTTCATCAGTTGCTGCCTGGATAATGGTATCTTAGTTGTTAATGGAGCAAACCAGTGAAGCACAGTCAAGAAATCCCAGGGCACTTTGTAAATGGAGTTAAATCTGCCATCCAAGAGGAAGCAAAGAAATTCCTCTTGAAATTGTAGTAAACAGCAATGTTCCAAAGGAAAAAAAAAAAAAAAAGGCCAGGGAAACACTGTGTCAGGATGGATGTAATCAGGCAATTAATATTTCAGAAAATTATAGAATCACAGAATAATTGAGGTCAGAAATGACCTCTGGAGATCATCTAATCCAAGCCCCCTGCTGAAAGCAGGGTGATCTAGAGCAGGTTGCTCAGGACTGTGTCCTGTTGGGTTTTGAATATCTCCAGGGATGGGGATCCCACAACCTCTCTGAACATCCATGCTTGACCTTCCTCAGAGTAAAAATTAATTTTCTTATGTTTAAATGGAATTTTCCAGATTTCAGCTGTTGCCCTTTGCCTCTTTAACTGGGCACCAGTGTGAAGAGCCTGGCTCTGCATCTACCCTCTTTTATCAGTAATGACAGACATGAATCAGGTTCACACCCTTCCCTACCCCCAGCCTTCCTGTTTGGGGCTAAACAGTCTGATGAGAGAGTGGGGAAGGGGAGTTATTGCAGGAGGCTGAACTAATGTTTCTGGGCAGAAAGCCTACCTGAATGCTGTCCTGAGTAAAGGGTGATGTATAAGTAGTACAGAATAGCTCAAATGAGCTTTCTGCTTTTTTTCCCCTTCTCTCCATCTCCTTCTTTTCCTTTAGTATCTTTAATTTATGACTGTTCCCTTGGCATTGTCCCACATGTCTTCTGGGAATAGTTATCTCTGGGTCTTTTATCTCTCTGTGTTTGTCACTTAGTGTGATCTTGGCAGTCCCAAGAGCTAGGACATTTATGGTGAGTGATTCAGGTTGGTGCTCAGGTGATTTCTGTAACCTGCAGAGATGGGAAAAATTACTTTGGATAAAGCCTTGGATCAGAATTTGAGCTGGAGGTGAACTTCTACAGATGTTCAGTGTAGTTAGAGAATGGTTTTCTTGTTTGTAAAAGAGGAACTTGCATATCCTCAGGTTTGGGGAAGACAGTAGTCTAAATAAGGAAGTCCCAGATCTAAAGAGAGCACCAGCCTCTATTCCAGACCCAGGAAGTCAGATGCTGGTTTTTTAGACCACTGACAAATATTCAGGCCTGTGGATCTGCATCTGAGACCACTGCACCATGGCAAGCCTGTGTGTCCCCAAGTGAGTTATTACAGCTCTGCTGTGGGTTTTCCTGTTGGTCTGTTGATTACAAAAACATGTCTGTCCCATATACAGGATGTTGCATGTGTCAAAATGTTTGGTACAAAAATGTTAAATCTAGTTGAATGTGTAAATACTTTAAAACCTGTTAATTTTACTTGTGCCAATTAATATTTTGAGGTTCAAGTAAGATAGAAGATTAGGTTTGGTTCTGCTTTTAGTTGCTTTAAATCTGAGTGTCTGGTCACTTACCCACCTTTACTAAGGTATTTTAAATATATTTGTTATATTTGCTTTGAAAGTAAAAACTCCCCAGAACTAGTTAAATATCATTGCTATCAATCTGTCGTATCTCCTCCCAACAGAGATTTGTTAAAACTTGTCTTGGATTCAATCTGTCTTGTCAAACCATTTAAAGCACCTTAGGTGCAGAATCAGTTTCCTTGTATTTCTGTGAAATAACAGAAGTAAGAGGTCTGGGTTGTGGGGGGAAAAAAAAAAAAAAAACACACACACAAAAGAAAAGCCTGATCTTATTCAAGTAGAAAGGAAAGACCAGTTTCCATTCATCAGGATTTTATTCCCAGGCTCATTGCTTGATGTTGCAACTGCCCATCTCTGCTTTTATTGTAGTAGCTCAAAATTACTGAGTGTGCATGTACAGGGAAAAAAATGCAACCTTTAGGAGTTATGTGTTTAAACTGGAATTTGAAACTTTGCTGATGTGTCACGAAAGGTTTGAGTTGACTGCTTTTCAAAGGCTGAAGGCACTGAGGATATTCTCTGTTTTCCTTGTAGGTGTGTTACTAGACATCCAGCAGCACTTTGGAGTTAAAGACAGCGGGGCTGGCTTGTTACAGACAGGTAAGAAAGAGTGTTTTTTCTCTCACTGGGCTTTGTAACATCCCTCTTGTCCCGTGGGTGCCTACAGATTTCTTCATTATGATGCATGGGAATACTGGTTGTGAAATCTACTCTTAGAAAGGTGAATAATTCCACTCCTACTGGGAAGCTAAACGAACATGAGGGGTTTTTGCCCTTGATTTGTTGTTGGGCAGGAGATTGGGTTTCAGAATGACTTGAGTGTAGAATGGTACAAAAGCAAACAAAATTAATAATTTTATTTACAAGACCTAAATTCAAACAGGGGATGGTTACTTCCCCTAGATTAGCAAACTCATGATAAACCAACAGCAGAAACCTGTGCACTTCTTTAGGCTGGTAATAAGTGTGATGTATTTTGCCCTTCAAGTGCTTGAAGAATCTGCTGAATGGACAGTCCCTGGGAGCATGGTGTGGCATGAAAATGTAAAACTCACTGGGGCAAGAACCTGAGGATGAAAGCTGTAGGCAAAGCTAACAGCTACTGCCCCCATGAGAACTCATGGATTAACAACTGCCCCAGAATTTTGGTGCTGTTCTGACATCTCTCTTGTTGTGTAAGGAAGGATTATTGCAATTCTGATGCCCTTTTAATGAAGCAGGAATTTTCCTGTCTCAGACATCTTTAGGCAGAGCTGAACAACCCCAGGAGAACCCCAGCTTCTCTGGCTCTAGCCCTGGGGTGGCTTAGAGGAGGGCTTGTATCACTGGGCTGCAGGGGATGACACTGAGTACCAGTCTCATGTATACAGGACAGATGTTTGATCCTCATGGACAGTTGAAAGGAGTCACAGTGTTTTAAAGAAATGCAGTATTTTAAGAAAACAGTCTGGTTTGAAAACTTCCTACACAACTGTTAATTAGAGTCACAAATTTGTGGTGCTCTGGCTGTCTTGTCACTGTCATCTGTCTGAGGGAACCACACTGGGACAATTGCATGTCTGAAAAAGTGAGAATTTAGGTTTTGAAATAGTGTGCCAGCAAGACACGTGCTATCACAGTAGATATCAAACACCTGTCAGGAGCTTGTCTGTGAAATTGTGGCCAACACTGATTTGTATAAAATCATTCATTCTTTGTGATCACACTAAAGGTAAGACTATTCTGGAGTTCTGTCAATTGATCTTTGATTTCAAACTATGTGAACCACTGCAATATCCCCTCCTTTTTTATTCCCTGCAGCCCATGGCACAGTAGGGTCCTCATCTGTGGTTGCAGCTTCTTGGTAATGTTGTAATACAAACAATTTGTATTAAATGTTTTAAAAATGCTGTCCTTGTGGGACAGCAGAGCTCAGCTCAGCTGATGTGAGCAGCATGTGGCCAGAACAGAAGGTTTCAGCTCTAGAAGTGTCACTGATTATAAGTAGCATCAATCAATAATGCCCAAAATGGCACTGGTTTTCTGTCAGATTCTTTTCTACAGCAATTATTTGTATTTATTTTTGTACTCAGAGGAGCAGGTCCTCAATGTATCATTAGACATAAAGTGCTTTTAAGAAAATATTCTTGTGGAAAAGGACACTTGCCAAAGCATGTATTTAATCTTCATTCCTCTTCCATCCATTCAGTGGATGAAATCCTTCAGAAGATTATTCATTGACAGCAAGTAAAAGCTAACTTCAACAGGATATTCATTTGTTAATTGCAAGATATGTTATTTATTTCTCTAGCAAACACACAGGGCATCTGAAAACAACATCACTGAGATACTGCAGAATTGCTCTTGAGTGTGTCAAATTTTCTAACAAGTAATTGTTGCTTTAAGAAAAGTGTTTTCTCTTGGGTTTTTCTGCTGATCTGAAAACTGAGGGCTTGAGTTTGCTCTGCAATATAGATAATAATGTACTAATCACAGTGCTATCAGAGGAAAAGAGTGCTCAGAAAATAAAACACCATCTCATGTAAATAAGGGTAGAGGCACATAACTGAAAGCTTATTAAGTCTATTACTCCAGCTTACCAAGTTTCTGTCCTGGCAGGTGGCTCATGGCCCAGATATCCTTAATGCTGGTTGAATATAAGATGATGCTTTAAATCACCACAAACATTGCTTCTAATCTTTTGTCTTTTCTCTAAATCCGACTTCTCAATGTTAAAATTAGGGGAAATGGCAGAGTGTAAAAGCACTTTCCCAGGTTGCAGAAGAAGCCTGGAGCAAAGCTGGGGCCAGCCAGGTGTCTCCCACTCTTCTGCCTTAACCCTGAACAGTTTCTTTCCAGCAGAGACACAAATATTGTTTGCTTTCCATGAGGTGGTCCTGCTAACTCATTGAGTGATGTGAGACAAAAGACTGTTCATCCTGATTATATCCTCTGAATAAAGAGGGGATTAGTCCTCAGGTTGTTAATCCTACATCTAAATCAGTCCTAAATTAATTTACAGCATTAAAGAGGGGGAGTGAAATGTAGTATTTGCTGGCAGCTCATCTCACTCATCAAAAAGGCAATAAAATAAAAAACTTTAAAAAATTTAAAAGCCTTGTAACTGAGAAAAAAAGTTGCACAACTTTTTAGGAGGAAATGGTTCTGAAAATCCAAATAGGAAGTGGGGAAAAGAAATCCACCAAGGGTAATGTTTGACCCTGTCTTCATCCCACACCCCACTCTTTGCAGGCACAGCTGCTCTGGTATCTCTGTCCCTCTGATCACTGGCAAGCCCATCCATATTCTCAGCTTCTGATGCTGTCTGGAAAGCAAAGGCTACTTGTTCCTTAGGAATTGCAGACACAAATAGAATTTTTGTCTTCTTTTATATTAATCCTGACATACAAGCTGCTCTTTAACCAAGAGATAATGTAAACTGGTTAGAGGGGCATTGTAACTCCCCATACAGAAAAATCACAGGACAATCCAGCCTCATCCATAATGGAGAGAAGCAGACCATGGTAGTCTCTGCAGCCAGGATCCTGTGACAGCAGAGGACACGGTGACAGATGGAGCACAACTGCTGCTTGCTCAGTAGCATTCTAGAGTAACACACATAAAACTGATTTGAGCTTCACTTACCTCCAGATGATGCTGTAATTGTGTGCTGATCTTCCTTGTTAAACACTGTATATGCAGTTGTGTAAATATTGGTTTAGTTGGCCCTCCCATAGGTCTGCATCCAAGCGTTCTTGTGCTTCTCAGTTCTTACTGGCTGCTTTTCCCAGCCAGAGAAAGGATAAACCTGGCTCAGCTCAGAAGGTGGTAGAACATCTCTGTGCCTACTTGAGCTGTACAGCTGTAGTCAGTCAATGCATTTATAAACCAGACCATACAAAAATCTTAACTATGTGTGCAGTTAGGTAGGAGCAGCTACAGAACTACAGGCCACCAGGAACACAAAGACTAAGAAGATACAATTCTAAGATGGATTAGTAAAACTCTTTTAAAGAGTGTTATCTTTCCTTAGACTATACCATGGGAGTAATGCCCCACTGCTGTACTCTGGTTTTGACTAGATTATTTGCCTTTCTTTCTACAATTTTTGTGCTTTATTGCTCCATCTGCTCTCTCCGGCCTTGAATTTATTTTGCTTTTGTGTCTCTGTAGCACACAAGAGCTGTAATAATAGCAGTGGCTGGCTCATGATACAGTTTGTCGTCCAAAGATCTCAGGATATTTTATGTCAGGAGGGTTTATAAGGCTGGATGGGGCAACCAAGAAAGCCAGATGGGAAAAATTACCTGCCCAAAGTGGCACAGCAGGTCTGAGCCAGAGCTAGGATGAGAACTACAGTCCAGTTCCTGAACACACAGCATTAGTGTTATGAATTAATTAATTAATTAGGTTAATGCTTAGACCCAGAGATTTGGTCCTGGTTACTGGGCACGTGAATCCTCCAACCCAGACAGCTCCAGCTCAAGGACTTCTGCAGGTGGAAACTGAGAGGTGTCAAATGGAGGTTATTGCAAGAATTGGAAGGAAATGCAGAGGGGGAAAGTGTCTGTCTTCAGGAAGAGCATAGAGATGTCATTAGAGGACATCCCTGCCAGGCAAAAGTATAGTGTAAGGTCACAAGCCAGAAAATGTGAGGAGGTGAGAGATCTGCAAGGACTCATTAAAGGTGATCATAGGTATCTATGATAAAGGTTATCATAGATAACGGGGCTCTGAAGGAACTTGCCTTTCCTCATGTGCATAGAGATGGGCATTCCCCCAGGTGCCTTTCAGCCCCTGGTTTCCCAGAAAGCCAAGCAATGCCAGGTACTTTTTCACAAGTCTTGTTGTGAGCTCACTTTTCCTGGAAGGGTCAATTCCAACTACAATCTCTGTTTGTTTGAAAAGGGGAACTTTTATCTACCTGTGTTGCCCTACCTCTTGAGCTGACATAGTGTATAACCTTGCAGTAGGTTACAACCTTGCAAATACACAATCAGCTCTGCTGTGCTGTGGTTGTCCCCACCAAGCTATAAACACATGCACTGAGAAGGGGTCTCCATGTAGTGGGTGCAGCACAGTGGTGGGATAAATCAGGCTTGGTGAATTCAGTTCCCTTTGACTCCCATCTTCTTGTCATTGGCTTGTGGTGGCAGCTGTACCTCTCTAACATTTTTATGTATTCCATGCAGAGACCACATTCTCCAGGTGCTACCCCTGAATATGTGTATATTACATGAGCTGCAGGTGCTGCTTGTTTCTTTTCTACCATCTGCTTCTCCCCAAATGGACATTGTCTTTCTCCTCAGCTGTGCTCTGCAGAACTGAGCTACATCTTCACATTTTGCTTCCTACTGCACCTGCTTAACTGTTCTTCTTGCTAGAACAGAGAAAATCATAATCTAAACACTTTCTGTTTTCTATTTCAAGTCCATGAGCTTTCCTTTTGGGTGAATGGCTTCCTGCACCTGAGCACTTCCCAAGGAGGTGGTTCCTTAGGTGTCCAAGCCAGGAGGTGAGATAGAATGCTTATAGAATGCTTGCAAATGGTTTGGTCCACCATGTCCCACTGCCTTCTCCTCTGCTTCCAACAACACTAAGCATTCTTAAATCCAGATTACTTCTCTGGCAGTCTGGTGCTCAAAATGGCAGGACAAGGTGGAGCTCTCTTTCTGCCAGGAGATCCTCTAAGTCCTTTCAACAATGAGCAAAATCTTGCTTCCCATTTCTCCCTCCATACTTGACTTTGTGTTCTTTTCTCTGACATTTTTCCACCTTTTGTAGGATGCTGCTGATTTAGAGATTAAGCAAGGTCAGTTTAAGCAATGAAGAGGAGAAAGCAGGGCTCTTTCAATATACCTTGATTAATGTTGTGACAAGGGTTGGTCTTATTTTACTGGAATGAGTTGACATAGTCCAGGGCTTGATTATTTCCCATCTAAGTCCTTTACAAGTTCAGACAGTCCTTTTTTCCTGTATGCTAAATGCTGTCTGATATCTTGAGAAGTCATGGCAGTCTGAGAATCTGATTCATGAAAGCAGTTAAACCTATTTGGAAATGCCTCTGCAATCAAGAATGAAAGTATTGTCTTGAATCAATGAGCAGGTCAGAGGAAAACGTGTTTGTGCCCTGGCCCAGTCCCCACGCACCAAGGACTGAACTATAAAAATGCCATTTACAGCCTGTGTTCTCACTGGACAGCCCTGGATTGCAAAGTAAATATTCTTTGGAGGGCATAAAATGGTCTGGGTGGGAAGGGAAGGTGTCCTTGCTTCCTGCTGAGAGGAGGGAAGTGCTTCAGCTGGTGTTGTATTTTGTGTTTCTGTTGTTTGTGTCAGCAAGTGAGTGCAGGCTACTAGAACAGGGAAACTCTCCAGACTGCCTTGTCTTCCTTAATATCTTCACTTTATGATACTGCATGGCCAGTAGCACAAGGCAACAATTCATTTCCCCATCCTATCTTTCTGCTTTGCACAAGGAAAGTTTGTCCTCACTATTGGCCTTTCAGGTACTTGGGCTGGGTGTTGTGAGGGGAACTTGCACTTGTGCTGCCTGTGGCACATCTGTTCTATCAGTAGAAACTGGCCTATTTTCCCTCAGGCTGTAGTTCAGGCACCTCTTGCCAAGGTTGTCTTCACTTCTGTAATTTATTGTAATAATGAGGGGAAAGATTTCCCACAGATTTTAGAGAAGTAGTTATTATTCCATCCAAAGTCCCCACATCTTTTAACAGAGCCTGTCCATCCCCCACATATGTTCCTCAGACCTCAGAATTTGATTCAAGCACTGTATAGTGGAAGACAGGATTTTTGTTGCTTTTGTGTAATACTTGCAAACAACATTTTCCTCTTAGTACCAGCAGTGCAATCTCATGTAACTGTGCACTGTTTTGTGCACAAATAGTTCAGAAGGGCTGGTCTGGCTCCCTTGACTTTTTTCATTACCATTGTAGCTGTAACTGTGAAAGAGATGAACATTTACATTACAAGTTATTATGTATTTAATGGCTACCAGTTGCTGGAAGAGAAGTGTGGCCTTATATTCAAAACCCTTTTAACTAGGTTGCTTTTTTCCCTCCCCTTCTTCAGTGGCACTAAAAGCTTTTGGTAGTAAGTGGAAAACCTGCTAATCTTTAATTCTTGCTTTCACTGTGCCTATAAGTTTAATTTTCAAGTGTGGTGACCAGTGGATTGTTTGTGTATGGTCTCAGTATGGTGTCAGTTGCTGTTGGTACATCTTGGGCCCAATGTAAAGGTGTTAGCTCAGAAGGGAAGGGGTTTTTTACCTTGACCTTAGGTGAAGTTGGATCTTCTATGAACACTTCTATCTTAAGTAAAGAGGATCTTCTATGAACTGGGGGGTGAGAAAATAGACCTAGTTTTTATAGTACATTTTATATATTTATAGTACATTTTATATATTTAACATGCTTCATCCCAGGGGAGCCTCAAGTGCTCTCTCTGAAAAGATTTATTTTAAGGTTGTTTTGGTTTTTTTCTTGTCTCCCACATCTGGAGAGCTCTGGGTTTTTTTAGAGCACAGACCTGCAGTTCTGCAGGGTGTAGTGAGAATGTGAACAGCAGGGTGAGATCAGGTGATGAAGAGGTCAGGCCTGGGCTGTGTCCCCTGGGAGATGCCCCAGGTGATGCAGTACTGTTGGAAGCATTGCTGTGGGAGGTGGTGTTGATTTGAGAGAGAGATCACTTGGATAACCCAAAAACTCTCGACAGAGTGTGAAGGACTGGAGCACTGAAGGGGCTTTTTGGGGATAAAGAGCACTGAGGTTGGTTGCTGTAACACAGCAGGCATCCAGGAGACTCTGGAAGTGCAGGGTCCAGGGGTCCTGGACCAGTCCATGCAATTGCTTTGCTTCTCTAATGTCCTATCTGGAGTTGCAGGTGACTTTTCCTCCAAACCAGTGCTTCTTAAACCTTTTGGGCTGTGTACCAGAACACTGTATCCTTACAATCAAGTTTGTATAGTGATTTATTACCTCTATAGAAGTAGCATTGCTACATGTCTGGCTGGAAAGAACATGCTGTTATGTTGTGGCCACAGTTTTGGGAACTGTAGCCATGGCAGAAGCAAGAACAGGTCAGCAGGGCTGCAGTGATTCCCATATAAAGACCCATGCACCTGAGGAGGAATGACTCATTCATAGACACTTGTACCTGGCTTTGAAAATGAATTTCAGGGCATCACTTACGTAAAGAGTGAACATTCTTCATGGTATTGGGTAGTGTTAGCAGCCTGCAGAACTAGATTCCAATTAACACAAGTAAGCCTGACTTGCATGAATGGTGTATTGTTGTATCAATCTCCCAGTGCTCTCCCCTTGCCCCCAGTACATGCACATATTTGGGGATGTTTCCTGTATGCTGATGTAAGATTATAGAGCAAAGACTCATTTTCTGCTTAAATTATGTGGGGAGCCCAGTTTTGGAGAGGAAATATTACTGATCATAGTCCATTATTTTCCCTGATTCACTGTACATTTGCAATTATGTAAATGTATATAAACATTTTTTGCTAAAACTTTCTCCAGTTGTTTTCAAGGTAGCCAAATTACTGTGGAAGGCTCAGGTTTTTAAATCACAGGTGAAAAACCAACAGTTCTTTGATGGGGTGACTAGGAGGAGGAGGGGTTCACACACATTCTTGTGGTCATTACTGCTGCAAACAGGGAAGTGATCTGGTTTCAGTGGAAAAATATTTCTAAGGAAAGTTCAGTCTGATGTCTTTTATTCCCTCACTCAGTTATACATTAGGTTATTAATAATCAAATATTTGAACAATTTTAACCATTTGCTCCTCCCAAACTTTTTACCCACTAATGTTTACAGAAGACTTCACATATTCTCCTACTGCATCATTCTCCTTGTTCTTTGTAGGTGGGCTGAACTGGAGATGAGGCACCTCTAATTTATTTCCTTGTGGGACAGTGGTGTTGAAGTGAGAACATTAATAGTAATACACCTTTCCTGCAAAGAGTTGCCCTAAAGAACTAAGGAGTTACAATAGCTTGCTTATTTGGAGCTGCACAACCTTTAAATGGATGGTTACAATAAATTACTATTGGGGTGACTTGGAAGTGAATTAGGGAGGCAGTACAGGTAAAACAGTTGGAGCTTTGATTTCTCTATTGTAAACTCTATGAGTTCAAAGAATCATAGAGAGTTCTGAGTTGGCAGGGACCCAAAGGATGATGAAGTCCAGCTCCTGGCCCTGCACAGGACACCCCAGCAATCAGTGGTGGCCAAGGTGCTCCCTTCTCTGTGTCATTTGCCTGTTCCCTTCTTTGTCTGGGTCATCAGTTTGTGGAGGCAGGGTGATCCCGTGTCAGCCTCTGATGAATGCCTGATAAAACCAACCTTGCTAAGAGTTACACAGTGGAATTTTCAGCAGAGGATTTGTCTGTCTGGGGTTGGATTGGATTTGGTTTGTTTTCCTTGAAGGATGTTTGAAATACGCCCTGAATTCTTTGTTTTTAATTCTGCCTTATTCACAGTTACTGCGTTTTTCCTTGGCTCTGTCTCACCCTGGGATGTGAGTGGTCCTGATCACCTCAGTAATTGATGGTATTAGTTGTCAGCACTCTGTGTCTTCAACATCCTGTGGTTTTGTCCAACCTACCTGGCAGTCTAAGTAACAATAAAATTGTCTTAGGGCCCTTGGCCACACCTCTTGAGCACTAGAAATCATTGACAAAATCTGACAAAGAAACGTCCTTTTCATGAGAGCCTTTGTGATAGAATGAGTCATGTTAAGAAAGATGGGTGAGTTAAAGAATAACTTTACCACCAATAAAAAACCAGGAAAGAAGAAAAAGAAAAAAAGAAAAAAAAAAAACAAAAAAAAAAGAAAAAGAAAAAGAAAAAGAAAAAGAAAAAGAAAAAGAAAAAGAAAAAGAAAAAGAAAAAGAAAAGAAAAAGAAAAAGAAAAAGAAAAAAAAAAAAAAACTAAAAAGAAAAAAGAAAAACAAAAAAGAAAAAGAAAAAAAGAAAAAGAAAAAAAGAAAAAAAAATTAAAAAGAAAAAGATAAAGAAAAGAAAAAGAAAAAGAAGGCTTTACTGAGTTCCATTCAGTTTGAGCAGATGGGCTTTTTTGAAAACAGCCTTCCATCTTACAGGTGTAGTTTAGGATATATAAATTCTTAACTTACTAATTGTGCCCACAAATCAAAGTGAAGTGGCACTAATTCCACCAGAAAAATTGCTCCCAGGGTAGATTAAAAGCTCAAAATTAGTGATTGAGCTAAGAATCTTTTAAAAGCCTGATACTAAAATTAGATAGTTCAGAAGGGCTGATGTAAACAGTTATTATGGTGAGATCTGTGCAATATTTCACTGGATAAATCCCTCTCCTTTATCTTTCTTCTTGAAAGTAAAATTACAGAACAGGAGCATGAAAGTGTCTCATAATTTTTGCTGGTTTAGTTCTCACCATCTCCTGCTTTATTTTTAAATTGGCATTTCCCACCATCACCCTGCTGCCCACGATGTCACTGGGCAGGGGCTCACAGGAGCACCACTGAGGTGCCACTGCTGTTACAGCTCTGGGAGCTGAGGCTGCCTCAGCTCTGTGGCTTAGGCCTGGAGAGAGGGGCTGTCTCTAAGGATTATTGGGTTGCATTTCTTAGAAAATTCTTACATTCTTATAAAAGTATAGATGGATTCATTCCTACTTTACCCACCCAGAGCCTTCAGCTACTTTCACCTTTTGGCTGATGTAGCAGTCATGCTGCCTGCCAACTGCTTTGAAACCCAGGGATGAGATGCTGGGGAAAATTATTAGTGAGTGTGAAAGCAAATATGTCATATTGAGGGGGAGGGTGGAAAAACAAAGAGAAAATATTAAAAGAAAATATCTCTAGGATAAAAAATGTGAAGAGAGCAAACATTTTACTGAAAAGCAAATTGTTCAAAGTTGTCTTTTTTCTCATAGAGGAGGTTTTATGGCAGGAGAGGTATAATATAGGATGTTATACAATGGATATTGAATTTTCACTAAAAGCTCCCCAGTGAGATATTCCTACCAGCTGCTAATGTTACACCTCCCAGAGACTTGGACAGTTTATGACACACAGAACAGAGAAAATATTTGCATTGTATATAAAAGATGTGTTAATTTTCCTTCTTTGTACTTACTGAACTTATTCTTTCTGGATTCATAATCCAGAAACTGGTTTCTTGTCTAGTCACCAGGCAAATAAACTTCTGGCAGCAGTGTGCCAAGCCCAAGGTTCAGTTCCATCTGAATAGGACTCTGATAGCAGAGCTCAGCTGGCACCTCGGGCCATTTCTGGTCTCCTGGGAGGGGAGTGGAAAAGGCACTGAACACAAACCAACACCAGATGGGCCACTGGTCACTCATCAGGCTCACCTTCTACATTTTTAGACCTAATTGAAATGGGCTTCTTTAATACCTTGACAATCCCTGGATTTACCAAATATTGCCTTTCCTTTTTTCCATTAATGTAACTGATGATGCATGAAGGAATTGCATTTGCAAACCTTGCGCATTGCAGTACTTGTTTCAGGGTGTGGTTTTTTTTCTCCAGTGGTACTTGTTCTCCCAGAAAGATACTGGTCCAAAGAAATCTAAACGGAGGGATTATTTAAAACAGGGTCCAGTCACGATCCATGGATATTGAAAGTGTGATTGACCCTGAAGTCTTCTACAGATGTCATGTTCTTTTATCCATAGGAGCAAGCTCAGTTGCAAAACTCGCTCTTGGAACTGCAGCTCATCTTGGCATTAGAGTGTTTTCCAAGTCAGGAATGACACATGGGTGATAATCTTAGAAATAACAACTATTAAACAGAGATTCTGTAAGACACACAAATTCATTCTCCAGTGTAGCTGTAATCCCTTTCCAGACCATGGCAAGTTAAACACTGGGATATGCCAGTATTTCAACAATTTCCTTAAACTAATTTGTCCCTCTTTGAAGGCTCCCCAGCCACTGTGAAACACATGTTCTTTGTCTAAATGGCCATTTATAACATCAAGGGGCAGGAGCTCTTCTAAATACTGCAAGCAACACTGAATTGGCAAATAATTCTGTTGAACAGCACTTACAATGGTGTGAGAGGCTTCTCTACATCCTGTGATGTCTCTTCTCTGTGGGATTGACAGAGAAATTAAGAATTGCTTCAGGATGAAGGCTGCTCATCACTGTAGGTGTTTATTTGTGGCCTGCTGGTTGTTCAGCTCCTGTCCTAGCCCTCAATATACAGTTGCAAATCACAGTTGATGATGTTTCTTTACATTTGCTTCATGATGCAAAAGCCTTTTGAAATGTTACTGGCATCTGGAAAAACAGATGGGTCAGCCCATGGCTCTGTCCCCTGGCAGGCAGTTATTCAAGTGCTGATAGGCATCGTGTGCCACTGGATGGGAAGTAGAACATATTTATGGTCCCTGAGCTGTTCTCAGACCAATGGTGCTTGAATGATGGTGAGACTCTCTCTAAAGCTTGCTGGACATACAAAGCTGTGGGAGATGAGGCTATTCTGGATATCCTAAGGTCATCTTCAAAATGCTTCTGACTTGTTTGTGGATCATGTTACTGGGCTTTGGTGGTTGTCTGGGAAGCCTGTTGTATTTTAAAATAAATATATGTCTTTATTTATATATCTATATCTAGGTAGATAAATCAGTAGATAGTTTTTTATATCTATATCTGTGTTGTAGTTTAGGTGCCAGACTCTCAGAGGAGAATAGGTTGAGTTACCTGGTGTGCTGTAACACAGAAGAAAGCTTTACAACTGCTGAGGCCTGGAGTCTTGTTTTCTGCCAAAGGTAAATCTTGCTGTCTGGTGCCTCAGACTCCTCCCTGACCCTCACAGTGCCTTTAATCAGACTAGGAAGTGGTTCAGCATTTTATTCCCTGTGTCTTGCAGCTGGTGGTGATTGTGTCCGAGCATTGTGTCTGTGGTTGTGTGGGTTTAATGATGGGTATTAAACGAGAATCAGCTCAGGGTTCAGGGTGAGTGAGAGCAAATGGTTCCTTCCTTGCCTGCTAGAGGATTTGTGATTCATAATGAAACCAGACAGAGAGTGCATTTATACACAAAACCACACTTTGGGCCAGCATGTCTGGCCCAGACCAGCTAGCCCCAGACCCTGCTGCACTCCCATCATCTCACATACACCCTCCACTTCCTTCTCACAGGAGAAGTTTCAAAAATTATTAGTTTTCACTTGCTTGTCCTCAAAAATAAGAGGGGGTAATGTAAAATCACTTAACATAATGAATGTCCTGAAAGGGATGTGGGGTGTTGTTTTTCTGATTTTTTTTCCAATGCAGAAACAATCAGTAGGGGTCAGTTTGCTGGAAAGCATTCAAAAAACTTATCAGGGAAGAGTGGAAATCTTGTGGAAATGAATGTCACGAGGAATATTGTTAAGACCTGAGCTTAATAAATCAGATCTTTATGTGGATAACACATTATAATTGTTGGGAGGGCTGAAGCAGCCTTTGAGTAATTCAGCTGCCTGTGGAGGAATTCTGTGTACTTTCCTCAGAAAGAGCTGATTGCTGTCCCTGTCACAGACAGGATGCAAGACTACATGGTTTTCTGATCTGTTGTCATTGTTCTTGTGTCCTTATGAAGTGGTCTCCTGAGGTTACATGAAAGATATTTTACTGGGGGACTTATTTATTCACTGGCAATGCCTTAGGCAGAAAGATGGACATGGCTGTTAGGGAGAAACTGTGAGACAATTTTTTTTTTCTATTTCTGTGTTGGTGCTGAGAATTGAAACACAGTCAGCACTACAGAAATCTCCCCTGTAAAGTTAGTGGGGTTTTGGGCAAGTCCCTGATGGGTGGTAGCTTATAGAGAGAGCTGTCATTGCACAAGACACTGTATTTTACAACTCTAAAATAGTAGGTAGTTGAGCAGGAGAAAATACTGAAATTCCCTCTGTGACCAGCAAACAGCTCTTTAGAAGTAAGGATTGGCTGGGCAGTGTTATGAAATGTGTGTATTTCCTCTGCAAATAAAGGTGAAGCTATCAATAGCACTTAGGGCCCTGGGAGGAGAGAAATCTTTGAGGAAAATAAGACAATTCTGGGTTGTTGGATTAGCATCAAACCAAAGCAATTACCCACAATGGCTTTTATATCCATATCTTCTGTGAATTTTAGCATATTCCCATTCCACAGTGATTTCTATTCCTAAAAAAATGAATTAGCATAAGGCTGCAGATGGCAGAATTTTAAGAGCAGTACCCCTTGCTGGCACTGCCTGCATCTTAGAGCAAATGAATAAAAATCAGATATTTTAGATGTCCTCTTGAAGTTTTCATGATGAGAAATAATATGTTTTCATCCCTTAGAATCCAGTTTAATTTGACAAATGTTTGCCTTCCTCCAAATATCTAGAGGCAAGCAGTGTGAGAGCAGGGTGGTCAGTGTGTTTAGAAATTCAGAAAGATGCAAATTGACCCCTGTGAAGGAAGTCAGCTGTAATACAGAGATGAATCTGTATTTTTTCCCTTCAGATTGATAATTTACTTATTAAGTTATTGAGTTTTATTGGTTTTAAAAGATGGCATTTTACTGATCTGCTAAAAGCACTATTGAAGATGTATGGCTTGAGTTGGAAAGGGAACAGTTTTGCAAAAATGGTGTGGAAGGAGTTTGCAACCAAACTCTGACACACTTTTGTCTACACACGCACACTGTGAATGTGACTCCTTGTCCTTCCCTGTCCAGACATCAGTGCTTTGCTCCTGTGCCTTGGTGATAACACCCAAACAAGAACTGGGGTGCCCTGCATGTCTCTCATTCACCCCAGAGCGTTTCCTGCCCATTTGCCCATGATTACCTGCTTTCCTGAGCAATTTCTGGAGCTCATAATCTGCAGAAATGTCTTCAGTTTTAACTCTAAGTAGGACAACTTTGGTGGGTGCCAATGATAGACAATAAAATAGAGAGCAAAGTCTCATTTCATCTGTGTGTCTTGCCAGATGTGATGCTGTCCCAAGGCTGTTGGTGCTGTGGTAGCTGACAGCCAATTCATCATAAAAATGAGATGATGGCCATTTTCCCTTCCAAAGAGGGAGCATGTGTTTTGCCAAGCCCACTGTAGATGGTACAACAGCCCCCTAAAGAACTGTAAAAAGAATTAAAAAGAAATCAATGAGTCCCACTGGCAGCCTGGGGAGAATGTCAGCAAAGAGCTGTGTCCCCATTCCCAAAGCAGAGCTGTGTGGATTTCAAGGCTTTGGTGGAGCTTTTCCTCACTCCTCTCAGCAGTCACTTGGCACCCAGCAGTGTAGCCATCAGGACTGGTAGCTCCAAAATCCCCCTGGGCTTTTGGGAAGGCAGTGGCTGAGGGTTTCTTTCTGGCAAAACCAGCACCCCTGCTCCAGCCTCCCCCAAATCCCTTGCTCCGTGATGGACCAGTGAGCGAGCGCTCCTCTGTCCCAGCTGCCTGTGCCATGTCTGGGAAGTGAAAGTTTGGCTACTGCAGAGTTCTAACTCTTTGTAAATGCAAGCAGCAGATACTGAGAGCTGTGTGTAGAGGTCAGCAAGGCATTCCCACTGCAGAATAGTCATTTATTTAGGATTTTAATTTAAAAACAAACCCAAACAAACCTTAAGTGTGAAAGCTGTGGGATGAGAATATGTCAGATGATCTCCCTCAGTAAATTGTGAAAAACACATGAGGAGCTCTTGATTCTGCTCTAAAGAGAAGGGGAAGCACTTCCTATTGCTTTGTTTTTCTTGTCTTTTTTCTTAGGAAACTGCTGTTGTTGATAAATAACATGTAGCAAGGAATTTATTAGTAATACCCAGTACAAGCGTCTCATCTCTATCCTGTTCTCTGTTGCTGCAGGAAATAGGTTTTGAGATTGAGACAGAATGATTCCTATTGCATTCTAGTTAATTATTTGAAATTAAAATGTTAGTTGAGGAAGGATGCAGGATTAGTAGTGCTGTTGTAAAGAAGGATGGCAAAGCTCATTTTAGGATGAAAGAAATCATCCCTCTCTATCTCAAATTAAGAACTAGGAACATTATTTCTCTTTATACCAGATACAAATGAAGCATCATTGTATTATGAGTGTAACAGATTTAAAGTATTTTATTGCTAGTTAAATTTAATTCATGGTACTCAATGCAGATTTCAAGGATCAAGAGATTTAGATTATCCTGCATTATCAGCTTTAGGCTGTCATTTCTTGGTGTGTTTAAGTGTCTGCTATGCTTGAAGAGGCTTTGAGGACAAAGGTGCACATCCCTGTCCCTGCCCCAAGGGACTCGGTGTAGTTCTAGGCAGCTCATGCTGCCTCTCTTGGATCAGGGAACTTGCCAGAAAAGACACAAGATTAGTTTTCAGCCCTCAGCAGGCCCCAGATTTTGCTCTCCAGATGGTCACAGAAGCTTTGTACTGGCAGAAGGGACAGTCTGACCCGTTCCTTGAGGAGATCTCACCTTTGCTTCCAAAGGCTCCTGCAGATGTGGCACTGTGCGTGTGCCTGGAGTCATAATTGCAGTGGGAAAAGAAAAAGCTCTTCAATAGAGGAAGAGAACAGAACAAAATAAAGCTCCTTTGGGGTTTTTGGGTATTTAAATGCTTTTTAAAGGGACCCTTCCCTGGCTGTGAGCCCTGGGTATAGGTGTTTCATCCTCCTGGCAAACAGGAGCAGCCTCTTCCCAGCTGGAGGGTTATTTGTGACTGTGGCTCTCAGAGGGATGGCAAGTGGGCAGAACATCCTGGAAAACTGCATGGAAAGGGAAAAGCAAAACTGCTGTTTGTTCAGATGCAGACTTTCATGAGTGCCAGGAGTGATTGCTGCCTGTGTCTGTAACAGCAGCCAAGACTGGTTTAGGTGTATTTCAGTCGTGTCGTAGCTGTGTCGCTCACAATGCTGCAGTGCTGCACAGCTATTGACCAGTCTCTGCACCTCTGGGATCTCATGGCTAATGCAGGATTGACCAGAATGGATACAAATCCATCCTAATTGGCTAACTAAGTTAATGAACTTTCCCTGCAACTGATTGCACAACAGCAGACCGACCCTGTCACGCACTGTGTGAACAGCGCAGCCAGGCAGGGCAGGGCTGACACGTCCTGCTGCACTCTGGGACCAGAAAGTTCCCAAACTCTTAGAGCTGGGTGAGTCAAATGGAGGAGAAGCTGCAGGAGAACAAAGCTCTGATTGGGAACTTCATAACTGCACCTTGTGTATGTACAGGGTCAAAGTGAGTAGTGGTTTTAGAAATGTAACTGTGAACCAAATTCCAGCTGTTAGAAATAATTTAGGAGCAGGTCAGGGATGTGTTAATAAGATATTACCTGATGAGGCTGGTGGAAATGATGCAGATGCAGTTTTGTCTTCTTCTTTTTTTTTTTTTTTCTTTTTTTTTTTTTCCAGAATACTGTGGGAATAGTTGTAATTTCCAGACCCCATGTCCTTTCGGTGTTTTAGCCAGTCTTTAGTTGTGATCACATGTATAGGGAAGAAAAAGAAGAACAGGACAAGATTATGGTGGTAGTTCCTGGTATACCAAATCAACTGGCTAGCTGAGGACATCCTGAACAAAAGGAGCTACTTTGAGCAGCCTTTCAGTTAGTATTCCTACAGGGTTTTGTCTAATCCTGATTTGTAAAAACATAAACACTTAGCTGGGCATCCTGTGATAAAATTAGAGTGTTTAGTTAAGTTTTGTGAATGAAAGGTCTGCTTTGATTTGCACTTTTCAGCTGCCAGTCTTATTTGATGCTACCTGGCTGGTCAGTCTTCCAAGACAGGAGGTGATTCAGTTTTCCCCTTTTTCTTGCTACTCATGGTGGTAGATCTCCTCCATATCCCACACTGGTTGTTCCTTTTCCAGATATTTAATGTTTTACTGTAAAAGACTTGTTTTGTCCTTTTGGCAATTCTTTTTGATGCCTGCTGTGCCTTTCCCAGTAATAACCTTTAATATTACAGGCATGCAGTAAACTTACTAGTACAGAAGTGTTTTTATTGGCAAAGAGGTTCTGATCTCTGCTGCCCTTAGAAGTCATAAGCAGTTCTCAGTAAAATTCTCAGCTGTAATGCCCACTGAATCAAGGAGTCCTTCCATCAGCTTTGGTCAGAAGCCTAAATGAAACCACACTGAAAGCATTTTGTAGGAAAACAACTCAAAGTGGAAGTGGCTGTAAAGCAGAATTGGCCTTGGCTTATTTAATCCATCACTTCTGAACAGTAAGAAATGCAAAAGCAGAGTTTAAACACTGTCAGAAAAGTGAGTTTTCTGGGCTCTGCTAACAAGTGCCAGCAGTCTGATGCTGTCTTAGGCAATAATCTGAATGGCTTTGTATGGCACTGCCATGGAAACCTAACTGTGCCACAGCCTCCTCTTCCCTCTTCCTGGAATGAACCAGATTGTAGAACTGACCCTGATATGAATATAATTTTTTTAATTGATGAGGAGAGGTGATGTCTGCTCCTCCTCAAGTGCTCTCATAGCCACAGAAGACATTCTGCTACCATTATTTAATTGGAAAAGCTGCTCCTCAGGGCTGGATGGCTGCTGCTCTCCCAGAGCCAGCTCACTCCAGGGTCAGGCAAGCACCAGTTCAGGCACAAGGAAAGTCATGGACTGGGAGCTGGACACTGGAAGTGTTCCTTGGGGTTGCTGTGTTGTCTTACAGAGCACATCTTTAGGAACATGACAAGGGTTTTATTGATGTTCAGGTTGCCCAAATCCCTTTAAAGCAGTGCTAATGTGATCACTGTAATTCCCACAATGAAAAGGAGAAGTAGGGGGCTTCCTCTTTTCTATTTAAATGATGTTGTCTGTTCAAAATTTAGTCTTGTAGCAAGTTAGCTCCTGCTCCAAGTAAATTTGCTGCACATCCAGAGAGATGAAACAGTAGAGTAGAATTCTGGCTTTTACACTGTACACTTAGGTAAAAAAATTCAAAGTACAGCAGGATGGAATTGAACCTCAGATGTATAAAAGGATTGTGAATTGATAACTGTGAGTAACTTTCTCCTTATGACTTCAGCAATAAGGAAGATATGAGGGGCTGAATCTTTAAGTGCAGCTTCAGTGGACATAATACAGGAAATTAATTAAAAAACAGTTTAAAAATTGAGCGCTGGGTTTCTGGATATTCTTATCTCATTTTCTGTTTTCAAGGAGTGGATTTCCCAGCAATTCCCACTGAAGCAATTATTCTTGTTAGTTAAGGTGAACAAAGCAAGCTTCAGGATATCCTTTGCTGGGAATATAGGCACTAACCCTTGGAAGAACCTGGTTTCTGCAGTGAGGAAAAGGGGAGGAGTTATCAGTACTGAACTCTTCCTAGCACTTCATCTTGTGTGTTATTGTGTGAGTTGTGGGCTTGCCAGGCAAGCTGTGTTCAGGCCTTGTCTGGCTTCATAAGTGGTGATTTTGTAACCAGCTTCTGACCCTGTCTCAGCAAATGGAACTGAGTGGTATTGTACAACAGCCTCCTTCTCTGTGTAAATGTGTGTGCCAGCTGTGTGTGCACATACTCATCCTAAACATGTTGTTTACATTTTGTATCAGTTTGTGCTAAGGCAAAAACCTCATGGTGCAATGTGCTCCCTATGGAGAAGACAAGATTGGAGCTTGAATACTGATTAATGGCGTCTGCAGTGAGGGAAACACGATCTGGAGTGTCCTGTGAAACAGAAACACACTGGAAAACACAGATTGTCAGTAGTTAGGGCCACACCTTTAAAACACTTATGCTCCCCTCTTTCCAACTTTTGACCCATTCCCACCTTGTCACCCAGCTCACATCCTTGAACATCTGCAGGGATGGAGACTCCTCCACCTCCAATGCCTGAAGCCCCTTCCAATGCCTGACCACCCTTTCAGTGAAGAAATTCCTCCTGAAGTCCAGCCTGAATCTTCCCTGGCACAGCTTGATGCTGTTTATTCATGTCCTGTCCCTTGTTTCCCTGGGAGCAGAGTCCAACCACCAGTGGCTGCCCCTCCTGTCAGGGAGTTGTGGAGAACCAGAAGGGCCCCCCAAACCTCCTTTTCTCCAGGCTGAGACACCCCCAGCTCCCTCAGCTGCTTCTTACCATCCATGTGCTCCAGACCCTTCCCCAGCTCTGCTGCCCTTCTCTGGACATGCTCCAGCCCCTCAATGTTGTTTTTGAAGTGAGGGGCCAGAACTGGCAGCAGCACTCAAGGTGTGGCCTCACCCATGCCCAGTACAGGAGGACAGTGTCCCTGGTCCTGTTGGCCACACTTTTCCTGACAGGATGCCATTGGCCTCTTGGCCACCTGAGCACACCTGGGCTCATGGTCAGCCCCTGTTGACCAGCACACCCAGATCCTTTCCCACTGGGCAGCTTTTTAGCCACTCTGTCCCCAGCCTGTGGCACTGTCTTGGGTTGTGAATGAAGTGCAGGACTTTTCACTTTGCCTTATTGAGCCTCAGCTTGCTGAGGACACAAGCACAAGGACACAATGAGGCATTTTTAAATTCTCCATTTTGTCCTGTGGTCTGTTCTGGGGAAATGTTTCAGACCACATCCAATCCAAACCTTTGTATACCTTACTCCAATTTATTTGGTGCATCCTCAAGCAATTTTTTTTTTTTTAATGTTCCTGTGTTCAACATTGTCAGTGTGTGACAGCTTTGCATGACATATGGAACTGATGGTGTTTCAAAGCTCCTCACACTTGTCAGAAACTTCTTGTCTGCACGAGAGTCTGGAACCCAGTGATCTCATGTTTGCACCCAGCACAGTGCAGTAACACAATCCATCTGTTGGCTGTTGAATTAGCAATGAAGTACAACAAAGCCCATGTGCAGAGTGATGGAACAGAGCACCTATAGCAAAGTTTGTGACAGGGATGGTTTTCAGGGTGATATTATTTAAAATCAATTGTATTAATTCATCCTCCTTCAAAGGATAAATGTCTTAAATCACATTGCTGAATTTTCATTGGACTGCCCCACCACTGGGTATCAATTTTACCTTGGTTATGTCATACAAGCAGTAAGGTTGAAGACCTCTAAGATCATCAAGTACATCCATTAATCCAGCACTGCCAACTCCACCACTAATCCATGCCCCTCAGTGCCACAACTACACAGTTTTTGAACAGTTCCAGGGATGGTGATTCCATTACTGCCCTGGGCAACTTGTTCCAGTGCTTGACCATCACCACATTGTGCCTGAACTGTGGCACAGTTCAGTTCAATGCTTAAGTAGCATGAAAGGATCTTTGTTCTTTCTTGGCTTGAAAAGTGCTGTAAGAAAAAAATCCAATTATGGTTGTAGACCTTCAGAAATCCCTGCAGCATTGAGATGATCCTATAAATAGGACACTGCTGAAGCTGGAAGACCTGTGTGGGTTCCAGATATCTGTAGTTCATCATGGGTAGGTCACTGTCACTTTCCTGTGTCTTAATTTCCTTAACCCTAAAGTAGAAATTAATGTTTCACTTTCTTTCTAAATTGTCCCATGCCTCACTGTGATTATATGTGCAGTGTTTTATCTGCTGAGTAGTATTATTATAGCATAAAACTATAGAGAAACTTAAAATTAGAAGAGGGAAGCATTGCAAAAATATGTCTTTGGAACAGAGGAGCTGGTTGGGCTGTTGGAGAGCCTTTGTTCACCATTGCAGGTAGATGGTAACTGGTGAGAAACACGTGCACTCATGACTGAAAGTCCCTGGGGTAGAAGTGGCTCGACCAAATCCCAGGATTGTACTTGTACACACCCATAAAGTATCCCATCCCAGGGCAAGCTGCCTGTTTAGGTGTTCTCATTGTTTGGAAATTTGTTGTTGGGAAGATGTTATCAATCTCTCAGCACACCATTCTCAGCAGTGTCTCAGTGGATGCCAGTCCCTTGAGGCAGAGGCTGTCTGGGTTTGCCTTCCACAGAGCCAAGCTCACTGTCAGCACTCAATTAGATGTGCACACATGATTTGTGCTGACTCAAAGCTCAAAGACACCCACTATGGGTTTTTTTGTTGAGCATCTTTGTGTAGAGAAAGCTATTTTCACCTGACCCTGAACCTTTCTAACGTTTTTTCCTGATAGGAAAAAATAGTCCCTGTGTGCTCTAAGTCAAAACCAAAAGAAGGGACCTTTTTTCAGTGGTGCCTGTGATCCACTCAACCTTGCAGGAACTGAGCAACAGCAGCCTCTGTGTGGGCCTCTGTCACTGCCCCTCTTCCTTCTTGATTCCACTCTGTGGAGGACCTTGGGCAGGAAAAGCCCCTCTCTGAGGTTATCTCTGGGTTGCTAAGTCCACTAAACAAAAATCCACTAAAGAAAAGAGCAAATGAGATGGAGGCAAGTGCCTTTGGAATCACAGGGTGGAGAGCTGTCAGGTCAGAGCCTTTCCGGGAACAGCTGCGGAGTCAAGCTGGTAAATTTTTGTTTGGAGAGAAAGATGAGAAAAATAAGAGTGATGGCATCTAGTTCCAGGAGGCAGGAGCTTTTTGTGACTATTAAAGTCTACAGTTCCTTTCTCTTCTCTCGTCTCCTTTGCTTCCACTGTTGGGGGATTTACTTTTCCCCTGGAAAAGGCAGCTCTTGAGAGGGGAGAGTGTGGCCTGAATAGGAGCTCTCTGGCCATAATCCTGGAGCAGGGCTGAAGCTGCAGTACTGCAGCAGCAATAGAGGTTGGGAGGGTGATTTCCTCATCTGGTGGGTGTTTGGGTGGGACGTGTAAGATTTTTTTTATCCTGCACATTGTTGTAATTCCAGCCATGCACAGGAAAAGCTGGGCAGTGCTGGCTGAGAAAGTGCTCATGCACCTGTACAGGGTGGGACAGGCATCCAGAGGCAGAAATAGACACCAAGCCAGCCAGTTTGGGCAATTACACTCTTCCTGCCTTCTCACCACAGTCGGCATTTCAGTGGCTAAGCCACAAAGGGAGGAATAAAGACAAATGGGTTCTCCTTTTGAAAATACCTGTACTTAAAGGAACCTCCCTCCTTGATGGCATCCACTATGTGTCTGTTTATTCATCCTTTGCTCACATGATAATTTACTCCTGCAGAAATGTATCTCAGCTCCACCCTGTGCTGGGACTGAGCCACTTTTGCTGGCACTGCTGGAGGTCATTTACCAGGAGAAATGAGCTGTACACATCTATAATGGGACTGCCAGAGCTATACCTGCCCACAGCTGCTCCCAGTGCCATCACTGCCTCCCCAGTAGCTCATCTTAAATCCCAGTGGGTTTCTAACTCTGCCCTGACTTGCACTCTACATCTCTTCAAGAGCTGGTAATATTCAGAGATGTCTGTAAGTGAAAATGGGAAGAGGAGCTGGTGATTGGGAAGAGGAAAGTGCAATGCCAACCTCTGTCCCACTGCTGCCCTAATAGAAACGATTTGTGGCTGTGATTGAGCTGAAGCAGCAGCTGCTGTGGTGTCATTTTAGTTTTATTAATTTGGGAGTAGGTGAGTGCAAGGAACAAAAAATGCTGTGGAAGAAGGGAGAGAAGCTAGAGAGGAAGAGGCTGGCACAAGTGCCAGGCTCCTTTACTGGAATGCAACCCTGTGCCTTATGCTCAGCCCTCTTGTCTACCAATCAAACATGTTCCTGCTGCCCTCTCTCCAACTGAAATTGCTGCAGTTTTGTGTCTTCTGCATGAGATCTCTCCTTCATGGTGTTTAATTGTCACAGAACCTCAGCTCCTGTTCTAGAATAACTCAGGTTTCCATCCCACCTGGGAACATGCCCTGCTTTTGTTCACCTCTGTTCTGGCAGCCCAGGCTGGGGTTCAGGAGTCTCGGCTGTCACTGGCAGGAATAATTGCAAAAATTGATTCATGGGAAATGCCTGTAACAGGCAAATCCTTTTGACAGACCACACAGCCATCATACTCTGCATTTATTTGAGTCAATCAATGCTCTGATGCATATTTGGGTCATAAATACTCTGATATAAATTACATTTATTCTTGTGACAGCTGTGTTCCATTACCTGTTATTTATTTGGCTCTGTTGTCCTTTCGTTTTACACCTTGTGGAGCTGTCAAGTCAGCTGCTTACCACTGACAAAGCTCACAGCTCAGAGTCTTCCAAAAATAAATCCTCCAAAGAGATTTGAGCAGCAGAAGGATGTATGTTATTGGAAAGTCATTGGACAATCTCTTTTTTTTTGGTTTGTTTTATTTGAAAGAGGAGCTTTGTGCAATTTGCCCAAATTCCAGAATTAGACTTTTCCTTTATGATCCAGAGGTCATTTAAGCTAATAATGCCACTGATTAATGTGAGTTTTGGATCACACCCTGCATGTCTCAAAGCTTGAGATTTTATTAACCATGTTATTTAATATTTGAAATGGTAGGATGCTAACTTGGATGTTTCTAATTTTCCCTTGGAAACTTTTTCAGTTTTGTGTCTTTTTACATCATAAAAATGGCAGAATATGAAATTCTGAGATGAATGAATTGTAGTGTCCTTCCAAGAGAAAGATCAAATTGCAGTGGTCACACTGGTCTGGACGAGTCACAGTCATTTTTCTGCTTCTCATTCCCAATGAACAGCCACATATCCTTCATGCCAGGTTGTTGCACCAGCTCTGCAAGGTGCCAAGCCCTTGGTGTTAATTCAGGAAAGCACTTAATCATGGAATTGATGACTCTAAAGTGCCTAATATAAGCATGTGCTTAAGTGCCTTGTTGGAGTGGGGCCAGTGCAGATGTGCCCTTGCTGAGCAGAGATTTGTGTGCCACTTCTGGTCTAGTTTCTCTGTAAAACAGAAATGAAAACACTGCTTATAGTTTTATTTGTAGGTTTTGTTTGCACAAGGATTTTGGGATAGATGCAAGGACTGAGTTCTTTCAGTATGGTTTATGAGTGAGCTAAACAGCATTACTATTGAAGTATGTGTGATATGTTGCATGTGCTGCATTTCAGGCCTTAACATTTCTCTATTATCTCGATTTATTTTACTCTAAATATAAAGATTAATCCTGTAATTTAGTTTAAATATCGCAGTGCAAAATACATACACACTCACATGGGTCACAAAACACAGATGCAAATGAATATGTGTTATTTATAAAGCAGCTTTGACATCCTAATATACTAAAAAAAAGACAGTCATAGTTCAGCATTCTGCACATTTTTGAACTGTCACATATCATCATCCATGAAAAATCCATTATTTGAGTCTTAACCATTTTAATTTTATATGCACATTCTACCTAAAAGGGGGTGTGTCCTCCTCTTCTCTTGTCTTTTTTTTTTTTTTTTTTAAACTTATTCCATCCCCCACCCCATTTTATACAATGAAAAATAACTGGGGTTAGGCTATGCCCAAAGCCCACAGTGCCCTCCAAGACCTACCTGATAACAAATGGGTGCCAGGATTGTGTGACTAAAGAGACACCTCTAGATATTCTGGTGTCCCACCTGAATACTTCTGGATTTGCTAAATCCAAGACAGCCAGTTATAGTCAGAGTTCATACTACACACCAATAAAATCCATGTCATTGCCCTTATCCAGTTCTCTAATGTGGACAGACAAAAGCCAGGTATAAATCAGCTTAAAACACGTAATTTTTGCCAAGATCCAAATAATTCTGGAACATGGTGTGAATGCCCCATTTCAGGTGTTCTCAGGATGTTCACAGGCCAGATTGCTTTGAGACGGGCAGAGGAGTGAACTCTGAATTGAGGTGATTTTGCAGAAGTTGCTCTGTCAAGAGCCTCATTCCTACTAGACAGAAGGTCTTAATGCTTTGGGGGTTTTGGAGGGTACAGAGGGTGAGCTTGAAATCTTTCAGATGAGGACAATCCTGGCCTGTTTGGACTTTGTAGGTTAAAACTCTCTGTTCTAGTGAAGCTGTTGCTCAGTGATGGGTTTAAATACAAGTTTAATGATGGTGAAAGGACCTAGGGAGGAGACAGGGCTGGTGTCAGTGGGATGATAGTGGTGTTTACTGGTTTTCCTCACTGTTTCATAATTTCTTTAGAACAGGAAGGATGCTAGGAAGGATGATAGAACCTCAGCTTCTGTGTCCCATTTCTCTCAGGTCTCTGCTGCAAGAGCCAACAAGGAGCCCTTGGCTTGTTTTCTGTTTGCTTGAAACTCCTTCCAACCTCCACTTCACCTTCTCAGTAACATTTAAGCAGAAGCTCTTAATTTATTCAGTCCTGGTTTTGCCCATCCCCAGATCTGAGCTCAGCTGACTGTGAGGGGCTGGTGCTTTCAAGTAATATGAGTTCACTGGTCTGAAGTTTCTCTGGGAATGAAAAATCTGTTTGATTAAGGAAACACTCACTTCAGAAAGCCTATCGGCCTGCACAACTCTGCAAGGCAGCACTGCAGAATGTCTAATTATCTGGAACTGTTCTCTAGAGGATTTGGCTTGCAGAAAATTTGGTCTGATGTTTATTAAAGGTTTCTTTCCTTTTTCTCTCCTTTGCAGTTTTTATCTGTAGTTTCATGGTTGCGGCGCCCATCTTTGGTTACCTTGGTGACCGGTTCAACAGAAAGATCATTCTCAGCTGTGGGATCTTCTTTTGGTCAGCTGTCACTTTTTCAAGCTCCTTCATCACTGAACAGGTAAGATCTTTGCAAAGACACTTTGCAGGGTGTCCTGAAAAGATGGACAGTATATTGTTAAATAACTCCCCATGCCAGTGTGCTCGAGGGGAACATATCCCTCTCGTGGGCATTTAACATTTAGCATGTTGTATTATCTGACCTTTTGTGGGAGAAGTGTGCTCTGTGGAACTGTGTTTGCTTAACTGTGAAAGCTGTCGCCCTTTGATTGTGCATATTCATAAAAAGGAACAGATGAAGCATATCTAAGCAAGAATTTTTGTTGACATAAGGGCTTTGTTTTGAGGGAGATCCTAAAGAAGCTTTAAAAGGCTTTAGAAAAGCCTTGGGAAAATGAATCCATGGCTACACAGTGGTTCTCTTGTCTTCTGCTATGTAACTGAAGCCATTGGATTTTGTTGGGAAGTCTGCTCGTGGTATGTGGAATAACAAAATGCATCCAGCAGTGGTTTTACAGATGCACTTTGGTTTCTGTCCACCAAGGCAGAGGAAGTGAATGATAACATGGAGATCAGACACAGTTTCAGCTCCTCTAACACTTGTTGATAGATTTGTCTGGGGAAACTGATGATGAAGCTGTCAGGCTCACTTAATTTTGTCAAGCTCTGCATCCCTCTCCTGCTCCCAGAACAGTGCAGTGCCCCATTCTGAGCACTCCTCACTGCATTAATTTTCTGTCAGAGGCATTTGGAGGAAACAATGATCTGGCAGTTTCTGCGGGGAAATGTCCTCTTGTTTAAATCACATTATAGGAGAGACTTAATTGCTGCAGGGGGCAACATTATTGGAGAGACAAATCCCAGCTCCTGGCATCATCAGACTGATTTCCCCAAGGGAGGCAGGGGCATTCCTCATCCTTTGTGTCCAGCTGTGTTCCAGAGATTGCAGCATTGTGGTCACACCTAAAGAATGACAACCAGGGACTAAACCTCTCCACCCTTCTCCATCCTGCCCACCCACATGCTCTTCAGTTTTTAAAAAAAGAGAGTTTCCACTTAAAGCAGGCAGTGGTACTCATGTTGGTCTGGCTTTCACCAGGATTGGTTGTTGCTGCATTTCTAAAGCAAAATGCATATGGCCAAATGTGGAAGCCTTTAACTGAGTAAATTGTTCTGGGTTACCCTTGGCCAGGAAGCACCTTTTCCAGAAAAAGAATGTCTCTCATCTAAAATAAAGAAGGATTTTTTTTTGTTTGCTCTTTAATTTATTTTTTTTCTTTCTAAAAGTTTCTCAAAACATTCTGCAAAAGCAGCTTTGATCAGAGCCCAAAGAGAGAAGCATTTTGGAGAGAACCAATGACCTTCTTATAAACACTTCTTGTGTTACAGACATATATTTATGCTAAGGTTCTCACTGATCTCCCTGCAGTCAACTGGGTCCCACAGCTGGAAGCAGGGGAACACTGAAACTGGACTGATGTTTTCAGAGTTGAATTTCAGTTTAACAATTTGGGGTTTATTAGCTGAAGTAGTTCAGGGATTAATATGTATGGTTATTTGTACAGGGGCTCAGAGTGGCAGTAGCATATGTTTGGAATACAAAACCCAACATTTTGGAGTCATAAGAAAGACAAGATCAAAAAGATCAAAAAGATCAAAAAGACAAGATGTGTTAAATCACCCTGGATATGCATCAGTACTAACTCTGGGCCCCAAAGACCATCTTGACAAAAACCCACCCTAATACTTAGAAAAACCCCCTGTCCTGATTTTCCTGCAGTCCTCAACTCCACCAGAAGACTTAGGTATTAATCCAGAGTTCTCATGCCCATGTCCTGTTACTGACTCCAGGAGGTAATGGAAAATGCTGCAGCTGCTGTAAGGATGTTCTCTACCCAGTGGCTGCAGCTCCTAAGAATAATCCATCTTCCCATGTTATCCCTCCCATGTTGGGGGCCTGATCTCTAATTGGGAAGAAATGCCACACTGAACAAGGTGAATTCCTGACATGCTAAAAGGATCAGATAAGAGCTGCTTTTTTTTTTTCTTTTAATTTTTCCTGATCTTTGTTGTCTAGGATTCATTTGAGGGGTAAAATTTTGCCTTTTGTCTCAACTTTTTTTTTTTTTTTCCTTTTAAGACAGTACATGTATTTGTTGGGAAGGAGGGATGAGAGCTGAAATATCAAAAACTCTTTGCTGGCACAAATAAAAGCAGTAGTAGAAGTACTGTGAGTAGAGGAGTTCCACATCCAAACTGACATGAGAACCCAGGGCTGGAAGGAGCGAGTTGACACAGGCTGAGCCCATTAGAGAGCTCCTTTATGTGGCAGCACCAAAAATCCTGAATTAGGTAAGAAACAGCAGCCATTCAGGAGGAATAGCAGACTGTCTTCAGGGATTGTCTTTCTTTAAATTTTGACAGTGTCTAGTGCCTCATGCATCCTGTCATTGTGTAATTAAATAGAATGCACAGCCACACAGCTGAAATTTGGAATGCAAATAGAAAGAGACAGCTAAACAAAGGCCAAAAGCAGCTCCAGAGCTGGTGAACTCTGAAGGCACCCAGCTTATAAAGCTCTTTGGTAGTGTGTCAGTTCCTGGCTAAAATCTGAACATCTAAAGGAAGCCATGAAAAATGGTGTTGTTTGAATCAATGACTAGATTATTGTGCAGACAAATTTACAGAAAGAGAAATGTTCATTCTTGTCTGTCCTCCTGGCTTCCCACAACTGCATGTGCTGAAGCATGATGCCCTGTGCTCTGGGATATCCCTGGGGTCAGCTGAAGTCACCTGTGTCTCTCCAATTCCTTGTGTCCCCCAGCCCTTCACTGGGAGGTGTGGAGCAAGAGAAACCTTGGCTCTGTACAAGCACTTGCTCAGCAGTAACAAAAACATCCCTGTGTTATCAGCTCTGTTCTCAGCACAAATCTAAAACATGGTCCCATACCAGCTACTGGGAAGAAAATTAACTGTGTCCCAGGCAAAACAGCACAAAAAGATTGGAGAACAGTGAACAGCTCATCTAAGATACTGTCTAAATGCTATTTTGTTCAGCTTGGGTTTAAAAAAGTGACTGAAAATTGGCAGATAAATCAGGAGTTGGATACATGTGCCATGCAGACAGTTGCTAGAGAGCTCTGCCTTTTTTTTAATCATTAGTTATTTATTATCAAGAATCTCTGGGTTCCTAATATGGAATAATGACAGTCAAATAAATGAAGAATTAATCTCTTATCTGCTGGTAGCTACTAAATAGGTAGATAATAGGCTCTGACAATGAAAAATGAAAATCAGGCCAAAATCTGGGGGTAGCTCCAGTGCATATAGGCAGGGATAGAAAACAGCAATGCATGAATTCCACACATAGCAAAATAGAAAAAGGACAACTCATGCTTGAAAGTTTGGTTACTGTTCAGGAGATCTTAATTTAATTTTTAAACAAATCATAAAAAGAAACCAAATAAATACTGAATCACAGAGTGATTTCATAAATACACCTGTTTCCATGGATAAAAATAGCTAATGATAAATTTAACTAAAGAAAATCATCAGAAGTAGTAAGATTGAGATGATATTGATAAGCTCACTTTTTAATGTGGTTTGATAATTTATGTTAGTACAGAATTTCTCTACAGAAAGATAAGACATGAGGCCTCCTCTGCTTTGGTACTTGCACATTTCTGCTCTATAACACCATTTAGCACTTCCTACAATAAAAGTTCCATTAAGAAATCATTAACAAACTTGTTCAATAATCTAAAATTAGGTAAAGTTGGTACATATTTAGACATATCTGTAGATTAACTCAATTTATAGAAGCTTCAATAAATAATGTATGTATCTTAATTTTTATTTTCTAAGTACACCTGCTTGGAGATCTTCTCCCTTTAAGCCTGACTTTTAATCAGGTCTGCACCTACCAGCACACCTTCTGGCACTTTCACTTGCAAAACCCTTTCTTGGGTTGTTTTTGCCCTTTGCCAAGCATTTGGGGAAAACACTTGCTGGTTATTGGTTCATGAACTGCAATAAATTAACAAAAAATCAGTAGGCTTCTGTGTGGTATAGAGTCATATCCCAAAGTAATGAACCAAGTGCACAATTTTCATGGAGTTTCTTTACCCAGATGTGTTTCCAACCACACAAAAAGCTAAATACACATCTGTCTTCCTCCATATCAATATAAACTCTGATTTAATAAGTAGCCAGTTTATTTCTCTAGGTAGCATTTTCATGAGCACAATGCCTGATTGCATGGCGTGGCTGATCACCTTGAGCTGGTTTATATTCCAAGATGTCCTTGGAAAGGGTCTGTAATCCAAATTGGCCCATTTCTCTCTTTCTGAATATGAAGCAACCTGGTTATCAGGAGTGACCATGGCACGTGCTGAGAGTTTGTTTCTGTTTTATCTGCTTGGATATCCATGTCCATTAGCCATGGTGAATGTTCTCAGCTGGGGTGTTGGAGCAGCAGGTTGTCTTACATGAACCCTGGGTTTGGTGCTCGAGTTCCTGCCCCTCTCAGCACAATCCTCTGGGACATCAGAACCACTCTCCCTCGTGGGCAGACACTGCTATCTTAAAGCAAGAAGGAACTTTTAAATATTCATGTCAATATCTTGAATAAAGCATATTTCTGTGTAAAAGGTATGCTGGCTTACAAATGAGCAAAGGCTTCTGCTCCACCAGGCTGGGAGACCAAGAGTACCCGGGCTGTGGTAATGTGGGTTGGCTGGGAGACACCAGAGCTGAGCATGCTAGAAAGTTGGGAAATGCAAAAGCAAGGAATTGACAAGGTAAACCAGAAATATGCTTTTGAATTCTCTAGTTCTTGGTAAATATTTCTGTTCAGATTTTGATATAGTTAACATGATAAAAATTTTTGCTCCCACTGCAATTTACCTCTGGACAGGTATTCCTCTTACTGTTGTTTTCTTTTCCTTTTATTTTGATTTATCTCTGGAAGAGGAAGCAAATTGTCCATGGTGTGGTTCCAGTTAGTCTGCAGTGCTTGCTCAAGTCCTGTCTTTCAGACTTGCCAAATGTATTTTTATTTCCAAAGCTTGTCTTTCAAGGCGTTTCTAAAAGAAAAGCAACAAACTGTGTGCAGTATATAACAAATGGTTAATTGGGTAAATTTTAAAAAACATAAACATAATCCAACCACCCCCTACACATGATGATTCACTATAGGGAAAAAAAAAGCCTTTAGTCTTAAGTGCTCCAGCAGAAGTTGTAATATAAAACATAGAGCTCCTGTGCCTGTGGTTCCACTGTGCAAAATAAATACACAGCTTGAAAAACATAAACAAACAAAACTAAAATCCCCAAGCCATCATTTTACATGTAAGAAGGAGACTGAGTGTTGTCTTTGAAGTCACCCTGAATTACTGGATTGTTTATCTCTTACTGTTCCGGCCTATGATTTTTGAGCAGAACTCTCTTGTAGAAAATAGGCAAAAGGGATTCTCCCAGCAGCTTTGGGGAATCAGCTGCATGTGCATTCAGTCCCTTCCCTCAGGCAGTTCCCTGGTGCTGGAGCTAGCTACAGAGGTTCATGGGCAAAGCTCTGTGTTTTGCCAGCTTTGGTGTGGCACAGGAGCCCTGCAGATGAGCACATGCTGTTGACATTTGGATTTCTGCACACTTGGCCCTTTCTAGACTGCTCAGGAAAAATATTACCTACTGTGGTCTCTTATCAGGAGGTCAGCTGGTGCTCTCTGTGTGGGTGGTGTCAGCTCCCAAATCACTCTGAGCTGCAGTTCTGGCCCTTGGTGCTGCCCTAGTGCCCCCTGCACCACAAGATACCTGCAGCCTGCTGCCCTGCCTCTGCTCTCTAAAGTGAGATGTGGCAATCTGTGCATCTCCTCTTCTTCCAGCTGTCAGAGCTCCCTCCTCCCCACAGTGCAGCTGCTGTGCCAGGGGCACTGGGGTCAGGGTGTGCCAGGTGAAGGAGATGCTGTGCTGGGCTTGGGTGGCTCCGAAGTCCCAGTAAGAGAGGGAAAGGATAAGGGCTCTGACTCTGCTTTACACTGCAGAGTGGAATTCTGTATGGACTGATTCTGCCTCACTGTCCCTCTCTTGTATGTCTGAAAGGAGGTGATTTAAAGAGAGAGAGTTCCCACAGCCCCTTTTAGAATTACAGAATTGTTAAGGCTGGAAAGGACCTCTGAGATCATCGAGTCCAGCCAATAACCCAGCATCACCACCATGTGGAAATTGAAAGGCCCCATTTCTTTGGCCATTCAACAGCAAGAAGGCACCTGCTGTTCTTTCCAAGTGCTGTTCCCAGTGCTCTTGTAAGTTTTACTATCTCACATCTTTTCATATCGATTATATGAGGTGTGCTGTAGGAGAAAATACACTATTGCTTATTCCTTTAATAATGGAGCACTGACTGAGCTGGTCTTAAGGTATTCTGGGTATCTGTCAAGTCTGCTATCATCTTCAGCACAGCTGATTTCAAATACTGTATGGAAAACTGTTTTTCTGTAAGAACATCTTCCTTTGCACAGACAAGTTGCAATGATTTGAACTCTTGAATCTTGGGTCCTCACTGTTCCCTCGGATTTAATGAAGGACAGAAGCACTGGGAAAAGATTTATATAAATGAAATAGTTGTAGAGTGCAGAATTACTGTCAAGTGTTTGTCTCCTGGTCATTTTATGTTCCTACCTTGTCTCTTTGTACCTGTCACTCTTCCAAGGGAAACTATAAATGAAAACCAGATTAAGGTGTTCTCAGAGCATCAGACCCAAAAAAGCCAATCTATGAGAAAAGGCAGCTTTTCAAAGGTGTTATCAGAAATTGAAGTGTATTTTCTGCTCAATGTTGGGTTTTTTTATCCAGTATCTGTGTCCATGTGTCTGTGAAGTATTTGGGAAGAGTTATTGAAAACACAGCTGGTGATGGCTTCCAGGAGACAGACACAGCACAGTTCCAAAGCTTACTTGGAAAGCTTATTCCTGTGATGAGAGAAATGAACTTCAATAACTATCATAAGGAATATCTGTACCACATATTGCATTTCCAATCTGCATGGTGCCTGGAACAGGAATTGGTTTGCTCTGCCTCCTGGGACCTGAGCGCCATTAAGATGTGCCCCCCACATCCCACCTTCCCCAGGTGGGGTCAGTCTGGCACCATGTCCTATTCAAATTTCTCAAATCACCCCAGCTATGGGCAGCTCTGTGTCTATAAATGTGCCTCCTGCACCCTGCCACTTCCTTTCAGGCCATTAAGTGGTCTGAAATCACACAGTATCTGAATCAGACACTGTGGGTGCTGAAAGAGGAGATGTTTCCATTCCATCAGAACTCACCTGCATTGCCACGTGCTGCTGCAGAGACTGTGATTCCAGTTCAGTGGGTGAGGACAGTTACTTGCACTGAAGTGTCAGACCTGCCCCTCCGAGCTCAGGCATTTTCTAGAGCAGGTGGACAGAGCTTTGTGCTGGGAAAGCATCCAGGCTCCCATCTCAGTGCTCATTTGCACAGGGTCTCAGCAAGGGCCCCCTGTAATTGCCTGTCCTGTTTCAGAGCACTGTTTGCTATCTGGGTTACTGGAAGATGTTGAAACTGTTATCACAGAGTCTGTGATTGTGGTTCTGATTCAGCTCCTTCTTTGGAAGTCTGTGGGAACCTTTTGTGTGTCTGTGGCAATTGAGTCAGACCTTACATCAACACACATTTGGTGCTGTTTCATCGGATCGTGGAAATGCTTAGAGACAACAGCATGAAAGATTTTTGCAGGCCAAAGACTTTTATAGGTTTGTCCCTTTTTTTTTTTTGCAGAAAGCTGAATTTAGGTTGAAGGTTGAAGTTTAGGTCTGTAGGTTGAAGAGTAGGAAAGTTAATTTGCTATGTAAATTAATGGATAGTGTAGAAGCAATGCCTGCCTGTAACATTCCACCTGTCCTGCTTTTGTTGTGCCTGAGCAGGAAATCTCACCTGGGCCAGTGATTTGCTGAGGAGGCAGAGGGAAGAAGAAATGGTTGTTTTATTTCCCAGCTCTGTGTGTGTCTTGGAAACATTCCTTCTTCTTGTGATGTCTCTTAAAATGTATATTCTGCTTGTCATGCTGCAGCAAAGGCCTAACCCCAGGGCATGCTGATGGAACACAAATAATGTCTTATTTCTTTACTCTGTATAAGAGGAAGTCTCTATAATGCTTTAGCATTATGTTTTATAAATAATTATGACAGTATCTTATGCTCAGCTTTGTTCAAAACATTGAAAGAATGGAAGAAAGAAAAAATGCTCCTTAAATAAACTGGGGTTTAATTAGTTAGTGTGAAAAAAAAAAAAAAGAAAAAAATAGTGCTGCATCTAAGTTTCTAAGCAAATGTTAAAATAGAAAGGAATTATAAAATTTCCTATCAGCCTTACAGGATCCTTGCAGTAATGCTGTGGCCTGAGGGACACAGTCATTCCTGGTGATGGTCCCTGGGTGCGTGCTGGGCTTCCATTGAGGGATGTCTGGCTTGGTCAAACGAGTTCAGAAGGCAAAGCAAGTCACTGCTGCAGTGCCTGGGTGGTCCTGTGATTTTGGGAATTAACTTTCCAGCTAGCTGTGTATTGAGGGCACAGAGAGGATGCCAAGTTGGGGTGTAGGATGTGTGCCTTCATGATCCACTGGGATGGCCAGATATGGGTTTGCAGAAATGTTCCCATTTTTGGAGGCTGTAAACTGATGTGTGTTCAGCACGGATGTACGTGAGGCAGGTGTTCTTGAAGCCTGGGAGGAAGCACAATGCTTCAGCAGAGTTTGGTTAATGATGCCTCACAAAGAAAACAATCCATTCATCCCAGGTTTAGGCTCATTAGGAGGCCTGGAAACAAATCTGTTGGCAGAGTGGTTCTTGAAGGTTGTGCATATTGTCCTGAAAAACAGGATGCAGGAGAGAGAATGTGTTATTCAGGCTCTGGCTTCTGTTCAGATGCAAAAGTATGGATTTGAGCCTTTCTTTGGTTGAGCTCCTGGTTGCCTGCTGATCCCAAATGCATCAGTCATTCCTTGGGAACTGTAAGTGCTTCTGCAGCCTTCGCCTCCTGGGCTGTGCATAAAGGCTTCGAAAAGGACCATTATGTTCTAAGTCATGTGCAAATAGTGGGAAGAAGGGAAATGTCTTACAGTACCAGGTGCTAAATTAGTCTTTTGAAGTGTTGACATTTCTTTTAAATGTATAAAGTTCCCAGGCTACACGAAACACTGCATTTGCAATTCAGATAAACCAAATTAGAGTACTAATCTCAACCCTACTTAATAGATTTTGAGCTGGAAATCCCTGGGAGTGGTGCTGATCATCAAGTCTGAAAACATGAGTGATGGAGCCTCATGAGAAGATAGTCACAAAACATCCAAATGTGTTTAGTGTGGTTTAATAGGTTGTCATTTTGTCAGACAAGCTGGATTTAAAGAATGAAATTTAGCTACAGCACAACAAAACCTTGTCAATTAATAACACTTCAAAAAGGAACATGACAGCTGTTCAAGGAAGATCATGAATAAGGAGCAACTCCTAAGTAGAAGGAATTGGTAGATGCACCACTTTCTCTCTGGAAATCCAATGCTAAAAGTGAGGCATCTCTCAGATATGGGCCAGACACTCTGCAAGATCAGCCTTCGCACGGTTCTTGGAGATCTCTGGATCTTGATTGAGTCAGCAAGCCAGGGAAGCGTGAAAACACAAAGCAGGAACAAAAATCAGAGTTTGGAATGATTTAAATGGCTCTTCGGCAAAGTTGCCTGCAGGAGCTGACCTGCTAGTGTACTTGACTTTTTAGCATATGCAAAGGAAAATATGCCAAGAATCAGCAGAACCAACAGTATGGGAAAAGTTGCAAGGACTGTAACTTTGTGCTGATTTCATTTAAATCTTGAAGGATTCCCTTGAAATATGTCCTTCATGCACTTTCAAAACTGTTCTACACTTGAAAATGCACCTAGTGAGGGCAGAGTGTTCACACCTGAGTGTCTCGGTCAGTTGGCTGAAGCTTCTTTCAAAGGGTGCTGAGAAATCACAGTTTCTGCAGTGGTTTCAGGGATGGGGACATGGGGTTGTGCTCTCAAAGAATCTCCAATCTAACCTGTCTGATGGATTTGACTAAATTTTTGCTTAAGAATTAGTCCAAACCAAAGAGTTTGAGCCAAGATTGCCCATCATGTTAAAGAGGCTGGATCTCACACAGTTCTGTAGACATCTCTGGAGGTGGAGATGTTGTTAGTGCTAGGTATTAATGCCTTAAATGTTTATTCTGAAAAATCTGGCATCTCTTTATTGCTTGGATTTAGGTTTTGCTCGTGGCTCATTGTGGCTGGGACACAGTAGCCCATTATTACCTGTGAATATCCTTTGGTTCAGTGAATGCCACCCCGTATTCCAGCAGCATTTGGGAACCTATGTGTGTCAAGAACCTTGCAGTGTTTCCACACTTGCAAAAATCTATTGTATTTCTTCCAATCCTATTTAGTGATTATGGCTGTGTTTGCACATCTCAGGAAGGAAACTGTGATAGTGCCTAATGCCAGAGATATTTGAGGCAAGTGCTGGTAAGTGTGTCCCACCTGACAGATCTGGAACAAAAAGCAACCATTTGCTTCTGACCCAGAACTATCAGTGTTCTTAGGGGAACAGTTTTGGAAGATACATTCTGGTGTAATGGCTTTGTAACAGGGATAAATGACCACTATTTCAGCCATGTGAAGGGCCATGGACTCCTCTGAGCCTTACACCAGAGCCAAGGATGAAAAGAAGGGTTTTAACTCTGTCTTCTATCAGGCACTGGGAACATGGGGCTCTTTATGATCCCTGTGATTTATTTGAACATCAGCCTTTTTCTTTAAGGTCTATTTTACAGCAATGATGTGTCTGCTGGATGGGGTTTGGTGAGTGAGCAACCTGGTACCTTCCTCCCAATTGCATCCCAGGACCCTGTCATTAATCCAATATTAATGACCAAGAAACTAAACTGAGGAGAATGTAAATCCCACCATTTGCATGTCATAGTATTTTTTACCATGGGCAGGTCAATCAAATGAAAAGCCCTTCAATTAGGGAGCTGAAATGCTGCTTTGTCTTAGCTCAGTTTATTAGGACCTGGTGATGCTGCTTCATCACCCAGTGTCTTGTAATTAGACTACCTAATGGGATGGAGGGTGGGAATTGAGCTGGCTCCTTTTTTTGTGCTGCCCAAAAATTACTGAAAAGCAACAGAGGATTCTCTCAGGACTGCCACAGCTTTAGAGGGAGGAGAGTGATGGGAACCTGGATTTCAGACTGCAATTTTAGCATTGAAAGGGAATTTCACATTCAACATTTGCAAATAGCTCAGATAACCTTGCCACGATTTTTGTCCCTGTGAACCACAAAGCAGCTCTGTGGAAGTGCTGTGGGAGTCTTGCTACTTCCAGGGTGGTTTGGGTTTGTTTTTTATCTCCAGAGTACTTAATTAGGTGTTTCACTTTAGAGCCTCCCTGTAGGTATGCAGTTGTTAAACACTTTAGCTGCTGATTGAAGAGTGTGATGAGTGAGAAAGGAGTATCTTACAGTCTTTGTTGGTTATTTTTATATACTAAATAATAATACAAATCTCATCAAATAAGGATGTTTTAATCAACCAGAATCTTAAGTGCATTCCCAAATAAAACTTCCCACATTCAATTAAGTGTGCTTGAACAGGCTACCTGGGAGAACTAAAGCCATTAACAAATACTAGAGACAATCAAAGGATAGGTGAGTGGACTTTGCTTCATCTCCCTTGCTCATTTTTATATTTAAATATGCATTTTGGTCTCTTTCTGCTTGCTGTAGTCTCTTTTCTCCTTGTAGGGCTCTGAGTAGCAGCTGAATTTTCCCAAAAGGGAATTGTTCAAAGGTGAGGTGTTTAGGGCTCAGAATCAGTGAGACACTTAATGCATCCAAATGAGCTGAAGTTTGGAAGTGTTTGACAAAGGGTAAATGGATGCTGCAGAGGAATGAGACCTGCTTTAGAAGCTGTTGTGTAAGTCCATCTTGAATGCAAAGGGTTTCAGTATTGACTCTTGAGCAAGTGATTAATAAAGTGCCCTAAGGTTTCAGTAACTCAGTAGCTGGCTGTTAAATCTTGGTGTGGTGTAGCAGTCTGATCTGTAACACGGTTATAACCTCCAGCCAGCATATGTAGAACAAGTACATGTGAATAAAAATAATATGAATGTGTGAATAAAACCTGTGAACACTTGAAGGAAGAAGGCCTGGGGCATTTGCACTTGAATTTTAGTGACCTGCTTGTCAGAGTTGAGGGGAGGATCTTTGGGTAAGAGAAGCATTCTGTGCCAGACATAAATATTTAAACTAGTATACTTTCTATGCCAAGCAGGCTTAAGGGAAAAGGAGTGAAGAAAAACCTGGTTAGTGTGAATGTGGCAGAGACACAGCAAATGTGAGATGGTGTCTGCCATATGGATTTAACTGAATTTAAATACTTTACCTTTGCCAAAGTGACATGATGGGAGGTGTAAAGATGGAGCCAGACTGCTCTCAAAGGTCCCCAGTGAAAAGATGAGGCAAGGGGCACAAACTGAAATGCTGGAAATTTCACTTAAGCATAAGAAGAAACTGTTTTACTTTGAGAATGGTCAAACACTACAACAGTTGTCCAGCATGGCTGTGGCTCCTCCATCTTTGGAGATACTCAAAACTCAATTGGAAATTATCCTGATCAGCCTGTTGTAGTTGATCCTGCTGTGACCAGGGGACATGGACCAGACTATCTCCAAAACTCCTTCCAGTCTCAGGTATTCTCTTATTCTGTGAGTGCTTGCAAAGGAGAAGAGCAGTTTAAAAATGGTGATGGAAGACAGACTTGGCATCAAGAGTTCAAGTTGGAGGGAGGGAACTGTAGAACAATAGAATCCAGTGGTGATGGAAATTCTGGGAAATGTTGTGTGTAGTAGTGACTTACAAGTAGTTGTGATGGTAGAGATGGGGAGTGAGAAGTAGGCATGGGTGAGTGACAACACACACAATGAGGGAAGAAATGAGGAATCCAAGCCCAATCACTTCCCTGCAGTGGGACAAATGGCAGAAGCAGCAGCAGCTGCAGTGCATCTGCCCTGGGCTGCCCTACCTGCAGGACTCAGGGCTGATAAGGGGAGAACTCTTGGTGAAGGTGAGAAGGGTGGTTCACAATTATATTTATCTGACAGGTAACTCTAATGAACTTCTAAGTGCACTTGTATCTCTACAGCAAACAGATAAACACTGATAACTCTCAGCATTGTCTCAGAGCTGATAACCCATCAGTCTGTCTCCAGCTAGTCTCCACCTGAACACGTGCCCTGCTGGTCCCTTTGTACCACCCAGAGACTGAGCATAACCCACTGCCTTTGGTTGGAGGAAATCCTCAAACCAGTGCTTAGCCAACCTCTGAACAGGGGAGAAAAGTGCTGATCAACAAAACATCTCAGTGCACAGTTTTGCCCACATACTGGTTTGTATTTTGGTCTCTTGGCTGGCAATTCCCACGAGGTATTAGGTAAGATTACTTCTCAATAAAGATAAAGACTTTCATCTTCCTTTGTTCCTGCTCAAAGATCTCCCACATGTTAAGACATCAAATGGCCAAAATTTGGAATTAATATTCAGTTACTTAAAAATCTGGGCTGGACTTGACAGGAAGACATGTTCTTCAGGATTGCCATGGAACAATTCACCAGTACTATGTAGCCCCTCTCTGGCTCTTTATAATATTTATTCTGCTTTTATTAGAGAAGAGTTAGAACCACTGATGTTTGAGAAGGTGAGGAATGTAACTTTGAGTTTCATATCTAGATTTGACATAGCATTCCCATCAAGTATTTGGGCCCAGGACTTGTATCCAGCAATGGAAGCCAGGTGCCTTGGTTATATGCAAGATTCATAAAGCTTTAGGGATGCACAGTGCTAGATGATGTATTTAGGCTTATCTGTTCTGCTGTGGCCTTTGTCATCCATCCAGGCACAGAATGGAATCTGAAACATCAACCTCATTGTTTAACGGCAGCTTGTCTCTCATGCTATGTCAGTGTCCTTGTTTGACTTGGGAACTTTCAGATTCTTCAAGGTGAGCCCTCATTCCTGGGAGGGCTGAGAGAATTGGAGCATTTAGTGTTTAAACAAATATGTAATGTCATTCCAGTGCTCAGCTCTTCAGTGGCTCTCAGCTAATGAGCTGGAATTGGAGCTGTGACTGTGCAGGAGTCAATGCTCTGAGTCACCACCCCGATACTCAGAGCAGGTTCCTGGTTAAGCTTACCTCATAGTTAATGGTGCATCTTTTGGCAAAAGGTGTAGTGTGTCATCATTAACCATTTCAATCCTGCAAAGTGCTGGGAAAACTTACTGGAGCAGAGGAGGAAGTGGTGTTTGCCTGGCCAGAAAATGCAGGGTCTGCTCAAGGAGGGCAAATTCCTGCATGTGAGTGCTGCTGTCAAAGGGAACCACGGTTGTGCAGTCCTTGAATTGATATTTGAGCCTTTGGAGTTTGCTTTGTTCAACTGGCTCCTGCAGTATCTCAGATTTATCCAACTCATCACTTGTGATTGCTGTGCTACCCTGGCTGCCTAGTGCAAAGCTCAGCCAGCTGGAGAAATACAGGAGTGTAGCTCAGGGAAATTAGGTCAATCCCAATGTTTTCTCCTTAGTGTATTGTCATTTCACCACATTTTGGGCTCTGTGTGGCAATCCCAGCTGCCCATGGTAGGAATTGCTTAATGCACATCATCTTTCAGAGGATGCAAACCCTGATTCTGTATTCTTGATTTTTGCATAATGCTTATATAACACAAAAAAGAAAAATATGGCAAAACTCAGCTCAAAGAGGAGTTTAATGGTACTGAGTCCTGTTTTACATCAGCTAAATGCATTATCCACAGGAGTTTAACTCAGCATCCTCACACAGGGAAGGGTACAGGTGCAGGTGCTGTTGCAGTATAAAAGGTCTTTCTTTTAGACCAGCAACAGCAGTTTTAAACATGGTTTGTATTGGTGCTGTGCACACACAGGAATTCATGACTCTGGAGTGACTCTGTCTGTGGGATCTCCTCAGTCCATGTGTCCCTCATCTGAAAGCAGCATGTGTTCAGCTTCTTTTGAGGCCCTTACAAGCTATTCCACATTCAAATGCAAATACTTAATAACCAAAGCTTAAGGATCATATGATTCTTTAGAGAGTAAATCTGGTGGTTCAGAGTTGCACACATATTTGGCAGATAATAGGTTTACCACTGGCAGATAATCTTGTAAAGAACTGTGGCTTTACTCTTTTTGTTAACTAATTAAAAAAGGAGAACGAACTTCAAGCTGTAATTAGACCTCTTAAAACACATATTACTCCCTGAATGGTCTATACAACTAGGATAAATGTATAATTAGGAGGTTTCACCAAACATGATTAAAGCCAGTCATGTGTCCTAGGCCATCAAATATTTATGTGTGTAGGAGATTGAGAGTAAGGTCAGTATGAAAGTGTGAACAGAAACCACATCATACATTTTATCTGTTGGACCCAATGTTCTTAGAGGTCTTTCCTAACCTAAACAATTCAATGGTTCTGTATTATAAATACTTAACTCCAACCATGAAAGCTTTATTTCAGATGTAAATTCCGGAAGGATTGTCACATCCACAGTTCTAGTGTTTGGTGACACTGGTGACAGTAATGAGACCAGGTCCCTTGGACCCCATGATCTGTCATTTTTGTTGTCTGTTACTTGCTGATAGTTTAAGAAATGTAGAAGTTGATAGGCAGTTTTCTATTCCTTATTGGCACATCCCCAAGGCATAAGGATTCATACCCCTTCTGTAGCACTTTTATTTTGAGTAATTGGGTTTCTTTTGCTTTATGGCTAGAGGGTGTTTTTCCTTCTATCTATTTATGAGATGGGAAGAGGAGAGCACATCCATGGACCCTTTGTACCTCCCATTCATAGATGTGAGTGCTTCCTCCATGCATTAATTTCTGGTGATGTCATCTCTTGAAGGGAAATTCCCAGGAAGGCTGTGGCAGTTGTGGGTCTCTGCAGCCACCATTCTTTCCATATGTTGATGGTTTATTGTGTACTGGAATCTTCCCTGGCTTGTGTCCCAGCAGCCACACAAGTTGGAGAAAGGGACTGGGAGCCCTTTTGCATCCTGAATTGCCCCTGGAACTCGTAGCAGTCACGTTGTGTGGCTCAGGTGTCCCTTCCCAGTGGCACACCCTCATGGAGGTGCAGACAGTCTCTGATATGACTGCTTTCCAAAATTAAAGACAAATTAATTGTTTGCCCTAACAGCGCCTTCTTTCAAAAAAACTTCAGTTTCAAGCATTTCATTTTAGGAAAACACTATTGATAAGTGTTGAAGTTGCTGGGCTTAATCTATGGGGAAGGAATCAGTTCAGGTCCTGAAAGCTGACTCAGATATTTTCAGTTTTCCTGCCAGAAACCTACTTGCACAGATGAACAAATTACAGCAGAGTTACCAAGTCATATAGAAAGGAACGAGCTTCTTCAATATATATCAATTTCTGCTTGGGGAACAGTGAAACTCAGTTAAAGTCTGAGCTGCCTGTTCTGCTTTTGAGCACCAACAGAATTGAGCTGGTGTCAGCCCTTTTTCTCTCATTAAACTCCTGAGAACCTTGAGGCAGGACATAAATGGAAAAGCAGTGGGGGGAGAATCCAGTGCAGAGGAAATGGCAGAGGTGTCCTGCTACAGCTGTGGAGAACAGAATTTTCCTCAGCATGTGGAATATCTGACTTTGCCATGTGTTTGTGCAGGTTGTCATGTCCACATACACTTGGAGAGGAAAAGGGATGTTCCTATGGGTGTATGTGTATAAATGTACACAAAAAATAGCAGCTGTCTATTTTGCATACAGAGTGGTTTTAGGACCAGTTTCTGTGTGGTTCATGGAATGCCTGTGGTCCAAATGAGCAGCAGCACAAGAATTTTAGAGTTGTGCTGTTGTTTGTATTTTTTTTCTTCTTATATGAAAAACAAAAAGATGAGGCCTGTCATGGATGGGACCACTTTTTGCCTTGGGGAGCTCCCCAGCTGTGCCTCTTCAGAGACAACTAAAACACAGGTTTTGAGTGACTGATTAGAGATGGAAGATGGGGGGGTCCCAGCTCGTTTTAACAAATTAATTTTATCATATGAGTTCCAACAGGGTGTATGCTAGCCAAAGATCCCAAAGAACTGGTAAGAACAGGAATTAGCTCTTTAATCCTAGATGTAGAGCTCCAAAACCAGGCACAGTATAGAACCGACTAGAAATAATTCCCAGAATTGTTTTAGATTTTTGTATGTTTAATCTAGTTGTCACAACTTAATGGCTGCATGATCCATAGTCTTGAATATCTGATCTCAGAAGGGCAATACTATTCAGGTCTTTATGTGGATTATGTTTTTTAAGACTGCTTTTATTCCCAGATGAAGTCAAAATCTCCTTACTTAAGTTTGAATACCACTGCTTCAAAGAACATAGTTTAAATATTAAACAGATATTTGGAGTGTGTCAGCATGGGATAAGCCAGAGAGGAGGATTTGAGGAGGAACTGAGAGAGAAGAGTGAATGTCTTACTTGTTGCAGATAATTTCATTGTATTGAGAATCTGATTCTGTGGTATTGATGAAACTGAGTCACTTGACCACAAAAATACTTGGTATCATTTTCCTGCCGTGTACAAGGATTCTTCTAACAACATTGTTTGGAGGAAATTTCTACCCAATGCATTCACTGGGAGTGATACCACCTGGTGAGCACAAACTTGTGTCATTTTTCTGGAGGTATTTGAAATTTGAGGAACATCCAGTGCATTTACAAACCTGTCATTCTTCAGGTGTAAATAACATTGTCCATGCTCATCCCAGGCAGGTGAGTACTTTGCCTGTCACCCTCTCTGTGATCCAGATCTAAACTTCCTCAGAAACCACAGGCAGCCTCCAGTTCCCTGCTTTCTAATTCTGCATGACTAAGCCTTTCAGCACATTATAAATACTGTTGCTCATTCAAAATACATTGGTTACCTGTGCAGCAGTGCCTGCCAGCATATTTCTGCAGTGGAGTGGTTGAGCATTGGGAAATTGCCATCAATTAAATCACTTGAGTCACAGTGCTGCCCTTTCTGCTCACACCCACGTGTGTGAGTTATGTGCACGCAGCTTTGGGGAGATGTGTGAATGTGAGCAGCACTGCACACACCCTGCCAGCAAACAAGGAATTTGTATTCCTGCAGAAAAGGGATATTGCTCCAGAATTCACACCAAAATATGAGGCAGTTAAGAGTACACGAAAGTATTTGTTTTGTGGCTATTGGAATCCTCAAAATACTCTTTTCAACCAGGGATTACAGTGAGGAAAACAATGCAAACACATCAGTGGTGGATTTTTGTCTGCTGATGGATATATTTATTTATGACTGAGGCACGTGGCTTGGAGTCTGCATGGCATTTTCCATGTTTGTGAGTGAGACTTTTACTCTGGCTTGGCTTTGCTGTAGGTCTCAAAATCAGTCATTTCCCTTGACTTTTTCCTATCTGAAGAAGGAGAATTGGTAATTGCTCATTTTTCCCAAAGTGCTTTCATGGTTAAGGACATATCATAAGCATGTAATCACAGAGTGGTTTGGGTGGGGAAGGAACTCAAAGCCCATCCCATTCCAGCCCCTGCCATGGGCAGGGACACCTTCCAATGTCCCAGGTTTCTCCAAGCCCCGTCCAACCTGTCCTTGAACACTTCCAGAGATGGGGCATCCAGAGCTGCTCTGGGCAACCTGTGCCAGGGCTTCACCACCCTTCACCACAGGGAAGAATTTCTTCCTAATATATAATTTAAACCTTCCTTTCTTCACTTTAAATCCCTGCTGTTTTTCTCACAAATGATCTATAGAATAATGACAGTGGATTGAGGATTTGTAGAGGTTACACTTGCAGAAATAGATTTCTCTGTGCTTACAACTTTCTGCATTGACTGGTTCATTTCTGCCCCTGCAATTATTTCTGGGTGTAGCTCAAGCTGATTAGATGGCTGAGAGTTTGCTTGTGCTCATCTATCAGGTATTCAGGCATCAAAGCATTGTGTCTTAGCCTACACTCAGCAGCACCCAGAAAACTGCAGGGGCAGTGAAAGAGCTTAGGTTGAAAATCAGGTCCTTGCAGTTCACGAAAGCGTTGCTTGAAATGGGCCATGAGGAAAATTCTATTAGGTAGACAATTCCTTTTTGACCATTTTAGGTTGTGTTGTGCTGAATGTGAGGTATATCCTCATTCTGTGGGATTACCTTTGCCCAGAAAGGCAGGTGTTTCCCTGGGCAGCTGAATGTCTCTCCATGCCCCTGCCCTGTGTGGCCCCAAGCCATTCCCTGCAGGTCCCGCTTGGAGAGTACATGGATGTTCCTGGGCTTCCCAGTAGAGCTTGGGTGTCTCCTCTGAGAGTTTTGGGAGCTGTCTGCTGCTGTGCAAGGCAAGTGGAGTGAGATGGGTGCTTTGCACCTGTGAAATATTCTGTTATTCCATAGCTTTTAATGAAGGAAGACATTCAGTTTGGGGGATTGCAGGTTCAACTCTTTCCTAGCTTTGAAGAGCCTTTAGGATTTCACAGTCAGAACCTGTCCTTGGCATGCTGGGGAGGATGGGTTGTGCGTGGCAGAAGTTGCTGTTTCTGGATCCCAGAGCAGGGTTTGTTACACTCACCCTCCTCCCCAGACCTTCCCAGCACAGCAAGAGTGAGCTGGGATCTGGGAACAAACTGGGTGTCTTCTGCCTCTTCTAGAATATATTCCTGAATGTCACTGAGTAAATGATTTATTATTATTTTCTTTCATGCCTATCAATCTTCACAAAAATATAGTCCTTTTCTTCTGGGCAAAAGACAAATGAAACAACTCTGAAATTCTAAAAATAAATACAGGAGGATCATTTTCCAGTCACATGAATTTGTATTTCCCTGAGTGTTGTCCATCCTGTATTTAAAAAGCCAAGGGGGCACCTGTTAATGTTTCTATTTCTTTTCTCAGTATTTCTGGCTCCTTGTGCTCTCCCGGGGTTTGGTTGGCATTGGTGAAGCGAGTTACTCCACTATTGCACCAACCATCATTGGAGACCTGTTCACCAAAAACACCAGGACCCTTATGCTGTCTGTGTTCTACTTTGCAATTCCTCTGGGCAGGTAAGTGACACAAAGGTTCTTCAATCTAGTTTTGGCTTTTCTCTTATATAAACTCCCACAGATCTGAAATTGCTAATGATGATAGTTCTTGACTTTGGCTGGAATGGTTTAGACAGGAAAATATTATGAGCAGTGACTAATTAGTTGCAGGAATTAGATTCTTTTTTTGGCCCTGTTACTGGTTCATGTGTGACTTTTGGGAACTAATGGGAAGTTTGTTGTTGGTTTATTTAGATTTTTTCCTACTTTTTTACACCAATGGGGTGGAAATGGAATCAAAATATTTTAGCTGATTTTTTCTTTCAGTGGAGTTTCTTTATCAGTCCAACACAGTATCTGATTGTTGGGACGGGACAGAATCTGTCATTATTTTTATTTTTATTTTTTCAAATAATGGCTGACCCTCTATTGTGAGATTGTCAGCAAGCTGGCTTTGCATAGTTGGCATACCAATTCCCAAAGCCAGACAACATCCTGGGGAAAAGGGCATTATGGGCACATTTCCAGCAGGGAATACATGGCCAACATGTTCCAAAGTCAGAGAAAAACTTCTGGTGGTGCATTTTACGAGTTGTAACACTTACCTGAGGCATAAAACTCACAAACATCCATTTGCTCTTGAGGAAAAAGAGAGAAATGGATCCTTAACGGGTGAAAAGAATATTTTGCCAAGAGGACCAAGGATTCCAAGTATTCACATAGAAAATTCAATGAACTAGAAAGAAATTACAAATATTCATCCTGTTGAGCCTGATTCTGGGACTTCATTATCTCAATATCCAGCAGCAGCATGGAATACAAGGCCATGGATGATAGAACAAGGGCTGTAAACTGAAAGAGGTTTTGATTGGATATTAGGGAGAAATTTTTCCCTTTGAGGGTGGTGAAGCCCTGGCACAGATTCCCAGAGCAACTGTGGCTGCCCCTGGATCCCTGGAAGTGCCCAAGGCCAGGTTGGACAGGGCTTGGAGCAGCCTGGGACAGTGGAAATGTCCCTGCCCATTGCAAGGGGTAGAACTGGATGGATTTTGAGGTCTCTTACAACCCAAACCAGTCTGTGATGATTCATGGTTTGATTTTGGGGCCTGGCTAGGTAAAATGTCCAGTTTTAGGGAAGTTATAGCTGCCAACCTCCAAAGCTTAGCAGAGTCTTCAATAAAGGAGGGTGGGTCCAGGGATGGGGGCTCACAGTTGCCCCCTGCAATCCTTGCAACTTTTAGCCAAGGCAATCTCAGCAACATGCAGCTGTTTTGAAAAAGGGTATTTACCTTCAGTTCATGTTGAGAGAAACGTGGCTATGTTCACCTTTAGTCTCTTGTGACTTTTTGTCTTACATGTGGCTGAAGGTCTCCCATCAAACTTCTCACATGTTCTTCTTGGTTTTTCTTCCAACTAATAGAAAATAGTCTCTTCCTGCATAATTAAAACCAAGTACTATTTAGTGGCAAGAAAAAAAAATCTCATGGTGAAATATGATCTGTCCTTGAAGGGCAGACTGAAAGCTTGAACATAAAATTGTTTAATATTTATATCAGCTCAGAGAAAGGCCTGGTGTAGAAATGAAATTGGGAAATAACTGATTTTTAAGTCTTTGTTTCTTAAATTGAAAGGTCAGCTATAAACTTCCAAATTTTCATCAGATCTGAATATTTTTAGATCAGCAGTGCTGGGCACAGTCACACACTAGCCACCATCTGCTTCAATCCCCATATTTCTTCCTGTAGGACGAGAGCTGAGGACACACAGTTGGTTGTGCCTCTCTTTGCCTTTGTCTGAGAACAGCTGTGACTGTGGCACACTTAAAGCTCTGACCAGCTCTCATCTTGGCCTTTCTTGCAGTGGCTTGGGATACATCACTGGGTCGAGTGTGAAGCAGGTTGCTGGGGACTGGCACTGGGCACTGCGGGTAAGTTCCTCTCAATGACACATCTTAATGAGAGCTGGTTGGTTGATTAGTGTTAGGAAGAGTTCCATCACACCTGTTATTATATCTGAGAGGTGAAGGATTGGAAATTACATCTGTGGATCTTAAATGCGGGGCAGATGCACTCTCTGAGCAAAGATATGTGGGCTTGGCTTGTGGGACTTCGTGTTTTCCCTGCTTGGGGGCAAGAATTTTCCAATCACTTTGTTATCAATCAATCAATCAATCAATCAATCCTGACTTCTTGATGGGGACAGGAAGACGAGGCATTGGCCTTAAATCAACTCCACAGTCTTTCAGTCTCCTGCTGTCAAGAAACTCTGGGAATGGCTTCCGGCTTTGAGGAAAAAACACTTTGTTCCAATTTCCGCTTGTTTTTCTGCCCTGAGACAGTCAGCTTCCTTCTATTTTAACCTCTTGGGACCCTGATAAATGGGCTGAAAAGATAATCCACTCCAATCACATACTCACAAACAGCTTGTGCACACAAAGATGTCTTGAAAGAGCTGAGAGGAAGTGGCCCAGCAGAACTGGTTTCTGACCTTTGGTACTGTGGGTGGCACGTGAGCTGCATTCTCTGGCTCTGGCACTTCATGGAGACCATGAATCTCATGAAGCTTGGGCCAACACTGTTTGTAACAGTAGGTGATGAAATACAGGGGTTCCCTCTGAAGCAAATATGTCCTCTGTGACACAGGCCATGCCTAGGGTAAGTAAAGCCAGGAGCATCACCATGAACAGTTCATCTGTAGCTGGGAGAGTGGAGGGCAGTTTCCAGCTGTGCACCTGCAGTGGAAAGCAGAGAAGCCTAAAGCTTCCCACCAAGAGGATGCTGCCTCATTAGCAGAAATATTTAAGAGTAACATGAATTTTTGGGCAGAGGCCAACACAAGGAGGGAAAATCCCAAAGCTCATCCTCTGGTCAGTGGGCTTTAACTGGAACACTCTTGGAAAACCCAAATCTGTCTATAAAACCCAAATGGTTAATCTGTGAAAAGAGATGATCACTAGGACGTTTCAGATGGTGTATTCACAGTTATCCTGAGAAATCCAGGCTATCTGCAAGTCTGTACTCCTTACAGGTCATGATTTCCACTACAAATGACACATTGGTGCAGGATTCCCTGGCTGTACAAAATCTGGGGAATCTGATGAGCTGCACACATCTATGGTGGTTGCTTTGGACACCATTGCTTTGTAGTCACACAGCACATACAGAAAGCATCAGACATCAGAGTAAGGCAGCTTCCATCCCTATGGCAATTACTGCACTCTTGCAAGATGAGAGTGATTCCCCAAGATGATGCTTCCCTCTGTGATCTCCTGTGGGCTCCAAGTACAGGAGAGATCAGTAATAATCCATACTTCAGGGGCTGAAAAAGACAGAAGGGCAGGTGGACAAGTGGCAGCTTTGTCTCTAACAATAAAGTGAGTGTTTCACTGCAGCATTACTGAGTGTTCATGGCTATTGTCCTGGTGGGTACTTAAGCTTTTAGATAAAAATCAAAGAGACTTGCAACAAGAGACTTCTGGTTGTAGAAAAAAACAGAATTTCCAATATTTTTTAGCAGTGCTCTGTCTTCTCTTCAGCTGTCATAAGGATGCTTCATAAGGATTCAATGTATTCCTGGATGATTTCCTGACTTTTAAATTCTGAAATACTTTTGTCTTTCCTTCCCTAGAAGGATTGTGAGTTTGTCATCTTTGAACATGAAACACTGCTCCATGTGTAAAAGCCATTCTCAGGTTAATAATGGAAGCTTTTTTTTTTTTTTTTAAACAGGAATTTATTTTTTAAGTAGTGTCTAGATGAGATGATACTTCAGTGAAATCCATATTCCTATTTTCCTGATGGAACTATTTTCCATGCTGACAATAATGGAATTTCAGTGTCAAAACAAGAATAGTTTTTTTAGCTTGCAAAATGCTTTGTATTTTTGCCTAGTGCTTGGAGAAAGGATTGGATACTGGGAAACCAAGCCTTGAATGTGTTGTTTTCCTATCTTTCAGCCTGAATTTTCAAAGTTTCTTGGTCTGTTGTACTGAGGAAACCTAAGGAAGATGCCTGAGAACAGGAAGCCATTGTGGGTTAGCTGGAAGAGGGATGTATGTCAAGCAAGGGTTTTCAAAGCCAGCATGTTCCCTGCATCCAGAAATCTTGCAGCTGGTCTAATTGCCTTTAAAAGGCTTCTGCACTCACTCAGAAACCAGCTGGTCTCTCAGCCCAGCTGGGAGTAGGTTTCCAGAGAGTTAAACATCACTGAAGAATCATGTTTAGATGAATCTTGGTACTTATTAACACAATGGACTGCTTTACTCAGAGTAGTTTCAAAGCTGCATATTTCCAGAGTGAGATAAGAGAGTCCAGGGAATGGCACAGAGGAAGGAAAGGAGCAGATGCCTCGATGCTCACAGGTTCTGAGTGGCTGTGAGGAGCAGTCACTGAAACCAAACAGATGGATTCTGCTTCTTCCTGACCAGTCAAAGCAAACCCTCCTGACTCCTGTGCTAATCCCCTGCTCCTTTCTTGCAGGTATCTCCACTCCTAGGAATGATAACAGGGACACTCATCTTGATATTTGTGCCTGCTGCTAAAAGAGGAAATGCTGAACAACTTGGGGGGCAGCTGAAGGCTCGGACTTCATGGCTGAGAGACATGAAAGCATTGATTAGAAAGTAAGAGCACAAGTAAAAAACATGTTTTGCCTCTAATGCTTAGAACATCCAAAGGCCTGGGTTTAGCATGGTGAGACTGGAAAGTGACAACATGCAGGGAGCTGCAGAAGTTTAGTTTGTGGACCTAGAAAAGAAAATCACAGTTACATGAGGCATTAACTGCTGTGACAATGCTGGATTCCAAGTTTTGCTCTAACCTTTCCAAGACTGACATCTAAGAAAAAGTCTGCTTTGTTTGGCTCACACTTCTCACAAATCAGGGCTTTTGAAGTGTAGAAATTGCTGTGTTGCTGTATTAATTGTTGTGCCACTGTTGTTCAGACACTTAGATCCTTTTTCTTCTTTAAAAGAGCTATTCTGATGAGGGGGAAAGGAGATTTTTAGCAATTTAAGATTTAAAAACACACAGAAGCTTGCACTATGGCAAGTTTAAATATATATGAACAACCACATGAGACTGAATCCATGAGAACTGAATGTGCTTGGGTGCTTGTATGTGTGCATAAAGGTTCACATACTGATGAGTGTTTAAGCAGCTGCACTTCCTTCCAAAGAGCTGTGAATGTACAAATACTTTCACTTTTCACTTGATTTCAGGGTTACCTTGTAATTCTGGTGGGAAATTTGTGATGTCCTTCATTTTTAGAGCTTCTGACTAGATTATCTCCCTGATATTGTCCTCCAGTTCCAAAGGACTATGAAAAGCAATGTCAGATAATTTATCATTATTTCTATGTCACTGCTTTTGGTAGTTTATGTAAGTAGTAACTATACAGTGGCATGGATGGGGAGGGAGAAGTGAAACTGCTCATCCAAGTACACAGGTGACATTCAGGGTGAAAGCCCTGTAATTCACATATCATGTCTTAGTGACCAAGTACTGACTGTCTTCTCAAACAGAGCTGTGGAACAGTCCTGTGAAGCATCTCTGATGAGTTCAGTATATTATTGTCAGTGGAGCATCATGTGTGAATATTCCGTGTTTCTTATTCTCCATTCCTTTGTACCTTGTGTTCCCTCTTCCCCTTGGCAAAGGGAGGTACAAGTTTGGGGAACACTGGGCTTTGTCCCTGCAGCACTGGCTCCTGTTGAGGGTCCTGCTTTTTCACTCTCCCCACTAAACCTTCTCTTGGCTTTGTCTCCACAGCCGCAGCTATGTGTTCTCATCCTTGGCCACCTCAGCTGTCTCCTTTGCCACAGGGGCACTGGGTATGTGGATCCCTCTGTATCTTCACAGAGCACAGGTTGTGCAGAAGACAGCAGAGACCTGCAGCTCCCAGCCCTGTGGCACCAAAGATAGGTGAGAGTCAGAGTCGGCTGCTGTACAGAGGGGGAGAAGGGGTGGGGGCTTATTTACCAGAGGAAACAGGCAAGTCCCACAGGGACAAGGTACTAGAATGTCTGCAATTTCCTCTAGGGCCTTGCAACAATGATAGGAAATGCTGGGATTGTAAAGTAGGCTTTAGTTCTCTTCTTCATTGCATGAAGTCAAACCAAGGGAGAAGCAATGACCTCAGCTCTGTCTTAGTTCCCAGGCTGAGGTACAGAGGAGAAAAGAGAAAAGAGAAATCCTCTAAGGAGGATGTTTGCAAAGCTGAGAATTTGGGTTCTTATGACCCATCTGTGATAGCAGCAGAATAAAGTGGCAGATTAGGAAGCCCCAGTGGTGCCTGTAATTCAGAGATTGGAATGGCTCCCCTAAAGCTGCAGGGACTAATCCTGTAGGTTTTTGTTTCTGTGTGAGGCAGGACTTCCCTGTTTTATTGCTCTGTAAACTGCTGTGTGTGCTGAGTTTTGCTGAAGAATGTCCCAGAGATCTGGGACACTTTGGGCTGGAGTGTTTGTTGTACAGTGGTTTGGATTTTCAGTCCTGGTTATGGAATATCACTTGCAACACATAAACTATGAAAAATAGTTCTTCACTTTGTGATTTACAGTGGTGGCACAGACCAGAAAATGCTATAAAAGCATTCCTCCAGGTAAATAAAAGACACTAGAAAAACCTTTTGTCAGATCTTTTGCTTTTTAGCTCATGAGGGAAAATAATATTAGGAAAACCTTCTTGCCTAGCAGACATAATCCCATCTCAATTAAAGTAGTTAGTGGTGTGGAGTCCCATCAGCCAGAGTGTCCAGCAGGCAGTCTCAGGCTGTTCCACAAAAATGCAGTGAGTGAAACACACAGCTCCAGCCTGACTGCCCATCTGTTGTTCACATAGAGAGGTTCCCTCTCCTTGACAACACCTCAGTTTTGAACTGTCCTCAAGCTTCTCTAATGTGGTTGCCCAAGACCCTGTAATCAAGTCCTGCATATATCATATGGAGAATCCTCCTGGCTCTTTAAATTGAAATTAACACATTTCAAATGTGTAACCTAACAGCAAAAAGCTTCTTTGAAGTGGCCTGAAAGGAGTTATAAAGTCAAAGTATGTTGGAAATCACTGTTATTTAAGAGTCTTGTTACGTTTCCTTGCCTTGAAGCTTCCTGGTGCCTGTCCATGATTTCCTCTTACATGATCAATGTACAGATTATTAATTAGCTTTATGTATACATAATTAGCTGTTCAAGGCACTTTGTAGGAATCCCAGTTCCACCTAGGGAAGCAATGTGAGCCCTTTGCCCATGGATCAAAGCCTGTGTACAATAATAAATTTCATATGCTTTATTTTTCTTAATTGCAGGAGAAGGGGGCTAAAATCATGAGAATTTGTTGTATTTAAAATTTGCAAAGCCATTGTGGAAATTTCCATTAGTCAGTTTATCCTAATAATTTATCCAAAGGCAAATTATGCCCATTTTGGGGGAAAAGTAAAAAAAAAGCAACCTTTCTCTTATTTTCTCTCTTTCTTTCTTTCCTTTTTTTTTTTTTTTTTTTTTTAACAGTTTGATCTTCGGAGCAATCACTTGCTTCACTGGATTCCTGGGTGTAATCACAGGGGCAGGAGCCACCAAATGGTGCCGGTCCAAGACGCAGCGAGCTGATCCCCTCGTGTGTGCTGTGGGAATGCTGGGCTCAGCCATCTTCATCTGCCTGATCTTCGTGGCTGCCAAGAGCAGCATCGTGGGAGCCTATGTGAGTGGAATCCTTTCCATATGCCAGCCCCATCAGACTCCTCATGGCACTGTGTGCACTGTCCCCTGCAGAAAGCCTGGGATGTTTGCTTGCCTTTGCCCTTCTGAATGCCCTTCTTTTTGCCTCTTGCCATTCTGGCACTATCTAAGTGTGCCTGAATTCTCAACTGTTTATCCCTGCTGCCATCAGAATTCAGAGCTCCATAGAAACCCACAGCCTTTGGGCTGTTCTATCTGCACCTCAATCCACACCTTTATTGCTCCTGCCTAATGTTTTGGTACAGGAAAATGGAGCACTTCCCTTGCAGTGAGGGTATTGTAGGTACAGTGGTACCAGATGACAATTACAGTGTAATTTGTCTGTGGGCAAGCTTTTGGCTCCCTTTCAATACCATTCATTGCCATAACTAGGTGGATTGCACCAGGCCAGTATTAATTACCCAGTAATTTCAATTTGTTATCTGTATTTCCATAGCCCAGGAACCTACAGTTGCACCAATGCAGATTAAAATACAGCCCCTCCCTGAGTGTCTATAATTGAATTATATAAAAAGATATCAAATAGATACAGATAAATAGAATGGTTTGGGTTGGAAGGGACTTCTGAAGGTCATGTAATCCAACCCCCCTGCAGGAACACCTTCCCCTAGACCTTGCTGCTGAGAGCCCTCTCCAATCTGGACTTCAATGTTTGAGGAATGAGGCATCCACCATCTCCTGGCCACCCTCTGCCAATGGTTTAGCACCTTTGTAAAAAACTCCTTCCTTAGATCTTATCTAAACCAACCCTCTTCTAGTTAGACTGAAGGGAAAAGGAAAAGCTCAACTGTAATAATCCAGCCTCAGGCTAGAATCTTGGTTTCAGTAGTGAGTAAAACTCCAGTCTTTGAACAAGTCTCTGATTCCCTTTTAATGTCAGAATGAGAGAAGCCTGAGACATGGGAGAAGTTTATGAAGGGAAAGTATGAGATGTGTGGAATAGTGGGATCCCTTCTGAAAGCCCACTCTTCACTTCCACACAGCTGCACATGCTCGCCCAGCAAGGAGAATTCATTTACAAGTAACCAGCCAACTGCTCTTCCTCATTTCTCTGTATTTTTGAGCTCTGGCCTGGCCAGTTTATTTGCTGGGTCTTTCAGCAGCTGCCACAGTTATGGGGAAGCACAACCAGAAAGAGTGGAAGTCAAAATCATTGAGACAGAGACAAGAATAACTCTCCTCTGGCTATTTAAGATTCAGGTCTCTGGTTTGTGACCGTAACTTTTGAACTGGCAGAAAAATGATCACCTCAGACAACCTGTGAGAGGGTGTTACTGGTTAGTGAATCATTAACCCTCCTTTCATTGAGCTATCACCCCCCTCACCTGCTCCCTCCACATCTTTGTGCAGACAGAGCTGTGATTTTTTTCTTTCTTAGACCTACTGACAGACATGTTCATTTGTGGTGTTCAGTCTCTTTATAAAGAAACCTCTCCCTTTCTAGGCTGGAAATACAAGAAAAATGTTTTCAAAAATTGTGCAGCAGGAGGTGGCTATTAGTCTCATTTTTATATTTTTTCTAGTTTTTGTAATAGCCATATAACTATTCTGCATTGTTTAAGTATATAAATATAGATGGTATCATTTAAACAATCCTAGAAACAATTTATTTTATTATGGATGAGCAGTAAATCTAATAAAGAGTCAATGATTTGCAAAGTAAGTTAGAGCTGCATATGGAGAGAGTATAAGGAATATGAGCCTGTTTGTGATGCTATTAGGCTGAAGCAAGCACTGCCTCTCCATAACCCTAAATACTCTGCTGGAAATCTGATGCCCACAAAGAGAGAGCAGGTCTGGGTTCGTGTAAAGGTGGTATCTGCACCACTTAATTAGTGGCTTGTCTTCATTTTCTTCTGTCTTCACTCAGAGTCAGGATTAAAAACATGAAGGAGACTAATTTCTCTTGTTTGGGCTTGGTTGTTCATTAAATCTTACTTAAAGTACAGAGAGTTCTGCAACACTTCCACTACCACCTAAAAGCGAGCAAAATGGAGCTGAATCCAGCTAGTTACAAGGATTTCTAAAGCTAAACAGTCCAAAAAAGAACCAACACCTGTATTGTTTATACTTTTGACCCAATAACCAAACTCCTGTGACCCTCAGTGCAGCAATGACTGTCCAGCCAAAAACTACTGCCTGAAATCATGAAGAAGAAGGAAGAAGAGACAACACTCAAAATCCTCCATCTTGTCCCACACCTATTACTATATCCTAAAACCTTCAAATTCAAAACCCTTCACCATGTGAAATCACATACTTCCATTTTAACTACACACCCGTGACTTTAACTCCATCACTCAAATTTGGAAGCCTTCTCCAAGCCTCAGGTCAAAAGCAGTGCTCTCCTGGGGGTCAGTGTTAGAAAACACAGAAAGCTCAAAAAACCCAGGTTTCTGGGATCCAACAGGTTTGAGCTACCAGTGTCTCATAGCACAGGGTATTGTTGTGGCAGTGCCATACTGAATTGGCTTTCCAAGGCAAGTTTCTAACACAAACTCATGTTTTTCCATGCCCTTCAAAGAGCTGTTGCAATCTTGCAGACTTCCAGAGTGTTTAATTCCCTTGTATTTCAAGGAGAACAGGAGTAGGAGAGCTGCATCTCCAGGTTGCATGGTGTAGCAGTTTCTCATTGCTCTTTGTTTTAAATCTCATTGGTCCACAATGAAGGGGAGAGTGTTCTGTGGCTGTGGACAGAATGATGGGCTAGGTTACCTTCCTTATCTCAAAATCCATGATAAAACCTCCTTCTGGAAACAATACAGTAAAATTTATGGGGTGATTTTCTTGTCTCTGATATCTTCCTTGACAGCTTGTCCTGGCTCACATCCTTGAGTTCTGTGTCTGTGAAAGGCAAGGCAATGTCTGTCCCACAGCATGGTGGCATTTGCCAACCTTCTGTACTGTGACTGTCCTTAGGCTTCTGTCATGGATCACACCGTGCAAAAATTGACAGTGAATGTTTTTGGAACCCTCATTGGCTCAGAGCCTTAAAATTCTCACTTCCAAGCAATTAGGTGGGTCCCCAAGAGATGATGTTCTCTGTCACTGTGAGAGAGAGCTGTGGTCATCAGATCACCATCTCTTTCCATGCTTTAGTTAACATTTGAGAGCTTTGATGCTGACTGATACAGGCATCAGCTTAAATGAAGTGTTCAGCACTCCAGCAGAGCCCTTGCTTTTCAGTTTCTTGGGTTTATAGGTTTTAATTTTTTTTGGAAAAGACCTGCATTTCCATTAACACAATCACCCTGCCCCTTACATGTCTGCTCTCTTCCTCCCCTGAACACATGGACTATTTCTCTCCTGCTCAGTCCTTTCTTGCAAGTGATTTTGGTCCCTAGGGGCAGTTGCTATTCCTATTCTGCAGCAGCCTCTCCCATCTGAGGCAGGTAGACAGATGACTTTTTTCCAGCCAGTCTTTCCATACTGAAATTATCGGCAGTGGTAAAGTGGCTGGCAAGGTGAACTAAAACAACAATTCTGTATCATTTCTCTCTTTTACTATCTTGCTTGGCTGTATAGTCCAATCACTTCTTACTCAGTTTTCCTTGCAGCATGTGGATTTGTGTGTTGTGATCCAGCTCCTTAAAGTACCAATTTGCATATCTGTAAGTCCCACTTTTTCTGAAATACAAACTCTTTGAAACTTGGTTTTCAAACTTGTCTCTGGAAACCCATTATATGTGTGGCATCATCATCTCACGCTGCTCAGACATTTCAACTGCAGATTTTACACTTGTTTAAATCTTCAAGTGACTGGAGAGAGGTGTTCTGCTTTGCCTTCCTTTGACACTGTTCCAAATTCCTCAATTTCAACATCTATTTGAATTCCTCTAAGACATTTTATGATCTTGCAGAAACAGCAAGTCCCAGAGTAAAACCTTGCCAGAGAGCTTTTACAGCATCTTAGTCTTAACCCCAGGGACTTTCTGTTATCATGTTGTTGGTGACCTGCCTACTTCTGAGGCATCAGTATTGCCCAGAACTGAGCTGGAGTTAGAATTGCTCCAAATTCAGGAGTACATGAGAGTGTCCAACCCATTTCAGAGGGAAATAGAAATAATGAAGATATTAACAGATACACCCTTTGCAAACGGTCATGGAAAGTGTTTGTAACCTGCTGAAGAATTTGCTGTGAGAGCTGCTGCTGTGTCCACTCTGAAACCTACTTTTTTATCATTTTTGGGAGCCAGAATTGGCTAAACTGATCACTTAAACAGAATAGCACAGACGAGCAGTCAGACACCAAATGGCCATGGTGAGATGTTACACAACAAAGCTGGAGTCAGAAACAGATGTATATGCAGAGGTGAAGTCTCAGTGTAAAATGAGGCTTCAGAAAGTGTGTGAGGAGTCACAGCCATGAGCATTTCAGGAGCAAGTATCTGCTCTGGGGCTGCCCTATTTGCTGCAAGCTTCCCCAGAGTCTCCCTTCTGCAGAATTGCCACATATCCTCACATGCCCTTTGCAGTGGGTGAACTCATTTCTTTAAGCCCCCAGCAGCAGCTGAAGGACAGACATTTTTTAACGTCAATATCTTCTATCCTACTTTTTGATCTTCCTCTGGTTCCTCTTTTCCTTTTGCCAGTACCCACCTATTAATCTCATGTTTCATGGATTGGTTGAAATTCATCAGCTCAGAACTAGTGTGCTCTGAAATTTGTGGCATTTCAGTGATTTATTTAAAGGACTTGTGCTAAATTCCTGCACAAGGAACAAGTTCTTGCTGCCTGTAGCAATTTAAATATGTGCAGTTCATATCAGCTCAAGGCTGTTGCCTGTTGGCAGTGCTGGGAGCAGGCAGGGCACGTTGATGCTGCATTCAGAAGTGTGATTCCATTGTTCCCAAGCTCAATTTAGTCTCTCCAGCCACAGAACCCCAGGAACAGCAGCTGCAAAGCTGCAGCAGGACAGATTTCAGAGCAGGTATGAGGATGTATCCAGTACCCATGAGGCATGTGCCTTCAACTCCTGGCAGCACCTTGGTTTATTGGATGTGTTCTCTCCTTGGCAGTTGTCATTTGCAGTTAGAGCCGATCTCAAGGCAGACCAGTGGGCAGTGGGAAAGTGGAAATAGATATTTCCTAACTGACCAGCTGGGCTATAGTGACTGGCTGTGACACCATCACAGAGGAAGCAGATCCAGTCACAGAAAAAGGAAAAAGGGAGGGAAAATATCTGGGAAAGAAAGATAATTTTAGAAACAAACAGAGGAAGCTTCTGTAGATCAGTGCATAAAACTTGCTAAATAAAGCAAATTATTCCTGGCAGTGACAGGGTGGTCTGAGGGGTTTAGGCAACCTCAACTGTGTCTGGGAAAGACAGTGGCAGTGGTCACCTCATCCCAGCTGCCACTCTTGCAGTTCTGTGGCTTTTAATGTCTCTTGCTGACCATCTCCACAGGATTGTATTTCACCACAAGACACTGCTGCTGCAAAGCCCATCCTTAATTCCAATCTTGGCTGGACAGATATTACCCATGTCATGCTGCTGGGGAAGGGATCCTCCACAGTTCTCTAGAGAGAGCCTCAGCTCTTTTACTACAGAGCTGAACACACAACTTGGTTCCCAGGAATGGAAAAGGCTGTGCTTTGGGGAGTTGTGGCTTTCCTGCCTTTTCTAACTGGTTTTTTGGAAAAGAATAATGCAAGTTTGACTTGATGATCCTTAAAGGGCTTTTCCAACCTCAACAATTCTATGATTCTAAGTATGCAAGCCTGGGGCTGTCTCTTCATGCTGGTTTTTCATGTTCTTCTAAAATCAAAAGTGTCAGCCTTTAATTTAGCTGCTCTGTAGGTCATAAACTTAGTTCACCATAACAACATTTCAGGCCAGCCCTCTAGAGCTCTGATACAAGTCTATGGTTTGTTTATAGTCAGGATAAACCACAACACCAACAAGGAGTGTAAGTATGAGAAAAATAAGCAACAAAAGAAAGTTTGTGACAGGTTATTTTTCCTGTGAATGTCAAGTGAATAAATCTTCTCCTTTTTGTGTGTTTTGTTACAACAGATTTGCATTTTTATCGGAGAAACTCTTCTGTTTTCAAACTGGGCTATCACAGCAGACATACTAATGGTGAGTGCACTTTGGAACAGCATCTTTCTGTGTTCAGAGAAGTTTGTCAACTTGCAAGAACAACCTGAAGTTCTCCATTTCCTTCAGATCCTAGTCCCTACTTCAGCCTATTCTGGTTTTTTATTATTATTATTTTTGCTTAGTGAAGAGTGTCACAGGGAAAGAGAGAGAAAAAAGATTGTTTTTGTCCTTTGTTCTGAGCACCAGGGAGGGATGTCCAGAAAGGACAACATTTCTGAATTCAAATAATTTCTCAAAATTTTAAGTGCTTGTGCAAAACCCCACATGCACAGAATTCAGGCAGCATTTCCCAACAGTCAGCACATTTGTGGGCTTTGTTATCAATAACTCAGCTTTGTTCTGCAATAGGAAATCCTTCCCTCCGTCCCTCCCTCCCTCCTCTGACCACAAAGGCAGCCCATCTACCTACCATTCATCACATACACAATAGAAACCCACCTCTGGGAGAGCAGAGAGGAAAAGAAAGTATAAAGAATTTTTGGACTATGTCCACCTTGTCCAAGAGGAAAGTGTCAAGGACTTTTCAACTCATGTCCTTCATTTTCCATTCTTTCTCCACCATGGAGCTTTGTAAGTCTTTCAAATCAGCAGTTTGACCTCAGCAGCCCCATTGTCACATGAAATAGGCTGGACATTTGTTCAAGAGCTCTGCATATTTTGTAGAGGTTTCCATCAGAGCCCATCAAACATAATATTGAAACCCTGTTGTGAAGGAGGTGTTGTAAATTGTATGAAAAGAAAGGCACTAAGGCACAGAACCATTACAGGACTTTCCTGAGGTCTTTTGTCAGCTTGTTGACAGAACTAAAAATATTATCAGGCTGGCATCAATAGAAAACTCCCTTGACTTGCATTTGTTGGTTATGCAAACATCAGCAAGGAAACAATCAGGCTCAGTATTCTGAGATGTAAAGATAATGGTGTTGATATATTGATTCAGCAAAGGACTTCAAGCCTCTGCTTAAGTTGTGTTTCTGTTGAAGTTCATGGTTGTGTTTATATTTTGAAGTGGCTCTGCAGTTGCCATCACTGCACTGTCTGATGAACTTTCCATCTTTCACTCATTTGTGCAGGGAGAGCTTTGAGAGGTGGAGTGGTTAAATCCACTCCTCTCAGTGTGAGTGAAACAGAGAAACAAAGGCTGTCAGTGTACTCTGGTAGCATTGGGTGGCTCTTAATTCCTCCTGCCAGGTCAGCTGTGGTGGGACAGAGCTCTGGGGCTTCCCTGGGACTTCCCTGGCCTTTTGCAGCTTGTGCTGAGTTCAAGGCTGCTGTGGCCATCCATAATGTGGTATCTCAACACTTGCACAGATGTGCAGCCTGGAGACAGCTGTGCTGAGGAAGAAATTACAGTACAATATGTAATTCCTGCCTCCTGCCAGAGCTCCCTGTCGCATCCTGCCTCTGGCTGTGGTGTTCCTAGGAGCAATCCCAGTTCTTTCCACTCAGAATTAGTGGAGAGGATTAAATAGCAGCTGTTTTATACCCTTCTGAACATTGGCTGGCACAGGTAAGGGCTCAGCTGAGGTGGTCCCAGCTGTCAGGAGGGGGGATCCTGTCAGACATGTTCAAAGTCCTCCAGAAAATCTGTGCCAGAGACAGACCTAATATTTGACCTATGCTGTCTCAAGGTAACCCCAAAAGATATTTTCAACCAGCTGCTCTGTTATATCAAGGATATTAGGGCTGTCATCATAGTCCCATTTAATTGCAGAGGTTTTTTTGTGTTGATTTCAATGTGACTTCAAAATCCTGTAGCTTTTTAACAGCTTTTATAGGATTTGCCATCTGTCTTGCCAGCATCCTATAGTCAGTTACATTTTGTAGGGATGAATTTACAGTTATTTATGTTGCTATAGTGCAGAAGAGTTCTGTAAGAAATTATTGGAAATAATAGTTCAATTTTCCAAAACATGGATAAGAAACTAAAACCATGTTAAAAAATGGATTTTGGTAATTGCTGCCAACTTTCCAGCTCATTGTTCTCTGATCTGTTTAGGAAAATGAACTGAGTGTAGTCTATAATGCCCAGCTTGATGCATTAACAGCATGAGTGGATGTGTGAAAGTTTTAAAGAAATAAATGTAAACATCACTTAATGAGGACAGGGCTGGAAGCAGACAGATCACACAGGGGATGAGAGGGGCTTAGACTGTCAATAGCTGAGAGCCAAGGCTACAGCCACGTTTGAAAGACAGCTGGGTGGGAAGTCATTGCCTGAGAAAGACGTGGAAATGCTTTAGCAGATGCACTTTATATGTTTGGCAAATTAAATTTACTGATTACTATTTATTTGGTGTAATCAGAAGTGTGTCTGTTCTTGCCTGAGGCTGGGAAGGAGTTTAAAAGCATTATTAGCGTAAGCTTAACAACACTTTCATCCTATACATAAATATTACCCTGTTTTCATGGATAAAAGCTCTCAATGCTGCCTCAACACTGTTCTTGCTGATTTCATTATGCCAGGAGTGAGGCTTTTTGGAAATTGCATCCCAGGTGATTTCTCACAGCTTTCCCAAGATTTACAGATCCCATGACTGCTTAAGAATCTCATTGGGCAAGTTGTTAAGGACCTCCAGAGGTTTTGCAAGTTTAATTTCTGTAGCAAAACAAGGATGTTTGCTTATTATCTTCCAGTTTAAGATTTGGCTCTTCCTAGCTCTGTGCTTGCATTGCATCCAGTGCTCCTCTTGCAGAAGGGTCAGGGCCCAGCTCCTCAGCTTTTCTGCAGTGCAAGGTGCCAAGTGCTGGCTCTGATAAAACTGCCAGTGCTGCAGTTCTGCACTGCCTGAGATTCTGAAAGGCTGAGATTTGTTCTGAATGCAAATTTGTACAAAACAGGTCTTACTCTCCTGAGCACAACTCTCCATATCTCCTCCCAGGCACATGCTCAGATGGTGCTTGGGGAAAGGAGGGAGGCTTTGTATGGAGCTTGCTAATTATGAAACAGATTTCATCAGCCATCTTTGCAAATTGCCCTTAAAATTGCCAGAACCCCAAAGTAGCATTAAAACTGCCTCATAATAGCAATAATGGATGAGCTTCAGTGCAGCAGGCAAGTGGGTAACACTGAGACCTGTGCAGTGTGTGGGGCTTTGTGGGAATCTTGGGGGCTTTCCTCCATACCATATCTCAAAAACAGAGATGATGGACAGGGGCTTGGAATTTTTGTGTAAGAGCCACAAAGCAATTTAAAGTGCCTCTATTTCAATCACAGTCTCTTTTAGTCTTTGCTGAGAAAAGCCATCCTCCAGTTTATGCATTGTCCTGACATTCTTGCAAAAAAATTGCTCTGCATATTTCTGCTTTCTTTTAAAACATAAGTTCCTTCTAAATGGTCATGACCTGCCATGAAGGAGCTGCTTTGATGTTTTGTTGTAAAGTCAGAGTCTTCCTTTAGGCTTGAAACAGGCACAGACTGGTGCTCAGCTGTGCCATAGGCATGTAGGAATGTTGCTTTTATTCTGATTACCTTCTCTAAAAATAAAACCCAGTTATTTATTTAGTACAAAATGCTGCCCTATTTTTATAGCCAAAGATAAATTGCATTTGCAGAGGTTCTTGTTGCTTCTCTGAGTGCCTCCACACAATACTCCAAGTGCTGCAGGTTAGATTTGAAGGCAGGGTGAGGAATGCCTGAGAATGAGGGAACACAGCCCACTCCAAACCATCCAGGATGAGCTGGTCCAAGGGCTGCAGGAGGTGTTGTGCTCCATAGTGTGCTGGGAACCACAGCAGCTTCCTTACACTTCATTTAGGAGTACTTTTTATAGACAGTGTCTGCCTGGCTTTTGTGGAGGGTCTCTCTGGATCCCAGCCTTTCCCTTTTCTGAGCAGCAGGGACAGCTGGGCTATTTCCAGCTTCTGTCAGTGGCTAGAACAGAGTTAGTGCATGTTTTCTTTGTCTTTGGTGCTTCTGTCCTGACCCCGAAAGGGCAGCAGAATGCTTGAGAGAGTAGAGTTTTTATTAAAGCTTAGACATAAACATCAGAATTTACCTCTGGCACATGGCCCTTTCCTGGGAGAAGGGTGAGCTCTCCTTGGCTTTCCCCACTAACTTTTTTCAGACCAACTCTTGCTGGTTTCCTCACAGGAAGGAGATGTCAGCAGTAATCCCTGGCCTTTCTGAACCTCTATTTAAAGAGCAGAGGTTTCCAGAGCTGCTTGGTCAGCCCCCTGCCCATCCTCTGTGCTGCCAGCCTCTGAACCTGGGATCAGGGATGAGCCAGGACAATCCCACAGGCTCCCTCCCTGGCTGCTGTGGCTCTCCCACTTCCAGCTTCTGTGGGATGTCCAAACCAGGCCATGTATGGTTTGAATTTAGGTCTATTTTAGTATTGAAGTGCCCATTTAGAGTTGTAATTTACTTCTGTCTTCCAAGAACAGTAGATGTTTGCTTCCAGCTGCTTCCTGTCCATCAGAACAAAATGTTTTTAAGTAGGGATGGGGTGGAGGTTTTTTGTTGTTTTTTTTGGAGGTGCTGGTTTAAGCTTCTTTTTTTCTTTCCAATGTTTTTCAAGGAGGTGATGTTCATTTGCTTGCTACATGTTGGGTTTTGGTTTTGAGGGGGGTGTTTGTCTCTTGAATTCCAGACCAAACATACCAAGTTTTATCACTTCATGGTGTTTCAGCCATCCATAACTTCTTCAGTTAAGCTGGAAACTGTACTCCTGCTTGCAAAACTATGTTTGTATAATACAGCTACACATGCAAAATTATGTCTAATATACATGTGCATATTCATGTGTATAAATATTTATATATGCATATACATATGTACACATATGATACAAGTATCATTAAGATTTCTTCCTCTAATTAGCATCAATGCACTGCCACTCCCTGAAAGTGGTACATTTTAATAAATGTGCCATTTCTTTTGTCCTTTTGCTACAAAAATGGGTAGAACACAGAACCGGGCAGGTTTTCTTCTCCAGATTGGTTAACATAAACTTTACAGAAAGAAAAAAATATTTTAGGTTTCAAATTTCGTGTTTCACATTTATGCACAACTCTTGAATTAGGTAGAATTTCACTTTATCTACTCAGATGCCCTTTCCCAAAGAGTTCTTGCAGAATGCCTCTCCACTGCCCCTGTGTGAACTGGGCCAGGTGGGAAGAACAAAAATAACTCACTCTTAATTTTACTTTTCTTCTGTCTGGTCTATCCAGGTTGCATCCATTATCTGCCTCTTTAGGGAGTGGGAATAAATTGTGGGGCTCTCCTGCTGTTCACATTCTGACCTTCAGCACATTTCTATGTCTCTAATGAGGTTTAGAGCTAATTTTCCTCTTGGGATTTCTTTCTTCAAGTCATGTTCTGAGTTCCTGGATGCAAAAGGAGGGCAAGGCCTGACATCCACAGCTGGGCAGCTGCTCTGGATCTGAATACATCATGCTCTTGTGTTGTACAACAGAATTTGAACAGGGTGTCTGCTTAATACATGGCATGAACGTGCATTAGCAGTGTGCATTTGCAGCTTTGTCAAAGCAGGGATGAAAGAACTGGCAGGTCATCTGAACACACATGGAAAAGCATTTAATCTAATTTTACCCATCATTCAGAATTGTCTTTGCTTGGAATGAGATCATAATTTTAAATAAGCATCAGTTCTCTTTTAGTGTGGATTTTCTCAATGCTCTTTCTTTTGTTTCTTTTTTATGGTAATTCTTTCCACTGCAGACAGGGCAACTCCCCTTCCCTGTAAGGAGTAGTTCAAGCACTGTAATGTACTTTAGTCCTGTGCCCTGAGTGAGTCCTCCCTGCCAGTCAGTTCAGGTAAAGGAGCTCTGTGTATCTCTGGCTGGGATGGCCCAGTCCTGAAATGTCACATTTAGTTAATAAATTACCTTGGGACAGGATTGCAAGGATGCTGACAAGGCAGGACTTGTAAAGAAAGACTGAAGGCAGCCCAGCAGAGAGAAAGTGGATAAATAAAATGGATCATGGTCTCCAAAGAGCTGAACAAGAGTCATTCCTGTCAGAGCCACAGAAAAAGGCACAGTGAGATTCAGTGTTTACAGACAGAAACAATGCTCACTTGGATTTAGAGACCTATCGAACTCTTCATTACTTCCAGCCTTTAAATCAAGACAGAATCAATTCATAAACTGGGATATGCACATGTCCTTAGCCAGCATCTTTAACAATTTGTGCAAGAGACAATTACTTCCTTCTGCCTTTAAAAATTGTATTATAAAATTAAGGTCATTCCACAGGACAAGAGGTTGCTAGGTTTTTTTTATTTTTTAATTTTTCATCCCCTTCCGTGGTTAGGGCTCTGTTATCTGTGAGCTCTAGTCCCTTCATGGGGAAGTAATTTGTGTTTTCCACTGCTCCTGTGTAATCTGACTGATTCTGCATGACCTGGCTAAGGGTGTCATGTTCTATTAGAGGAGTGGAGACCAAAATGCAGTATCTTGGCTATGGAAAATTTTCCTAACGTGACTTTGTCACTTTTCACAAACGGAATCACAAGTTTTTGAGAAAAGTGTAAAGTGGCTAGAGATGGACTGGGAAGGGAGGATGGGTGACTGTGACCTTTCATACAGATGTGAATTACTGATGGTTTAGGAAAAAAAATAACTTTTATTATGGAATAAATCAAATATCCCAGGTCACAGCACAGTCCTTGATTGGAAGGCTGATGGTGTTGAGCAACTTTAAATTTCATTCTCCCCACCAGCAAAGCAAAATACAGTCTGAGGAGCAACAGCAAAGTGTCTTGTGGGCAAAGCTGACAGTCCAAGCACTGCTGAGAATGGAGCAGGGTGGGCAGAGCTTCCTTCCCTCTGCACCTGCCAGCAGGAAAACTCCAGAGCAGGAAGGGTGTCTGAGCCATGGGCTGCCCAGTGGCTCTGTCTGGGGGGCCTGCTTTGCCTTGTGCTGCCCTGGGCATAAACTGAGCAGCACAAGACAGATGGGCAGGTTCTTATTTCAGCTGCTTTACCCATTTTTGTTTCTTTCCCCTTCTCTGCAGTACGTGGTCATTCCAACTCGCCGTGCAACCGCAGTGGCCTTGCAGAGTTTCACTTCACACCTCCTGGGAGATGCTGGCAGTCCTTATCTCATTGGATTTGTAAGTGCTCACAGCAGGCTCTGGCAGGGTTTGCTTTTGTTTCTGAGCTGCTCATCTGAAATGCCAAGTTAGATCCTGCTGGGAAGGAAGGCCTGTGTTTGTCAGCAGAATGGGAAGTGCTGCAGAGCAGTGCAACTGCTTTTACCTGGTTGGGTTGGGTTGTTGTGAGCTGCAGTTCAAACCAGGGGGGACTACTTGGGTCTGGTAAATAAGCTTCCACATCTTTTTGTCCTGAGGTGTTTATAAAGCCCACAGATAGCTCTGAAAAGAGAGGGTGTTCTTGCTGTGGTGTGGACATGGGGCTGATAGAAATTAGGTTGGAAGAGAGTCATGTGTGTGTTTAGCTGTTAACTGACCTCAGAAACCAAATACCTGTTTGTGGGCAGCAACACACAGTTGTACCTGGTTTGTGTGATAGTAAATCATAGAACCACAGATTATTCTGGGCTGGAAGGGACTGACAAGGATCACCCAGTCCAACTCCTGGCCCTGCACAGACACACCAACAATCTCACTCTGTGCCTGAGAGCATTGTCCAAATGCTCTGGAGCTCTGGCAGCCTTGGGGCCATGGCATTCCCTGGGCAGTGACATTCCCTGGGCATTCCCTTCAGCCTGGGCAGTGCCCAACCAGGGTTTTTTTTTAGTATTTTTATTAGTTTTATTAAATTTTATTTTATTTTTATTAGTACTCCTTCCTGGGATGTTCACTTTGGGCTCCTTTCTGTGACTGCTTCAGTGTCTGGCCTTGGTCTGACAGGGAATTTCCCTTCCTATGCCACAATTATCCTACTGCAGAACAGAACAAGAGACCCAGCTCCAAAATCTGGCAGTCAGAGAACTTTCACAGTTGAAAATAAAAGGCCTGGGAAATGTAATGAGGAAAAGAAATCAAGATATACTGGGGAAATGCCTTTTTCCTTCAGTGGAGTTTGATGCATGGAGTTTCAGAGATCACAGATCATCATTTATAAAATATTGGAGCTTCCACAGAAATCCCTAAGTGACCCTGCTCCAAAGTGCTGCTACCCAGGGATGTAACTGGGATCTTCACTGGTCCCATCAGCTGAGAGACAGGACTTTGATGTGCTCCTCCAGCTCAGACACAGCTGCTGGGTGCTGTGGGGCTTTTTTATCTTTTACAACCATCATTGCTCATCTATTCATGCTGTAGACACCAGTGTGTGTAGCTATATATATTTATTTATATATATTTGATTTTGTGAGTATATCTGTTTAATTATACATAAATGTTTGCTTTTGAGTGGCAATGCTATGGCTGCTCTGTAGCCCTCTGAAGCAGACAGGAAAAGGCAGATAGAGATAAGACTGAGAAGACCAAAGAAATGAGAAATCTCTCAAGAGAATAAAAATGCACAATTTAGCTTAACTCTCTGTTTACTTCAATGTTCTGGGTACCTGGGGAGAAACAATCTTATTTTAGAAGTTATTTGAAGGTGGCAAGAACAAAAGAAATGCAGGAGAGGCTGCTTCAGGCAGGGCAGGTGGGGAATGTGGGAGAGGAGAAGGGAAGAGGCAGAACAGGGGCAGGCCAGGCTGCCTCAGTGACTCTGCTGCATGTTCATCCTTTTCCTTATAGGAGAGAGATGTCCAGGAGGAATACCTAGGACCCTGAATGATTGCAATTATTCTTGAAAGTTGCCTGGGGCTCTTCAATGTCATATATTAAGAAAAAAGGTCTTTGGTTGTAGAAATAATGTGTCTTGCCATCCTGGTATTCAGAGATCAAGCAAGTTGTGAGTTACTTAAGGATTCTTGGCTGAAATATGTATAGTCCCAATTTAACAGCTACATTAGGCTTTCTTTAGACTGGGAAAATATTTGTTATTATTTTGAATTATCTTTTTCTAATGCTGCAGTTGTTGGGCAGATGTGATTTGGGAGGAGGTGAGGCAGGTCCAAGGCTCTGTGCAGAAGAGGAGGAGTGAAGCACTCATGTCATGAAAGGAGCCAGCATCCCTTTGTTCAGCCTCTTTTCTGGCTGGGCTGATTCATCCTTCCTCTGCTACCAGGACTGAAAGGTCAACTACAGCTCCACATAACACAGGAAAACAAATACTATTTAAAGTGAAAGGACAGCCAACTTCTGCACCAGAGCTAAGGAAAGCACTGAACCTGGGTGTTAAAAACCACAGGAATTGTCCAGCTGCAGTGCAAGATGGAGACCTTCATGCAGCATTGAAACCCCACCTGGGCAGGTTGCAGAAGGGACTCAGATTCCAACCAGGATTTTCCAGGCAGTCTTTGAGGACTGAGTAACCTATTCCTGCTGGATTTAAGGGAAATTTGGGAACTTGATTGCCTCAGTCCTTCTGGGAATCCCCACCCTGAGGACATCAACTCCCATTGCTGTGACTCCAGACTCTTCACCAGGCAGACCAAGAGCAGGGGGTGGGTTTTGAAGGAGAGCAGCAGAAGGCCCTGGAGGTGTCCAAGGAATGATTGGACATGGCACTCCGTGCTCTAGTCTGGTTTACAAGGTGATATTCAGTCACAGGTTGGACTTGATCTCTCAGAGGTCTTTTCCAACCTTAATGATTCTGTGAGCTGCAGTAACAGGCAGGCTCAGGTAAAATCCAGCCTCCTGATCACTTGGGTTCAGGTGGGATCCTGGAGCTCTGCTGTGTCTTCCAGCTGCTTACAGAATTCCCCTGAAATCCCCTCACTAAATGATCAGTGCTTTGATCAGACATGGCTGGAATCCTACATGGTTTTGGTGAGTTTATAACGAGATTCCCTCTAGCAATGCTCTTAATAAAGAACTGACGACCTTGTCCTCATAGGACTGGGCTGTGGCAGGCAGTTGTCTCTGCTGGATGCCAATAAGTGTTGTATTGATCTTAAAATGCCCATGTGGAACACAGAAGGTGCTGATCAGCCTCAGGTGTGCAATTGCTGCCATGCTCTGTGGTGTCTCCTGAGAGCTCAAGGTCACACTCAGACTTTCTGTAACTTCACCCCATTCCAAATCTTGCACTGCAGCTCCTTAAAACACCCAAAGCAGCAAATGCACATTAGTGCTTAAAAGCTAAGTGGCAGGGAGCACATATGTGTGGCTATTTTTCATGTCCCTTTAAATATTGATAACTTCTATTATGGTAAAAAGGCTCAAGATTGACTTACAAAGGAGTTATGCAAATGCAGCTTTAGGGTGGCAGCTGTAATTTGCATAAAGCTTTACTACATGGCAAGCTCTGAGATCAATTACTGTAAATCAGCACAGCCTGTTCATTGCCAAATAAGAATAAGCACTGCTGCAGTATTTCAGTAGATGAGAGCTTCTATTCCTAGAGAGCTGAAACTTTTTTCAAGATCTTAATGATAACCAACCTGTAGAGTTTAAATAACTCCTTTTAACAACTCCAGTGTCACTCATGCTTTGTTCTTGAGGCAATTGGTGAGAAATCTCACCTGCTGAGTGCATTACACCCAAATATGTGTAGTACTTTTCTGTCTTTGACCATTCCCACTATGCAGTCACGATTGCTGGAGCACGGAAATGTTAAGAGAAGTGCCCCAAATCCCACCATTAATGTTCAGTATCAGATAAAGGTCTTCAACTGCTGCCCTAGACAGCATTTCAGACCCAGAAGAGCAAGTGGATGGAGGTGGCAGCAGCATGTGAAATAGTTAACTCTTCTCAGGCTGCATCACAACTCCAGCTCTTTGTATCACTAATTCTGGTTTGATCTTTAAAATAACACAACTTCGAGTCCATGCTCCTGTGTCCATCTGTGCACAGACATGAACCTGTTTTCCCTGCTCAGGATTTATATCATCCTTCTTCTTGTGTCCCCCTCCACTTCCTGACTGCTCTTCTGCTTCTGGAAATCTGAATACAGGCAAAAGGGGGTTTTTAGTTCAAGGCTGTGGCTTGGGACTATTTCTTTCTTTCCTCCAAGTTTCTAATCTTCTTCCTACCTGAGCACTTTCCTCTTCCACCCTGTCCTTGCCAGCAGGACCTGCTGCAGGCATTGCTGTCCCTCCCTGTGCTGAGCTGGTGCTGCTGTGGGCACACACTGTCCTTGCTGAGCTGGTGCTGCCTGCTCTCCTGTCTGCTCAAACTCCCTCTCATCTTCTCTGTGCAGCTGTTCGTAAGGTCTGAGGATGAAAACCAGTCTGTATCTCCTCATCACACCTGTGAGGAGGGTGTTCTACACTGCCAGAGATAGCTCTCCTCCACCAGCACCTTTGATGGGCTAAAACCTTCTCCCTGGGCTCCTCTGATGGTGGTTCCCATCCTCCCTGCCCTCCTGGGCTGTTCCAGCTTTACTGGAGGGACACCACCTCCAGCCACTCCATGCCAGCTGGGCTGTGGGAGCCTTGGCACTCTTCTCCCTTACCCAGCTTTCCCTGAGCAGGTTGATAAATCTAATGAGCTATTTAAGCAGCAAGAATACTAATGACCTTCCTTTAGCAAGTAGTTAGCAGAGCAGTGTTAATTATCCCTGGTGCAGAATATCAGGGCAAGCAGATCAGCATTTCATTAGGGGCAAGGCAAGAAAAACTGTAGTAAATGCAGCAATTAAGATACTTTTTAATGAAAGTTATAACTGGAGGTGCATATTTCACAGCATCTTGGCCCAGTTTGAAACAGCCTTTTTTGTTAATTTGGTTGAAGGTGTTTACCCAACCAAGTATATCTGTATTGAAAGTAGCTCTATGTGTAAAGACTTGCCTGCCTGAGAAAGCAGAATTCATGTATTATGGTTTAAAATTCATATTTTATGGTTTAAAATGCTATGGCTGCTTCAGAGTAGGACACTCTTGCTCTGGAAGAACACTTTTTCCAGTTTAGTTTGCTAGACTAAAACTCCCATTGGGAGTTAAATCCACTCCTGTCTGACTTAAAAATAGGATATTGCAATAAAGTGGATTGTTGGGATGTGATGCTGCAGTCTGGGTGTTCTGTCCCTGTCTGACCCATGAAGCCATTCCTCAAATATGGCCCTTGCTGGTGGTTGCACAGTCCTGTCTCTCCTGCCAAAGCAGGGTGAGAGATGAACTCAAGGTCTAAAAGGCAGTAATGTCCTGTAATACAAATGTGCAAAATACTTTTGTGGCATCACTCTGTGTTTCATGGACCATCAGGAGATATTCCACTGCTCTGTGGGGCTGAGGATGGACCAGAGGTCTCTGTCTTGTTGCCTTTTGCAGCATGTTCTAATACAGTGTACATGAGTCTGTATCAGCAGCATCTCCCATCAGCTGATAAAGTTGGTAGATGAAATGTGATACACATTTATGGTTTTTATTGTGCTTTCTTTACCAAGTCCCAGCTGCTTGGCAGGTGTGGGGTAACCCTAATGGCATCACTCCCCCTGTAGAGATCTTTCCCTACATTCATGCTTGTGTATGACCCACACTGTGGTGGGTAAAATGGAACTTGACCTTGCTAGTCTGAACATCTGCTGTGCTCCTCCTTATTACTTGTTTCTTCAAGCAGTAACTTTAAAGTTGAGGATTTCTCTGGTCCTGAGTAATTAAAAGCCTTTTTCAAAGTGCACTGAAAGGCCAAATCTTTGACATAGCTGTCAGCTGCAAAATAGGATAATTAACCACCTGGAGACCAATCCTGAAGGGATTGATCTCCTCATTGCAACGAGCTAACAAACTTACCACTTCTGATAACTCAGGAACAGATAAGATTTAAGTCTGCCAATAAAATACCAAATGACTTCCCATCTCTAAAATGCTCTGTGCCAAGAGTTCACAGCCTGCTTTGGTGTTTTTTCAGAGTTCTGTGCATCTGTCATGTTCATGACTGTTAGATGAACAGGTTCTCAGTATTTTTGATAAATGTTTAATATAGGTGAAAGTACCCCATTAGAGAAAGCCCAGAATTCCTAAGCAGGTCATTGTTGCACTGGAGTATTTCACGCTCTGTGTCATCTGCTCTGTCACTCCTCTGTGCACCAAAAACCTCTTAAATAAATGTTTTCTTCCTCTGAGCTGCTGAGGATCCTGCACGCTCCCAACATGGACAGTTTCATGGTGCTGAGCACCTTTCAGAATGTGTCCAGATTCTCTTCAACACAAGGAATCACTTTGTTTTCGTGAGATATACACACAGGGAAGGAGCCCATGCTGCCAGGAGAGGTGGGGACAGGGATGCTGCTGCTGGCCCTGCTCCTATATGGGAATGGGCACCCCCGTCCTATGTGTTCATGTGCCTGGGCCCTGTCATGGCACTTCCTGCACATTCCCCTTGGTATGAGGCATCTCTCTCTCTGGGATCAGAGGAAGTCCAGTCTTGACTTTCTGGGCAGACCAGAAAGGTAGTTAATGGCTTCAAGAAAAGAGACTTTCAACCTTTTCCAGGGAAAATGGGGCAGATATTGCTCTGATGTACCAAGTCCATGTCCTGGCATAGCAAGCAGCATCCCTATGGAGCATCTTTATTCACAATAGCCTTTTTCAAGGCAACACCATGTATTTAATGCAGCCTGGTCATCCTGGGAGGGGAAAAATATCATTTAAAAAAACAGGTTTACTTCCTCTTATTATAAAGTGTTCCCCATGCCATTTAGCACAGTGTACATGCTTCTGCTCCCCCCCGGGCCCACAAAATTCTTTACTCTATAAAATCCCTAATTTTTGCTTTCTCAGGTTCATTTGCATTCATATTCCATTTTTTTAGAAAATTAGAGAAACCTTTCACATTCATACTCACTTCAGAGTGGGTGGATCCCAAACCATTGTGGGGGTGCAGGGAATACTGTGTTAAGGAACTATACTGTAGTGACCAGGGAGAACCTGGCCCATATCAAACTGGTAATCATGAAAATCAGATCAGAAATACCCTTTTATGTAGTCAGATCTGTGCCCAAGTGGCAATGTCAGAAATTTAGAAAAGCCAGTTGCAGAGGAATTGAGATACTGACTCAGCAACAAGAGAGAGGAAATGAAACAGTGATTTCAGAGATGTTGTCACCATTACACTGAGTAATTAGTAAATCAGTTAATTTACCTGCCTGGATTGTTCAGGAGAGACAGAACATGGAATGCTGATCCTTGGGCTTCAGCCCACCTTGGCATCCGCTGTGTCCATGGCCTGTCCCCTGTTCCAAAGCAGACACCGCGTACTTTCAAAAAAAGTAATGAAGTTTCCCTTTGTTCCTGTGCTGTCTCCTGACTCAGATGGAGACTCAGTTGGGGTTTGGGGTTGGGATGGTGCCTCTGCAGCTGCCCTGTTGGTTCTGGGGAAGCAGGAGCTGTCTCCAGCTGGAGTCCATCCAAGCGGCTGAGCACGCGCCGGCCGCGCTCTGCTCCACAAACGCCTCCAGCTGGGCTTTATTCAGCAAAGTCATTGCTCTTGGTCTGTGCTCAGGGAGGGAGGAGACCTGAACTTTCACAGTCAAGTTGGTATCAAAGACTTGTGATTACACTGCAGAGCAGCAACAGGACTTCCTTCTGGATTTTCCACCCCCACATTCTGCATACATGTTTGGAAGATTTTCACCTCCCAGCTGGAGGAACAAAGGAAGGAATCCCACACACAACTCATGCTGCAGAGCTGGCACCAGCCAGGCACAGCCCCCGCAGTTTGTTACTCATGTTAGAGAGAAGACACCGAAAATTATTCTTGATTGGGTCTTGCCAAATTGCAGTTGGCCAGCACAGGATGCTGGCATTGCAAGGAGTCTGGAAAGCCCAAAATTGGCAATACAGAGCAGACCATTTGGCAAATGGTGTGTCATTCTTGGAGCCTAGCTCTGTAATTATGTCCTGTGTCCTCTTGAGAGGAGATGCCAAAGTTCCAGCCTTAGCAGGTGGTTTGTAACCAAATGGAACAAAACAACAGAGAACTGTGGCTGTTAACAGCAAAACATATATGTGGATCCTGATAAAATTCTTCAGTTAAGAGATAAAGACAATGGGGAGGGAATTATATGGAACCACCAGCAGGCTTGGTGGAAAGAATTATACCTTGAAAGGGATGAAAGGCATTTTTTTCTAAACTGTACATTTCAGAATGTGTTGGTTAAAAATGAAAAATACAGCAGATTTAATAACAACATGATTTGTTGCTATAAAAGGTCAACACAATGCGTTAGAAGGGAAGGTGTGGGACAAACTGCATTGGGAGATTTATTTGTTGGAGACTTTACACTTTCAAAGCTGATTTTTAGCCTAGAATGTCATGTCATCCACAGAGAAAGCAATCAGGAGCATATGCATGGCTTCTCATCCTCTGCTGCTGACTTATCATGTCAATTTGTCAAGTGATTTATTGTCTGGCCCTTTTAGAGAATAATTGTATCCATTCCCAAAAATGAAAAGTGCTTTAGAATGTCTAGATTTCTGTTTTAGAATATCCTCAATTCTTGCTATTGCAGCCTGACAGAGACATTGACTTGATGCCAAATTCTGGTTCATAATGAAGAGTAAGGGAAATGTTTGGAATTAAGGTGTCTGGATACAAAAGGGAATTAATGACCAACTGATGTCCCTGTCTCCTGGGTGCAGAGCACATTCTGCTGCTTTCTTGTGGGTGCATTCTTTTCACATTCAAGTCTTGTTACTGTTTTTTAATAAATCTCTCTTTATTTGCATTCAGTTTCACATGAGAATTGTGACAACTCGTTTTTCTTCATGTCTTTTACTCTGTGAATAAAGTTATTTTTGAGAGGACTAGAACACTTCTATATTCCAAGCACTGAAATTTTCTCCTCATCCTTTCTAGGGCAGGGAACAAAACAGAGAAATCAAGCTAAACCCTTCAATTCTTTCTGTAGTTCACTCTTCCAGTGTTAACTCACTCACCCTATTTTGAGAGAGCTCCATCCTGTAGGACACTCCTCAGCTCCAGCATGTGCAGTAGTGTCACCTCCAGCACTGGGCTGGCAGCTGCTCCTTTCCATCCCTGCACAGGGGCCAGGCTGAGCTGTGAGAGGGACAGAAACACACTGAGACTCCCAGAGTCCCTGCTAAAACACACCCAGTGACCTGTTCTTTTGAGTCCCCATGAGCATCATTGTCCTGGTTTGAAGGACAGGTGTCTGCCAATAAAGGCAGGAGCTTCTCTTTAAATGGAGAATGTAAACCCCCTCCCTTCAAATTATTATAATTTTGAAATTAAGGGGCTCTCAGGCAATGATATGGAAATTAGGAATAACAGTTCTTTACTTGGAAAATTAAAATAGAAATGCAGTATTACAAAGAACAATCCCCAAAACACTGACAGAGTCAGAATCCAAGCTGACACCCATCAGTCAGTCAGGGTGTTGGTAGCAGTCCCATTCAATGGTGGCTGCATCCTCCTGCAGTGGCACATGTGGCTCAGCTGGAGCAGTGCTCCTGGAGAAGGTGCAGTTTTCCTCTGAAGGTCCAGGGATGATGTGGAAAGGTCTGGCTTTCCTCTGGAATCCAGTGGAAAGAAGGTACCTTGGTGTCCAAAATCTCAGTTTTTATCTGGGTAGGAAAGGCTTGGCTCCTCCCCCTGGCTGGAGCATCTGCCATGGGATGATGGAATTTTATCAGTCATGCACTGGGACTCAATGGGCCAGCAGCAGATGATCTCTCCTGGAGGGAGGATGGGCTGTGGAAAAGATAAAGATGATTGCCCCAGCTGGTTTTAAAGATGGCCCATTAGCAGATAATGTGTGCCATGGAGATAAGGGTCACTGCCCCACCCAGCTTCAACAGATGGTGACAGAATACACATTTCTGGCCTCATCCTGTATTGCAACCCAACACAATCATCCTTCTGGGAGCTTGTGTTGTGCTTGGCTTTGCTGAGGCATCTCCTCACACACATTCACCTTCCAGGTCTCTGCAGAATGTGAATTGGTGATTTCTCCTGCATGTGACAGTTCTTCTTTTCACTGTCAAGATTTAAGCCTTGAATGTCAGAACTTGCTTGTAGGTTGTGTTTGACTCCAGCTTTTCCATTTCCAGTAATGTGGCAGTTCAGAAGTTGCTGCACAAGCTTTGACTATTTCTGGAGCTGATTTGCGTGTGTGCACAGCAGAAGGATTTTATGTTGCAAATTCCCTGCAGTCTTTTGGTATAAACTAGTGCATCTCCAGCAATGAAAGGTCATGGATAAAAACAGAGCTGGACATTTAAATACTCAATGTCTTGAGACCCACCCCAACTGCTGCTACCTCTCTGTTAGATTTATGGAGAATGAAGTTGTTTGCTGGGCAGTAAATATTAAAATGTGGTTGTTTTAACTACAGACATGCATTACATTTTACTGAGTTCTAGAAAAAGCTTTTAATAATAAAATTAATAGTGCTGTTGCATGTTTCTGCTCCTTTGTGTAGGTGTAAATAATTTGTGTTTACTTTCATGTAATGATGCTTTTTGGTTGTCAGAAGGTGCAGATTGCCTTAGTCCATAAATTTGGTGGTGTGCAGTGCCAGCACAGCCCTGTGTCTGAGCCTGGGACAGAGTCTTGCACACAAATACACTTCAGGCTTGGCAGGTTGGAAGAAGGAATGAGCCCCATACCTCAGATATGGCCATAAACCCCCTACATTCAAATTCAGTTTCCCAAATCAGATGGGATCTCTGGGGGTTTTTTTGGTCTTTGAAAAACATTTCCCCCCTTCCCACTCAGCACACAGAAATGGAATTTAATACCTCCCTTTGCTGAAGGTAGGTCAGGTGTGGGAGTAAGCAGGACTTGATAGGAATTGCAGAAGATTGATCACTCCCTCACCCACTGAGCAGCAGCAGCACGGCCCTGCTGGCTCCCCAGGGTGTTTGGGCAGTACAGCAAGGTCAGACACCCACAGATGCTGCCACTGACACAGCCTGGGAGAACATGGAGAGGCTGTGGCAATAATATTAGATCAGGCCAGAAGAGTGACAATGAGAGCAGAACCCCTGCCAAGCCTCAGAGCATAAATTGCCCAGGCTCCTGTGTGGAAGGCTGAAGGGTGCGAGGGACATTCAGCTTCTGCAGAACATACTGTTCCATTTTAAACCTCACACATGTTTGGTGGGTGGTTTAGGAATCCTATTCCCTTCACTATTTTGGTGTCTCTTTTCCATCTGAGTGACGAATTTCTTTGCCCCTCTCTCTTAGATCTCCGACCTGATCCGACAAAGCACAAAGGAGTCCCCGGTGTGGGAGTTCCTCAGCCTGGGCTACGCGCTCATGCTCTGCCCGTTTGTCATTGTCCTGGGAGGGATGTTCTTCCTGGCCACAGCCCTCTTCTTCCTAAGTGACCGAGCCAAAGCTGAACAACAGTGAGTAGCCTGGCCATTGGGAACGGGGAGGCACCACAGCCTGTTTGCTCTCTTGAACATTATGCTTGTACTCTTCCCCTGGCTTTGGCCCTTCCAGGTAAAGGATGTTGGGTTGTGTGTTAAGAACCTGGGCTCAGCAGAGTGCATGAGGCTGCACGAAGCACAGGGGCTTGGGTCATGCTGGCTGGGCATCCTTTACACGCTTCTGCTCTGGTGGATCTCAGTTGTTGGCCACATGGCTCAGAGGAGAGCCCTTACACCCTTGCCTGAGCATGTCACAGCCCAGGCTGTCCATGGTGAGGGGCTGCTGTGTGCTGGAACAGGTAGAGTGCGAGGTGAGGAGCAGGAGGTGCTTCCCAGAGCTTGGTGGTCAAGGCTGCACCCACCTGCCTCCCTCCCTGGAGCCCGCTGACACCTCTGGCAGTCAAGAACACGAGGCAAGGAGGAACAAGCTGTGTGTGGGAACATGTGCACTCAAGGGTTGCTATGATAAAGAGTCTTTCCCAGTCCCTTCTTGCAGCTTCATGAAAAAAAAGCTACTGTTTTTCAGTAAAGAAACCGATTCGGATCATCTCACGGTTGGCAACTACAGTAATTCAGAAGACGCTTCCACATGACATACAAACTTCTGGGGTTAGTCTCTTTCTCATAATTGTTGAAAAATAAGAGTTACTATGTGTAATATCATGCTCAATATGTGGGTAGGTGACTAGTCTGGTGTTGACTGTAAGTTGCCTTTGGTTTTCCTCCCCTGGAGAATGGCAGCCTTGATTTACCTTAAGGAGAAGGGCCCTGGGATATCACTCTATATATAGTACATGTAGAAGGAAAATTAGGTGTTTGGAGTTGACATAAGTGTGTCAACAGTTTGGGTGATACTTTCTGGCTCACACTGTCTCATCAGATGGATGAAAGAGATTTGGAAGCAGTGCCACAGATGGTGCTGTGGCCCTGTAAGTGCACTTCCACTTTCCTTTTACTAGCATACATAAATACCAAAGAAAGGAGAAGTTCTTCTATAATGAGATGTTTAAACATTGTGGAAAAACAAGACCTCATGTCATAAGGATGGGAAGTCCTTCAGTGTGGCTTTGGGGATGTGATGTGTGTGCCTGGTTTGTTACCTGCATAGAAGAGTCTTAAATGGCAGGAAGGGAAGTTGGAGATTAGATGCTAGGAAGGACTTCCTAAGAGAAAAAAAGAGGTAATCTTACAGCAGATTATTTGGGGAAGACATTAAATTTGTTTCTGATGGCCTCCCCAGCATGGCATGAGGCAGGAAGGCAGGATCTGCTCTCCAGCTTGTGTTCTCTCTCCAGCCCATGAATCTGCTCTCCAGCCCTGTTTTGTGCTTGTCCTGTGTTTGTGCACATAAGCTGTACATGCCAGTCCAGGCAGTGACCAGATGGAGACACAGCAATATGAACATAAATTTCTGGGTGCTCAGGGTGGCTTTTTTGCTGCAAAAGTCCTATTTGGTGTCAGTGCAGCAGATGAAACCCCCTCTGTAGTATTTTCTTTTGCTCACCTGATTATAGGAAAGCTTCAGGACTTGTCTTTCCTGTGTTCAGAGAGGAGAGTGCCTATTCCACTTCTAACTGTGGTGATCTGTGTCCCTTTGCATCACATGTGCTGCCAGTGTGGCATGGTAGCACCTCAGGTGGTGAATGAAGGAGGGGCTCTGGATCCAGACTGTGGTGAGTTCCAGGTCACTTCCATTTTTTCAGCATGTCAAGCCCACCTGGACCTTTATGCTGAGCAGTGGTATCCAGCTGTACTCAGCTCCAGTGGAGATCTCAAGGAAGATGGTTTTGGTTCACTCAGGAGACACCACAGGTCACAGCTGGTGACTCTGCTTGGCTGCCAGCACTGGTGTGTCTCACACAGCTGTTTTGCCAAAGCCCCAGCTTTTGCATCAGTATTAATGTGGGAGGGAGATCACATCCACGCCTCTAATTGCTCCTGCACAAAAGGGAATATTCCTCTGTTGCTGTCTACCCTTAGCAGCTCTGGTTGAACTCTATCCACATCCAGAGCAACCAGCCTCCCAAACAGCCACTGCTCCATTTGTAGAAGAAAAACACTCAGGTGTCAAACCTGGTTTTGTTTTTATGTTTTAGCATTCCCTTTCCTGACTCACATTTGTTTATGAATCTTGTATTAGTCAGTCACAGATGTTTTGTGTTGCAAACTGGGGAGAACAATTGTCATAAATAATGGTTAACAAAATAATTTCTCTCAAGTGACTCCTAGGAAGGGTACTCTTTCTGGAGTGTGCCCACTCCTATGTTAAAAATACACTGGCATCCTGCAGTGAGATTCCTGGAGTGCAGCTTCACTCAAGTTACTGAGGAGTGAGAGTGAAGTAAGAGAGAAGTAAGGCTGGAGACTGTGGAGGGACCCATGTGCAGCAGGGTCTGTGCTGTCACCAGGTCCTGTCTGTCCCCACTGGCAGCTTCAGTGACTCCTCAGAATTTGTGGGGCAGGATTTATTTGTTAATACTTCCATGCTTGCCTGTGAGAGGAAAGGTAACAGAGCACTTTGCTATTAGCAGATAAAAACTCCATGCTGGACCCCAGACCCACCGCCCAGCTCCCACCTGTCAGCCCATCTGCACTTGGCATCACACACCTTTGGCCAGTCCTCCCTTCCATCCTGCCTCTTACTTGCAGGGTACAGAGGAATTTCTATTTGAGGATGCCTTGTTTTCCCTCTGCAGTCAGTCCTGCTGCTCAGACACTGGGAGTTGGAAACAAGCTTTGCCAAAAGAAATCAATTAACCTGCGGGAATCACGAGCGCCGGTGTCACCCGCCAGAGATTAAAGCCATCCATCAGTGCCAGGTCAGGGCTCAGGGCAGCTGCACACCCCTCCAGTGAGCTAACAGGGAAACAGAGACATGGAACACTGCTCTCACAGCCTATGGAAACTGAGCTGTCCCTGCTTTAGTTCCCACACTTCTCTGAAATGCAGTTCAGGGATTTATTGCTGGGATTTCTGTGTTTGTTTGTTTCTTTGTGTAACCGTCTCTGGGCATTTCCTTAGAAATAATTTCTTCTTCCAGGCAGGGCAGATACCAGGATAGCAACTCTTTCCTGTAAAGCTTCCTCCAGTTTCCACCACGCTTCCTTTCAAAAAAGGAATTTCCAGGCTTTCACACTACTTTTATCACTGTCACAATTCCTGGCATATTTTGTACTTTTTTAGCACAGGAATTCCAGTCAACAAGGCTGCTCACAAAACACTGATGAAAAAAGTTCTTTCTATAGCAATTTTTTTTAAACACAATTTTTTTATTACCATTTTCATGCTGCTTCAGAAGTTTGACAGCTTAAAGAGGCTTTTAGAAAATGTAGTTCTAGCAGAGATCAGGATAGAGTACATCTCTCTGTGCTAATAATCCAATCATTTGGTGGACTAGTTTTATAACACAAATTTTATCCCACCATTCCAAAGTGATAAGAGAGAGAACAGTTAAGAATGGGTTCTATAAGAGGTCTTAGACACTAGTAATGATAAATACTTCAATTGTTTTTTAAACCACTCAACTACAATTCCTTCTGTGATATCACTTGATTATGTTGCTGTTTCTTTCCTGCTCTGCACCTCTGCAGAGGAGGGTTAAAGCAGTTGTATTTTATTTCCAAACATCATCACTCTGAACTGTGATTCTCTTACCTGCTTGAGGAATATTGGTGAGACCCAAGCTAGATTTTAGACTGTCTGGAAGACAACACAGTCTTGCCATGGCAGAGCCCACTGAAGTGGATCAGAAATCTGATAACTGCATTTTATCCTCAAGCCCATCACAGGTACCTGTGCAGCCCTGCCAAAGAGCCCTTTCCAAGGCTGGGAGCAGTCCAGGTTCTTCACTCCATGGAAGTAAAAGCTCAGCACTGCTGAGAGTTGTGTCTGTGGTTTGTGCTCATCCCCTTCCCCACTCACAGTGCAGAGGACTGGGACAAACAAAGCTTCACCCTGGAGGGCTGCAGAAGAAAAACCTACATTTGGTACTTGCTAGAAGCTCCATCAATAATGAGGAAAAATGTGGTTTTTTTATTATGAAAAGGGATTCAAGAAAGTCCTTTTCCCAAGCTGTGACAACTTTTGGGTACCTGGGATATAAATTGCTGTAATTAGTGTGTATCAGGGTCCTGTCCTGGGCAGTGAGTGCAGTAATCCTGCAGCCCTGTCCCCAGCCATGGCCACTCTCAGCTGCTGCTGAGAGAAAACCAAATTCACCTGGATTCTTCCTGAAAAATCACCCTGTGCAGGTATGGGATGCTCTACTCCCCAAAGGATTTTGTTGTTTTAACTTGTTTATTTTTTTTAACTTAATCCCTAGCTTTACACCTAGAAACAGATTTTCTGGTTTTTTCCAGAGGTATGAAAAGATGTTTAGGATGGTGTCCAAGTTCTGTAGTGGCTCAGCCCCTCTCTGCATGATAGAGGCTGGATATTTTCACCAAGGATACAGCAATGCAGATCAGGCAGCAGGATGCAACTGCAGTGTGGATCTCTGGTGCAGCCAGAGCAGGAACAAACAGCTGAGCTGCACTGATGCAGCTGCTCAGAACAAAAGAATTTCAGTCTTTAGCCAGTGACCACTCAGCACCTGAGAGCCTGCAAGCCTGAATAGTTCACCCCTTTGTTTGCATAGTAAGAATCAGGTTATTTAAACAAGTTGAGCAGGTATTTCTTTTCTCCTAAAATGAAAATTAAACATTTAATAAGAAAAAAATTTACTCTTAACACCGTTGATCAGATGTGGAAACTCTTGCTAAATAGAAGTGCTGGTGGACATTTCATTTTAAAAGTGGTGTGTACAAACAATAGAAAAAAGTACTCCTTATAGAGGAGATAAAAAAATCCACAAAAAGAACCATCCCTAGTCCAGACACTTCTGCTGTCCTAAACATGGCACATCTTCAAATTGCATTACAGGAAAAATGAGAATAATCCATTTTCAGGCTCTTTCTTCTGCCTCATATCAGGCTTATTTTTAGCCTTTTGCAGAACTGGATATAAAATTATCTCCCAGTTCTCCTATTGCAGCAATTTGAAAGTGTCTGACCTTATTTTTGCTTTGCAGATTCTATTATGTGGGGCAGGAGAAGGACTTACAGAGTTGTCAGCCCTCCCTTTCTCTCATTTTTCTGTGGCAGCAGTTGGAGACAGAAAGGACCCACCAGGTGACCTGATGTTGTTGCCAGCAAAGCCCAGAGTCCCCTCCATTAACCATTTCCCAGGTATTAAAGTGGCAGCTGATTGATGCTGAGTGTGCTCCATTCTGGTAGTTTGCATGGCCAAAAAGAACATTCCTTCTCTGAAATAGCTGGAGCTGTACCACAGGGGTTTTAAGAGGCTGGATACTTACTTTAGAGAGATGTGTCAGTGCTGCATTGAGGCAGAGTCTGGATTAGAGGATTTCAGGAGCTGCAAGTGGATTTTAACAACTCCCAAAAAGGGATATTTGAGAACAGTGTGCCCACTGCTGATACTCAGCTGCTTATGGGGAGGAATGTCATTGCTTCATTTGTTTTGACTTTACAAAAGAACAATAATTAAACATTGCCTACAGTAGTAGAAACTCACAATGCTTTCTTAGCCCAGATAAGATAGCCTTGGTCTTTGAAGCCACATGAATTTGCAGCAAAAAGCCCAGATTAAGATGCAGAGGTTCTGTGGTGATGGAAGGAGAGAGGCAAGCAGTGAGTTTTGAGTATCTGAGAGTGGCATGATAAAAACTCACAGACTGCAGATGGAACAAGATTAGACTATTAGATGGTTTATATGGAATCCGTGTTAAGAATATGAAGGGGAGAGGTTGTGAAAATGTCAGCAGTTCTGTTATTGGTTGAAAAAGCTCCTTGTAGAGCTGTTGGTTTTCTCACCTGTTTATTGGCCATGTTTGTAGCTCCATAAAAAAGAGTTAGCAAAACCAAGAATGTAACAGCTTGGGACTTGAATTTGAAATGCTGGTTTGCTGCTGCAGTTGGGAGCTGCTGGTGTCATGCAGATGGAAAAGAGTGTCATCTAGAACAATTGATTTTGTGTCACTTTAGTCAGCCTGCAGATTTCCTGCAGGTCAGGTGGGGAGGTGTCCAAGGTCAGTGTGGTTGTTCCCAGGCAGTTTGAGTTCAGCTGTGGTCTTTACACCACGTTTGAAATGCACTGTTGGCAGCAGGAGCTTTGCTTTAACCCAGGCAGAAGGATGGGGGCAGCTGGTTCTGGCTGAGGGGGCTGCAGGCAGAGCTCTGGGTTCTCCAAAACCACCCATTCCCCACCAGACTGACCTTCCCAAGTTCATCCCCTGTGCCACAGAGAAAGGAAAGCAATATTCCTACACTATTCCTAGCAACTCAGTGCTCTCCCACAGCAAGAATGGAACTTCTCTATGTACCTTACGCCATAGGAAAGCCAAAGCTCACTTTTCCAAAAGAGCTCCAGATCAAGAGTTGTCCTGCTGTCTTGGCTACTGACTCTCTGCTGTGAGCCCCAAAAAGTCAGACGTTGTCCCTAAAATGCTCATCAGCTGTAAAACAGGATTGAAGACACTTTTCCACAACCTACAAGGGGTACTGAAATCACTGCTACCAATGGACTCAGCATATCAGTTGGTGTTGGCATTGCAAAGGAGAATTCTTGGCCTAAAGGGACTTTGCCATGCAGGAGGAGATTTTAAATTCTCACTGAGATAGATTCTTTGCTAAGGCTGCCCTGGCACGGAGACAAAATCTGATCAGATCCCACACAGGTGACTGGAGCACTGAGTAGAAGGCAGCAGCCTTCCAAGCAAGAAACAATCTCTGACACAAGGAAATGGAAGAAATCATGAAAAATTCAGCCCTACTGTTTCCTGATGTCAGAGCATTTTGCAAAGGTATTGGCTTTCATCAGCAGCAATGACCTCTCCTTGTGCAGTAATCTGCAAGGCAGAATCTGTGACTGTAGAGCAATTTACTTGTGGTTGGGTCCTTGGCCTGGGCCAGGCTTTAACCCCAGCAAGTCCCAGCCACTTTCTCCTTGCCCCACCAGCACACTGGGGAGAACTGGAAGGTAAGAACTGAATACTTGTGGGCTGAGTATAGTTCAATAGGGAAAGCACAAGCTGCACCACAAACAAAGCAAAACAAACCAAGGAATTCATTCCCCACTTGCCATGGCAGGTGGGTGTTCAGCCATCCCCCAGGATTAGCAGGGCCCCTTTACACACAAGGTACACTCAAGGACAAACACCTTCACTCCAAACATGCTTCCTTCCACATTCTTCCCCCAATTAATATACTGAGCACAGCATCATAAGGTGTGGAATATAGGTTTGGGTCTCCTCTCTGCTTCCCATGGACACCCAATTCCTCACCAGCATGGCAGGACAAGGAGCAGAAAAGGCCTTGGCTCTGTGGAAGCCCAGTTCAGGAATAACAGAAACATCTCTATATTCTCACCCATGTTCAGCACTAATCCAAAACACAGCCCCACTCCAGACAATGGGAGGAAAATTCAATTCAGTCTACTCCAGCCAAACCCAGCACTGCCTGAATGACATCTTTTAGAGAAACAGGGACAAACTGTTGGAGTATTACCTCCAGAGCTCCAGTCAGGAGTGTCTTAAGTGCCTTGGCTTGGTCATTCCCAAAGTTTCTGCCAGACCTCTACAAGCCACATGGGGATTGCCAGGACTGTCACAGTGCAGTGAAAGGCATGGATTAGTGTTTTCTTGAGGCCTCCAGGCCAGGTTGGACAGGGCTTGGAGCAGCCTGGTCTACTACAATGTGTCCCTGCCCATGGCAAGGGCTTGGAATGAGATGGTCTTCAAGGTCCCTTCCAACCCAACCCGACCCAACCCCTTCCATGGTTCTGTTATTTCCCACATCTGGTAGCTCAGAGGTTGGTGAAAAGAGCTGTAGCATGAGGCAGTTATTTTGGAGGATAAGAAGTATGTTTTTAATCAAGTGCCATCAGGAAGTTCTACAGGATTTTCTATTTTAAGATTTAATTCGTTCTTATCTGCTTTTTATGTCATGTTTTCTCCCCCTTACCATCCAATCATTCAATCAAAAGTGAGGCACTCGACTGCCTCTTTTCTCCCTTATTTCAGGGATGTATGTTGTTACACACATCTTCCAAAAATCCCAAAAATCCCTCCATCTCAATACTGAGCCCATCAATATTTGGCAGAATTATACTTACAGAGACAGAATCAGGCACAAAGTTTTGAGACCTGCATCATCACAGACTTCAGGGGTCCATGTCAGAGTACCCTCACAGACTGGTGAGCTCTGGAGCTCATTTCCATCCAGGTCCCTGGGGCCCTGATTGGTGCTGTTAACTGCTCATCTTCACATCTGTTCTGCTGCAGCTGCCTGGGAAAATGGCAGGAAAGGTTATTGATTTTTCCTTTATGCCAGTTTTCTCCTCAGTAAAGATGTGTGAAAGAGGAAAAAGTGAAGCTGACCTATGTTTCTGCCTCTGGAGACAAATCAGCACCTGGATTAAATGAACAGATGGAAAATACTCACAATCTGTGCAGCTTTAAGGGGCTGAACCAAATAGAGGGGAAAATATATTTGCTGTGCATGATTATCATATTTTGTTTGCTAAACCCACTGACATGCAGGAAGAAAAGGGGATTTGAGCCAATTCATTTCTCCAGTGCAGCTGGAGGAGCCTGTCCCCATAGGAGAGCTTCACTCCACACTGGCAGAGCAATGCAGAGGGGAGGGCAGCTCTGCCTGCAGTAGGGCTGTGCACACCCAGCTCCTGTGTGAGCCTGGGGATGGAGAGCTGTGCCCAAGCTGTGCTGTGCAAGGGCTGTGCACACCCAGCTCCTCTCTGAGCCTGGGGATGGAGAGCTCTGCCCAGGCTGTGCAAGGGCTGTGCACACCCAGCTGCTGTGTGAGCCTGGGGATGGAGAGCTCTGCCCATGGCTGTGCAAGGGCTGTGCACACCCAGCTCCTGTGTGAGCCTGGGGATGGAGAGCTCTGCCCAGGCTATGCTGTGCAAGGGCTGTGCACACCCAGCTCCTCTCTGAGCCTGGGGATGGAGAGCTGTGCCCAGGCTGTGCTGTGCAAGGGCTGTGCACACCCAGCTCCTGTGTGAGCCTGGGGATGGAGAGCTGCAGGTACACAAAGCCCCAGGCCTCCTCCCTGGCTGGGAATGAGAGCACAGGCAGGCAGCAGCCACATGAGCACTATTCCTGCTCCAAAGCAAACTCCTCCTGTGCCAGATTATTGGTTTAATTTTGTTAGAGTTCTCTTAGCATCCTTTTCCTTCAGCAAACTGACCTCAGCTCCATCAACAGCCCGTTCCTGCAGGCTGGATAACCTGTCAGATGCATCAGGAAGCTCCGTGCTTGGACTATTTTTAACTGTGCCGTCCTTGTGCCACTCACTTGGAGCTCTCTAGGCTGATGTATCACTGTTGCTCTCCTTCCCTTTCAGTCACTGTTTCCCGCTGCAGCCTGCTTGGAGTCTGAAGTTCTGCAGGAATTCATGTTATCAATCACGTCTTGTCCCAGAATTACTGACTTCACCATCCAAACAGCTTGAGGTCAGTCAGAGCAGGAGCTGCTCTCTGGGATCAATCCTTGCACTGTTCTCACTGAAGGTAACAGGTTTTAGTGAGGGTGAATGTTCTGCAGCCTTTTTTGGGGAGGAGTTGGAGGCTTTGGCAGCTTGTTCAGCATCCCAGGAGAGCTGCTGTGGATCAGGGAACCAAAGCCATCTCCTTCCAGCTGCAGGTGAAAATGGGAACTATGCTTAACTAGTGCAGGGCAGCAATGGCTAACCCAGTTACCTGATGCACTGTTGATCAAAAACTATATAATGAAGGGCATAGAAGGTCCACACTTGAACAGAGTCCAGCCTGCTGGGTTTGCTCCTCCTGAAGTGAAAAGGTGGTGCAGGACTGGGACCAGTGTTTGCAGTCAGGGTGTGGTAGAGTTTTGGCTTCTGCAGTGAGCAAAATAGTTAAAGAACAGCTGTGGCTTTGATTTGTTACAGGGGCTGCCCCAGCTTTCCTACTCCATAACTCTTTCATCAGTTATCTGCAGGAATCAGTGATAACAGCAGCATCAATGCAAGTCCCTTGCTGTGCTCATGGATCAGTTGATGAAATTCACTCTTACAGCTGAAGTCATGCAAATGGAGCTACAAATGACCATCCTTAGCCTCTGTTTTCCTTGTCCAATCTCAGGCAGCAATATCAGCTTTGAATGCTGCTGTTTCAGCTGGAATTTCAGACTGCTGCATCTGGCTGGGCTGCTCATCATCCCTGAGACACAGGTGGAGGGTGGTGTTGTTCTCATGCCAAAAAAACACCCTTTAACAGACTATATTTGAAAAGAGATTTGTTTTTCATAGATTAAAGCCATAAACTCTCATTACCTTTCAAGGATGTCTGGCCATGAACTTTTCACCACCTAAAATTTCAGGTGTCAGTGTGTTCACAAGGCCTTTTGGAGATATTTTTAACCTCCCAATGTCTGAGGAATTTCAGACAGGAGTAATCTGCTGGGGAGTGCCATTAGTGACTGGTCCCCAGTGTCCCTTCCTAAAGCAATGCTTCAAACAGGCACTTGATGGCACATTGCAGTAGAAACACAGAATTCTCTCCACTGAAATTAAGGAGAAAGATCCTTAATCACTGGCATGAATTGCTGCGAAGTCCAGTGGTCCAGCTGCCCCTGTAGCCCCAGTATTTCTCTCTGCTGAATGAGGTCCAGCTCAAAAACTCAGGACTAAAACACTCCTGCTCAATAACTCAAAACTGAGTTATTTTCAGGCTAGAAGGACCCTACTGAAGCATTTTATTGTTGGTTGTAAAAATTAAGAGATTTTAAGTACAGCAGGCTGTAAAAACCAGGACATCATTTCCTAATATGCTTCTCAGTTACAAAAGCCAGAGTCTGGCTTGTTTAGATAGCAAGAAAACTGGGCTTTGGGAAAGCTGCAGGATACTGAAATACAGGTGGTATTTAACTTAGGCATGAAACTTGGCATGAAACTCGGCATTAACCAGGCTGGCAGCATTCCCAAAAGCTTTCTGTGGGCACAGCTTCTCTTGGAGCCTTGGGCACACTGAGGTGTGTCCTCCTTGCTGTCACCCTGCTCCTGGCTGGAGCTCAGGGACAGAGGGGACACATCCCTGGAGCTCAGCAGGACACACATCCCACAGACAGAGCTCCAGGTGAGAAGGGGGTCTGGGTTCTCCCCTTGCTGGCCCAGGGTGCAGCAGAACATTCTGGCACTGGATGAAGGCAGCAGGAATTCTTTCAAATCCCTGGGACTGCCCAGCAGCGCTGGCTGCACTACAACCTGTAATCTCCATTAGCTGCTGGCCTGGGGACCAACAAGGCTGGAAGGGACAGAGCATTTGGAGAATAATCCTGCCCAGTTCCTGAAATAGAGCATAGCTGACCTGTAAAAGATCCTGGCCAGTCATCTGTTATCTTAAATTGGCTGTCTTGTCCTCATGCAGGTCTCTAACCGGCCGAGGTGCAGTGAAATTAGATCCATTTTACATTGCATAAATATTTAACAGCTCTAGAGCATGTAGTTTAATATTAAACAGACAGTCTTATAAATACTTCAGAATTATAGATGCTGTCACAGTACATGGAAATGACTTGATAGGATCTAGGAGAAATATTTAGGTTTGACAGGAGAGGAAGTGATGGAACTAGAGAGAATCAGCCACATTTTTAACTGCTTGAGGAGTCTGTAAAAAAACCAAAAAGTTTTACAGCTTCTGTTCTTAAAAGGCAATTTGGGTGAGTTTCCTCCTCCTCCAGAAATAACAGACTGGCTCCCACCCTATTCTCTTCAAGGAATGAAAACATTCACAATCTTAAAAAAACACTGCAAAGAAAACAGAACAATTTTGGAGCCGATGTTCAGTGATCCATTCAGTGTGGGATTATCGTTTTTAGAAAGGCAAGTGGTACTTAATGAGGGATTTAGATGCTCTTGAGCCTTGTTATTTTAAGCCCTAGGTTTTGCCACCTAAGAGAGTTCAAAATTTATTATTTGTAAGTTTGCTTTTAAAAAGTAAACAAAATCCCACCTGACCCATAAGCTGAGCCCCACTGCCATTGGTTGTGGCAGTGACCACTGTCTGCATGGGGCTTCAGAGGGACTGAGGAGGCACTGTCCCAAATTTGGGCACTATTTCAGTTCCCTCTCATGCCCACCAGCTTCCTGTGTGATCCCTGAAAGTCATTTCTCTCCCCAGCAGGTTCACAAGTCATGTGCAGTCTAATTCCCCATCAAATCTTTGACAAGCATGTCAGGATTAGCCCCTTCAGGCCTCTGTTCCCATCTGTGAAACAGATACAGCAGGACTTGAGAGAAATGTGTTCAAATAGAAGGGTGGTGCATTTTATCCCACAGGAGGCTGAACTGTTTCATGAGCAGGAAAGTTGTGTCTATTGCAGTTGTGTCAGCAGTGCACGTGGGTTCTCTATGCTAAAGTCATGGCAAAAGTCACTTTTTTCTGTATAGATTCTGTATCCTCTAGGAATGTGGAATGATGTGGTAAGGGATAGGACTTTCAAACATTGTGGCTCACTCAGACCTCTGGAGTGTTCTGTGATAGTTTTGTGGCATTCCATTGCTTGCTTCCTACTTTTGAAGTTGGCTGTAGCATTCCCAGGTATTTTCTCTGATGTATTCTGCACAATTCCCATGTTCAATACAATGTGATTTCCAGTGCAGTGGGGTTACCAAGAATGGGACTTGTGCAAAGAAACTTGGGTCAGTTCTTCCATCAGAAATATTTCAGTTTATAGCCTGGAAAGGCAGAAATAGCACAGAGGCTTCTATGCACCTTGGAGACCTGTGGGGCTGCTGTGAAGTTAAGAGTTGTGGGCTGGACTGGACCAATTCCTGATGCAGAGATTTCTTGGAAGGTATCCCTTGAGTACTGTTTTATCCTGGAACATGTTTGAATCCATTTCAGAGATTAAAAAAAAAAAAAAAAAAAGTGTTCTGGATCAAGTATAAAGTGTGGTGAAGAGCTACAACTAAGTTGTAATGTCTCCAAAGAAGAGAGATGTTTCCTGAGAATTTGTCACCTGACATGGCCTCGGGCAGTGGCAGTTCTGTGATGTTCTCTGGGCACCTGTCTGAGGATTTCAGTGATGCAGAGAGAACCTGAGAACCTGCCTTTGACAGCAGAGGTACAAACCCCTGCTGGGCAGTTTGGTTCTTAGCTGACGCTGTCTTGCTTTGAGAGACAAGGAAGGGGGGAGCCTCCTTGGAATAGAAAACATTACCTCCTTCCCTCTGAATTATCATAACTTTGAAATTAAGGGGCTTTCAGGCAAAGATGTGAGAAAAGGAATAGCAGTTCCTTATCAGTATATGCACCAAGACAAACAAACAGCAGCAGCAGAAGGCAGCGCAGCCCTGTCCCGGCTGCAGAGAGCAGGGCGCTGTCCCTGGGTGCAGTTCCGGGCGCGGCCGGCAGGGGCGCTGCGGGCTCCCGGCGGGCAGGCTGCGATGGCTCCCCGCGCCGCCAGGGGGCGCTGTGGCGCGGCCCGGGCCCCACACCGTGATGGCGGGAAGGGATGGAGGAGAGGGGATGGAGGAGAGGCTTCTCTCCACAAAGCCCCTGGGCAGCCGAGCCCGCTGCCACAGCAGGAACCTGGGGAGCAGCAAGCTGGAGAGGCAGGAAGGAGCAATATGGCGGGATGGTAGATGAGATGTGTCAGAAATTCCACAGCTGTAGCTGGAACTGCGTGCTGTCCCGGCAGGCAGGGAGCGGGGGCTGCAGTGCAGCAAAAACCCGGAGCAGTGGCAGAGGCAGGGCGGGGGCTGAGCAGCTGCAGCCCGGATCGGAACAGGCCCGGGGGAGGTTCCCTGGGAGGGGAAAGGAGCTCTGGGATCCCAGGCTTTCCCCTGAGGCACCCCAGCAGATGGCGAAAGTCCCTGTTTTAGTGAGGCAGGATGTTAATAAGGCCCAGTGCAATGGCCGATCTCACAAGCAGCAGCTCTGGGCTGGGCCCCGGCGGTGGCAGCGAATTCCTTCACCCAGGCAGCTGCTCCACCGTCCTCCTCCAAAGCCGAGAACAACAAAGCCAGCAGCTGCCCCAGCCCCTTTTTATTTTTCCCCAGCCCAATTCTCACGGTATCTCTGCCAGAGAATCCCTCAGGTACAGAGAGAGCAGGGAGCTGGACCCTTCCCCTGAGCTGTGGGCGCTCCTTTTGACTCCCTCAAGTACCCGGTCGTTATTGTCTCCTACCAACACATACAGGAGAAAATTCTTTTAGAGCAAGAAACAAACAAAAAAAAAAAAAATCCAAACCCCGGCACAGCAGACCTGCAGTGGCAGGTGGAGACTCTCCCTTTGTGACTCAGATTTATTTTTGCTGCTACTGCCCCAGCACAGCCAGAGAGCCCGTGGGTGAAGCACTCAGCCAGGCTGGAGGTGTGGGGGGGTTTCCCAGTGTTATAAGAATCCAGGTGTTCCTGCTGAGGTCAGTGAGCTAGAGAGCAAGTTCCAAAGGCCTGCAGTGCGAGGATGGCACCTGTGACAGCTCCCAGGGGCCCTGCTGTGTGTGTCACTATCAAAGGCACTCACTCCTGTCCCCGACTAACAAGAGCAGTGTGGGAGGGATGGAGAGGAGCTGCAGCTGAGGAAGGTTGAATTCTCCAGGGCATGTAGTGCAAGGACAAGCAGCAGGTGCAAGGCATGGACTTGGTAGGACTTGCTGCTGTCCCGGGTCCCACAGAGCAGACAGCAGCTATCATCCTCGCTGCTCTCATCCCAGGAGCTGCAGGACAGCTCCTGCCTGGAGACACAGCACTCCCTGCCAGACGCTGTCCATCACCCGGGAGCAGGTGCCTGCAACAACAGCAGGTCTTCAGGGGCTGCAAACTGAAAGACAATTCACTTTTTCTTAATTCAATTTTTATTAGTGATGACTGTTTACATTTGTGCTGTCAGGCTGAAGGACACCAGCAGCCACTGTACAATCTTGTACTGGCTTAGAGAAATAGTGGCTGTCTGGATGCCTTTGGGACCTTCCCAAATCCTTGTCAATTAGTGCCAGCAATGTTATTTGGCATGTTCCAGCCATTGTCAGCACTGCTGTCAGGCACCCCTGTGTGACAAGGTTTCAGCTTTTTACCATTGTGCAGGACAGTTATTAATGTCCCACTTCTTTAGACACTGTTAAGCAACCAAAACCTGGATTTACCAGGATGGTATGTAATTAGGAATCCATTTGTCTGCTAAATGCAGCTCTCACACAACACTTTTGTTTTCTCTTCACCAGGGTGAATCAGCTTGTGATGCCACCAGCCTCTGTGAAGGTCTGAGACGGTGAGTGACCCAAACCAGCAGTAGGTTTCAAGCTACAGCTCTGCTCCAAACCCCTGTCAGCCCATTTCTTTCCTTATGAGTTACAGAGAAGTTTCCTTAGCCAGCTCTGCTTTGCACCTTTGCCACCCTCAGCCCAAATCAGAGCAAATGAAGAACAGGGGAAGCAGGGATCAACTCAAGTGTCCTTTGTGCTATTGAGTTGTTTGCAGAACCTGGTGCTCCCTTCTTTGAGCAGAAGAGCCCATGTTACCCATGTCCCCTTGACCACAGCAGTGTCACTGTCCCAGGCCACAACTTAAACCCTTTCAGTGCTCACAAAACCTCCTGTTGCCCTGCTCTGGGTAGCATGGGCTGCTACAAAAGCACCATTTCTGGCACAGTCCAGATTTTCTGCAGAAAGTGTTTCCTGGCAGCACCTGACCCTGTTGTTGCTGGACTGTCCCCCTGCAGCCCTCGAGCCAGGGCAGCACCTCTGAGCCACAGGGACCATCCCCTTCCTGCTGCCCACCCTGTCCCTTGTGTTCATGCTGTGCTTATCACTCCCCCACAGCCACAAGTGATAAACACTTCCCAGCATTCTACTCCAGCCAAAATTAATTAAGGCAAGTTTTTGAAGAGGAGATTTCTTTCCCATAAATTAAATGCATTGAAAGACTAATCAGAAGTTCAGAACTCAATAAGACACTTCAGAATGGCCTTTTGAGGGAAAAGATTTAATACAATCTCTAGCACAGCAGATGTGTTATTTCCACAGAGGGGAGTGGATTTGGGCATAGGGCTGCCTGGAGTTTGCAGGCTCTGGGCTGGATGTGTATTCACACAGTATTATTTAACAGTAGCTTTTTTATAAAGTTGGAGGGTTTTTTAAAAAAGTGCCATCAACAAATCTGGGAGGAAATATTTGGTGCTGTTGCTGAAACTTGCCTTGTAAACCAATGACATCCTGGGCACACCAAGGTTTTCCACTGCACTTTCCTCTTTTTTGGTCCAGTTTTATACAGGTTGAAAGTAACCAGGGCACCATCACAGGGGAATTTTTCTGTAATGCAGCAGCCACTAGTTTTTAAGGTCAGGGGCAATTTCCTGCATAACATGGAGCACAGACCCTCTCCCAGGAAATCCTGCATTGAGAGAACTGGTTATCCTTGCCCCATTATCTAGGGAAGCAGTTGGCTGGTAGATGTGGTAGATAGGCACCTCAGCTGTGAGGAGAGGTGCTCCTTAAAGCCAGCATGGAGCAGCAGCAGCAGTGCCTGCTCTGCCTTGGCAGCAGCATCCTGAGCTGGGCTGACACCTGAGCTGGGCTCCCCAAGGGACAGCATTTCTCAAATGACCATTTCAGGCACAAGGCAGTCCCTCTTCAGTAAGCTGAGGGGGCCAAAAACAGTCTACAAAAATGGAATCTCTAATGTGTGAGCTGCTTCAGCCCACAGCAGGAGCAGTTGTGGTGTCACACACAGCTGCCCTTAAGCACTTCACGGGAGCTACACCTGCCTGTCACCTCCAGGCTGGGCCAGGATCTCAGTGCATTTGTTTCCATTCCAAATGGTTCTGCACATACCAAAGTGCTGCCTCCACCGTGGGCAGGCTCTGCCAACCCCCTGCTTGCACAGAGATCAGGGGTCTCTTAGCTGGCCCCCAGCACCACAGGAGCCCATCCCCAGTCCATAACCACCTGCTGTTCCCTGTTTGCAGCTGCCACTGAAGGCAATGACACGTGGACTCCTGCTCCCACCATGCCAGTGTCTGTCTCGAAGCCCTTCTGTTCTGGATAGCAATGGATCCTTCAGCTCCACATCCCAGAGGGGTTCTCTGGCACCAAATCCATGGCTCCAGCCTGCAGGGTCGGGCACCAGGAGATGAGCAGGGAATGTGGCAACTTCTGGAACGCAAGGACATTCACGGGCTCCCAAAGCATGGAAACCAACTGTCCACTGGACCCAGAAAAAACTGCCCAAGTGAGCAACTGTAGATTGTGTAAATGGTTTTAGTTGTAGCCAATGAAGTCCATGCTGTTTGTAGGGCAGCTGGTGTCCTATGGAATGCTGCTGCTCTGCAAGCACTCCCACAGACTGCACTAGTTGAGGACCTGTTCTGTACATCACCTTTTCTTTGACACTGAAGGTTTGATTCAGATTATTATTTTTTATTTAAATATGTTATAAGATGCTTTATCTCTGCTGAAGACATTAGATTATATATATATATATATATACTTAGATAAACAGTTTTTATTTAAACATTTGAAATCTGGAGCTGCCTGTGCAACCATAGCAGATATGAATAACGTCCACAGCTCTCCTCCTCTCAGTGCCCCGGTGCCAGGGCCTGCAAGGGCACCACAGGAAAACTTCCAGTGGGTGACCTACTTGTCACTGGGACAAGCAGTGGGACAGAGGAGAGAGTTTCACTGCACTGGGTATGCTGGTGGTTGTCACAGAAGAACGCTGGACAGAAATCCCTACAGGCTCTAAAGTTTTCCATATGCTCAATTCAGCCTTCCTAGGAGGCTCACAGGCTTTTAAACTACCAAAATCCAGCTGGCTGAATGGCTGTCCCTTGGGCCTGGAGTGCAATATTGCTGTGCAGTGGCCTCGTGCTTTGTTTACATGATTCCATATCACTCAGACTGTCAATGCTAATTCTCCTGTCAATACTCCAAAGCAGGTGGACACTCTGCCTTCAGAGTGCTTGGGTTCCTGCACACCCACCCTGCCTGTCCCAGGGCACTGTCACTGGGGTGTCACTTGTACCCATACAGAGGTGCATTTGAGAGCTTTCAGTGGCCAGTGCCTGACCTGGGCTAGACTCCAATGCAGAAGCATGTCATGGTGCCATTCCACTGAGTCTTGTTTCCTGTACTTGGCTTCCACAAGCCAAATGTATGCTGTGTCAGCTGGATGGGGGAGGAAGGGCAGCCCAGGTCCTGAAGAGGGCCAGGCTGCCACAGGGAGGGCACTGCCACAGGGAGGGCACTGCCACAGGGAGGGCACTGGCTCAGCAGCCCCACACTGGTTCAGCAGCCCCCATTCCCTCTGTTCTGAGCCCTCTCTCACAGTTCAAACTCCCCCTCCAGTTCAGCACAACTTGAGCAGGTGGAAGCATCTCATTCTTGTGCTCATGGCTTGCAAGCTCAGGAAATGTCAAACCAGGGCTAGATGTGAGTTCAGGCTGAGAGCTGCTGTCCTGGTTGTGCCAGGATTGCTCAGTACAGGAAGGTACTGTCAGTAAAGCTGGGTTTATCTCCCATTCACTGCCAGGATGTGCTGGGACCTGGAGCAGAGCATTGCAGCAGAGATGGTTCCAGTTCCAGGTGCTCACCCCACAGCAGGTCCCTGGCCAGGCTGGGATTCCTGTAATCCCATGAGCCTTCCCTCCTCCCCAGACCTCACAGGACTCCTCTGCAGGGGTTCTGTCACCTGAAATCCCTTAACAGTAGCTCTGAGACTTGGCTGAAGAACCAGACCAGAAGTGTTCCTCTAGTGCCTGAGCAAGCAGGTGCTAGAAATAACAAAGCAAAGCAAATCCCAACAATGCTTCACTTCCTACCTCGTGCCACTATTTACACTTGGAGGGGAAACACAGCCACTCTAGTCTGGGAGCCAAACTCTTGGCTTTAAAGGCACATGAATTGCTGATTCCCATTAAGAAATTCCTTTTTAAGCTGTTTAAAAAGAAACAAAAAACAACCCAACAATCAGTCATTTCATCTCAGAGACCAAAGAAGATTAACCACATTTCCTAAATTGCTTTTCTGATAGGCTCTCTGTTGTAGCATTTACTGTCAACAAAATGGAACATTTCTGCTAAGGTTCAGAGATTAGGAATTCTCCTTAAACTTAATTCTCAGGAGTCAACAGTGAAAAGGGAACTGAAGTGTTCTGTAATGTCACTGGCAGTCCTTGTCTGTGACAGGCTCCAGTCCCTGTTGGAGCTCAGTGCTGGTTTTATCCTTTGTGCACATGAAGGATATGTGTGGATTCTGTTTAAACATGGACAGAGGAAGAGAGCAAACAAGGGAGTGAGAAATGAGTCCTGCCTTCACATGGGGATCCCTGAATCCCTGCTCCCACATGTTCCAGGTAAGAGTGGGAGGAGGCTCAGGCTTCTTCTAGATCCTTGCTGCTTTCAGCAGGGTCTGTGCAAGTGTTTAGAGGCACCAGGGAGGCTCCAGCTACCCCTCAGTTTTCTTCTATTCCACTTCATAAAGGGGATTTTTTAAAGCATTAAGTACCCCCAGCTGATCCTGCCCTGGCAGTGGGGTGGTTTGGTTTGTACACAGGGTGGGAAGCTGAGGCAGTGGGACCTGCCCAAAGGAGAGAATGGCCCAAAAGGCAGCAAGCTGCCAGCCCAGTGGCTCCTGCTGCCAGTGCTCCCACAGCAAGTCTGGGTGGCCCCAGGAGCTTATCCCCTTAGAGTCAGGGTGACTAAACCCCATAAACCTCTGGCTGTGCTCTGGGAAGCAGAGTTTTTCCAAGCTCCACCCCAAATGCTTGTTTTCTTCTCCATTTGCTTTATTGTCTGATAAACCAGCACTTACAATCACTTTTACTATGTGATGTACGGGAGTATTAGTATATTTTCTTGTTATACAAGGGAGGAATATAAAATAGTTTTCTGATTTGTTTCAGAAGCAAATGACTATTTTATTTTTTAAAAGCAATTGATTGTGAATCTCAGAGTATTAAAAAAAAAAAAAAAAGATAAGCCAAATATATACCTTTATGTAAATTAAGAAATAAAAGTATTTAAAATGTACCTCCTGGCTCCTTTTCTCCTGTCTCTTCTTGGCCATGCACTCCTGTGGTTGCTGCCTGCAGGGCTGGTCCCTGGGATAAGGATGCTCCAAGCTCCAGCAGCCACAGAGCTGCCAAGAACTTACCTGGACAGCAGCCTGCCTGGAGCTTGTTGAGAAATAACACCAGGAGCAGGGAAGGTGGTGGATCACAGCCTCCTTTTCCCTCTGAGCTGGCTGCAGCCAGGATCAGAGCTGGGGAAGGAGGCGGGTGTGGGCTCAGAGGTGGGGTCCCGCTCCAGCCCCTCACAGCGCAGCCGAAGGGCCTGGCTGACGGACTGATGGAAACGTGCTGGGGGAGCCGCGGCTCAGGGGCTCAGCAAGATGCGCAGGAAATGAATTCCCAAGTGGTCCCACAGTGGGCACCAAGGCTGCCCCTCTCCAGTGATCCTGCAGCAGCCACGCCCACCAAGCTCCCGAGATGGTGGCTTGTGGAGAAAAGGAGTGAAGGGGCTGGTCCTGCACATCAGGAGCCCTGCACCCAGCCTTGGGCTGCCATGACACGCACGGGGGAGTCTGGGGCTCCCCTGAACTCCACAGCACCCGGCACTGCCTCCCTTCAGCGTCCTTCTCCTTCAGCACAGGGCAAGGGTCCAAGCCAGGAAACTGCAAAAGCAAAGGTCTGTCACTTAAAACATCATGTGATGGCCTTTTGTCAGTGCTTCTCGGGGCTTTCACCTTAATCATTCTTGTAAATTACTTGATTAAAAATAATTTTCCAAATTCTGATGTTCCAGCAGATAGATAAGCTTTGAAGCTCAGCAGCTTTAGCTTCCATCCATCAGCTACTGCTAACAAGTGTGCTGTCCACACTGGCTCTGGATCAGGGCCATACCCATGTGTGTGTGTGTGTGTGTGTGTGTATATATGTATGTATGTTATGACTGTACCCCCACACACTTGCTCACTCCCCATCCCTAGTTCACAAACCCTCCCCTCACTGCCTGCAGAGCTCCCAGAGCCACCCACACTCTGACAAACAACAGCCTCGTGGGCTGGCACAGGGTGACTCCCCTGACCCTCTCCTGGTCTGTATGAGCCGATGTTCTTTGTGCTGCAGTGCCCTGCTGTCACTGGTGCATTTACATTTATCACATTGTACAAAGAGGTGCTGATTGCCTGGCAACCTCTCCTGAGCAATTCCAATACTGCACCCATTGCCCAGAGTCCCTGGCAAAATCTCTGTATGACATACAGGATATTATATCAGAAATCACAGAATCATGGAATGGTTTGGGCTGCAAGGACCATAAAGACCAATCAATTCCATCCCCTGCCATGGCAGGGACACCTTCCACTATCCCAGGTGGTTCCAAGACTTGTCCAGCCTGGCCTTGGTCACTTCCTGGGATGGGACAGTCACAGCTGCTCTGGGCCCTGTGCCAGGGCCTGCCCACCCTCACAGGTCTGCACGTGCCTGGATTTGTCCCATGGCTTTGGTCAGTCTCCAGCACTGCATCCCTGCCCTGAGCTCAGTGCCCAGGGCCTGTGGCTGTTCCCTTGCACCCAGGAGAACCATTGAGCTCTCTGCCAAAGAGCTCTGAGCCCAGGACAGCAGAGAAGAAAAGGTTTCATTTAAATCAAAGCATGCTCAGTCGAAAGCCCTAACGGTCAAGCAACAGACAGGACTGAAATCAAATCAAATGAAACCTTTGTGATTATTAAAAGACCCAAATACATGCTGGTGAAACACAATCTGACTTGTTGGATTAGTGACTGCATTCTATACATAGTGCATCAAGGCCAGCCTACAGTCAGGTAATTTAATTGGCAAGAGTTGTTAGGGCAGCATGACCCACACTGTGCCCTGCAGTTCTCCTGTCCCATTTCCCCTTGACCACTCTGCAGGTCCTGGAGACCAAACACAGCGATGGACACAGACAGCAGAGCTCAGTCAGCCTCTCCAGCCTGACAGCTGGCACTATCCAGTGGGCATCCTTCTGTCAGAAACAACAGCTGGCACAGCTTTGGCCTCGTGCTTTGCCCTTCCCAAACAAAGTGACAAGCTGATCCACATGAACTCTTCACTGCACTGACCCTGGCAGGTATCCCAGGGTGGCTCAGCCAGGCTCTGTGGCCTCATGTGGGCAAGGACTTGCCCAGCATGGTGGCTCTGGGGGCCACAGCTGCTCTCTCTGCAGGCAGGTGAAGATTCCCTCCCCAGACTGCCTGGAGACAACCCTCTCACCCAGCTCACTCTTGCTTCCCTCCCACCACACCTGCCTGCTGTTCCTCCTCTGGTTCCACACAGCAGAGGCACAAAATCCCAGGATGTCCTACTTACAGGCACACAGAGAGAGAGAGATGAAAGAAAGAAAGAGAGAAAAAAAAGAGAGAGAGAGAAGGAAAAGAAGGAAGGAAGGAAGGAAGGAAGGAAGGAAGGAAGGAAGGAAGGAAGGAAGGAAGGAAGGAAGGAAGGAAGGAAGGAAGGAAGGAAGGAAGGAAGGAAGGAAGGAAGGAAGGAAGGAAGGAAGGAAGAAAAAGAAAGAAAGAAAAAGAAGAAAGAAAGAAAGAAAGAAAGAAAGAAAGAAAGAAAGAAAGAAAGAAAGAAAGAAAGAAAGAAAGAAAGAAAGAAAGAAAGAAAGAAAGAAAGAAAGAAAGAAAGAAAGAAAGAAAGAAAGAAAGAAAAAGAAAGAAAGAAAGAAAGAAAAAGAAAGAAAGAAAGAAAGAAAGAAAGAAAGAAAGAAAGAAAGAAAGAAAGAAAGAAAGAAAGAAAGAAAGAAAGAAAGAAAGAAAGAAAGAAAGAAAGAAAGAGAAATCATTAGGGAGACACTTCTGATCTGAAGCCCCTTGTCCCCTTTGGACCCCCTCGGGATCACGAAACCAGGACAGCCCTGACCTGCTGGCCTCCTGTGTGCTCATTTGCATAATACATGAAAAGTCATCACCCCGGACAGCTGGAGGGGCTTAGCTGGGATTGAGGCTTTAACGAGGCAATGAACCAGCTTTCAGCAGGAAATGGCAAAGGCAGGGCAGCATCCCCAGTGTCAACAGGCCCAGTTAGTGCACAGGCCCCTTTTTCCTGGAGACAGGATTGGCAATAATTTGTCAACACATTCTGCCTGAGTTTTGCAGAGATCTGAAGCTTTTCTTCAGGCTGCAACAGCAGCTATTCCAGTCAGCAGCCTGCAGCCACCTCCAGATGAGCAAGTGCTTTGGGAGAAAAGGTCCAGCAGGGTGAGTCCAGCCCTGAATTGCTCAGACAGGAATGGGAGCACCACGGAGAGCAGGAGCCAGCCATGTCCTGAAGGTGTGATCTGCAGTGTCCTGGTGACACACCTGCAGCCCAAACCTCCATCCTGTCTGGGATCCTCTGCAAACCCTCCAGAGGAAGCCAGCAGTCATCAAGGGTGGCAGGAGGAGAGTTGCCCTTCACCTCCTGCCCCGTCTGTGCCAATACTTGAAGAAGAATACAAGACTCTTGACTTGGAGAATCCAGAGCCTGCCAACCCCTCCTCATCCAGCAGGCACAAGGGCTGTGTCCTCCAAGACAACAGCACAGAGCCCCTCAGTCCCAGCTGCCCCGAGAGCCTGAGGAGCTGTGGAGGCAGGAGGTAAAGGCAGGCACAGGGAGGATTCTCTGCTGAACTGTGGGCACAGAAACCCCAGCTGTCACCTGCTGCTCACAGGAGCCAGTGCACACCTTGGATGTGCAGCTCAGCTTGTGGGATCACCGCTGGGACAGGGAAAGTGGAAGCTGTGGGTCTGCAGTGGGATTGCAGTGTCTGTGCTGCTGCCAGCCACTGCCTCCCAGGAGTCTTGTGCCATTTGAGCAGAGAATCATTGCAAAGGCAGATAAAATAGCCACAGGCAAACACAGCCCTTTGCAGCTCTTCCTTCAGCCCTTCCAAAAGCAGTATGACATTTCCAGTGCCCTTCTCTCTGCCTGGTGATACAGACCCACCTGCAGGATGAGAGCTGATGGCACAACAGGCACAGCCCTACTCCCAGCCCTTCCCTCTGCCAGCAACAGCTTCTGCCAGGAGCCAGCACCAAACTCCTCTGCAGCAGGGAGGGGAGCAGTGAGGCCTTCAGAGAATCACAGAATCACTAAGGTTGGAAATTACCTTCAAGATTATCAGCTCCAAGCATTAATCCAGCACTGCTCCCTCAGATCTGGAGAGGAGTCAGGGCCAGGCACCAACACCCAAGTTCTGGCTCCAGGAGCAGGGTGCTCAGCAGGTGGGGAGGAGCAGGGGAGGCTTTAGTGGCAACTACAGCCTGAGCAGCATTTCAAACACTTGGAGCCTCAGCTCTCAGCAAGAACCAGGTACCCAATGCATGGGAGCACTTGGTCCTGGCACTCTCCAAAGGGATGATGGCATCCAGCACTCAGAAGCCTGGAGATAAATAAGCAGATGCAATTCCAGGCAGTCTCCTCCCCAGACTGTTTGCTGCAGGCCTGCTGTTCCAGGTGCCTTGCATGGCTGCACACAGGCTGCTGGCCTGCCAGAGAGACCAATCAATCAACCACTTCAATTGTTTCACTGATTTATTGATGTCCCTGCACTACCACAGGGGCCACAACCCCTCCTGCACCCAGCAGCAAAAAGGCAAGAAAAACCAGATCATGGTAGCTGGGGACAGTACCAGAGTGGTCAATCTGGAAACAGCTGACCCCAGAGTTTGCCTGTGCAAACCCATTTAACCCCAGGCATTTCAGAAGCTGCATCTCCCACACTGGAAAAGCTGTGAGCACTGCTGGGCCTGGGCAGGACAGGGCAGCCTTTAGGAGTCACTCCTGACTCTCCCACACAGGCTTGACCACCAACTCAGCAGCACCAGCACACCCACTCCAACTCCCCAAGGAATCCAAACCAGACTGTCACTTGTGCCTTGGGAAATCATGGAGACAGGACTCTCTGGCACTGCCAGAGCCTGGAGGGTGTGTAACCTCCTGAAGCTCTCTGGGCTCTAGCTGAGCCCTCCACACAAGCCAGACCCACAGCTTTAGAGCTCAGCATCATGGAAGGTTTATTTAAAAGTCATGGGGAGCATAAAAACTATAGATATTAAAGATATTTCAACAGTCTACTGAGCCATGCTTGCCATGCCAGGCCTGGCTGAGTCCATGGAGTTTACTCCTGCACCACTGGAGCTTGTTTCTCTTTTCTTTTCTTCTTGGCTTTGTCTTGCTTCTGCTGGGTCTCCTGGACAACACTCCCCTTGGTTTTCTTTGCAGCTGGAGCCTGCTCAGCTTCATTACCTGCAGCACCTTTTCTTTTTCTGTTTTTCTTCTTTCTTTTCTTCTTCTTGTCAGCCACAGCATCTCCTTCACTGGCAGTGGGGAGGTCCCCACCTCCTGCCTTTGCCATTCCATTTTCCTTGCCCTTCCTTTTTGGATGCTTTTTGCTGCCACCAGGAACGAGGCCTTTCTTAGGCTTGGGGCTCTCTGTTCCCAGGGACTCTTCCTCTGGGGCTGCTGCTTCTCCATCCTGCCCTGCTCCCACCCCATTCTCCTGGATGCCTTTCTTGCGATTCTTGCGTTTCTTGCTCTCTGGCAGGAAACCTTTTCTCTTCCTCTTAAGCAGCTCTGCTTCCTGGGGGGGTTTACTGGCTGTCTTCTCTTTCTTGGGCTTCCTGCAGAGAGAATGCCAACAACCAAGAGCAGCTTAATTCACACCAGGGAACAGCACGACTCATGCGACAGGCAGTCCATGAACAGGCAGAAGCACCAGACAGGTGCAGCAAACACAGGGTGAGGATGAGTACTACCCATGGAGGTGGCTAATGCCTGCCTGTGGCCCTGGATTTCTTTTCTTCTGGCAACCCAGGATCAGGCATCAGACATGTCAGTGCTGTGTTACAACCCCTTCCCATCAGGGACAAATCCCAATGAGCCCAGAATTATTCCAAACAAGCATTAGTGAGTGTCTCCACCCCACCCACCAAGGAGCTCCATTCAACTCCACCCTGAACTTGCTGCCTTGACTCCCTTTCTCTCCCAGCCCCCCACTCCCCCCCACGAGCAGGGCAGGGAGCCCCAGCCCAGGCCCAGAGCAGGAGGCCCAGCACACGCACGTGTGGTTCAGCCAGCGCATGACGTTCCAGTAGAGAGAGTCCAGCCGTGGGGAATTCCCAATGTCCTCCAGCTGCTTCAGAGAGAGCAGCACCTTCTCCACCTCTGTCAGCTTCACATTCAGCTTCTGCAAGAGGCAGGAAGAGGAGATGTGCAGAGTGAACTCGGGAGGGGCACTCACAGCAGCCATGCTCAGGGCAAGGCTATGGCAGCAATTACCAATCCTGCCTGGCTGCTCCAAGCCACTGCCTTGGTCTGTTTGCACCACTTCAGTTTGGGACAAGAACTGGTGAGTCACACCACACCATCAGATACTGGGCTTGCTTGACAACTTGAGTTTCTGCCATGAGAGGCATGAGTCTAACAGAACTGCATAAAAAGAACTGGAGGGTCCTTCAGTCCACTTTCCTTTCCTGTCCTTGGCTGGGAGCAGGGAAAAGAAGACACATGACTGTACCCAGGCAGGAGAAAAGCAGCAGCATGTGCAGTCTGGTTCCTAAAGATCTGGCACCCTCTTCTGTTACCCACAGCATAATCTCAGTCAAACCAGGCAGAAAGGGGTGTCTCAAAGGCTATTCAGCTACTCCAAGAGTCTTGGAAATAATCTCTCTTCTCCACCCACTTTCCTATTAGGTCTTCACAAAGAAATAGGCTGTGGCCTGAGCTCTGGGCTTATCAGTAGGAAACTGGGCTTCAGCAATTCTGCTGCTTGTGGTGGTTTCCTCCAGTAAATACAATCAAATTAGGAAGGTATTTTGTCACCTACAGAAAATCTCTACATGCTCAAAAAAGTAATTTTTTTAATAGGGAAAACAAAGCCCTAGAACAAAACTTCACTTTTACTCTTAAAGCTATTAAGTCTGGTTTTGGGAATCATAATCTCTGGAGTTCATTAGAGAGGAAAGAGGAACCACCTGGGATAAAACCCACCCTCACTGTACCTCAGGTTGTATTTCTGCTGCTAGGAAAGCAGATGCCACAAGTGTTTGCTGAACACTGCACAGATTATCCTCTAGAGATCAGCTCATAAAGACTATGGATCACTCCTTCAGACAGGAGGGCTCCTCTGCCCTCAGATCCAACCAATCATTCCCTCCAGAGGTACTTTTGGTAGGAAATGAGGCGGGATGTAGCAATCACATGGCAAAATCCAAGTGTGACATTTAGAAGATGCCATTTGTCACATACTGGGTCACACACTCACCTGCTCTGTCACAGTTTTAAGGAGAAAGTTCAACAGCTCCAAGCTCTTGGCAACTTTCTCTTTCTCAGCCTTCACGATGGGTTTTCCAAGTGTCTTCAAACACTGCAAATTAAATTAGAAGATTGAGAAGAAACACACATTAAATGGGGAAACAAATCACACTTCACATGAGAAAGCAGAAAACAGGTAATGAATGGCAGGATTCACCTGTCAGCAAAGTAATTCTGGAATACAATCCCCACCAAACTGGAAAAGCTCAGGAGGCACTTGGTGAACGCTTCTGATACCCAGTTTAACTAAGAAACAGCTGGACAAAATAAGAGCAAGCAGTATTACAGAAGCACAGCATTGCTGCTGTCTGTAATTTCTAAGCTAAAGCACAACTGGAGATGCTTTCCTGGAGAAAAAGAGGTACAATAATCCCTGAGCCCACCCTGGAAAGGCCAAGAAGCTGCCAGACCACAGACACACCTGATGGACCACAGCTACTGAGCTTCAGGAACTGGGATTTACACATAAAGCACTACTGCAAAAATCCATTAATGCTTATGCCCAGGAAATCCCAGGTACCAGCCTATAACAGGGCTTGTCAAGCTTAAGTTCACTGAAGTAACTGAGGGAAAAATCACCCTTTGTTCTCTCTGTGTCCTGCAGGGTTTCCCAGACACTGAAAGGTCTGGCTTAGAGGAAAATCAAGCCAAAGATAGGTCAAATAAAAAGCAGCTATTTACAAAAAGGGCAGAAAACAGGCATAAAAAGGTAGCTGGATCAAAGAGGCAGCCCAGTGGCTCAGGAGCACTGATCCTCTGCCTGCAGCTGGTCCTTCATGGTCCTTGTCCTCCCCACTCTGTTTGTGTGGACACACTGATATGAAATGGGATTTGCAGGGACAAGTGTGCTGCAGACAGTGGCATTTCCCATCAAAGGCTGTTTCTTTAGAGGAGGCTGCACTGTGGCCAAGCCCTCCTTTCCTTGGAATCTGGACATTTCAGCACAGCCAAGAGGCAAAGCCCATCCCATCCTCAGCATCCTCAGCTCCTCAGGCTGAGAAGTCTCTGCCCCAAACCTGTACCCAGCAGTGCTATGTGGTTCTCTCACACATCCTGTATTCCAATCAGATTGGAATTTAAGGACTCAGCAAACTATTCTCCATTTACATCAGCATAAAGTTGGCAAATAAAATAAAAAATCCTTACAGACACTGAGAGACATATGAAATCTATTCCCCAAAGCAAGTTCTTTCAGTAGTGACACTCACAACAGAAAAATAATGATGCCCAGCAAGTGTAAGGAACACTTTCAGCATAAAAAGTGGGGAGACAAGATAACATGTCTGCAAAAGCAGCAGCCTTCAAGTAGAATTATTCACTATCTGTACAGGCCCCACACCCTGAGAGTATCTTTTTAAAATAATAAAGATACAGTTATTTCCTGTTCAGGATGGTCCACTCAAGCCCTGTATTAGAAAGCCATTCTGCTGGCTGCAATTCAAGCTGCAACTTCATCTGACTATCAATAACTTGCTAATTACTCTCTCCTGATATAGACAGATGCACTGCAACTCTATTCCAGAGCTGTCATTAACCCACAAGGTCACACAGTTCCACAGCTCTGAAGTCTCCCAGGTAAAAAGAGAGACAAACATAGGATGTGTGATTGGAAGAAAAAAAAAAAAATCTTCACATGCAGGATATAACACCCCACAGGTCAGGCACATTCAGTTTATTAGGCTTACCACTAATAATACAATAATAATAAACAAAAAAGGCTGATTTAGATCAACATTTTCTTTGTGATTTGAAAAACAAAATATTTCTAGGCTAATGGTCTTCCTTGTGGTTACATCACCTTTCAGAGAGATTATTAGATTGAGATCCTTATTTTGCTAAGTTGTGCACAAGTTCACTCTAAGAAAAAATCAGCATGGATTGTCAGCTCCTTGGGCCAAGAAGAATCAGGGCAGTGCTGTGAGATGGAGCCAAAGAGAAGTCAAGTGTCATTTCATCTTTTCAATATACAAACACTTTAGAATTAAAAAGGTGTTAAAAATAAATTGCATTTTCTCTTCACTGTACATGAGTGATGTAGACAACTGCATTTAAATCATGCTGGCTTGGCTCTGCCTGTTCTTGCTGCCCTGATGCTTTGAAGGGCTGGAAATAAATCCTACTGAAGTCAACAGAAAAGTCCTGTAGCTCTGGAACAACAACTGAGGAGCTGATTTTCAGCAGTACACAAGTTTTCAGGTGCTGGGAAAACTGGGACAAGCATCTAGTGGGGGGTACCCAACCAAATTCATGCAGACATGTGGAAAGAAAAGAGTGGTTGGCCCAGCTGGAGATGGAAAACATCACTAGTCTAAGACTAAACATATATTAAAAGCAGTGTTTTGCATGAATCTGGAAACACAGCCACACTTCCACCAGTATAAATAGCCAGAAGCAAACTGGTACAATTTAGAAGCTCTGCAAACAAAGAGCTCCCTACTGAAATGGATCAGTTTGAAACAGCTCTCAAAGAACATGAAGGAACAAGGAGGGTGAGTGGAGAAGCCAGAGAAGCCACAGAGAAGCAGCAGGTAATTCACTCCTACAGACTGTACAATTTTCTCTAGCCCAGAAGCAGAAGGACTGGCTTTAAGGAAGCTGGATTCAGGTAAAGTTTTACTGTTTCTCAACATATGCCCCTCCCTTTCCCTTCTGCTACAAAGGGTGTAAAACAAATTTGCTAATAAAGCACAAAACCACCACCACCACCTCTGTATGTGGTAGGTTGAGACAGTCAAGCCTCCCTAAAGACTTGAGCCCAATACCTGCTCAACCCAGTCAGTTACTATCTTGATCTCACCACTCAGAGCACCTCCCATTAGCATTCCATGAGATGGTATCTCTGATTAGGCTTTGCTTCATTCTCCTCCTCCCAACAGCAGGGACTACACAGAATGGAGCATTTGCCTCCATGGGATTTGTGATATTGGTGTTGTTTGCTTCAATGGGATTTGTGTTATTTGTGTTAGTATGAGACACCAACACAAACATGCTCATCTGGTTATGTAAAAGAAGCTGACTTTGTTCTGGGACTGCTGGCAAGCCTGAGGAAATGGCTCCCATGGAATGAAATCCAAAGCCTCTTCAATGGCCACTGGGTCCAGAAGTCAAAAGCAGCTTCCCCAAGAATTTATATAACTTAATCTCAAGTAATTATAAAACTTCCTGCTTCATAGGGTACCAACCATTGTCTGCATGCTGTGTTCTGCTCCCTCACTCAGGTCCCTGAGAGATGAAATCAGCTCTGCCACCCAATTGCAGAGGTTAATCACTTTACAGGCCTAGCCTGATTTTATTTAGGAATGTATACAATCCAATCATAAAATCAAAGCAAAGACTATTATGTAATAGATGGCAAACTGCAACACATGGCAAACATGCTTTAAAAAGAGAAGTAGTGTTTCAGTCCTCTGCAGCACCCTTGGGAGAGCCTTGAACACTGATCAGATCACAAACACTTGCACAAGGCTGGTAAAGATGTGTTTTACATAGCAGGACTGAGGCACAAAGCAGGGGTTTGCTTCCAGCTATGCTACAGGTCACTGATGGAGAGTTAAAGGAAAACCCAGGAGAACTTGTCTAACCACCTATTCTGTGATTCTCTGCCATGTGCTGCTCCAGAGGTACCCAACTCCCTCTCTCCCAGGCCTCTGAAAGCATTACCAGCCCAAGGGTCACACAACCCAATTACACAATACTAAAAGCAGAGAGACCTCTTGATTTATACCAAACAGTTACACAGACATCACTTGCTGATTTATGTTGCTTTTCTCTCATTTTCTGCTTTTCTTACTGTGCTGCTTCAGGAACAGCCAGTCCCATTTCACAGGATCTCTCAGTTACAGTTCCAGCTCAGCAATACCTGTGATGGTTAATCATGTCTGTACATCTGAGCTGCCAGCAGATCTGGGCAGGTCATTTTCCAAAAGGAAAAACTATGGAGGCAATTTTCACAGCTGGAACTCCCATCTCACCTGAAGCCAACACAGCAATCCAGCTCCTGCCTCACCCTGCGTGGATTCAGCTGGCAGAGATGGTTTTGTCTTGTTATGTCAGACACGCTGCTTCCAAAAGCCTCTGGCTGTTTCTGGAGGAGGGCACTCCTGGATCCAAAGTTCTCTGCTTCTCAGATTTGCACATGAAGAACTGCACACTGCCAGCATCTTAGCAATCAGTGGGTTTTATTACATCACTCATTCCTGTATCACACATGCATATATCCCAACTACTGCAGGATCCAGCCTCCATTCCATGTCGCATTGCACTTCACAGCATTGCCCCATCTTCCCAAAGTGTAAAACAAGTTAGTCAGAGCACAGGAGGTGAATACCTGCAGTAATTCAGTCACACAGGTAGGACAGAGAGCTGGCAGGCAGTTATAACCACACAGCTCAGTTCCAAAGTCCAAAACTGCCCTGAAACCCATCACACAGCAAAAAGTGCTATATGTGCACCTAGAGCCAAAGTCAGCATTCCAGCCAGTGCCCAAGCTCCCTGCAGGGGAGATGGCAATATGCTGTTACATGCAGCCATGCAATGTTTCTGGAAGTCTCCACATCCACACCTGCCTGCACCTCTGCCCTTCCCCAGGGACCACTGGGGAACAGGCTCAGCCCAGACTCACGAGACACAGCAGCATCTCAAGTGCCACAGAGTGCCCTGCCACCAGAGACAAGCTCAGCTCCCAGCTGAAGTTTGAAAACCATTTCATATTTATGCATTCCCAGCATGTCCTTCAGCCTAGTCCATTGTTTGAAACAAACAGCCTTGCCCTCCATGGGATCAGCCTGACAGATCCATCAGTGAGAGCTGGAGAAGCCCAGCCAACCTGCATTCTTCCTGCACTCTGTGCTACCTCCATCCATCCCCCTCTTCCACAGAGCAGACCAGAAGCTGATGGATGAATATGTGGATTCATGGCTGGACACAGAGCCAGACACACCCAGCATGGCCTTACACCACTGACAGCCCAGGGCTCCTCAGGTAAAGTCTCTTTCCCAGCAGCAGAGCTCAGCAGAGGTCCCACCCCACAGAATGTCCCCAGCCACAAGGAGGAAGTGCCAGAGGTCTGAATGCTGAGATCCCAGCTGTGCCCCAGCTCCGTGCTGCATGCAGCATCCCACAGCAGAAGGCACAGCCTGAGCAGTGGCACACCTCAGGTCCCTGTGGTGGAATCACACCCAGAGGGGCCAAGCAAGAGCATTTGGGGTCCTACAAGCTGTGTCCAGTTCCTGAGCCACAGCACAAGATTTGCCATGTCACCATACAGGTGAGGCTCAGGAAGGGCAGAGCCTGCCTGCGTTATTGAGAGGTTAAGAAGAAACTCAAAGACTGCAGTGCTCTGTATGCTCACAGCTACATGGGTTAATATCCCATGTGAGCACACAGAATATTCTGTATGCTCAGTATCCCCTTGCCTCTCCTGTTATTCTGCTTGTGCTTCTCCTGAGAGAGAAGAGGTAAGCCAGCATCATTCCCCCTATCTCACAGAGGCCAAGTAACATGATGCCACACAAACTATGACAGAGCTTCCCAAACCCAGACAAGCTAGCCCCAAACATTTCCTTTCATGATAATATTCACTATACAATAGATCCCAAACCAGAACTCAGGGCTAAACCATGGAAGACAAGGAAGAGGATGTCCCTTCAGTTTTCATCTATTAATCTATCCACAGAGCCACATCCATTTCCAACTCCATGTACACAGGTGCACAAGGTGCACTGCCACACCACTGACCTGAGCAGCACAGCAGCTGCTGCTGAGAGCACCTAAAGGCAGGAAAGAAGTCCTGACAGGCCCTCCTCCAACCATTTTCTCTCACTAAATTTCTGAAGACTGAAAGTATAAATGTTCAAAACTAACCTCCTTCCATCTCTAACACAAACAAATCATCAAGAAATGCTCCCAAAGGGTGGGAACCACCAAGTTTTTGCTTGCCCCTGACTGAGAAGAGGACCCTAAACAGACCCACAAGCTGAAGGGTATAAATAAAGACATTTTTGGTGATGTTTATTTTGGCAGTTATTAGAGGGAGGAGACAAAAAATCCCGAAGCCATCCTCACAGAAAATGTCGACACTTTCCCAAGTTTAATGATCTTGATTTTTTTTTTCTGAAGTCCATATAAAAATGCAGCAGGGAAAAAATACCCAGGACAGCTGAGGGAACAGAGGAAAAGGAAGTCTCTACAGAGACATCCAGTGTTCTGAAAGCACGTCAAAGATATCAGTTAAATCACTATGGCCTCATTTTACAAGTAAAGAGGCTGAGAAAGGGCAATGAATTAAGAATTTATAAAGATGGACAGATAAAGGTTCAGGCAATCTTCAAGGAAAAAAATTGAAGGATGGCTTTTTTAGAGATTTGAGGAAGTCACTTTAATAATTTATCTTACTACAAATTAAGACACTGATAATCAAATGTGATGCCCTTCAGAAATTAAGGGCATGTCTACACTGAAGGCCAGTCAGTATATCCCTCTCTCTCCTACACATTTTCAGGAGCTCCAGAGAGTTATTTTAAATCCTTCACTGAACAACAGCATATTAACAAAACCCTGGAATGCTGTACAACAGTGGTCTTCAGGGAGCACATTTTAACTTCCATGTGATATGGAAAAGAGGTCTTGGGTTATCTGTGCCATCCATCCCTTCCCAGGCCAAGCCATTCCCTACCTGCCTACATTCATGCCTGCCCAGTCCAAGCCTAAGCAGCCACCTAAGTACATGGAGGCATCAAATGCATCTCACTGGGGTCCTGTGCAACTCTCTGAAAGCCTCCAGCACTGGTGACTGGGAGTGCTTTGGTCTTGCACTGAACCTAGGTATTACATTCTGCCAGGGATATTACAGTGCAAGACCAAATGCCTTGATCCCATCTGGGTTTCCAACACCCAACTGAAACATGTCTGCTCTGCCCATTCCTTATGACACTGACAAAACAAGCAAAGGGAAAATCTCTAGTAAAAGTTTCTCTCTTCCTATGATGTTCTCATTGCAGAAGAAAGACAAACGAAACCCTCAGGAAACCACTGTGTTCAAGCCAGAGAAAGAAGTTTTAACAACAGTTTTCTGAAGGCTGTTTGATTTTGAAGTTCACAGCCATCAAAATATGTATTTTCTGGACTATTTCCACTCCCTTTGACTTTCACATCATAACTGCGAGTTTCAGCATAAGTTGGGAATTACACAGAACAGTTCAGTTCAGGAGGGCAAGCTGGTCCCTAGGAAAGAGATGACAAAAAAAAGGTAATGAAATTATGTATTTAGAACCTGGAACTTCCTGCCCTGAATCTGTCAGTGAGTAACTGAAAAATTGGTACAGGTTCAAGATCTCTCCAAAGCCAAGACAGCAATTTTGTAACATACAAAAAGAAAACATAAATATATCTAACAAGGGAAGCAAACACCAAAATGTTCCTAGAGTGACAACTGAGAGAGCTGAAATATTAAATGAGATATTTGACTAAGAGATGCTGAATAGGGTAAAAAAGAGTGTGTGGGCCTAGTGGATCCAGGGATCCCTCACCAAAACCGGGTGAGAGCTTCTTACATGGAATGGGGAACTGGACCTGTCAGGCTCTGCAGTGATTTCACTGTTATTTGGGGCAGCCTCACAGCAATCAGCAGAGATGACCGTGGGACAGAGATCACTGTCCAACACACAGGGATGTTCTGGAGCCAAGTTAAGAGACAGTCAGACTGTCCATGCACAAAAGGGTCTCTGAGATGACTCAGGTTTGATTCTTGGCTCAGCCAAGGAGTGTCACCTGTAAAACAGGATGAACGGCTTTAGCAAACCAAATCCATTATGTCTTGGGTTTCTGCAAAATACCTTTGCCATGACATCAACAACTCACTGCTTTGAAGTTCCTTTGTAAAGCACTTTGAGAACAACTGATAAAGAACAAAGCTGTCCAAGAGGAAGATGTTTCTGTCAAATGTTCCAGCATCCCAGGTGAGCTCTGTCACTTACAACATGAAGCAACTCTATTTCCTTATACCATGAACACAACTGAGCCATCCAGATCCCCAGTCAGAACACACTCAAACAACTGCAGCAAGATTCTGCTTTCTGTAAAGTAACTATATAGGATTTGGGAGGCCAAAACTGTGCCAGAGGTGTTTTCTGCTTCCTCACCTTTGCAGTGCAGGGCTGTGGGTGACACTTTCTGCCCAGGTGACCCAGCAGCACAAGCCAAGAGCACCAACATCAAGCAGGGCTCTCATACAAACAAGTCAGCTCCAAAGTACCCCATGGAACATTGAGACCTGCCTCACTGACAGCAAGAAGGCAATCATGGATCCCTCATGGCCATGATGTATGTTTTATAAGCACATTAAACAATTTGGGAACAAATAAGGTCAAGTTAGCTTATATAAGCACAAGGGCCATTGCCTTGCAGCAGCTAGAGCTGCTATTTCAGGAATCTGTCTCTTCACTTAATGTTCCTGGCCGTTGATTCTCCCTCATCTGCCTCTTAGCTTTGCCTGCATAATTCAGTGATATCCAAGACTGCACTTGTCTCACATTGCTTCTCCCCCAGCTCCAGCTTGTATCACTGCCTAACCCACCCCAGATTTCCCTGCTGAGGATGCTCCTCACCAAGGGATCTCAGCTGGTATGCAGAGCAACCCCTGAGGCAAGACAGGAAAAGCAGGTGGACACCAGCAGATAATATCTTCTCCTCTCTGACAGCCTTTAGCCTGCCAGGGCAATCCTGCACCTGGGGAGCTACAGCCTCCAGCTGCAATGTGTGGACACAGAGTGTGGCAAAGCCTTCAGGTGACAGCACTGGAATCACTGCTGGAATCACAAGGGCACATCAGTTAGAGTTGCACACCTCTCCCTGGGTCAAAGAAAGGTACGAAATTCTCGATTACCATTTTTTCCTCTTAAAACAGCTCTTTGTGAGGGACACTGGCAGGAATAGCCAATGACAAATATAGACATTTCAAGCAGAGGCAGGGCAATAAATATCATCATTTTCCACAGCATCCCACAGCTTTTAGTCGAGGTTCTCATAGGTAAGCACTCACATCTGCCAGCATCTGCTCACTTACAGCTCACCTCTAAAACCATAGCTGACCTAGAATGGCCCATGGAAATAAGTCTCAGAAGAAAAGGGATGAGATTGAGTGCAGGAGAAACTCAGAGCTCTGCAAACATCCTCCCAGTCTCCAGCTAAGCAGGAGCTTGTGAGGACAGCAGCAACACAAAGGGCTATTGTTTAGTCCAAGCTCTTCCCAAACAAACTCACCCCACAACTTCAACATCAGGCCTGGAAGTTCTACCCAACCCGTCAGAAGCTGACAGCTTCTCTGTCAGCCAAGCACACAACTTCCACCTGGAGATTCGGGGCTAATCAACTGTTCAGCAAGTTACTTCAGTGGTGGAATAGTCTCTGACTATACATACTTTTTACAGATTCAAAATTTGCTCAGTTTCCAGGCTCTGACTTCTACTGCAAGAGATTTTTTTACCATCTTTAAAAGAGATCAGTGACACTGTGAATATAGTTTTATTACACCATAGAGCCCCTACATGTATTTACAGCTCTTACTCAGAGAAGTGAGCACTTCCGCACCACCAAAAAGACACAGAATTCCTTTTGCAGCTTTAGAAAGTCTTTCAGCACAAGTGCCCGCCTTTGGCTATGAATCAAAACCATCAGGTGGAATATGAAGTCTTTGACCCCTTGTCACTAGAGCAATATTTAATGTGCAGCTCCCCTGGTCCCACAGAGCCACGCCAGCTGGGTTAAGTACCTGGGGGAAGCAGGAGGAAGTGAGATAAAACTCCCACATGTATGAACACCAACAGCAGTCTGCAAAAATGTTATCTCAGGACTTTTTCAGACCAAAAAGTGAACCAGCAGCTATATGCCACTGCCACTTAACAGTATGGGAGGCCTCCTGCCCACAGGGTAAACCTTGGACAACCCAAACAAACTGACAGTATTTCTCAGGAATTTTTCTTTAAACACACATGACCACAGAAATGAGAAGCACTGAGGAAACTTTAATAGCAAAGCTCATTATAATCTTGGATGGGTTGCAAGTTGCTAAACTCTCCCTGACAAGAAAAACATAAAGGCATTGTAAATGTTTGTGGTTTCTCAGTGAATCACTGAGTTCTGCATGTGTTCAGCTGCTAGAGAGAAACATGGAAATGACCAGGTTGGGAGGAGTGGCATGTTTTATGTAGCTGAGAAACAAAATCATACCTAACTCCACCCATTGGACTCCTGATGTAATCTTTAAATAAAAAGTATTTAATGAAACTGAGGATCCAGGATTACAAACAACATCTTCAAATTCCCTGTTTTGAACCTGCTTAGATTTTGTCCCTCCTTGACAGAAAGAAAAAGATCTAATTGTTCTGTTTCAATACAGCAAATTATAGAATAGCCTAAATTACCATGCAGCCAGCATCTGAGTAAGTAATGAAAGCTACCCTTAGAAAGAGGTCATTATTACAGTTATGTAGAAACTCCAAGACTGGAATCTCCCATGTCATCAAGTTTAGTCACCACATCACAACATTAATTTGGCTGCTTGGTTCCCCCCACAACAATCCACAAAAATAAAAATGAATGGCATTTGTTTCTTCAACCTCCTGTCCCACAGATCATCTCCCACGCAACAGCTGCACCCAAACACTGTCCTCAGGTACAATTTGCACTTGCCACTGACTCAGGAGCCCTGCAATTTCTGCCACTGTTTCTTCTGTACAAATTATTTTCTAATGTATTTTAAGGTTTCCCTGATGGACAGTATTAGCAAGGCAGTCTGGTCCAGAAGGCCTGCAATGCACGAGTCAAAAGTCCAGTGCACCTCAGCTCTACGTTTGTGGCCCTGAAGTTCATTCCAATACAGAACTTGCATAACATGTCCTGAAATTATTGTTCACAATACCATTCCATTCTTTTTGTTATCTACCCCTTTTTTTTTTAACCTTAAATTAATCTGTATGAGTGTAATTCCCTAAAATTCAAGCTCTGTCTCTTGGATCAGCCTCACTGAGCTGCACCAGGGACATCACAGTGGTGTTACAAGAATTCTGCCAGCCTGGTAGGCACTAGACAAATGAAAGCAGCACCCATGATGTGTCACCTGTACTTCAAACATGTTGAAGTTGTTACCTCTGTCACTTGGCTGATGCTTCTGGTGATCAGTTCCTCCCACTCCTCCTCTGTAACGAAGAGCTTCAGTTCATGAAGTAGCAGAACTCTGTGGAGAAGCAAACAGGCCATGGCCTGAAACAGAAAGGGGAGAGAAGAACATGAAACTCTCCAGGGAAGGTGTTAGCAATGTAAATACCCTGCTGAAGTAAACAGCTCCACACACCATCTGGGGAGGCCAGCTTACAAAGGCTGCATATCCTCATCAAACCACTGTATCACAGATTGATTTGGGTTGGAAGGGACCCTAAAGATCATCTCATTCCAAGCCCCTGCCAGGGACCAGAACAGGAACAGGGACACCTTCCATTATCCCACATTGCTCCAAGCCCCATCCAACCTGGCCTTGAACACTCCCAGGGATGGGGCAGCCACAGCTTTCCTTGGCAGGCTGTGCCAGGGCCCCACCACCCTCACAGGGAAGAATTTCTTCCTAATATCCAACCTAAACCTGCCCTCCTTCAGCAAAAGGCTCTGTTTGAGAACATTCTCTAGGTTGTTACAGTGTCACCCCTCAGGAGACACGGTGGTGGTTTTGGTTGAATGCACGTATATAAAAGAGAAGGTCAAAGGGGAGGGATCATTGCAGTTCCAGATTTAGGCACAAATATCCAAATCACAGCAGCTGCTCCAAGGGCATCACTGTGGATCTCCCCAAGTTTTCAGGCAGAACTTTCAAGTGACTGCATCCTTTACTGTGCCCTGACCAAAGCAATAGGCACAAATAATTTAAAAAATAAGCTGGCAGGATAGCAAATGCTTCCTTTCCAAGGAATACTAGATGGGAACTGCTGTTCAGAACTGCACTTGGCCTCGCCCTGGAGTCAAACCTGCTCATTAAGCCTCTACATTAACACAGCAATGAAAAGAATGGCCACTAGAAAATCAACAGTAATCTGTAATCTTCTTACACATCCTTTTGTATTCCAGAATTCCTATGTTTAGGCTTTCTTAGGTATGAGAGAAAAATGCAGCATTAGTCAAAGGCAAAATAGAGAAATGCACAAAATACAGTAATGAGGATTAGTACAAATAGCTTAGAGGATTTAAGGGGGAATTTTTTTGTAGCAGCACGGAGTTAGTGAGCAAATTCTACTCACATAAAGAAAATGTTGCCTCTAGCTGCCATCACACCAACCAAAATTGAATGCAGTTACAAATATCAAAAATCAGAAGGATTTACAAGAGCTAATCTCATCCAAAGAAAGCAATGGCTCCTGTTCTTCAACCACATATCACAGGAAACAAATGAGCAAAGTTTGTAAAGCTCCTTATGAAGGACATCATTGAGATTAAAAGTCTGAGACCTCAAGGATAAAAGCAACCTGGTGATAACCAACCTGGCTTCCAGGGACCCCTTGGGTCAAACAGCAACCTGAAAATCATGGAGCAGGAGACGAAAAACTTCTCTTGGGTCATTTCTAGGGAACTATTTACTGAATAATTCAAAGTGAGCAAAGAGGAGAAATCCCTGGCACTCCTGAGAGCAGTACAAGCAGCCAGAGTCGTAGGCAGTCAAACAGAACAGGTCACAAGCTCAAGGAGGTCTGTGTTTCCTACACAACACATTCCAGGCTTCTGGGACACATGGAGTACTGGAACACAGGCTGCTCCATGGAGAATATCAGCACTTGTATCTGTTTCACAACAGGTAACATCACACATCCTTGCAAACTTACCTCCAGCTGGCACCAGTACGGCCAGTGAAGAGCATTATCCAAACAGAAAGAGCTTTCATTACACACAGAAATTCTGGTCTTTACTGGAAGGTGAAAATGCAGCAGGGAACCAATGAGACCATGTCAGAAGATTTATGCTCATTCAATGAGAGAGAACACCCAAACACCATCTTCAAGGCAGGCTTACATATTCCTTGTAATTATGGGGAGGCTTTGTCTTACAGAACAAATTATGGCATGTCTGCATGGTTCCACCAAATGCAGTAGAAAGTCACTCCAGTGCAATTACAAAGAGAACTGTGACCCTCAAAGTCTGTAATTCATTCTGAAAGGCTGAGGCAGGGTCACAAACCTCCAGGCACAGCTCTCCTCTGACAATTACAAACACATTTACACTGCAAGTGGGTGTGAAGCCAGAGAAGGCTCTGTGAAGGTATCCTGGGGTATCTCAGGTTAACTCCAGAGGCACCAGTGACAAGGGCCAGCTCGGGAACTGCTCCAGCCAGCAGTGGGCACGAGCACTGTGAGTTAATGAGGAAGAGAACTGGAAGGAAATCAAAGCTGTCCAATGGAATGGGGGCTCTGGAGACCTGAGACTCGTACAGTGCACTGAGAACAGCCCCTGAATGGGACCTGCTCCTCAGTAGGCACTAAAATTGAAAAGTATTTTGAAAGAAAGGAGGGGGAAAAAAAAAGCCTAAACCACTGAGCATTCCCTTCTGTGTAACATAAATAAGGAAGTCAGAACACCCAATCATCTGAGGATCCTGGCTGGTGCTGGCACTCTTCAGTAATTCTGTCACACTCAGAGCTTTCACACCTCCAGCCTGTGCATTAGATTCCAGTAAAGTGAAAATATGTTTTGAGCTTCACAGAATTAAAACACTGCTATTGCTCTACTCAACATTATTCTTTTTCCTGAGTGTTTTTTAAACCAATGATAATTTAATACTAAGCACAAACAACTTTTCTCATTTGAAACAACAAAAATAAAATATTTACTTGTTGGTTGAAATAAAATTTGGCTTAAAAACATCTCAGTCAGAGAGTAAACATGATACTAATAACTACAGGGTCATCAGTACCATGCTATGCTGTAGTTTGAGGTGATCATATTCATCCCAGAGTCAACTATTTCTCTGTTCCTAGAGCTGTTATTAACATAAGCCCTTTTATGGCCTATTCTTTCACAGCAAACTGAACAGTTCAACAGCAAAAGTTAAACCACAGAGAGAGGGACTGACATCAGTGGACTCAGCCAAAAACATCAGGGGCAGAACCAAAACTAAACTCAAGTTCTTCAATCCTGCTCCAAGGGTAAACCCAACAAAAAACAATTTTCAATCTGCCTTCTGATGAATGCCACCTCAGCAAATTCAAACCAAACCAGGAGGGGCACCAAGTTTTCTTCAGAAGGTGGTGCAACCATCACATGTCACTCACAGCATCCATAAGCACACGAAGAAGGATCCTGAATGTCATCAGAAGATTGCTTAACAGGCAAATGTACCAGGAGAAAACAACCTAGCAACCAGAAGTACAAAGCTGAATCCCCTTGGAAAGCAACAGTCCTCAGCAATGGCTTTTCAGCCACAATTCATCTGTCAGGCCTGAGAAGCATCAAACCACTGGCTGGAGAGCATGGAATAGCTCCCCACAGAATAGTCCTTGACAAGATTTGCAAAAATTATTTTGAAGACTTCAAGAGCAATCACTTTCAGGACCTTCAGGAGCTTCACCAGGCAAAAAAAGCTTCACTTTATCACCCAATATAAGGGGGGCTAAGAGTATGAGGGCTTTGCTTAAGTAAGGAGAGACCCAAAGTCAGTCAGATCCTCAGGAGCCATCTCCTTGAGGTGGCAGAGAAACAGCTCTGCTGTTGCCTTTCATTTTCCTTGTTTTATCTTCTCAAATCCATGGACACAATGCAGCTGAAAGCAGACATTGTCAGAGGTGTGACACCCATGAACATGGGAGTGAACATTCATTCCCCCACACCTGCTTTAGAGGGCTTGTCAGATACCACAAGCCACTTTCTTGCCCATCTCAAACATCCCACTTTTGGGGAATGCAAACACTCAATGTTTTTAATGAAAATAGCCTAAAAAAAGAAAATGAGACTGCTCAGAGGATTTTTGAAGCCATCTCTTGGAATGAGGATCTCCCATCCCCAGCCACTACTGGAAACACTGGAGCACCACCAAACGGTAGCAGCAGTACTAGTAATGCAAAAAGATCTTATCAGAAATGGAGAACAGTCACAAAATTTACCTATGTTCAGATCTGTGATGCAGAGGTTTCATCAATACTTGAAATACAAAACCACACACAGAGCACCTCAGGAGAAGCCAAGCCACCCCAGTTAGTTCAAATCTTTTGCATCAATACTTTCAACCCTTGCCATTTCTCACAGCTCATCATTTACCTTTAATATATTCATGATGTGTCTTTTACACATGACCAGCTGCATGTTTTACCATTAAATCACAGAGCAGCAGCAATTTGAAGTTTGGAGAGTACTGCCACAAAATCCAGCACAGACCTGGAGCTTGACCCCTTGACAACCCAGTTGTCTCTCTCCCTCCTGCCCTCCCCAACAACACTGGCATTTTGGAATGGCTTAGAAGCATTTGGCAATTTTGGAGGCTGGCAGAACAATACTGTCTCCAAGAATATCACAGAAGATTTTCTGCATTATCTCAGTGCCAAATCAAGCCTGCTGTGTTCCTGACAGCAAATACAGAGAGAGCCAAGTATTATCAACACTTCACAAATGGACAAAAATATCAGAAAACTCAGGAGTCCCAGTAACCAAACTCCAGTCCAGTTCAGAAAAGAGAGTTGTCATCCCCCACATATGCACAGTCTCCAAAATGAGAATGTGTGAGAATAGTTACAAGCAGTTGACAGCCAGATGAGAGCTTTTTCTAAAGGGAGCTGTATGCTGCAGTGTATCCTGTGTACTGGAAGCCACACAGTTGCCTAATCAAAACATTTCCTCCTTAATGTCACTTTTTAAAAAGACCATAAAAGAGTAAAAGCAATAAAATAGTAAAAAAAACCCACAAGAGAAGTCTATTCAAGCAGGCACAGTAGATAAACATACAGACTCCCACATACATCTATCAAGCATAAAACTAAATAAGGCAGAAAAGTTCATTATCAGTCCATGTAGGAGCAGAGAACAAATAATAACTAAGGGCAGTGCTAACCCTAAGGTTTTCTGGGGCTTTGTTAATTTCTCTCTTATCTACAACAATTACACAAAACACCATTCTGTGCAAATGGTTGTGATTTCTTTCTGAAACAGGCAATGTGCTCACTGTAGTAACCAGGATGTGCTGGTAATTCCCAGGTGTGCTCAACCACCTTAGTCAGACACTAAAAATGAGTGTGAGTGGAATTTGCTACAACTCAACTTTATTCTGCACACAAAGGAACAAGACATCTGGCCCGACCATTAAATATGGTAATGGATTAAAGCCAATCTAGCCAATCCAGCCACTGTTTTCTTACTGAAAGCAGGTATCTAGCACAAGTAGGTCAGAAGTCCAGTCTTCCTTCTCCAGTCACCAGCCAGGTGAGCTGGATGGAAAGGAACAGATTGAGATGTGTTCAATCACTGCACTTGTGTAAGGGGAAAAGAACAAAACAAATAAGCCTTTGCAATACTGTAGAGATTCTGTTTGCAATCCTGAAGAGATGAAGGCATGACCTAAATTCAGAGTTGTTTTTCCAAAGAAAAGCACTCTGTTCATAGAAGGATACTTGTTTCTGATGCAAAAATAAACACTTTTCAGTCCCATGTGGTTTAGGATCCTCGCTGGAGGTGGCTTTGCAAACAAGTGAAAAAAAAACTGCTACCCAGGCACACTCTTGAGAGAAAAACCACTGAAATCAGCAGCCACCACTGACACCATCAGAGGAGGAGGAACTTTAAGATGTGCCTGTACTGTGATACACCAAACCCCAACTCAGTTTCTCACCACTCTTCTGCTGGGTGATCCCAAAGCAGTTTGCAGGCTACAGCTGAGTAACCCTTCCAAATTCCCTGACAGCCATTTCCAGCTTTCAGGGAAGAGGCAGCAAGTTTGCCTGGCTTGCAGTGTGGCAAGAGCATCTTATTCCCTTTATATATATGTGTGTGTGTGTGTGTATATATATATCTTTCTTTATATATATATATTTTTTTAATATATATATATATAAAAAGAAAGCATTTTACCTGGAAAATTACATGTTTGTGCAAGTCAAAGACATTTTTAGAAGTGAAGAAGCATCAGTAGTTTTAGTAGTATCAATATTCTACTGCTCTTGGACGTCCAGGAGACAAAAATATACAGCTGGTATCACACCAGAGAGGCCACTGGTATTTCAGAGCACTGATGTGTCCCTTCTGGCAAAGCCTGCCCTGCCAGCACATCTGACTCAGTGCCAGCACACAGCATAAAACAGCAGCTCTCAGTGTATAATCCTCAGCATTAAGACTATTCCACAGCAACAGGGATATGGCAAAAAATAATTGTACTTCTAGAAATTCTCTCCTCCCAAGACCTTTGAGACTGCAATCTCATGAATCACATGCTGCATTTGTGACAAATGCTACCACAGGAAAGCTGGGTAAAAGAACAGAGGCCAAGAATATGGGAAATTCTAAAAAAGTTCATATATATATATATATAATTTTAATAAATAATTAAACTATGAAAAAATTCCTTGGCTATCTGTAATTTATTACATGTATAAAAAAAAACAACCAACCCACTCCAAAATCCAAAAGCTCCACCTTAGAGTGGTGCTGTTACAGGAGAATAACCTGTCATTTATTGCTACAGAGCAGGAGATCCAGAGCACCACAGCAAAAGCCTCTTCCAATTACTCGTAAAGCTTTTTTTAGAAAGAAAACAGCTTTTTTTTTTTTTTTTTAAGAAAAAGAGCATCCAAAGCCATGAAGCAAGTGCCCCATTTCTGCTCATACAGCCAAACTATTTTAATTTTACTTTCACACTGGATGTGGGATGGAAACAAAGACTCTAACAGAGCAGTCTTGAGTTTCAGGGCTTCTTATTTCTCAGCCATGTTTGATTTCTGAGCCCAAGAGCTACAAGTCTGCTTGATATTGGTTTGGCAGCTGACTCCAATTTAGAAACAGCCTTGAAGGTTACTCAAAAGGACAGATTATGAGATGGATGGGACAGTAAGACTCAGCAAAGTCACAGCAGACTGTCCAGAGGTAATGGCTGTGTATACCATGGATGCTGTGTACACCATACAACCATGGAATGCTTTGGCCTGCATGGGACACCTTAAAGCCCATCCTGTTCCACCCCTGCTGTGGGCTTCCATTATCCCAGGTTGCTCCAAGTCCTGTCCAACCTCACCTTGGCACTTGCCAGCTTCTCTGGGCAGCCTGTGCCAGTGCCTCACCACCCTCACAGCGAAGAATTCCTTCCCAGTATCCCATCTATCCCTGCCCTCTGGCAGTGGGAAGCCAGTCCCCCTTGTCCTGCCACTGCATTCCTTGTCCCCAGTGCCTCTCCAGCTGTCCTGGAGCCACTTTAGGCACTGGAAGGGGCTCTGAGGTGTCCCTGGAGCCTCTTTCTCTTCTTCTCTCCTCTTCTCTTCTCTTCTCTTCTCTCCTCTCCTCTCCTCTCCTCTCCTCTCCTCTCCTCTCCTCTCTTCTCTTCTCTCCTCTCCTCTTCTCTCCTCTCCTCTCCTCTCCCTCTCCTCTTCTCTTCTCTTCTCTTCTCTTCTCTTCTCTTCTCTTCTCTTCTCTTCTCTTCTCTTCTCTTCTCTTCTCTTCTCTTCTCTTCTCTTCTCTTCTCTTCTCTTCTCTTCTCTTCTCTTCTCTTCTCTTCTCTTCTCTTCTCTTCTCTTCTCTTCTCTTCTCTTCTCTTCTCTCTTCTCTCTTCTCTATTCTCTCTTCTCACCTGGCTCCAGGGCAGAGGGGCTCCATTCTTGGAGCATCTCCATTGGGGGAAGATGAGAAGAGGGACAGAACAGGGTTCTTTCCAAATTTAAGGACAAACAAGAAATTATGCTTCAAGATCCTTAACATGTCAGGATGTTCCTGTCAGGATGTTCCTCACTGAACAAGCATCAAACATCAATTATTTACTTAAAACATACAAAACTTACTTGAATGCTTTACATATAAAAAGTGAAAGCCAGAGGTGCTTAAGAAACATTTGCCAAATCACTTTTCCTCAATCCTCAAGATGTAAGTGCAGTATCTCACACACAGCATGTGCACACAGACATGATCCACACATATTTCAAATGCAACAGGGAGGGAGGATAAGACAAAGCCCTGGTTGTGGTTTAAGAAAACTATTTTTGGTAACAAAAGCTAATTTTCCCTCCTCACCACCACTGAAACAAGGCATACACAAATAGTAGAGCCAGGACTGTCATTTAATAGCTAAAAGTTTTCAGTGTGGGAAGTGCTCACACCTTCTGGGGTAAGTGGATTGTTAGGAGAATGTGACTGGCATGTTCAGCTGTGCAGAACTGCCCATGCAAGGACAGCTGAACAACAACACAATCATTTCTTGGTTTAAAAATTACACATCAACTTTTACCCCAAATTTACCCGTTATTCCTCTGATTAAAGGACTCAAGAAGAGCCTTCCCTGGACCCTGTTCTGGCTGGCTCCTCTGTCCTGCCTGGCACAAGGACATTGTCACTAGCCAATGGTGCCTGAAAGCACAGAGAGAGCTCGCACTCCCCACAAAGACCATGAAAACATCTCCTGTATGATCACCTGGCTTTGGAGCAAATTCAGAAATTCCTGCTACAAGCCAGTGTCCTCAGACTAATGAAATGGCTTTTTCAGTGCATTCCCACACCTGACAAGGTGTGATATTGCTGTCTAAGGTCAGCAGAACACAAGCAGGACACAACTTGGCCAGCACAGAAGCTGTCAGATTGTCAGATGATGGTTTCTAGCCTGTCCTTCTGCCTCCAGAAACAGAGATCATACAAGAATGCAGAAGTAAAAACTCAGCAGAACCCCCCATCACCCAGCCATCCCCTGCTCCCACACCTTCACAGTGCTCCAAACATCATGCTCTGGGCCTGAAAGCAGGTTCCTCCCTCAGACTGGCCTTGCCAAAAAAAAAAAAAAAAAAAAAAAAAAGAGATTTACGAGCCCAGGAATAAAATTCTCTGTGCTAAAAAGTAACAAAAACAAATGATGTTTTACAGCTTAAATTAAGTTCCTGCGACAAATGGATGAGAAAAATTTTGCAAGGCTGGTTAATTACAACATGTAAAGCATTTAAGTGACACCTAAATCACATTTTACAACCTTGGACAAGAAAGGCAATTTCAGTGTACTCTCACCAAACATCCTATGCCATCAAACTCTTGCAATCTACTTTAGAACAAGCCAACCTGCATTGCAGCCAGCTTCAGGCATCTTTACCTGTTCTTCTTTCCCAGTAAAAATGCAGATTTCCACAGATTTGGCAGGAACCTTTAAACCACTCATCTTACAACAGCTTACATATAATTAGCACATTGATAATAATTGCCATACAAGACATGTTTTGCTCATTTGACCATCACCATCATATAGATGATCTGTTTAGGCCTTCTTGAGCACAATGAACTCTGTGGGTTTAACTTTTATTCCTAAAACTCTCCCTCTCTCTGTCTGGTTTAAACATTCAGAACAACAATTTGCAAACAAAAAGGGTTGTGTGTCCTCCTGGGACTGTTTGAATTTACTTCCATACATATTCCCAGTGCAGGTCAACTTCCCAATCACTATCTCAACAATGGAAAAAATGGAAAAGCAATCACCTGCTCATTATCTGCTAAAGCAGCAGGTGAACTGGATTCCTCATCTCCATGAGAAAGGCTCAAGACCCAGACTCGGGCATGGCAAAAGTGCCTCCAAGCAGAGAAAAACCAGAGGATGTGGAGCTAAATCAGACTTTGGATACTCTACTTTTGGGTTTCAGGTTTTGCTACCTTTCTTCTGAAAAAGAACAAAGCTCCCTGGAAGCAAAGAAAAAAGTGGCTGCAAAGGAATCTCCATCTTCCTACTCCTCTTGCTAACTCCCCTCTCCTCTATTTTTATTATCCTTCATAAATCTCTTCACCTATGGCTTAGATGTGCTGCTCTAGGCAGTAGCAAGGAAAAGTTAAGCAACCGCTTAAGTTATGATTCCACTCCTATTCCCAGGGCTCTGAAGACTAGCAGTTGATCAGACCAGCTGCTCACTTCATTCTGCTGTGACTGAGGACTTGCCAGACAACACAAAGTTTATCCCATTAGTTACACTGGCACATCCTCCTCCTCCTCCACAACCTGAAGCATGACAAGCACTTTAACCACTGCTGCTCAGTCTGGCTGGAAATGTGGATTGTGCTGCACCTCACACAAACCACCTTTATATAATGCAGCTGCAAGAGGTGTGTCAGTCTAGACCCTACAGGTAAGGATACTCATTGATTTCACCAACACAGTCACAACAGGTGACTGTTAAATGTACTTGAGACAGCAGAAATCCCAGGACTAGCAGTCCTGACAGGTTATATATACAGACTGCACTCACTCACACACAGGTTTCTTCATGCCCTAAACCATCACCACTTTGTTTAACCAGGGACCCTACAAATCACATTCTCTTCACTGCTGCCAAGGAATGGACCTTTTCAATGCTTGGTTCTCCTACAAACAGTGCTCTGGAGGTTGTTCTTGCCAGAGGAAAAGCCTCAACTTGCACTTGACTAACCAGAGGGGAGAGTCTGCTCACTGCAGCAGCACATCTGTGCCCAATACAAGTGTGCACAGGTACAGCTGCTTCCTTCAGCACTGTTCTGCTGGCAGCTGGGAGAGGCAAAAAAATAATTAAAAGAACAATTATAGCTTCCTCCTATGGTCACCACAGTCTAACAAGACACAGTGATACAAATGAGAAGCTGCTATATTTTAAAGAGAGTAAAGAGTAGTCAGTATACCTAGATCTGACAGTGCAGTTTTTCAGGGGATACCTGCATGTTAAATACTAGGGTGCAATGGCAAGTTTTCTGCCTCAGATAAATGGTCTGCAGGACATTTGTCCAGTCAAAGCAATGAACATGTAAAATAATACACAGGACCCCTGGGCCAGGCCTGGCTGATGGTATTAGATAGCAGCTCTGAATATTTCATTGGCATACAACAAATGGTGAGCATGCAGGGCTGGGGAAAACCTTGTGCTTTTCTTTCACAGAGGCCAACAGGCAGACCCTTGGGACACAGCAATCCATACTGACTGCTGCATCCACAATGTCTGCTGCTTTGGTCAACACAGAGATTCATTTCTCCCTGGGGTAACCACTTACCATATCAGAAAGGCCAATCAGTCTTAACATTTTGCCCAAAAAAAAAAAAAAATCAATATATTATTAGTCTAAATTCTTGGAAAATGAAAAGATGCCATAATTAAGTGAGCCATGAGGACACAAGATAAATCAGCAGCAGAACAAAGATTAGCATCCATGAGCTCTGATGTTTTTCTGCTCTTCTTTAATGCCCAGTTACAGGAGTGAAATACTGGTGGGGAATACTGGTACCATGGGACATACTGAGAACAGGGGAGAAAAGAACAGGAATGGACTCTGTGCAATGCAACCAAGCCACATTAAAAATAATAATCAGAAAATAAGCCCATTTTCCTTCTTCTCTCCCCAGTTAATGATACAGCCACCATTTTTCAAAATAACCGAAAACAATTTGGTTTCTTAATATGACCCGGTTTATTTTGGAATTTTTCTACTTTGCTTTTACAAGTTTCTCACTCTAAACATCAGAGCAAGAAATGTTCTTTTGTGAAGAAATCAAAGCAAAGACACTTGCAGGTCATCCCAGTATCTGAGGCTCAAAGAAACATGACCAAGAAACCTCTCAGGAAACCATCTGGGACACTCTCTCTCAACTCTGGCTTTCCTCTTGGAAAAAAAAACCAAACCAACCCATCCCCAAAGCTTTCATTTTGTCAATTTCTATTTAACTTTATTTATTATTTATATACTGTAGAATTGAATACCAAGAGGCTCCACTAACACCTCAAGTTACTCATTGGTAAGACCAAGACCAAAACTCTCCTCCCAGCTGCCTCCTCAACCTCACTGCTCCTCCCAATACTTTCCAAGCCAGTTGTCTCCTTTGCACAATAAAGCTCTCAATTCAGAAGAGACCTGCAATAGGATTTTCTTGAGGCAATTCAGAAGGCAGCTACAGCATAGTGCAGCCTATTTAAGGAGACTTTGCTGAAGTCTAATTTAATAATTTAGGAGATTTAAGAGCAGCACATGTTTAAAAAAAGCCCATGTTGCCTAGGCACTGTGGGCTTTTAGCTGCTGCCCCTGATACCAGGCTTGATGCTGCAAAAACAAAGGTTTTCATCTTTTGAGAACATTTATCAGCAAATAATGAGAAATTAGAATTCCAATACATCACCCACTTAAGTTTAGCTTGCAAGCATTATAAAAAAAAGGTACTCGCATGTCAGTAAAATTGTTAGCTTGGAATATTGAAATAAAAAGCATTGCTACAAAACACAAAAAAAAAAAAAAAAAAAGTTGGAAATTGTACTGGGTTGAACTTTGAAGATTCATTGTTTTGGATGCTCACCAGCAGACCTCTTTTCATTTTACAGAATCCACTGAGAGAGAGACAGTGACAGGACGGAGGACACAGTGCCCTTGGGAAGAGGGACAGGGCTGGAAACCCTGCCCTGTGTGAAGGCTGCTGAGAAATCCTGCAGAGCTCCCTGAACTCCCTTCTTGTGCTTCAACTTCTGCAGAGTGGCATTTTAATATGTGCCAAGGGAAAGCAGAAAGAGAAGCAGCCAAACCCCACTAGTCCCACACCCTCATACTACAATAAAAATGGAGCTGCCACTTCGTACACAAACACTTGGGGACATCCTTGTCAGTGAGCAGAGCCCAAATTGGCATTTCATTTTGTGCTGTAGAAACCTTAATCTTTTTCTGCTTGCCAACAAAACACCCTTCCAACACACCTCCTAATACTCCCACACCAAGATCCCATAGCTCACTGTAAAGAGAACATAAATCATTCCCCAGAATTTCAACAGGATTCTATCCTGATATTTTTTTTTTTATTTTGCAACATTAATATATCTTGAGTCCATATGACTGAGAGTCTCTAATTTTATTATACCACAGCCACTTCTTCCCCTCCTGTGTTTGTTATGCCATTATTAAATACATGGCAATGACCTTGTCTCTGAGCAAACTTTTCTCATTTTCTCTACACAAACACCTACTCCTCAAACTGTTGGAGGGGCTGTGTTTGGGAGGCTGAGCACAACACACTTGGGTGGTTCAATCTCTTTTTAAAAACTATCAACTCTCCATGTGTCAGATGGCAAGTTTAATTTAGTAGGCTTGGAAATTACTCAGAGTTGGAAAATCACTGCAATATGGTTTAAATCTAACTCAGCAAGTCCATCCTACAAGCAGGGCTATTACTGCTCTGAAGCACTTCCCTCCTTGGACAGCTCTTACCAGCAGCTGTGTCTATAGCAAGAATTAAAGTTTATGTGATCTCTTAATTTTCTTACTTCTTCCCAGCAACAGATTAGAATGTTTCCTCCATTACAGAGGGTTTGTTACATGATCATCACATAATCAGCTGAACAGCAGTGAGCAGAATAAATACTGCCTAGATCTCCAGAATCACAATAAAGAGGCAAACAGGAGCTTTTTCATGTTCTGCTTGTGCTACACTGAGTATGGTGGAATATAAAGATAACAGGGCAGTGTGTGTGTGCCAGTCAGTTAATGCCTGGTATCACTATGGATTTGTTTGGGGGCAATGCAGGCAACTGTCTGCTAGACACTTCTGGCAAAAGACAGAGAGGCCATTAGAAGGCACAAAGAAGTACAAAAAAAAAAAAACTGTATGAAGGAAAAATAAACAAACATAAACAGCTCACAACATGCATGATGCTGCCAAGAGACCCTGCAGGTTCAGTGACAGGGTCCCACATTAAACTGAAATACACCACGAGCACACCAAGTTCTCAGTGCAAATACAAGTGAAAACTCGTGCCATGGGATTTTGGGCATTCAGCTTTAAATGCAGTCCTGAAGGAGGACCTGAAAATTTAAACAGACCTTTTTAAATTTTCAACCATCTTACAAAAGTAAGAGAGGAACACAGCTTAGAAAGCAGTTCCTCAGGGAGACACGTACTGCTGTGGCATCAGACACCTTTCCAAAGAACATCAGAGACTATTTATAGATGCTGTCAATGTCCTGCTGCTCACCAAAGGAAAATGTTTTTTCTGCATAATCCCAGTGCAAGAAACACTCAAAAACGAAAGGTTGGGATGCAATAATCCACATGCACAACCATCCTTAAGGTCTGGGTACTAAATATCTCCACACAAAAGTGTAGGGCACTCTGGCTCTGACCCAGCAAGGCATGTAAGCATTTAACTGCTTCCGCTTCAACTTCAGTGGAGTTTACACATCTAGAGCCAGTTCATGTCACAAGGCTTTGCTGGCTTGTGATGAAATAGATCAAAAATGTCCAAGAGCCCACCCATAGCTCAGCTTTACCTTGCAAAACACAAACTCTCCTTGACCATCACCTTACAGAAAACACAAACAGGAACAGGACACGGACTGGAGCCAAAGCATGTCAGTTTGATGTAGATCTTCCAGCTGCAAACAATTGCTTTTTATTGAGGAGAGGACACATCAAGGAAGATGAAAAGAACAGATTCCACAGGCAACAGTCTCTGCAACACTGCATGCCTCGGATCTCACTGCCTGTGTACAGCTCACCTTCTGAAGGTCTGTCCAGCAGTGACAGCCCTAGAGAGGACACAGGCACAGTGTCTGACCTGTGCCAAGGCACAGAGGATGCTCTGAAGGAAGGGAGCCTTTCACTCAGGGCCTATTGCTCAGCTCCCACCAGCTGCCTGCCCAGTGCTCATTCCTGATGCAAACGAGGTAGAGCTGATCTGATGCTGCCTCTTATCTGGGGAGGTTTATTTTGCTTCATCTTTAGCTTCTGTAAAATGTTCCCTAACAAGCTCTTCCTCTGCTACCTGCTGGAAGCTATCTGTGAGCACACAGGCAGGGCACGGTGCATTAGTGTGGGGATCCATTCATCTCCCCCAGCATGAAGTGAAATACTCCCAAACACTCACACAGAGGGGTGCTGGCTTCTGAGGCTTTGCAGCACTTCTACTGCTCTTCCTGTATTAAAGTTTAATTAATTTTTAACTTGGATATTTACATAGAACATAAACTGTTCAGAAGAACAACTGTCAACCAGCCAAGGCCTCTTTGGCAGGACTTTGGGATCATATTTTACTCTTCTGGTGATGGCAGCTCTGGCAAAGACCTGTTTCAGTTCTGTAAAATTATGTCTATATATGTTTGATCCCTTCGGGGAGACTGCCAAAGCACCAAGATTAATTAGCAACTTACCTAAAATACACTCTCTATTAGATAGATCTTAAAGGACTCCTTGTTACAGACAGCTTTATAAAAACACATTTTGAAATACTAATGAATCTGTATGACATAAGATGACATTTTGAACTTTGTCTCAGTGCCCATTCTCATTTCCACACTAAGTAAAATTACTTTTATTAGTTTCATGACAGCTCTGCACTTACATCAGCTCTGCAGAGTTCCAGCCAAATCACAGAAAATAAACTCACTTGATAGACAAATACAGCCTCATTATGCTTCCAGCTTCTGCAACATCCTCAATCAATATAGCTTTGAATGTAAATAAGAAGGCAGGAATGTATTTAAATTGATGTGTGACCACAGTGCAAAAGTAATTGCAGAGGCTCTTAGCAATTGTGTTGATGGGCACACTCCCAGTGGCTTTCGCAAAGGACAAGAACAAGGGATGGATATGTGTCTTGGTTTGAAAGGCAGGTGCCTGCTAGGGAAGGCAAGAGCCTCCCTTGGAATGGAGAATGTAAACCCCCTCCCTCCTAATTATTGTAATTTTGAAATTAAGGGGCTATCAGGTAAAGATATGAGGATAGGAATAGCAGTTCTTTACTAGTACGTATAACAAGGCAAACAAACAACAACAATGGAACTGATAACAAACAGCCCCAGGGGCCCCGTGCCAGCCCAGGCGGGACAGAGGGAGGAGAGGCTTTGCCTCGCCCAGCCCTGGGGCAGTCGGTGCCGCTGCCCTGGAGGGCTCTTGGAGCAGCGAGCTGGAAGGGCAGGAACGAGCAGAAACCCCGGGCTGGTGGAGGAGATGGACCAGAAACTCGGGGCAGTGCCCGAACTGGGGGTCCCAGCAGGGCAGGGGCTGGGGAGCTGAGACACAGAGAGAGCCAGGGCAGAGAGAGCCAGGGCAGAGAGAGCCAGGGCAGAGAGAGCCAGGGCAGAGAGAGAGAGACAGAGCAGAGAGAGAGCCAGAGCAGAGAGAGACAGAGCAGAGAGACAGAGCAGAGAGAGCCAGAGCAGAGAGACCCAGAGAGAGCCAGAGCAGAGAGAGCCAGGGCAGAGACAGCCAGGGCAGAGACAGCCAGGGCAGAGACAGCCAGGGCAGAGACAGCCAGGGCAGGGCAGAGAAGCAGCGGGGCTGGGGCAGTGTGGCCTGAGCAGGGCAGGGATGGGGGCTCAGGGCTCCAGGAACATGAGCACATGGGGACAGGCCCTGAGCAGGGCAGGGATGGGGGCTCAGGGTTCCCTGAACACAAGCACATGGGGACAGGGCCCTCTTTTACTGAGGCAGGGGTTAATAAGGTCCCGAGTCAGTGGCTGCTCTCACAAGGAGAGGCTCATCCTTCAGAAGAAGACGAAGAAGAAGACGATGATGAAGACGATGATGAAGAAGACAAAGAAGACAAAGAAGAGTGTCCCTGAAGCTGCAGAGTGAGAGAGCCAGCAGCTGCCCCAGCCCTCCTTTCCCTACCCAAAATCCTGAGATATCTCTGTCCCTTGAAGAGAAACACCCCAGATGAGAGAAAATGCAACCAGACACCCTCCTTCTGAGTTTGGTCACTTCTTTGTTTTCTTAAGTACTCATTAATGCCCCGTAGTCAGCAACTTAGCAACTTACGGGGAAAATTCAATAGGTAAGAAGAGCAAAAGGAAAAAAAACCTAATCCCCAATATGAAACCATTTCTGTAAATCCATGGAAAAAGTTTCAGACTAGAAGAGGTTTTAAGTGTCTGCCACAAGCAAGATGGAGACAACACCTTACTCCTGGCAGTAGTAATGTTTCATTTATTAGTGATCATTTCCAAACTGGTTCCAATACTGCTGGCCAACAGGCTGGACTTCTCAGGGAAAAGCACAGCTGTTCCAGGGCAGGCTTCCAGAGAGGCTTCAGCCTATTTCCAGTTGGGAGCTGGCAGGTGCCACTGCCTGCAGGAGTCTGCATCAGCAGCACACCTGGGTACTGCAATGCAACGAGTCACACATTTTCTTTTCCCTCTTCATCTGATCCTCACACTCACATAGAGTTTTTAGGGTAGAAACATTAGTTCATGGACACATCCAGTCCTCATATATGGGAATGGGGGGATACTGCAGTCTCACCACAATTACCAGTGCAGCTCTGAGTGGTCTGTGCTGCAACAGCACCAGCCCAGGGACAGCCCAGGACTGCACAATTACAGAATTATATGTTACTGTATCTCTGCTCATCAGACCAATACAGCTAAAAATAAACCAGGAAGACATTCCTCACCTAAGGCTCAGGAGGGTTCTGGTATGTAGCTGAGTCATGCAATAATCATTAAATTAAACATCTTGATCCCTGGTTTATGCTCCATCAGCACAAACTAAAAAACTAAGCTTTTGTGCGTGTTGAAAAAGCAACACTACACTCACTGAAACAGACACAAGGAAGTAATTTGAAGGTCAAGGTCTCCTGGAAAGTGACTGCAGCAGTAAGAATGAATTGTCCTAAGAAAGGAGGAAGTGAGCACTAGCTCACACCGATTTTTCTCCAAACAGAATTCAAGAGAATATGTTTAGTGCTTGTGGAAGACATCAGGCTGACAGGAACATCCTTCGTCCATGAAGCAGTACAAGCCTCCCCCCACCCTGTCAGCACTACACACACTGGCTGGCTAACTGCTCTGCCAGTGAGATCACCTGTGCCAGACACTTCTCACAATTCACTAGCACCAGGACAACTCAAAGGGATAATGTGATGGTTTGTCCTGTTCCCATACCAGTTATCACTGGGGTCTCTTTCCCCAGCTGCCATTTATACCTGAGCTGCTCAGAGCACTGGTGTGTGACAGGTATGTGCCTGGTTACTGCACTCCAGGAATAGCAGCTACACTTTACTCTGGTGTAAGCACCTTGTCTGTAAGGGAAAGTTCTCAGATCTGCGTGGATGTACCAAAAGATTCTGATGTGGGCACATTCTTTTACCACTGAAGACACTTCTGCAAGGACATGGTCACAGTGTGACTGATTCTTAGCACCTCAGTCTGCAGAACTGCATTCAACAACCTCGATTAGACTGCACTACAAAATCATTCTTTACCTCTTTCTTCCTTTTTTTTTTACTTTAACTTGCAGCATTTCTCTCACACTAAAGATCCTCTTGAAAAGCTTCACAGTTGCTGCTTGCAATCAAGTGATTTTGTATAGGTTCTAGTAATTTCTTTCTACAACAGAGAACACTACAAGGACACATGGCAGGGATGAGGCAGGTCATATTCTGAGAAGAATATGATCTTTTGAGAAGTACAGTCTTAAGTTGGTTTAACATACATACAGGATGGCAAGGATCAACAAAAGTTTGTGAAAGGGATCCCAACTGCTACTGTAGAAAAAAACAAAATAAAAAAGCCCACAAACAAAACAAAACAAAAAAACCCACCCAAACCATCACAAACCCCACCAGATTTCTCAGTTCAATAAATAAGTGACAACTCAAACACTGCTGCTGAGGGTTTGCTGCTCTCCAGGTTTTAGAGGTGACCAACTGAGGGAGACAGGATGCACAGAAAGGCAGCAGCAGTGCAAGACCCAGTTGCCTGCGTCATCAGCTACAGCCAACAGTCCACATACAATCTCTCCTTTACAATATTCTTGTACCAGCTTCACAGAAGCCATAATTTCATGTTAATTAGCACTGCCTCTGATGAAATAAATCACAGCTTTCACTCACACTCCTGCCCCTAAACAGACTGCCCGTGTGCTCTGAATAAGTGAATTGACTGAAGTTAACATGGCAAAAGAAGGAAAAAAAGTTTTATGCAAGGGCAAGGTAAGTTTCCAGCCAAATCATCCTCATGTCCCATTTTATGGCATAAATGCACAAACACCTGGACAGCAGGCAGACAAAAAGAGCCCCAGGACAAATGGCTGGGGCTGGAGAGGCCAGACTGCTCCTCTCCAAGCCAGTGCCAGCTGAACAGCATCTGAATGGCTTCTGCAGGATCCTACAGAAGATCCTCCTGTAGATCCTACAGGATCTTCTCTGTTACCGCTGCCCAGAAATGGAGTTTGACAGACCTCAGCAGGCACTGCAGCAGGCACAGAAACAACAGCACACACACAGTTCAGGTCTGCTGTTTCCTGACCAGACCCCAGGCAGGCACTTAATGATCAAATTTAACTTTACACTAGAGGCCCCCGCAAGAGCAGAGCTTCTTGAAGTAAGAGCTGGGCATGTAGGCCAGTGGCCACAAGATCTTGCTTAGAGGCCCTAAAAACATAGGGACCAGTCTGGCTGAGAGGAGATGTGGAACAGACCCCCTGTCTCTACTGCTCTCACAAACTTGCCAGGTAATAGAGTGAGGAGGAAGGAATGGCCCCCTCACATCCTCTTCACTAATCAGTTTATTTTGTTCACAATCACCTTAAAGCTCAACCTGAAGGTGCACCTCCTTCTCCCACAGGCTGGCTGAGCCAGTGGCCAGCAGCCCTGCTGAGCCAGAGCCCCAGGGTTCATTGTCAGGCCAGCACAAGACACCTGCCCAGAGCTGAGCCTGCACCTTCCTGTGCACAGTATGGCTCTTCCCACCTGGTGTGGCCCTGGGGACACCCAGCTAAAGCTATCTGCAGAGCCAAGAAATCAGAATCCCACTGGGATTAGCTGTCCATACAGATGCAGCAGCCATATCCAGAACAATCATCACTAACAGAGGAGTGTTAGAACAGAAATTAAGCCTCCAGTCCCTGAGACTAAGCTAGTCTAATGATTAGAAGCCAGTATTCAGGGCTAAAGTGGAAGACCACCCCATTTGCTTCTCAGTCATCAGGGCTGGCCAAATTCAGAGTATCATGAAACCTCTGGTGTTTTCAGGACTACAGAGTTAGTACAGCCCTTTTGGAAGCTGAGTCCTTCCACCTCATTTTCCCAGAGGCTGCCAGGGAGAAATTACCCCTCTGCCTTCCCACATCACTTTGCCACATAGATCTACCTGGCTTAACTGCTATGCTACCCACTAGGATACCAAAACACATTTGCATTGAGAATCAGTGAGAAAATTTAATTGAAGACCTGACAAACTGGACATTTGATGCTGGGAGGTCAGAATTCCTGAAAAGAAAGCACTGTAAAAAAAATGTAAAGCTGCAACTCCAAGCTCCACAGGCTTTCCAGAGCTCACTCTCCATGTGCCTTTGTTTGAACAGCAGTATATCCATGTTCTGTACTCAGCTCCCACACACTCCACATGTCCTCCCCTACTCCTCCCCCCCACAGGCAAACACGCTCTGCAAACAAAGCTCCAGCAGCTTTGTGGAAGCCCTGGTAGAAGGAGAATGCTATTCCCTGTGGAGAAGCAAAGATACCCACATAATGGAGCTGTCTGCTTGGGATGCTGCTCTGGTCTCCTGAGGATGAGATCAAGTATGTGCCTTACAATTAATTTGTTATTTGTGTAACACATCCTTATTACCATCTATTACCATCCACTGAAATTATTAAGAGCTCAATTCCCTTTCTCTTTTTTTTTTTTGGTCTTCTTTAAATCAAAGCCATTCCTGTTGGATAAAACAGTCTGAACTGCAATTTACACTGACAATGTAAAGCAGCCTACTGCAAACACATACCTACCCCTTCACATTCCCTGCAATGATCAGAAACAATAAAACAGCTATTTATGAAACAGAAAGATCAATCTAGGATGCATTTCTGAAGGGGACAGACACAGGGTACAGCTGGGGGTGGGAAAGTTTGAGACAGTGCTACTGGCCTAGAGGGGTTTTGGTTATTAACTGTGTGAAAGGCCCCCCCACTGCAGTGATTGCAGACAGGCCTCATTCCCTGCTCCAGCAACACTGAGCTGTGCACTCACCCTGCAATGTTTTATTGATAAGGCTCCACTAATTTTGTGTTAGTCAGGCACAGTCAACCAACCATCAAAAATCAGATCTGTGATACAGGTGGTTTCAAACTAAATACAGCAGAACACAGACTATAAAATGCAGGACAGCTAGCAAGGCACAGAACAGACTCAAGAACATGACCTCAAGGAGGCAGGGACTACAGCATATCCATTAATACTGAGGAACATCTTACCAAGAAGGAAATAATCAAGGAATAAACAACTGGAGTCAACCCCTGTCACAGTCAGGCCTGAACCCTGAAAGCTGCAGTTTTTAAAGGAGATGATACCAAAGACCCCCCAAGATTGAGGATATATTGTGTGGCACTTCCCCAACTTCACACACCTGAAGCAGCAAGGCAGTATTTGCAAAAGCTCTGCCCTCCAAGAAGCCACTTCCAAAACTGGGCAGCCCTAAAAGCATATTATAAACATATTAAAAATCATCTGAGCTGCCATGTTTAAGTGACTTCTCTGACTGACTGTTATACAGCTTTGTTTGTTTACTTTCATACTTACCTGCTGATGTTGCCTGGCTGCTGCTGTGATAAACTCAACAAGAGTATCTACTAATGGCTTACACATGATCTGTAACAAAGAAAGACAGGGTCTCTTATTAGAGGTTTGCTGACAGACAGGTTTGTTTTTCGAGCAAAACAGTCTATATTTTACACAGCCTCTGAGTAAGAGGAAAATGACACAAGAAAGAGAAATGCCCAGAAAACAGCAACAGTTTATTTGAAAATTAACAGCTTTGTTCACACCAGCTCTAAGTGAAATCTTGATCACAACAAAAAGCAGCAGCAAAACTTTTACCCAGAAAAATCAGACAAGCATTTTTCAGCCCCTATGTCCTGCCAGGTGAAAACTAAAGTCTGCATCTGGCCAATACTTTCTTGTAATTCAATTCACTTTGTGCAGAGCCTCAGTCCCAGGCAAAGAAGAGCATGTTTAGTTGTAGCCAGGTGTGGGTTGGTCTCTTCTCCCAGGGAACAAATGACAGGACAAAAGGAAAGGGCCTAAAATTGCACCAGGGGAGGAGATTTACATTAGGTATACAGAAAAACCTCTTCACTGAAAGGGTTGTCAGGCACTGGCACAGGCTTCTCAGGGAAGTGGTTGAGTCACTACCCCTGGAGGTATTTAGAAAGACGTGGTAATTCTAAAAGACAATTCTACAAGGAACAGTCATATGGAATCCAAGGGCTTTAGAAAGCTGAAGATGGGATCTTAAGTTTGCTGTCCATGTGGGCAAAATACAACCCTGTTCTCCCTCCATTTCTCAAACTTACGTACAAGGCACCGTGACCTGGCAAGCAGAGGAACCCTGTCCTGGATGGAGTCCTCAGAGCCTGAAAGCATCTTCCCCCAGTTACACAAGCCTACATCTCCTCCCACCCTCACGTCAGACATCAATTCTAACAGGTCTTCTGGCAGCTGTCTCTAGCTTGCTCTGACCCAAAAACCCCTGAAGAATTGTACAACATTCAGGCCTATGGGCTGTTTCTTAAAAACTGGCTGTCCTCAGAGAGGAGATCAGCCCCAGGCATAGGTCAAGCTTGCAGGAAATATCTCAAACATTTCAGACACTTGCACTCTCTGAATATCAGACATGGAGATTAGATTCCAATTAGACTTTATACTCCTCAGCCTTCTTGGAAGAAAAGTGAGAAACTGAGCATGCAGTCAGAGCAGAGATGGACAGGGCTACATTAGTTGTTCAAACAAGGTGACCTCTTTTGCCTTTGTGCAAACCTTGCTCATCCATGTTTGTCTTGAAAACTGGTAAAAAATTAAGAGTTTCTTAGGCTATGTTCTAAAGAGCAGCCTGCTGTTTACCTGCTTTCTGCACGCAGTATCCCAGACCAAACCATAAATGAGATCCTGGCCTCCTGCAGTGATGCTATAAAAACTGAATCTGAGTTTTAGAAGCTGAGCAGGTGAAAATCCAAGGAAACCTCACAGCAATTTCAAAAGTGTGCAATAAGGCAGAGAAGTTTCTCTCCCTACTTTCCCCAGAATTATAATCATATTTTGGAGCCAGCAGAAGACAGCACAGTGCACAGTCAGCAGCACTTACTGGGAAGCGTTTGAAGAGATCGTGGAACATGGAGAAGGTAAGGGGACTGTTCCGTTTACTGAGGAACTGGGTCAGTGCCTGCTGATAGATAACAGCCACCTTCTCCACATTCAAACAACCTGGGTTCAAAAGCTGTAGGGAAGAGAACAGAACAAAATTAATTTTCATTAGTTCTAAGAGGTTTTTCCAGTCATGCTTGAGATATGACACAGAACCATGAAGAAACAGCCAAGTGAGCCCCAAATATGCTCTCCCAGGCACAGACAGCCATATGAACTTGTCACTGAAGGGCAGCACAGCTTCCCTTCCTAGTAGAACTACGCACAGTCCATGCAGTGTGGGGGCTGTGCTCTAGGTTTGTGGCTGGCATGAGTAGTACACAGAGCACTGCAAGCCCATCCTGCAGTAGCTGGACTGTGCACATGATGTTCTCAGCTGAAGAGCTACTGGTATCTGTAGATTTCAGTGTATGTACATATCTGTATCTACACTTAGCACCTATGCCCAGGACTCCTAGGTACTCAGCAGACAAGCCCTAGCACTGATCAGGGATCCAGCAATCCCAAAACTGTGTCCGTGCTCCAATATCCCCCTCTGGTGGGGAACAAGAATCCCAGACATACAGCAACCAGCTGAGACCTGCTCAGGCTACATGGATCTAAACAAACAGGAGTTACTGAAGAGCCAAGTGTGGAGCACTGCATCCCAACATGAGGCTTCTTTGGACATTATCCTGGATCCACTGAATCAGCAGCCCCTGTGCCTATGGGCAAGCAGGCACTGAAAGGCAGGAGGGTGAGGGCCAGAAAGGGATGGGGAACTTTTCAGTGCTCTGGAAATCATGTAGATAGGTACCTGCAAGCAGCAGGCCCAGTGACAAAGAACAAGAAAGGCCCGCTCAGCAGAACCAGGTACTGCAGCTTTACTGGCAAAAAACACATCCTCAGGAGCAGCCTGGTGTCTTACCTGACATTCCTGCTTCGCTCTGCTGTCACTCTGTTTCTCAGGCTCAAGGGAAGGAAGAGTTGATGACATGTTTCCTTTCAACACTTTGAGCAGGTATAATGAGGCACTATAAAAGAAAAGGGGAGAACACAGCAGTTACCACAGGGCAGAGGCCAAGCAGCACAGGCAGCTTACTCTGTAGCAAAGATGGTTACAGAATCTGAGAGGGTCCCTTCTCTCAGTTGAACCCACTCTGGCCAGACCTAAAGAAAAAGAAATCTTGGGAAGCTGAATCATTTCATTGTGTGTCACCACTGTCAGAAATCCCCACTATCAGCCTGGTTTCCTCAAGCTCATACTTTTGACTGGCACTGCTGGAGGAGCTTTGCACCTTACCCAGATTTCTGAGCCTGCACAGCTCAGCCAGTGCTGCAGCATGGCCTCAGCCTCAGCTGCCATGTGCTGAAGAACTTGGGTGTATCCACTGGGAGAGCATGCAGACCTCTGTGCTTTTGGAAAATGCAGTATTTCCTGGGCACTGCTCCACTGAGGACTGCCACAGCTGGGAAGCTGTCAGGGAGCCATGCAGCATATGCAGCCACTCCCATGCTGCCAAAGTACCATGCACAGCCATGGGGGAGATGTGCTGCAGAGCCAACCATGTCCAATGGCACTGGGCTGACCATGCAACATGGTACCCACTGCACACAGTTGAGCTGAAAAATCCCAGACTGAGTATGAAAGGCCTCATGACACTGGCTGCATGTCACAAGAGAGCCTGCTGGTAAATGGCACTCCTATTTATACCAGAGAACAGCAAGATCACTCATCTTTCTAACAAATTCGTATCTAGCTTATCCTCATTTTCCTGTATTCTACAGCAAAACAGAAAATACTGGTATGTACAGGACTTGATCACTATTGCCCTCATTGTGCTATCATGGAGACAGTAAACACCATATTTAAAGAACAATCATCACAGGTTGACTGGGAATTACACTCATCCCCCTCTGAATCATACACACTGCATTACTCCCAGACGAAGCCTCAAGAAAGCACTTCCCACCAGCAGCAACAATGTTACACCACACCATTTCTGTATCACAGAAGCTATAAAAGACAATCACAAAAAAATAGGCATGTTTGAAAATGCTTCAGACTGCCCGGACTGACTAGTCCTTATGCAAGACACAGATGCTGGTTTCAAGCTTTCTGCAAAGCTCTTGCTTCCCAGACCTCTTAGCACACATCATCACACCTGCTGGGATCTCACAGCATCAGCAAAGATGCTCCTTGTGAACACTCACCTGAAGTAATAGAGAGCCACTGCAGAGTCGGTGTGCTTGCAGGCTTTCTTGACAAGTCTCTGCACTAAAGCATGCACATCTTCTTGCAGGGAGGCCACTCTCTTGCAGTACTGCTTGTTGCGGCACAGCGAGTTCCTGCACAGCATTAAAACAAGCCCAAAGACATTACCTACAGAGAGCTCTGGGGAGCAGATGGCCAGGAACACATCACTTTATCAGGGTGAGTGAGACAAAACCAGAACACAGTGAGTGATAACAGACAACGCTAGCTGTGGGCAGCACACGGCTGTGGCAAGAAGGGTAAAGACACTTCACACTCTTCACCTTCAAGCACAAGTTTAGGCATCAGAGCCAACTTTCCTTCAGAGCTCCCACAAAGGGGACTGGCTACCTCAAACCTTGTTACTTCTCAACTGCTTCTCAACTGAGGCAGCACTGAAAATGCTTTAGAGTGCTGAGGATGTCAAGAAGTGGTACATATAGGACACATGTGGCACACCTTGTGTTATATCTGTCTAACTGGTATCATCCCTCACTTCTGGCCCTCAACAGAGAATTCACACTCTGCCTGTCTCTGAAATAACTTGCTGAGAGTTTGTTCCAGCCACAGCAGGAACTCTGTAAGCCTGGGGCACTGTTGCATGGTCTGACTCAGAGGTCAGAGGCCCATGGAGGTATTCAGTGACATGGCTCCATACCTGCAATACCTGTGTTTGTTCTTGAGGCTTCCACCTGCAAACATGTTTGACATTTCAAATCCTTTAGCCTAGAAAATCCAGATCCCAATTCCTTTCCTGCAGGTTATGACTAAGCACTGTGTATGTGTGTGGTGTTGATAATCTAACCTACACAATCTCTAAGCATAGCAATTATCTTCAACCTTAGAAAGACCAGCTCCTGGTGTTCAACCAATACCACAGCTGCTTATAAAAAACCATTGTCAATTATCTGAAGGTCTTAGGATACTTACTTGAAGATACTGGCTGTTTTCTGGAGAATGTCAACCTCCTGCTTGTCAGAGTCTGAGCTCATGCACTGTTCAATCAACTGAAGCAGGGGCTCAATGATATCAAACACCAAGGGGTTCTCTGCTTGCTTAACCAGGAACACATCAATCAGATCCAACACCTGCAAACACAGTTATCCATGTGAGGAGTACGGCAGGCAGGGAAACAAGATGCATTTACCCAGAGCACCTACCAGTAGGCTGTGGAGCAGCTGGAAGGGGCTGAAGAAAATTACTTACAACTGAGATCTGTACACATTCTGGCATAATTTCTAATGTTAGGGCATGGGAGACTGAAAATTAAAATTTGAAACTGAAGATTAAGAGTCGTCTGTTGGTTCCAACTCTACTTTGTGCAGTGACATCATTTAGAAAGAACAATTACAAGAATCAGTGTCACCTGGCCGGACCTGCACTCTAACCTGGCACAGGTCCCTGTTAGCACCACTGACAGCTCTTACCCCTGCAAGCCCCCCCTTGAATTACAGACAGTGCATTAGCATAAAACCAGCCTTTTTACAGAACAGCATCAGAAGGGAAATGCAGTAGAGGCACTGGCTCACTTTACTATTCAGCCTTGGCTAACCTGACTCCTGATGCCAATTTCTGTCTGGAAGCAGCTGGAGCTGTTCCTGGATGCTGGAACGTCCTAGAAGGTCCATACTGACACCAGGTGGCCTGAACTCAGCATTACAGCATCACAACCAACCAGCGGGTTTATCAAAATCCCCTCCAATTTTACCAACATAACAAGCCAAAAAAGCTTATGTTGCAAAATGACCTGAGGCATTTTATGCATGTCTCCTTAAGGAACAAACTGAAGTTTGTTCAGTTAAAAAAAAAACTGTTATCTTTGGGTAGCTGCAGGAAAGGATCTTATCAATTTAAGCATTTCAGATTAGCAAATGAAAACCACAGTGCACTTTTTGACAGCACAATCCTGGTTTTCAAACAGGCCTGTGAAACCCCAGTCACTGACCCGAACAGTGCTGAGCCAGGTGCTGTACAAAGCCAGAACAATCCAGTCCCAGCTTCCAGGAGCTCATGACATGTGAATGTCCAAACTGTTTAGTGTTAGGTAGCTCATGGCATGCATAGGCTTCAACTAACATGCTACTAAGCCAGAGGTCTTCACATCAAACACTCCTCTCCCACCTTAGCCTTGAAATCCCTCCGCAGGATCTTCTCTTTCCGCATTCTGTCTTTCTCATCTTTCTTCGCCTGGATCCGTTTCTGCTGCTCAGCAAAAAGAGCTGAGATGTTCTTGTCAAGAGCCATCATAGCGTCATCATCCAGCTCTTCATCACTCTTATCTCCTTCCTTTTGTTTTTAGAAGAGAAAACCCAACACATCAACTCATATACTTCAAAAAGTCAGTGAGGAGGGAGCCAGTGCCAAGACCAGACTCAAGCAGGGATGTAGCTAATCCAGAATAATACTGCAGGGAGGGAAAACATGCTCAGATCCATGAGAAATCTCACTTATATTTCTCATCAGGTAATCTGGCTGCACAGCACTAACATGTAGAGAGGGTCAGGAGAGGAAAGAGACTGAGATTTTGACCTCTGTGCTGTTCCTCTTTCAGTAAAGAAGTTCATATGTTGCTATGTCTGCAACCTTTATTGGAATCATTAAACCAGACTCTATCACTGATGTAGTAAGTCTCCAGAGTGGCCTTCAGGGAACACTCCTCCACCCAGGCCAGCCAACACAACAGTATCTCAGTGCTTTAGTTCACATCAATCTCATTTATTACAGGCAGGAGCACAAGCTGTGTCAGGCTAGAATGAACAAGCTAAAATGCTCAAGACACATGAACAATAAATAAAAGGACAAGTGACTTATTCCCACAGCTCACCTAAGACCCTGAGCTGTTTCAAGGGCCATACATACAAAGACGGCTGCAAAGGGCACCTCCTGCATGAGTTCAGGCAGGCTGAGGGTTACTAGATCATCTCTGACCATCCCAACCTCCTGGTACCTGTATCAAGGGAGGCAGTGAAAACATACCTCAGTATTCCCTGCTTGGAGAACTTTCATCAGCTGACTGCGAAAATTATCATCAACTTCTTCAGTCTCCTCATCTCCACTGTCAGTGCTGTCTTCATCCGAGGAGTCCTCACTTCCTTCTTCATCCTAAGGAAGGAAAGTTTATCTCCTGAGCATACCATACCAGCCCAACTCAATTTTCAGATGTGTCACTACTCAGAAATAGAACCTCAACCCTCCCCTCCTGCCTTCCTTCTAGCCCTCAGTTCCAAGTATAGACACCCCAGATAATGGGGTACCAGGTCTCCACAAGAGCTAAAGGTGGAATATAATGCAGACTTCTCTGTCATATTAAATAAGTATCACAGAGAACTTGCAAGGAAGAGCTCCCATCTGACCCTCCTCTCTGCTGATGCCTGTAATGCCTCGTGACTTGAATCTCTACAGTCCTTACAAACATGAGCTCTGGAATCCAGCTGGCTGTGCATCACAGCCACGATTCTGTCTGTGGCTGCAAAAAGAAGAGGCCTGTGCTCATTTTAGGATGCAGCAATTTCTTCTCAGAAAGGCATCTGTTCAACCAGCCACACCTACAACACGCCAAGGGACTTTAGCATGCATTTCCAACAAACCATTTGTGTGCTGAAACTTTAAAATAAATCTTAACAGAGTAACAGCTGTTTTCCTCAAATAGAGAAATTATGTTAATCTATTGACACAGTTCAGGAGAAACATTAAACATTGAGGATATGAAGTGTTTGTCACTGGCAATGGCACAGTTACCGTGTCCTGTGCAGATTTGGTCTTTTTGTTTGATTCTTCCATCACAACAACTGCACTTTCTTCATTTTCCTCTTGGTTAGGGTCAAAAACCTACAAAAAGAAGAGAATTCAATTTTTTCAGTATTTTGTTTTTAAGCATTTCTTGTGTACAACAGATAACAACTTCAGCACAGTAAACCAGCTGAATAATGGAATTTTAAGTAAGGGCATTAACTTTCTGCTTGTTAACATGCCACATTCTTTCTGTAAGTAACAAAAAAGGTGGAGAAACCTGAAGAGGCTGGTGGCATTGCACATCTTGGTTTACTAAAAATGAAGTATTAGGTTCCTCACAAAGTACCTAACAGCCCATCTTTGTAATCCATGTATTATTTTCCTGTAGGCATCAGCTTTCTTAGTGGTATGACCAATTCAGATTTTTAGCATCACTTATTTTTAGCACCTCTATGAAAAAAGCACCTTTCTAGAAAAAAGAAATGTTACCATTTATACTCACATATAAAATCTACCAGTTATATAAACTGAACCAGGAATTTCTTCAGCCTAAAACTGCCAAATAATACAGCTTAAACTTAGCAGATCTCAGGCTCCTGTAAAAAAACAACCAAACTCCTCCCTCACAAAAACAAAAAAAAGCCCCAAGTCTCTCTAAACTACAGGTCAAATTCAGTAGCACACATCATTGGACATTTCCTAAGTCAAGTAGACTGTAAATTAAACCCAAAATTGAGACATGATTACACATAGATCTGTTAGGGACAAGACAGGCAAACAGTACAAGGCCCTAGTAGTGCCTCACTTACATCCAGGATCAGCTGCAAGCCCCTCTTGGTCAGGTTAGGGCATATCGACACAAACACACTCTTGGAAATGCGCCGCAAGAGGAGGCTGGGCTGGGCAAGGAGGGAGAGAAGGATTTCCACCATCACCTCAACCCATCCTGGCTCTGAATTGTCTGCACAGGAACAAACAATGACAGGAAGAGGCATTGGCATATCAGTAAGAAACTACAGAAAAATTCACCAGAGAGTAAAATATAAAATTGTCCTTCTAGCTGACCCTTAAAAGTACCCAATCAGCAACCCAGACCAGAAGGCTGGGAGGGAGAAACCAGGGAGAAACCACATGCTTGAAATGGTCTTCTGACCACTGCAAAGGCTTCCTAGGTAACAAAAGCTACTATTTATTAAAACATTACTTAGATTAGCAGTTCTGCAAGTCACATGACACCGACTTGGCCACATCAAAGCAATTAGCAGCTGGTCAGCAAAAGTATATGCATTTTATAGTGTTTCAGTGAAATCAGAAGTCACAGCAGCCCATGAAAAGTGATGGCATTTAAAATTTGTCCTTTTGTCCAAAAGTTTGGCAATCCTGCTCTACAACCAACCAAACCACCAAAGAATTACAGCTTTTATTTTCACAGTGCCCTCAAATTGATTTACACGGATTTCAGGAGAACAAGACCACAGCTGGAGAGGAAATCAAAAGATCGAGCCAAGTTTTTTCCTGGTCAAGTCCCAACCTGGAGGGTCCACAGGCCCTAAACAAGGATCAGCCTCCATCTCCAAACATGCTGTACATACACAGAGAACACATTTAGTTTGTTCAGAACCCAAGCTAAGAAGAAAACATGTTTCCTGCCTGCTGGGTGTTTGACCCCACAGCTTTGCCAGGCACACACCCCCAGTCCACCACCAGCCACTGGCCCACACAGAACAATGACTCAAGGAAAAGGAACTCCCTTGGAGTGCTCACCCAAACAAGGGCAGCAATGGAGCTCAGCTCTCCTTTCCAATCCACTGACAGTGCAGAGAGCTGGAGCAGAAGACTTAGAATGGCACAGCAAGAGAATGAAGAAGGGATTCTCCTGGGGGTAAGTGCATCAAGCCAGAACCAATGCAGAGTGCTTCACTAATGCAGAACTGCCATCTTCTATCTTTGACAGACCACTAACAATCCCACTCCCTTTCTTTGTGTAGGAAGGACTCACCAGTCTTCTTCTTCTTGGCTTCTTTGCTGAATGCCCTCTCTGTGCAGTTCAGAAGGTCACTCAGAACATCTACTGTTTCAGACTGATTCTGTTTGATCACAAGCAGACAGTAAACAGGCTCAGAACTCCCCACTACCAACAACAGAAGAAGATGCTCCAAATCTAAGGACCACACTAAACAGGTACATATATTACAATCAACTACTACAGCTCTTTTCAGGAGACAAAAACCCATGAAATTAAGTAAAAATTGCTCCAGCCAGCAGCAAATCAAGGGCAGAACTAATGCTCAGGCCAAGCTTTGCCCACTACACGTCTATAGGCAGTGTAAGAATCACAGTTTATTAGCTGCCAGTTGCCCATTTTCAGAAGCCAGAGGTTCTGAAAGGCTGGATCTCTGTAACACAGAGAAATTCCCTCCTCATCTTAGTGTTCAGAAAGCCCAGACAGCAGCCTATTCTATACTACAGAAATATTCATCAGAGATCTTACCTTGAAAAGATGAATGGCCATTGAAAGCAGAAGTTGCTGGAAAGCGCCAAGTTTGGCACTGTCTGATTTGTTTCCTTTCTTCTGCAGATTCTTCACAGACTGAAGTGTTCTGAAGAAAGAAACCTCTCTGAGTTTTTCACAATTACAACAGCAAATCATCTCGTATGACCAGACTAAAAACATGAATAAAAGTATAGTACTGTTTTGTGTACTTAGCATTTCATTTATTTGCATTGGATACTCTTTTAGTACACAATCTTAAACCAATAGTATCTCATTGAATGTGAGTTATAAAAAAACTGCACTTGTGCACAGACTACATTCCTAATACCACAGCCCAGGCTAGACTTTTATGGGGAATCAAACTCAGAAAAGAGTCATTGAGACGTTTGTACAGGCATTATTAAGAGAAAAGATGAGCAGACTGTTACAATTTTGTTTGGGAGAAGCAAAAATAGAAAAGACACAGCTATCATAGTTAACACATAGAAGGAAGAAAGGAATGGGGTGAAAAAAAACCCAGAAAGACACTCTGAAACCCAGCCATGGGTGCAGGATACTAAAAGGGAAGAACAAGAACTGCCAGTGCCTGTGAAATGGCTGTGTTGCAGAAACTAGAACAGCAAGAGGCAAAGAGAATACAACATCTCTTTTACTGTTCTAAAGAGAAAACAAGACCAGGGATTTCCCACCTTTCTCACTTCACCAACCCAGCAACCAGTTTCCCAAATGCCTCACCTCTCCCAGATATCCCTCTGTTCCTTGGTAAAAGGTTTCACAGCTTTGACATGCTCACTGGAGAGCAGCTTGTTGGCATACTCAACAAGGAGAAAGATCCACAGCTTCCCATCTGCAGTCACACCATGGATGTGCTTCTCTCTCAAGGCTGCAGCCGCTGCTGTATCCCCCAAAACAGGCAGGGTGTTTAATGTCTGAAGTAACCTGCACAAAAAGACAGCCATGTTACTGTCAGAGGAACCAAATGGCCTGCTCCCACTTTCCAAAATAATACCCACCAATAAAGCACTCTCATCCCAAAGCTCTGGTCACTCATTGCAGCCCAGACTGACAGTGCCCAACTTTCAGGCCACACATGGAGCCAAAATAGTAGTGGAGAGCTCATTATCTTGGTGGCCCTAAGCCATCTGGTGCTCTCAAGGACACCATATTAATAATCTTGGCTGTTTCTCACTCTGTGTCCCACCATGTCCTCTGCTTTCCTTCTACTGAGGTTTGGCAATCATCTAAAAACATCCATTACCAACTCTATCCTCCTTAGTACAGGGAGGGCTGTGGAGTCACCCTCACCTCGCACACAGAGTGGACAGAAACCACCAGCATACTCTCTTGGGTCCTTCCCCTTCCAGCTTGCAACAGAGGCAATGGAAATATTATAGGAAAGAGCAGTATGAGCTCAACTCTACACCTGCCATATCATCTCACATATGCTCATCAGTTTTACCATGGACAAAACATGGGCATTTGAAAAATCCATCTCCTTAAAAGAAGTCATTTCCTGGTGCTGGAGTCAAAGAAATGCTCCAATAGCAGCCTACCATTCCAAACTTCTTGCCCTGCTGTTCACAAGTTGATCTTATCCCCAGAAAAAAAAGGGAAATTTCCAAGCTTAAAGTATGCAATCAAATCCTTACCCAAAGAAGTAGTTTTCTGTCTCTGTGTGATCACGTTCATTTAGGGGCTCTGATGGAAGGACACTAGCCTCAGCTATCTGGGAATTCTTCTTCTTAGCAACAAAGAAAGCATGGAAGAAGCAAAACCTAGAATAGACAGAAACAGGAACAAAATGAAAACCCAGATTGGTCATAACAAAGCAAAATCACCCCATTGTGTGCAAACCCAAACAGCTCTACATTCAAAGAAGTCCAAGCACTGAAAAAAGCCACTGTTTACAATGAGACTGTTTTCTTGAGATACACAGGGTAAAGAAGAGAAAAAGAAGCTCAGGATCACAAAAGTGAAGCACCAACATTTAAGGCCACAAAACACAATACTAAGGCCATCAGATATGGGTCACATCCTGCAAGACACTTTAAGTGACAGATAAACACTTATTAAGACTCGATGTTAAAAATAATATCTCCAAGCGGTTTAGGCAAGCAGGAATGGAAAATTTATTGAAAATAAATGGACTAATGTGATTTTAAGTGCCAACTACTTATGACACAAGTTAGTCCAATTATGCAAAGGTATTTTGAAAACAAAACCTAGTCTCCAAAATGATTTATTATGGAGTACTTCCACTACTGGATTCGCCCAGTGTCATGGGGACAGCTTATCTGGAATACTGCTGTTGGAGCTACACAGAATTATCCCAAGCACATGTGTCATTACATCAGTCTTACCTAGCAATGTCCATCACAAGGCTCTCTTCTCTTCTCGTTGCACTTTCAGTGATGTTAACCAACCGGTGCATGATCCATCTTCTCAATCGAGCAGTCTTCTGTTGTGCTCTTTGAAGAAGAGGTGGGCACAATCAGCAGTTTGAACACTAACCCACCACGAATACACACTGCACAACCCACTGCATCAAGTGGTGAATTTCAGATATTTAGAAGCTTCACACTAAAATGGGCAAAGTTATGTCGTAACAAAGCAACAGGTACAAAAGAAGAGATATAATCTTCTCAAGTTTGCTTTTTACTATGCAAAAGGCAATCTGTTTACCCCACAGAGTCTGCAGATGAGCAAAAAGCACTTCAAGAATTGCAGCAGTCAGTAGAGTGAGGTTTATAGGTGCCAGGTAACACATAACCTGGCCTGAATACCAGTGTGTCTAATATACAGGTAAAAAGAGGCACAATTCCTACAAAGACCTGGGTGTAGCTCAGTAGCTGTAGTGAAAGAAGAAAGCACCGGGCATATTCTCCAAAGCAACTGTCAGGGCTAGAAAAAGAAAAGGCTCTTCTGGTGATCCAGTCTGCTTTGGGCAGGCTGGCTGCTTCTCAATACGCTTCCAGAATTTGCAAAATTGAATTTTATCCCATCAAAAGAGTCAGATGCTGGGGCTAAACTTTCTGAGATAGAGGAAATATACAATTGTCAACTGATGGCAAGGGAACCAGTAAATGTTGAGAGGAAGTTGCAATACCCATGTACTCACATGTCTGCATTTTCCCGGTTCTGTTTTTGCCGGTTACTTGAGAAGTCTAAACAACAATCCAAATCTGGCCTGAGGAACATGTCTTTGAGCCAGCAGATGTATTTTTTCAAGGCCACTGCCTGCAGGTGTCTGACTACCTTGGAAGCACCCATCAACACTGGCTTCCCTTGATTGGTAAGGGTAGAGAAGCCCATCATCACAGCCAGCTGCCTCTCTGGGTCATCACAGCCACTCAGAAATGTGTCTATATATCCCTCCATTTCTGCAGCAAACTTAAATCCCTGTGGAGACTGAAAAATATGGTCAAAGAAGCAAGTCAGGAACTTCACACTCAGTATGAATAGCTCTGTAAATAGAAATCATAGAATCAGAATCATAGAATGGCCTGGGTTGGAAGGGATCTCAAAGCTCATATCATTCCCAACCCTCTACCATGGGCCTGAAGGGACAACTTCCACTAGATCAGATTGCTCCAAGCCCATCCAACCTGGCCTTGAACACTTGCAGTGTAAACCACATGAAAGCATTTAGCTGCAGTAAGTAAATTAAAGTCATGTGCCTGAATATTTGTCCTAAGACTTACAGTCAGTCATCAATTTCACCTCAAGGTCTTCCTCTCACAGCAGCAGCCACTGTAAGCAACCACACAATCCTGCCATGTATCAGCATCAAGCCTGTCATCTGCACCTTGCAGAACAGTGAGGCTTCAGCAGGATGGACCACGTGCTGGCCAGTGCAACTAAGCTCCGAGGCTGATCAAATCTTTATTTTGGGTGGAAGTTCCAGGATGTTTCTCACATCATCTACCTTAAGAGTTTCCCTAGATTTGGAAATTCCCCACCATCAATTCCAGTCTCATCCAGCAGCCCTGGAGCCTGCTGACCTGAGGGGCTTAGAATAAATGCCACCTCCTCTCCCTGGTGTCACAAAAGCATTGAGGCATTCTGCTGAGGTGTGGCTGTTTAGTGCTAAGTTTTATCTTCGGTCCTGCTGCTGCCCCACAAGGCATGTAGCTGGCAGGCTGCTGACCCTGGACACTGTCCAGCAGCACAGAGACCATCAGGACATGTCCCATTCCACCATGCATCCCATTTCCTTAGGGTTTTTAACAGCCCACAGTGTTCAAGCCCACTCAACTTGTTCTAGAAAAAAAATAAATGCTTAACTAGAGAAGTCTTGAAGAGGTGGTCTCATTTCAAAAGCTCAACACATCTTTTTTTTTTTTTAATTAATAAAACAATTTGTTTGGTCTACTGTCATATTCAATACAGTGACCTGGCAGGAGCAGAAACAGAACAAGTCTAGGGAACACTGGTCTTTTAAATAAATGGACTATAAACTTGTCATTAACTACAAATCCATCCAATTATAACATAAATACCCCTGAAAGAAATCTCATAGAAAACACAACTTAGCAAGCTTCCACTGTTGGAGAACTCTACTTGTGCATCAATATGAAAACTGAGAGAAAAATTCCAGGAAAGACACTGTAAACAGGCTAATAGCTCACAACAGGGAGCTCATCAAGCACCTCTCAAGAAGAGCAAATCAGGTTTATTTGCACCCTTGCTGATAAAAAAAGAAAGTGGAATCAGGAGGATAACTGCCACTAAATATCAGACACCAGCTTTGTCTAGTTCCATCTCCAATAATCACTAGAATCCCATCAGGAAGTACAAGGTAATAGCATCTACTTCTCCAAACAATCAACTTATGTCAAGGAACAATACAAAACAAACCCCAAAACCAGACTCAAATTCAAACTAAGATCTTTTCTACACTCTCACCATCAACAACATTAGGAGCTTCTTCCATTTAGTCTCATTGTCTTCAGGGGATTTGTACATTTCAGAAAGGAACCAAATTAAAAAAAACTCTTAATGCACATCTACTGTGCAAGAAGCACCTAAAGTAAGAAATAGGAAAACAACTAAGGCAGTGGACAAATCCTGGAGAAAGCTGGTCCATTTAGGGAGGCACCATGGTATGCAATATCTGCAGAGCAAACCCTCACACCTATGGCTGCTCTGATAACAGAACAAAAAGATGACACAGACCTATCTCTCCCAAGAGACAACAACTAATTTTGGGCACACATGAGGAGGCTGGGGATTGTGCTACCACAAAAAGCCAAGTAAAAGCCATTTTTATCAGTATTCCCCTTTTCCTCTGTTTGTTGCAGAATTGTGTTGTTTGCTGGCTTCCCAATAGGGAAAGAGGAAGAGGAGCTCCAATGCCAAATAAATTTTGTGCTTAAACCTCAGATGTGCTTATTGAAACAAGCACTAACAAACAAAAGCATGAGCTGTCCCTTTTTGTCTTTGCCTTCTAATGTTCATGCAACACCCAGCACAATAATAAACAAAAAGGAGCTTCTGGACACACAAAAGCAAAAGGACTGTTAAAGGACAACACATGACACTGTCAATTTGCTGAGGGGTGCCCTTCTTCTGCTTCCCCCATCATTGGAGCTTTCCTGGCAGCAGCAATGAAAGCAGGTGGGGCAGTGCTGAACAGTTTCCATACCCTTAAAGAAGGCAATGACAATCAAACACAGGCTATACTCAGTCCACTGCAACCAGTGGCCATACAATAACCTTGCTTTTAGTAGGAGTTCAAGGTCTACAATTTTTACACAAGATGATTTTTTTTATACAAGATGATCAGAAACTAGAAGTAGGGCAGAGACAACTCATGCTCAAGACATGGCCTTTGGCTTGTTCAAAGACCTACCTGAGTGGCTACCACGTGTTCTCCATAGTGCAGCATCACCTTCCCTTTGAGAACCACCTGCAGCTGCTCCATGGACAGCAAGGGGAGAGCACTGCCCAGCAGTCGGTAGCACATGTAACTGAGTGGGAACAAAGAACATTCCCTCAGGCTAAAGCACAGCAGTAAACCCACACACAGGGGTAAGACAGAGAGGAAGTGCTGGGGCAGGGCACAGGAGCATGCAGGGAGATCAAAGTCAAAACCTCTGGGTCAAGAAACAGAAGGATAACATGGGAAACAACAAACAGTGTAAGTGAAAACAAACCTCACAGGTCCTGATTTCTCCTTCAATAGCCCATTCTCCACAACTTCATTCCAGAACAGTTCAAAGGCACCTTCCTTCAATGCAACTTGTAGCAAATCAAATGCTACACTGGGCAATTTCTTGTCTTCCTTCTCAGACTTGGCAGCACTTTTCAGCAGCTCTACAAGCCTGGAAGAAGAAATAAAATAATGTGAGAGATCTGACCTGAAAGGGAATTGCTGAAGGCCAAATTCACCCTGCTGAAAGACACAACCGAGAACTGCAGGCTGTGCCTCCTGGGAGAAATGACACAACTATAACTTGGGAACCTGCATAATAATTAACACCTAACCCTTAACAGCAGCTGCAGTGGCAAATACAAGCAGGAATCAGAACCACAGCCACATTTCTCTCACTGCTAGCCAAGAGGAAAATAATGTTCATTTAAACCTCCTTATTTAAGAACTTACCTAGAAGTATTTTCTTTATTTACAACAGTAGGTGAGCCAAACAGCTTCTTCAGCTTTTTAGGTTTCAGAACACCAGGGAATTTCTGCATACCCACAAGCAAAAGGTGCAAGTTCTCTGGAGATGTGAAGGCTGAAGACAGGTCACCTTGCAAGATGTCAAACAGGACCTCCTCAAACACAGTTTCAGGTACCTAGACAGGAACAAGGGTGAGAGCATGTAAGAAATATCTGAGAGCATTTTACAAACTTGCAGTGAAGAAAGTACATTAAAGTATCTGCATGGGGGGACATTTTACTAAAAGCTTGCAGTATTCTGGAAATTCTAGAAATAGTCTTCATGGTGACACAAGGAAAAATAAATAATGGATGTGTCCATGACTGCCAGACAGTCCCAGGTGCTTAACCATGGGGAGTAGGACAATATGCTGTCATCAGACAGCAGCTCTGGTCAACTGACTCCAGTTGTAATTGTTCTCTTGCAGACTGCTTTGCCTGGGCAACCCAGGGACAAGGAAACTCTATTTTTAACACTGCTAGTCTTTATGTCTACAAATAATATCCCTTAAAGAAAAGGAAATAAACCCTTTTCTTTAACTGCATACTCAGAGCTCTTTACTCCTTATCCCTACATCATTTCATTCTCAACAGCCCAAAATTCAACCTTAGGCCCAGGTTTGGTGCACAGAAAAAGGTGGTTTGCTGTTCAGAGTTTTCAGCATACATCTATTCCAAAGAGCAGACACTCTAACACATAACCCAAGCAAGTGAAACAGGAAACAACAGGCTGTGGGACTGTCCACAAAAAAGTCAAACTAAGCTAAACCAGAGCACCCTTCCCAGAACACAAGCATCTGCCCACAGGCAATACAGGAACAGCTCCCAGTTTACATTCACTCTTCCATACCCCCTGTAATTTCCAGCTATGAACTAAAGGAAAATCTGACCCCAAAGCCAAGCCCTCTCTTCCTCCCAGCCCCACAGCTGTCCTGTACCTCAGAGGTGATGTCAATAAGAGTTTTGCGTGGGAGATCTCTGAGGTGTGTTTGGTAATTTGTCAGCTGCTGCAGAAGCTGGATGCTCTCCAGCAGAGCTTTCCGGTCCTAGAAAGGAAAGATAAGCCAAAACCAGAGAACATATATCAGAAATTAAGCTGAAGGCTCAAGTAATAGCCCACTCTTTAGATGTTTATGCCTACTGATAATAAAAAACACACAATTGTTTCCTGATAGGCCACTTGGCCTTTTCCAAAAGCTGTTTTCCAGCTGGGTATGACAACAGATCCCTTTCTTCCAAGAGAGGTAGAAACCTCCTGTACTATTTGACACAGTTCCTATGTTCTACTCAGGAACAGACATTAAAAATTCACAAAGAGTCCATGGAGGCAGAAATTAACCGAACTTGATGCTTCAAGTGCCACTGCATTTATTACCCAGTGACCTTTCTCTGTCAATCCTCTTTCCACATCAGAAGCCCCAGAACTAACACAGAACTGACACATCCGACAGCAGTGTTACCTTCACAAGCCGCCCAGACTGGAACAGAGCCATAACTCCAAAAAAGTTCCCAAAAGCAGCATTTCTCACCAGTTTCTGAAAGGGAAAAAAAAATAAAAGAAAATAGGTAAAACTCTACTTACTGTCCTGAGAGGCTAGATTTCACATGCAGCTACATGATCAGTGGAGAAAGATGGCAGGAAGATCCAGCCTTCAACACCCCACCATGGGAAGAGAACATCCTGAAAAGCAACCCCCTGCACAATGTTTAAGAACTGTTCTAGAGTATCTCCTCATCACACTGACAAATCTCACCTAAAACAGGGCCCGACAACAATGTCATCAACTTTCAATTCTTAGAAATATTTGTTATTTCATTATAGTCACTTGCTTTGACAAGAACCCCAAAACTACACTATACACCAAGACTTCAAAGAACAGAGAACAATTCATTCAAAGTAGTAGTTGGCAAATGTTGCCATGAGCTGACTTACTTTTTTCACTTTTTCCAGATTGTGTTTTTCTTTTATTTGTTCCAAAATGCTGCACAGTGGAATTTCCTCAAAAGCCTGCAAAACCTGAGGAGACAGATGTTTGCTGTTTGCAGTTCTTCTATTTCATGACATCGTATTGGGTTAAGCCAAAATAGAGCTGATGTGCTGCTTTATCAGGCCAGAATAAAGACAACCAGATCAGTGAAGAGGTACAGAACAGGAAGTAGGCTGTGAGTGCTGGGACTGTGCAGCTTGGAGAAGGCTCAGGAAGATTACTTAGAGCTTCTTCCAGTACCTAAAGAGGCTCCCAGAGAGCTGCAGAAGGACTCTGGAGTCCCAGAGTGCCAGGACAAGGAGGAATGACTTCACATTGACAGAAGGTCAATTTAGGTTAGATATTAGGAAGAAATCATTCCCTGTGAGGATGGTGAGGTCCTGGCACAGGTTGCCCAGAGAAGCAGCAGCTGTGGCTGCCACATCCCTGAAAATGTTCAAGGCCAGGCTGGATGGGACTTGGAGCAACCTGGTCTAGAGGAAGGTATCCTTGCCCATGGCAGGGAGTGAAACAAGATGATTTTTAAGGTCCCATCTAATCCAAACTATTATAGGATTCAATGCAAACACAAATATACCAGCTGATATTCTAGGATTTTTCTCTGCACACGACAGAATAATAATGAGAACATTTTGCTGAAACTGCCTGACCCCATAACAGAGGTAATAACACTTTTCATCATGGGCAATGCCCTGATCAAAGCAGGAAACACACAGGCTCTTCTGTTTTCTCAAATTCTCAGGTGAGATGAGGTCTCGCACCAGTGGTGATATCAGCTGCTGGGAGTCTTTGCTATGTTACACACTTAACCACTGGGGAGGAAGAAAACTGAAGTCTTTGTTAAAGAGTGACCTTTTCAGATATCCCACATTAACTGACCCAGACCAAGAGCAAGACAGTTTTAAGAAGCAGTAATAGTACTAAATACAGAATAATTGAAAACTTGATCAAAGATTGTAAATTAAGGACGGTCCTTAAGCAGGTCTGAATTCTGTAGTATGAATGTGATATTGGTATAGTTCATAACTTTATAAGAAGAGTTTCTAAAGCAAAGCAGCATCATTTAAAACCACTAGGGTTAACTGCGAGAGCCTTTCTCCCCACGTGCACACAGGAGAGGCCAGAAGGGAGCCCTCCAGCCTTGCACAGACAGCAAAAGAGACCCCAAGCACGGACAGAGGCTGCCGACGGTTCTGATCCGCGCGGGGAAACACTGACCTGCGCCAAGGCCAAGCTAAAGCCAGGGCGGGCGGCCTCGCGGGTGGCTCCCAGTCCCTCCACCAGCCGCTTCAGGGTGTACTTGAGCTCATCGTCCTGCAAGAGAGACCGAGCTGGGCGGTGCCCGGGCTGCTCCGAGCGCGGCCCGGCCTCCAGCCCCACGCGCGGAGCAGAGGGATGCTCCGGGTGACCCCCCTGCCCGCCCGCACCCACCGCCCCGCCAGCACCTCACCTTCTTGTCCTCCCGCAAGTGCCGCAGGAGGTTCTCCGTGGCCGCCAGCCGCACCTCCTGTTCCGGCTTAGCGATATCCCAAAAGAAGTCGAGGAAGGCGCGGCCCTGGCGCAGCACTCCGCGGGGGTCGCTCACGGCCGCGCCGCTGCCCCCCTGCTCCCGCTGCTCCGTCTCCTCCATCACCGCCATGCCGCCAGCGCTGCCGCACGTGGGGCCGCCCGCCCGCTCCGCCTCTTCCGGGGCAGCGCGGCCGCCGCGGGACGGGCTCGGCCGCCGTGTGAGCCGCTGCCCTCAGTCCCGCTCCCCTCGTGGTCGGGCTTCAAGGGCCTCTCGGCGCTACAGCCCCGCTCTCCTCAGCGCCTCTCGGCTCAGCGCCTCAGCGCCTGCCGCCCTTCGGCCCTTCTCGGCCCTCGGCCCCCCTCCTCAGCGCCTGCCGACCCTTCAACCCTGCTCCCCTCAGCGCCTGCTGCTCCTCTCGGCCCCGCTCCCCTCAGCGCCTGCCGACCCTTCAGCCCCACTCCTGTGCCCTCAGCCCCCGCTCCCCTCATGGCCGCGCTCCACACCCCGCTCCCTCATCCCCTCATCCCACACAATCGGTTGCTTGCCCGGTGTGCCACAGGCCAATCGTGACGCTCTGGACGGACACATCGATTGATTATTTCAGAGATGCGTGAGTCGCGGTGCTCGGTGGTGTTCCACAAATCCAGCACACCCCACCGGGCTTCTCACACCATTATTTATACTCAGAAGTTCAGAGTTAGTAACTTTCCAAGTACTGCCCGTCTGTCGGGATTGATTACTAATATATAAGTTGAGTAACCTCAGCTAACTCCTACACATGCTGAGAGGAAGGGTCTTCACAGGGTCTTTACAATTATAATGAACATAGATCAGCTATAGGATATAAGGACTTGAGTCTTTTGCTAAGTTGGCCAAGTATACACAGGCATACACCAACATGCGAATTCACTGCATCCTCAATGCTCATTAGTTCCAGGATATCCTTGAGTAAGGGGTGCTGGCTGCTGCCTGCCCCACGAGTTAGGTCTCCTTTCTTGCTGAAAGCATGCAAAGAACTTACATTAAAGACCATTGCAATTCAAGATAATCTCGACATGTTCCACATTTGCAGCAGCCCCGCTGCCCTCAGCGCCACGTTCCCCCCCTGCCCCCAGCCCCGCTCCTCCGCAGGGCTCCTCCGTCCCTCCTCTGCCCCGAGGGCTCCTGGGCTTCCCTCACCCCGTTCGCATCTCTGGAGGGAGGGTTGGGTCCAGGCTGGACCCTGTCCCGACGGGGACAGAGGGGCAAAGTCTCGGGGAGAGCCGGGATCGGCAGTGCAGAAGCGGTGTGGGCACAGTTGGTTATCGTATGAGAATCTGTCATTGGTTTTATTAGAAAACATTAAATCATGGCCTGGCAAAAGAAGACAAAACAGTTGGTACAAATGGTATTTTTTAAGGACACTGTGAAACTGTCGGGCACATCCCGTTGTCTCAACTTGCGATAAAATCCAGCACAACCCTCCAGCAGCCCTGTGAACTCTGCGTGTTGCTGCTATCCTGCCAGACACCGGTGCCACTCGCGGGAGAGCAGGGAATGACCCCGGAGCAGGATCCATCCCTGTGATCACTGTGGATGACTGTGACACCTGGAGCAAGATCACACTCCCATCGTCTCTGTGATCCCTGCCCGCAGGGATAACAGAATGCTTGCGGAATCAGAGCCGCGGGCTGAGCTTGCATCAGCACTGGAGGGTCCAACGCTCACCGGAGGCGTTACCGCCGCCCAGCCCGGGCAGATCCCCGGGGGGACCCCCGACACATTGCAGGCACATCCACGGGCAGATCCCAAGCAGACCTTCCGGCAGATCCGGAGCAGATCCCCGGGCAGAGCCGCGGGCAAATCCCGCTCAGATCCCAGAGCAGACATCGACCAGACCACCGGGCACATCCCGCCCCAGAGCCGACGTAAGCGAGCCGCGCGGGGCACCTCCCGGCAGGCAGCAGCACGGACAGCCCCGTCGGGGCGGCGAGCTGGAGGCAGGCACTGCGCGGGGCAGCCCCGGCCCGCGCGCCGCCGTATATAAGCGTTGCGGGGTCCTCAGGCGCGGTCCTGTCACGCTCGCACGGGGACGAGGCCGCGGCGGCGATGGCGGATTTCGATCCCTACGACGACCGGGCCTACAGCAGCTTTGGCGGCGGCCGTGGGTAAGCGGCGCCGGGGGCAGCACTCGGGGCTCCCCACGTAGCTGGGACGGGAGCGGGGAGCTGTAGCCCCGGCCGGGCGAGGCGGGGGGCGCGGCCGCAGGGCCCGGCCTGCCCCGCTCCGCAGCGATGGCGGGCGGGGGTTGCGGGATGGGGGCGCTGCCTCTGGGAACTGTTTGTGCTCGTTGTGCCCCCCGCCCGCCCTCCTCCCGGGCGGGGAGGTGCCCTTCCGCCGGCCGTGGCGGACCCGCTTTGTGCGGCCGAGTGGGGGCTGCGTTCCTGGGGGGTCCCGGCCGTCCCCGCGCTGCTCCGGCCAGCGGCGTAGGATTCAGGGCCGGGCGGCTCGGGAGCGCCGGGAAGCGGCGGGAGGAAGAGGGTGTCGCTGTTCCCGCCGTCCCGGAGGCGAGTCGAGGGGGGATTTAGGGAGGTTCTGGGCCAGAGCCAAGGAAGGCCGAGAGGAGCTTGTGCGGGGCCGGAGCGGGCTGGGTGGAGGGAGCGTCCCTGAAGGACTGGAGCAGGGCAGGAGCCGCGGTGCCGGCGGGAGCAGGCGCCCCCGGGAGCGGGCAGCGTTGTGGTGCCTGCGGCGGGAGGAAATGGGAGGGCTTTGTGTTGACTCCGCTCGAGTAGCGCTGGGAGCCGCCGTCCTGCGTTATCCGGGGCTCCGGGTGCTGACTGCAAAACCCTGATCCTTCGGAATCGGGCTTGTCTCGGTCTCTTTGCTGAGGAGTATTTTTAGGGGAGGAGCTGCAGAGACAATAACCAGTAGCAGAAGTTTGTCTTGAATCAGGTTAGGAAGGTGCAATCAGACAATTGTTTTTTTTGGAGGTTGCTGCTGTTGGTGGTTTCTGTGTGTACTGAAATAAAACAATAGGCGTAAAATCTGTGGAATAAAATCCCTTGTGAGCAAGTCTTCACAAGTGTATTACTGTGTGATCTATTCTTCCAGGGTATATTTCCTGGTCAACAGTGTTTATACTCTTTTATTCTCTTAGATTAATAACTCGGTTTCATTTCAGACTCTTTAGGCAGCAGGGAGGAGCTGCTGGAGTTAGGACAGCAGTAAGTTATTCTTGTCTTTGGAAGTACTCTGACACTTTAAGCTTTTCAAGCTCATTTTCATGCAGTGATACCCTCTGTGTCTAAATCAGACATGTCCCAGATCAAACAGATGATGTAGCCACTTGTATTTCTGTTATTTTTTAAAAGTCTGTAACAAAATAACCTTGTCAGCAGTCTAAAGTGGTACTTGACTCATTATAAATTCAGATATTGCTGTACAGTGTATCCTAGTCGGTGTAGGCATATTCTGTGAAGCAGTGAAATACCAGATAAAGTGTTATTTTATATTCAGATTCCAGGAAGAACTTAAATTTGCTGTAAGGGAAGATGTGAATCCTTACTTGGTAAACTAAAGGCATCCTGCAAATTAGCAGATGTCTTTACAGATAAAATGTATATATTCTGATTTACCTGCTGTTCTAAACATCAGATACTACTAGAGTCCAATGTACAATTCTATCCCATTTATTGTCATCAGTACTGTTAAGTTACTGATAGCTAATTCACAGTTCAGCAGGTCTCTGTGTGTATGGTATGAAGTCCTCTAATATATGAAGTGTAATGAAAATTACTGTTCTTGAAGGTTCTGATTAAAGAATCCCATGTTAATTTAAAGTGGCTCCTGCTCATTTTTAGGTGCTCTGGGACTGTAGGAATAGTGTAAACTCAGCTGAGGGTAGTAATTCTTGTGGAAGTTGTGTTTTGCATAACCTCTGGTGTACATAGTGAGTGAGCACAGGATTTCAGTGTGACAGATGGGAAATCAGTGCCCAACAGGTTCTAACGTGTAAGTTATCTGCCTCTTCCTCATCATCATCAAAATAATGGTGGAAGAGCTTCAAGATATGACTGGTGTGATGAGATGGGATTTTGCTACACCTGAGATGTTTAGTGATGCACTGACTAAAAGCTGAATCATAATATTAGGGGATGCAGAAGTCACTTTATTCCTGGTGAAGAATGTGATGCTGACATAAATGACAAAAGACCTACTATATGCTTTTCAGCAAGTATTTTGAGCCCAAAATTTGATAGAAAAACCTGTAGTTAAGCATACTGAGGCCTAGTTGAAACTGAAACTGTAGAGCTTCTCAGAGCTGAAAGAAAGGGAGTGTTTACCACTCCTGATTCACTGCTAGGCTGTTTACTTAGGTGTGGCTTGAAGTGCTGGACACCGTACTGAAGGTTAAGATTCACCTGCTGAAGTGCTGCACAGTTCATTGAAAATGGGGAGTTAGTCCTTATGCTTCTGGCAGCTTGGATCCCATCTTACCCATCTAGCATTAGAAGATATCTCCTAATTTTTAGGCTTGGGTAAGCATTTTGCTGAAGACATCTGATACTTACTCCAGAGGTGTTCTGGGTTGCTTGAATAAGTTGGGTTTGAATTTAGCGTTGTGGCCTTGGAGGGTTGACACTGTCATCCTGCTAATCCTTATGCAGCCCCAGAAAAGCTCTAATGTCAGAATCCAGGTAAGCTATTGTCTCTGTGCTGTGCAAAAGGTAAATCTTGAGCTTTGATCTCTAGTGAAAGGCTATTTAACTCAAATATTTGGTTTCAAAATATCCTTCATTTTGAACTACTGGCAGATCTTTTCTGGAGACATAGCTAAACTTTGCAAAAGAGTGGCTTTAAAATGGGAGTTTAGTTGTTTTCTACCTAATATGGCTGAATTCATTAACTCAGCCCACCAAAGTTTAATTATGGGGGTGTTGCTAGAAGCAAGCTTTCCTCTTCAGCTTTCTGCTTTGGTTTTCTGAGAAGGGAATCAAGTCATGTCTTTCAGATTCTTACAGTAAGATGACATAATTATTACCTAATTGTGTCTAAGCAAAAGTTTAGAGTGGGAAATGCAGATATTCATTCAGAACTCTGGTTTGCCTAGTTCAGATGTGCTTTCAATTATTTTTTTACTTTTGTCCTACTTTGTTGCAAATGAGAGAATCTTCTTCCAATCTCATTGTTTGGTTGCTGCAGTCAGCCCTTTTATTTCACTGTTTCAATGTTGGAAAAAATGTAGGGAAGTACAGAAACAGTTTCATTTTATGTTGCTATACCTGAGTTCCTTGAGAAACTTGGTTTGAAACTTAATTATTGCCCATTTCTGTTCTTCAAATGGAAACTAAAATATCAAAAGTATAGTTATATATTTGATAATCAAAGCCTTAATATCAAATTGGAGAAGAATATTTCATTTTCTGACTTCAAAATCAGTCTGGATTGCACAATAGGGCATGGATTTCCACACGTAGAGTCCTGGTGCACTGTGGTAGAAAGGAGGTTTGTCTGTAGCACAGAAAATCCTTTTGGGGATTGAGAGTGTGGTTTTAGAAGTGGCTCAAATGGAGCTGAGTGGAGGTTGCTAAAGAAGGTTGTAGTTCCAGCCCTTGTTCTCCTTGTCATTCCTATCTCGACTGAGGGCTCAGCTCCAGGGTGAGTTTTTGGGTGAATCAACTCCCTGTGAGGAGACTGGCAGCTCAGGCAGTGTCCTGAGAATATGTGCAAGGAGAGAATGCTCCTTTGAAACTCAGTTCTGATGTTCCTGTAGGACATAAACATGAAGAGTTTCTGCTTTGGATGCAAGTTAAATGTATGGTGTGTTAACAGCTGTTCTGATGCTGTAGATGATAAATAAGGACAAAGGCATGGAACTGGTTCTATGTATTATGGGATTATTTGGAACAGCAACTCAGCTTTCCTGGAGTTCCTTCTTAAAACTCAGTCTTGTGGCTAAAGTAATTCACAGCTATTACAGCTTTAGTTCTCCAATATGTTTTTGACTTGTTAATGAGACAAAGGCAGATGAGAAATATTGTCAAAAATGCTAAAATGCAAACCTGGGTGGACACTAATTAAAGATATGTAGATTGTGATTCAAGTAGATTTAGCAGCATGTTGATAGTGTTGGTGATAAATTATTCTTGCATGGAGCTGCTAAATAAGGCACAAATGACAGGCTCACCTAGGAAAAGTTAAGGAATCTTATTCAAGCTTAATGCATTATCTGATTCATTAGTAGTAAAATATTTATTCTTGAATGAAAAAAAATGCTGTCAAGTACCTTACTTGCCCAATGGGTTTTTTGACTGCATGCAACCAGACAGAATAAAAGGAAATGATAAAATTATTTGACCTTCTGGATTTTAGCAAGGACTCTGCAGCAATTTAATTGGTCCATGTCACATTGGCAAATCCTGCTTTGGTACAGCTTGTGTTCCACCGTGGTGTTAAATGCACAGGGAGCCTTAGGGAAAGGGGAAAGACAGAAGCAAAGCCCAGTAGAAGGAAGGTGACAAAGGGAAGATGGACAGTGTAGTAAATAAATATTTCAGGTAAAGGTCAGAGGTTGCTTTTGTGGGACAAATGGTGTTGGAACCAGTGGCATTCTGTAGTCTACAGGTCTACGAGCTCTAACTTCAGGTTGCCTTGTACATGCCTTGCTCTCTGTACAGAAATTCCAATCTTTTGAAGATTGGGCTCTGCAGGAAGTTCACACAGTCGTGTCACATTAGTACAGTAAAGAATTTAGCAGGTGCAATTTAGTTCCTCAGCACCCAGTGCCAAGAGTTTAACTGGTACTGAGGGACAAGGCAGGAAAAGACCACCCAGTTTACCTCTGTAATTCACAAGAGAAAAGAAGAAAGCATCCAAGACAGCACGTGGCTGTTTTCTGCCTGAGAACCCCTTGTTCAACCAAATTTATTTTGTGTTCAGTTCAAAGCATTCCAGTCCAGATATCCAACAATTATGGCCACAGCTTCAGACTTAGGGGAAGGTGTTTCTTTTAAGCTAAATGTTGCTGAGATCATTTGGATGATTGTGGAGTGGGTGTTGGTTATATACTCTTTAGTTAAAAGCATTTGATCCAGCTTAATTTCCAGATAAGCTGGCAAACCTGTGCCATACAAGTATATCCTCACCATAAATTATTCTTAAAATCTATTCAAAGATTTTTTTTTTTTTTTTAGAGGTAATGTTTTTGAGCAGGGGACATCAGAGGTAACCTTATGTAGCTTTCCTTAGTGAATTATGGGTTGAGAAGTTAATTCATCACTTCATTAATGAGTTTGCCTCATGACATCTTCAGTTTCCCATTGAAATACTGCATCAGGTAATACTGGGAAGGAGTTGACCAGCAGTTCAGGGGGCAGGTACAGGCAGAAGGAGAGGATAACTAACCAAAGGTGTGGGAGAATTGACGTGCAGCTGTAGCTGAGCAGTGCTGTGGGCTGCACTGGGCTGTGCTGGGGGGCAGTTCCAGAGGCACTGTGCTTTTCCCAACAGGTCTCGTGGTGGCGGCCTTGGCTCCCGCAGAAATAAAGAGCTGCCAACAGAACCCCCTTTCACAGCATATGTGGGAAATCTGCCCTTCAACACTGTCCAAGGAGACATAGATGCCATTTTCAAGGATCTCAGCATAAGGAGCGTACGACTAGTCAGAGACAAGGAAACAGACAAATTTAAAGGTGAGTGTTCAGAGTTCTTTGGTGCTGGATGAAAAATTAGTAGGAGAAAAAGTCACTTTAAAAGGGAATTTCAGTCTAAAGCACTTGACTTGTGCAGGTTTTGTTATTACTCATATGTAAGTGTATCATTTGAATGAGAGTAACTGTTTCATCATCTTGAGATACAAAGTAACCTGAGTGAGGAGTCAGTATTTGCCCTGATATAGAAGAACTTTCTCAAGCCTTGTCTGGTAGGAATTCTACCAGAGCTGACCCACTTAAGTCCTGTGACCTTAAGTATTGAGTAATTACTTTACTTCAGAAGACTTGCATTGCTTCAGCTCTGTCTTTTTTTAGTAGACAGGGAGAAAACACGCAGTGGTTTTAGAGGATGCAGATTCAATTGCTATGGAAATTGTCTTGTGGAAATGGACTATATTTATAAGTTACTTTAAGGGGTGGAAAAGGCATACCTTGGATAACAGAGGGTCTTTGAAAAGGAGTAAATCCACTAAATGATGTGATGACACAAAATCACACTGTTGACCACATAAGTATTTCAATTTCTTGTTTAAAAACACTAGGAGTGAAGTGTCAATATTCAGCTGAATAACTGTCTGAAGGCGTAGATCAGACCTAATCTATAATGATTCCCTGTGGAAAAGGGAATTAGGATCTTGGCATTCACAGAGTGCACAGAGTTCTGTTTCAGTATTTGCCCTGTCATTAACAGGTGCAGTTAAATATGTTCATTGTTGATGATGGTTGGTTTCTAAGCCATGTGCACATCACAACTCGTGTTTAAAAGAGAAGGAAGCTCCTAGCAGGCATGCAGGAGGAGCAGCCTCTTACAAAGGCCTTTTTAACTTGAGATTTGTTTTTTACAGGATTTTGTTACGTAGAGTTCGATGAGGTGGAGTCACTCAAGGAAGCTCTTACATACGATGGTGCAGTAAGTACACTTGTAATTAATTTGTGAAATCAAAGACAAGCATAGGACTCAAACTCTTTGGCAGCCCTGAAACATCCTGAACAAATTCTCCCCTTGATTTAACAGCTTTTGGGTGACCGATCACTCCGAGTGGACATAGCAGAAGGCAGGAAACAGGATAAAGGTGGCTTTGGCTTCAGAAAAGGCGGCGGGCCTGATGACAGAGGTGATTCCATTTTTCTGAGTAACTTCTTAAACATAGAGGTTGTAGTTATGGCTTCTGGTGCTGACTAATGCTGAGACAAAGCATGCAAGTGAACATGAAGATATTGAAAGGTGAAATTTTGTATGTATATATGTATGTGTTTCTAACCAGCTGCTGCTGCTGCTCCTGAGGTGTCTGAAATTTAGCTGTGCTTTGTGTCCAAAGGCTGGATGTGTTGTCACTTCTAACCCAGGAAGTGAGACCAATACCCCTAATAATGTGTTGTGTCTTGCAGAGGACAATCATAAGGCCAACAGTCTGATCTGCTACTATTTTATGATGATGTATGGAAAGTGAGTAAGCACATGTAGATAAGTGCTTATTTTGGAGTGTGTCTCTTGTTGCAGTGTAAAAACATTCCTGCCTGTAGCTGAAGGTTGGTTGAACTGGACTCACCAGAGGTTTCCATTGAACGAGTATTAAAGAAATTTTTCTGGCCATTTATTGTTGGTTAACTTTGACTGACTGTTTGTTCCTGTGCAATGGAACTTGGTAGTACCAAAAGAAAAGGATTTTCCAGCAGCATAATGTGAATATTGAAGGACTGAAACATTGGTTTGGTATTCCCTTGTTCAGTCTTTCCCAGAGCTCGAGACTTGAACACAATTGTGGCTTTTTTCCTAGGAATGGGAGGAGGTTCCAGAGAATCCAGAGGAGGTGGATGGGATTCCAGAGATGACTTCAATTCTGGTATCAGTATTAACACTTATACAGATAGGAAGCCTAAAAGGCACCGAAATGTTCTCATTTTCATTTGTCACCATTACTGGTTTGGTTGAATCTACTGTATGTGCCAAGTGTGGACATCCTGCAGCTGTGGTGGGATTCCTCATGGGGAATCTTCTGTTGCCTTGAGAGGAAAGTGTCTCAATAGAAAAGTCTATGAAATGACAGAATTCTTGTCCAGATGTAGCCTCTAGGTGGCTGTTTTAAGCATTTCTCAGACATACAACAAAGTAAATTTTTGAATAGTAGCAGAAACAGACAGATCATGTAGGAAGCTTGATACTCTGTCAGAGGCTTTCATTTTCTCAAGGAGATATTATATGTGTGTCCCTGAAGTAACTGACTTTTCTACAGTCAGATTAGTGTTCCAAAGCACTTGTAAATGCAAGATGTTCCTGAACTTTTAGATCTGTTTTGGTAATGCAGCTGCAGCGAGTGAGCTTGCTGAGTGGAAGGTAGTGATGGGTTTGCTCTTAACTTCCAGTCAGTTCCAGCTATTAGAATGCAGGGTGGCATTTAACACAATTGCTTTTGTCCTCTGAACTCATGGGTTTGGTCCATTTTCTGATGGGGAGATGTTGGCAAGTACAACTTTGCAATGTCTGGTCCCTGCGTGAGTGGAATGAGCGATGTAGGAGAAGCAGAGTGTGCCCTTGCCCCAGCATGGATTGGAGCATGATGCTGGAGAGAGGAGCTTGCTGCAGTCCTGTGCTTAACCTGCCTTTGGAGCTAAGCCTTCTGTGTCACAGCTTCATACCTTCTTTGGCAGCTTCTCCAAATGTGGATGCATTTCAGCCTGTTCAATGCTGGATGTGATTCGTGAGCCAGAAGTTTAGCATTTCAGTCTTAGCTGTACAGAAGCTTTTCTTCTCAGGTTGTACAAGTCTTTAAAGGTGGCTTGTTTGGCACTGAAGTAAGGGGCAGCTCTGCAACTCTGCCAGATACTAAAGTGGAAAGGAAAATCTCAGTTGGGAGCCAAACAACTTTCTCTTCCAGGCAGCTTCTGAAAATCTGAGTGTATTCCCTTCCCATGTGCTGAGATCCTGAACTGTCCTCCTCCTACTGAAACACAGGCAGTGGGGGCTTGGAGAGATACTAAAAGGTAGTCACTGGTACAGACTGGAACTCTGGTCAGTGACAGATAGTTTTTTTTTTTTTTTTTTTTGTCATACATAAACTGAAGAAATGCAGTCAGTTTAAAATCTGATTTTGTTTTTTTCCCCCCAGCCCTTTAATTAGTTTAGTAAATGCCTGGTCAGCTTATAGTACAGCTAAACAGCCCTGGGGTTTTACTCTGGTTTATATATTTGTATATTTCACTACTCCCCAGCTGTTTTCCCATTTGCTCTGTTCCTGCAGATTTCATGCTAAGGTTGTAACCAGTGTGATGATCTGGCTGTGGAAGTACTCTGAGTACTTGTAATGTTGTCTCTCAAGTCAGCTAATGATGTTAACAAACTGAAATTGCAGCCAAGGTTCATATTTTAAACTCACCTGACCCACTCTCCAACACTCCAATAAGCCTCTAAGTGGATAAAACACTTTCTGAACTTGGCATGATGTACTTGGTTTCCAGTGGAACCCGACCAGCTCCTGCAGAAGGTGCTAGAGCTCTGTGAAACAATCTGTCTGCAGACAAAGGCTCTCAGTGCATCACCTTGGACTGACAGCGGTGACTAGCAAGGTTTTCCAGTCATCCAGATAAGGCTAGATTAAAAACATTGCAAAAGATGCTCTTTAAATTCACTGTCTTCCATCTTCAGGATTCAAAGATGATGACTTCTTGGGAGGTCGGGGTAGAGGAACCCGCCCTGGAGACCGGCGGCCACCAGGTGCCTCCATGGGGAGCGGTGGCACCGGTCGCTTCAGAGATGGGCCTCCCCTTCGTGGCTCCTCCATGGACTTCAGAGAGCCCACAGAAGGTAAACTCCTGCTCCTCCTGGGTGTGATTTGCTCTGCTCCACAAAGGAGACTCCTGCTTTTGTTGTCAGGTTAAAGCTGCTGTCCTGCCCAGGCAGATCTCACAAGTGGGATGTTTTTCCTTGCAGAGGAAAGAGCACAGCGACCCCGGCTCCAGCTCAAACCTCGAACAGTCGATACTCCCCTCAATCAAGTAGCCAATCCAAACTCTGCCATCTTTGGAGGAGCCAAGCCCCGCGAGGAAGTAGTAAAAGAACACGACTGAGTTTGGGGTTGAGAGGGAATGGGGAGGCGGGAGAAAAAGCAAGACAGTACAGAGTGACTAGCTCTGCTGGAATGTCAGCCCTGCAGTTTACCATTCCTGCCATCTGGTATTTGTCCTCTTTGAAACCGAAAACACAGAGCTTGTGAATGCATGTCAGCTGTTAACAAGTGGTTTTTAGTACGTTCTTGGCTTTGCTGTATCTAGTGCCTGCTTTGTGCTGAGTTTCCCTCTTCTGTTTCCTTCCAAGCAGCACAGTTGCCAGTAGATAAGGCAGTGTGGCTGCTTCCACAAGCGTGGAGGTCTCTGGACAAAGGTGCTGCTTCACTTCTTTCTTTCTGGGTTTGTTTTACTTTAGAAGCACAGGTTAGACTTAGTTATTTCCCTGTATTGTTTCCTTTTACTTCCTCAGTGTTCCTCTTCTGACTTGCATGTCTCGTTCTGTATTGCTGTGGCTCTGAAGAGGAAAACTGAAGAGTCCAGATGAGTTGAACAGAAATTTACAGTTCTAACCAAGTAGTGAAATACCATTTATGACAATTGGTGATAGTCACTGTTCACAGCAGAGCCCCTTATTGAACTAAGGGGGGCAGCTGCCCTTTCACATGGGTTGCCAGGAAGGATCAATTTAATGGATGCCTTGCCTGACAAGCCTGGTGAATAGCTAGTGGAATCAGTATGGATAAAGCCTCTGCCAGCAGCCTCTTCCTGCTGGCTCTTGACTTCCAAATGGTATGATGCCACTACAACTCTGAGCTCAAGGTTAGTGCTGCAAAGCCATGCCTGTTTGAGCACAACTGCTCACTGGCTCTTTCTGCTTACTTTTTTGGGTTTTACATGTTTGGTAAATTTTTAAATGAAGTTTCTACAAATAAAATTGACTTTTTTATTTTTGTTTGAAGGAGTGTATACTTTGCCATGCAGTATTTGATCGTCACTATCCCCTGTATTTCTTTGCCCAGTGGGGTACAGTTTTAGGACCTCAGCTTTCAGAATACCTTGAAAATGGGCAGATTAGAAGTCCTTCTGCTATAGATTCTCATGTAGAAGTTTGGGTAAAAAGCATCTCTTGTTACTACACCTCTCTTCACTTGAAATGTTTCTTGTCAGTGTTGTGTGGGAGGAGGGAGGGGAGGCTGAAGCAAAAGGAGAAATCATTAATGTTTGAAACTAAAACCTGGTTCTACCACACTGAAGTCTGGACATGTCCAGTGTATGGGAAAAGCTTGGGCCCATATTGCCAGTGCTGAGAGCCTTCAGATAAACCAGCCAGCACCCCAGAGTACTTAGAAGAGGAGGTTGGAAGCACGGCTGCCCCACTACCAGCACCACTGCTAGTGAATTCCTTCCCTAAGGTTCCCATTGTGAGTCAGAGTCCCAGCAATTTACAGAACTACTCTTTCCTTCTTTCTGCCTTTCACTTAATCTGCTTCTGAGATAAGAACCATTTGTCTAACACTAATACTTAATTTAAGACAGACATGCATTTGTGTGGTTGTATTCCAAACCAATAATTGATCTATTTACATCTTCAATGTGGAAAAGATTTTAAGAACAAATTCCCATATAAAAACTCACTTCTAGTCAAGACAGTTGACTTTTAAATGTAAAAACAAAGGAGAAAAAAAAATTCCAAACACTTAGCACATTCTGCTTCATAACAAAATAAATTTATGGATATGGTATTTTGTGAATGATCTTTTAAATAAAAGAAAACATTAAGTAATATTTAACATTGGTCTTTATTTGAGTCTACTCTACCATGTTTTTCCCCCCCTCAGTTTTCAAATATTGTGTTAATTTGTCCTAGAGCCTTTCTGATACAAAATAAGGGGGGGAAGAGGAAAAGATAAAGGGGAGGAATCTAATCTAAAGAGTGCTGGAACACTGAAGTAAAAATTAATTGTGGGTGGAAATGAGCCCAACTTCTTTGTCCTGTGACTTCAGTGTCACTTGAGTGCATTGCTGAGGCTGCCAGGTGGGATTTGGAATTCTTGCAGCTGCTCAGGCTGTGCTGCAGATGGGTGCTGCTGCCCTGTGGCTGGCACAGGACAGGATGTGTCCTTCCAGTGTGATGCTGAGCAGTTCATGTGGGTTTTGTGCTGGGACAGTGAAGGGATCAACTGCTGCTCTTTGGCAGCTTCCTCCAAACTTTTCTCACTAGGCATAATGTTGAGGAGGCTGCTGCCCTGTGGCTTTGAAGTTTGTGCTTTAATGTACTGCAGGGTAAGTTGAATGAGGTAGAGCCATGTTTTTATTGAGGAAATGAGCTCTGACCTCCCTGCTGGTTTTACTGCTTTCCATAGCCTGAGAGAATGGGAAGTGTTCCTGCTTCCAGCTTCTCAGTCCAGCCTCTCTTTAACCTGCTCTTACCATGGCTTGAGCAGAGTCCCAGTCCTGAGCTGGAGCTGTGTGTGCCAGCACCTGGCTATCCTGCCTGGCAGCCTGGAGTGTGGAAGAGCCTGGCTGGTTGAGAATTAGTTCCCTGCAGCTCTTGCCACACTTACCCACAGCTGCTCTGTCAAACTGGTGCTGCTGGAAGCAGGGATTTCATCACTGCATGGAGAAAAGGAGCACTGATGAGTGAGACAGGTGGCAAATGGGTCATCTTAGTTCTAAATGTCTTTTTCTCTATTTGCTAATACTGGTTTGGTTAAGGGTTTCCCACTAATGAAAGCAACTTGATCCCAAAATCATTGTGGGTTTTTTTTTTTTTTTTTTTTTGTTTTTGTTTTGGTTTTTTGGGGTTTTTTTAGGGTTTTTAGAAGTAATTTTTCATATGCAGACACTCATTCATTACCTGGTTTCTTTGGAGTATTCCACACTGCTTCCCATGTGGCTCAGGGTCAGACTCCTCCAGTCCTTTTTCTTTCCCTCCTTCAAAAATTTAGTGGATGGACATTTTTCTATACAGAAGCTGATCAAATTAGCTTTTGTCAACAGTTATCATAACTATATTTAATATATAGATGTAGCAATTAAGTTTTGTAGGAAGAAGCAAGATTATTTTCTTCCTGTCTACCAGGGAAAGCAGTAGAGGGTTAACCTGTGATGCTTAACTTTATGTGCTGCTTAAAGCTAAGCCTAGCATGGCAAAGCCCAGACTGAGAAGGTACCAGCAAATGGATCATTCACTTTGTGGCTATTCATGTTTATTATTTCTGGTAGCTGTACAGTGCTTTCTTCCAGCTTAAACTTAGAAAAATAAACAGAACTGAAGGCAGGAAAGCAGCAGGCAGGTTTTAGAACTGAAACTAGGTTTGCTTTGCTACTGTAGGAAGTGCTTTTCCATATTACGCCAGTTTGGTTGCAAGTGGGGAAGGTGGGAGTCTGGAAGAGCTGTTGGACACTGCAGCAGTGGACAGTAGCGTTTAATGTGCTGCAAAACTCTGCTGTCAACCACCAAAACCAGTTGCCACTGAACTCCTGAGTGCAGGAATGCCCTTGGGAGGGCTCATGCCAGTCCTCAGGGCAGCACCCAGTGCTGGCACGGGTGTGTTGCTGACTCGCTGGGCTGTGCAAGCCTGGAGGAACTTCTGAGAGGGCTCTTTGTGCTTGTGGCTGTCAGGGTTGTTCTGATGGCTGAAGAAAGAGGTGCAGGAGTGTTAACACACACAAATCATGGGCTGGTCGTGGTAGAGTCACATTGAGTTCATGCCCTTGAGTGTGGCTTACTGGCCTTCCTAAAGCAGCAACAACTGGTTCACCTGCTGAGATGTGCTGCCACTACTCATCTCCAGTGCTGACTGTGAATTCCTGAAGCTCTACAGGTGTCCCAGGGCTGATGATGATTGTGGCCAGCTTTGGATGATACTGATATTTTTAACTTATGAATAGTGTTACAGTTTCAATGCTGACTTTAGTACATAGTCTAGTAGGACCATTTGGTACCTGTTGTACTGGCTGCTGACTTGTCTTCAGGAAAGATGATAAAATTGTGAGAATTTTTGAGCAAATCCTGTAATACTGCAACCCTTCCTCTTTGTAGGAAAGATTTAATACTAAAACCAGCAAATTTTGGAATGTATGTGCAACTTCTTCAACCAGAGTTGGCATGTTACAGCTTGCAGAGCAGCCCTTGTCCTGCTGCCTGCTTTGGACAAATCTGCTTGGAGTCACTTTGCTGGACACCCCCTGTTCCCCTGGGTGTGTTTTGGATACATGCTCTGTGTGTCAGGTTGGATCCAAGGTGCAGTCACAGGATTTCTGTACCAGCCCCATTCCCTCTCTGTGTGCAGAAGCTGTCTCGGGGTTATTTGCACTCCCAGCAGGAGCTCGGGTGAGGAGCTGTTAACACTGAGCATCTTGAAATCTGGTGTTGATGTTTTACAGTCTGGTGGTTTCTGTGTTTCACTACAGTGGAGTGCAAAGGCTCTGAAGGAAAGGGACCGCTTGCCTATTCCAGCATATTCTGGTGCAGAATCAGTTACCTTTGTACTTCTCAAGGGCTCCCCTGGGATGAATCCTTGGGATGCAATTTAATTGGTGTTGCTTGTCTTAAATTTTTAGAAAGGGGAGTTTCTGTGACTGAAAAAGAATTTGATTTCCAGCTAAGAGTGTAACTTTCTCATCAGGTAGTTGACTCCCTCCTCTTAAAGGCCACTTAGCCACTGCAGGGATGAAGTGTATTGAAAGTGGCAGAGACACATCTTTTATTTGGTGCATACATTTTATTTATATAATCTGTAATTTATTCTATTGTTTGTGATAGCACTTGCTGTAGCAGTATTAAACCAAACTAAATAGAAGCATTTAGGATGGTGTAATCATATTTTTGACCCTGCTTGCTGAAAGGCTTTAATCCTTCAGTGCCAGACACTTGACTCTGAAGCCTGATGCATATTAGTAATAGCAATACCTTAATGACATTGTATGTTCAGCCCCTCTCTGTGCACTAGGGCCTGCAGGGAAGCTCTGCTGTTCTCCTATGTGCTCACAGGAACCTGAGATGGACACAAGATACGAGCCATGAGGTTCTGGTGGCACGTGTGGTGTCTTGGTGGGCACATGACAGCGTTATTAGGTCTGAAATTGTGTTCCTCATCTCACTGTACCTGTTTGAGTGACTAAATCTAAAGCATTTTCTGTTTCCTTTTCCATTGTGGCAGTGACTCTGTTCCATGACATCACCTGCTCGACAGCAGGTTCAGTGTGACACCAGCTTCCCTCATTTCTGTCCCCTCTGCAGCAAAGTACATCCAAGGGCTTCGAGGACTTCCAGCGCTGTCACAGAACAGCCCTCTTACCTGTGTGCTCACCAGTTCCTGTGTAAAGCTCTAGAGTATCCCAGGGTTGATGTTTTTGGGATGTTATTGCTGGGAATGCTACCATCACCTTTCTGCCCAGTAGGTTTCAGCCAGGTTAGTGTTCCTGTGGTCAGGATTTGCTTCCTACCACAAGATTGTTTTGTTCATGTCACCGTGCTCCCGAGATCTGCCTCTTTCTTTTAAATAAACCAAAAACTCACAAAGTACCTCTATAAACCCCTGCAAAATCTGTACTGTAACGAATCTGTATAATTTGTATTGCTGTATAAAAATTCAAATAAAAGCATTCAAACCTTCTAGGTTTTTGTCTTCAAATTTAAGAATTATTGTGTCCACAAGGATGAAGTCAGCAGGATAAGAACAGGAAGCTTTGTACCATAGGGATGTTTGGGATTAGTCTTTGCAAAGTTTACTTGGCCAAAGTTTTGTGAAGCACCCAGGGATCCTGGCTGTGAAAGGACTTTCCACTGGGTGGTAGCAGCATTTATTTTCCTTCAGCAGGAACGGAGCTACTTTCAGTTTCAGCTCAGAGAGCGCCAACGTGCAGCTGGGGCGGGGAGGAGGCAGCACTTCCCCTTTGCCTGGGGAAAGGCTCATTACACTACAGCAGAGACAGACATTTCTGGCTGTGCACAAAACTATCCAGCACTACTTCAGCACATCAGAAAAATTCCTCCAGGATGTGGCTTGTGTTAGAGCTGCCATGAAAATGTTGCTAAACAAATGGAATGCATTGTAATCCCAATTAGTGGTTGGGATGAGACTCGTGCTTGCTCTGTCCCAAAGCAGGAAGGGCTTGATGCTGGTGCACAGCAATGCTTGACTTGCAAAGCTGGTGAGCTTGGAGCCTCTTGGAGCGTGGAAAACATGTTGGAGCTCTCTCAAACCTTCCAGCAGTGGGTGTGCTTGTGCAGAAGGGGTTTAGATGATACCTTGTTTTCCAGTCCTTGTTTCACTGCTGATTTTTGATCAGTGTTACTCACAACACCTGATTCAAGCAAGTCAGCTGGTCTTTGAGCAGCCCCCACCTTTATTTGAAAGAATGTGAGTCATCTCTCAGGCATTTGGCTTCCCAGGGCCCAGGTAAGATAAGCAGGGTAGAAGATGGGTTCTAATGAGTTTTCTGGACCCAAGAGATCTCTCTGCAGTTTGTCAGCTTTGTATCTAAAGGTGAAAAAGTGGGTTAGGGTAACTGGTGAACCTGACTGAAGGAGTAGGAGCTATGTTATGGGGGGAAAATGAGCCGAGTTGAAATGGGTAAGCTTTGAAAAGAACATGAATAGTGAAATTACAATGTGGTGTTTCTATAACTTATTGCAGTAGATAAAAACATGCTGCTCCTGTCGTTTTGACCTTTTGTCAAATCAGAAATTGTTTCCAGCAGCAAGTCTGGAAAACCCCAGGCAGAGGGGTTTCAGGAGGGTAAAGCCCTGTTTCCCAAGCTGGTGCCTGAGGGGTCCTTTTGTGTGTGTTGGAGGAGAGTGGGTCTGGCCTCACGACGAGCAGAACCTGTGGGTGTGCTGGAAGGTGCTGAGAGTGAGAATTCATCGTAAACCTTTACATCCAGCCCTTCTTAGAGAAATGTGAGGAAGGGAGACAGGATCCACACAGAGGGTGTGCTGCTGCAGCAATTACCCTCTAACCAAGGTGGCTGGCCTCTGCAGAGGACTGATGCCTTTGAAGGGCATCACTCTGCCCAAGAGCTGTTCTGTCCCACTGGGGTGACTCTCCCTGGGCACAGGAGCAGCTCCTGCCTGCTCTGCAGATGCTGCCTGGTCCAGCAGGCACAGCCTGGGGACTGACATGAGGTGCAGCCCAAGCCATGCAGGGTAATGTCCACACCACAGCACTGAGTCATACTCAGAGCTGAGTCCCTCCAGAGAACCTGAAAACAAATACATGGCACCTTACTAGCAGTGGCTGCTCCAGATGAAACTGATTTCGGGTAAAAAAGATGAACTGTAAATGTCTCCACTGTATTTTGAGTATCAGTTCTGCTATAAAGAACTCTTTTGCAAAACTTCTGCTGTCAGCTTATGTTTGAACCCATAAAAACCCTGCTAGAAAGCTGTTAATAAACTATTGAATCGCTCAGGCCTCTGCTTGAAATGCCAATTTTGTAACAACTCTGTTGGCAGTGAAAAAGTTGCACATTTTGCAATGTCCTTTACACAGAGACCACCCAGAAACCTTGTGAGCAATTAAAAGCTGAGTCTGCCTCTGTTTATCTTTGTTTCAGATTATGCTGATTTCAAGATAGGATTCAGCATCCAGATTTTGTCTGGGAATGGCTCTGGAAGGTGCATTATTTTTTTATCTCAAGTTAGAATTGAAAGGGAGAAAGTCTATTTGCACATGCAGTGGATAATTATCTCATTGAAGTAACATTTCCTCTGAAAGCTCAATAGCCAGATTTCATCACAGAGCTGCAGACATTGTAACCAGTTGGCTCCTTAATCGTATTTATGATGAAGAGTCACCTTCTTGCACAGAGAGCTGGGAGTAGGTGGCTCTTGTGGCAGCTTCAGAGTGCCCTAATTTAAATATAACGAAATTTCCCTTTACTGAACAATTTACATGTAAGAGAGGCTTTGTAGACCTTAGTGAGAGCAGCATGAGATGTTTTGTTTTTGGTTGTGGCTTGTGCACCCCGTGGCTCTGGTACACATTTATGTGTGTGTGCAACTTCCCTCGTGCTGGAGCAGGATCCCTCTTTCATGTGACAGGGCTTTATGCCAATATATAAATGCCCAACAGGGAATTCATGAACCCTCCTTATTCCATTCACGCACCAAAAAATTTGAGGAATTATTTTTTTAAGAGTGCAGTGAAATTGTGCCTACTGTGTGCAAATTGCCAATGCTGAAGCAGAAAAACTGCTTTTATTCTTAGAGCACTGGACAGGAGCTCCAGGTTTGGCCATTAGCAAGAGTGACCTGGGGCTATTTGCTGCCTTTGAAACTTGTTACCATCTTTTCCATAAAAACTAAGGGAGTTCTTGCAGTTTGCTGTGCCTGCTTTGAGATTTTCCTGCCGCTTCCAGCACGGGGGGTTATTCCTGCAAAAGCTTTTTGCTAAAAGGAAAACTGAACTTTTCTGGGGCATCAACCCCAGCTGAAGCTCAAGGGAGGTGATCTCGGTGCTGTGTGTGGATCCAAGCTGTCCAAGCCCCTCCTCTCCCCCAGGAGGCCCGGGTGGGTTGGGAGGTACCAGACACGGGCACCAAGTGTGAGGTTACGACCTCCAGTACTCTGGGCACCAACTTTGTTGGGTTATCTTCTAAAATGAGTGAAGCAGCTAATAGTTGCTAAAAGGCTATTGATTACAAAGCACATCAGTCTCAAAAGGCACAGTCACAGACATCAAAGTCCATGCTAAGTTTTGGTATAAAGTCCCAAACAGAAGTAGAAGCTGCTCTTGTCAGGGTCCTGGGAAGCTGATGCTGCTGTGGCAGCTCCTCTCTTCTCCTTGGGTGTTGAATGATGAGGGTGAGCAAAAGCAAAAAGAAAAGTAATGGCAGGAAAAGCAGAAAAGCACTAACTCTCCTCAATACATACTCTTGTATAGAATCTTCCCAACAAGCTAAGACACAAACTGAGACCACTTCTCCTTAACCTATTAGAATTCTAGTCTCTTAAACACGCCAGGTTATGTATAGACTATGCATACGACCTGTCTTGTTCTGTCTGAAAAATGTCAGCAATATTCTTACTATAGCTCTATTATGTCTAAGCACCATCCATAACTACGGTCCTGGAGCCTCTGCTGGAAACATCAGTCTGTTTTTCAATCTTCACTAGAACTTGCATTCTACTTTGGCATCTAGACCTTTTACTTACTAAAAGCATTGGAGCTTATACTAAAACTTACTGACTTACTTATCCTAAAACTTAAACGTACACCTCTGCCTTACGTGTAGCTTAATATACTTCAATGCATCTACAGGCTTTAATTCAGTCCCTGCACTCTGATTTCTCTCTGAAGGATTCAGAGACCCCCAGCTCAGTGACTCCAGCACAGTGTGAGCCGTGAGAGCTGCCCGGCCGGGCAGCGGATGTTGGGTTAGTGATTCACAGGGACAGGAAACCAGCAACTGCTCACGAGCCCTGGAGGAACCAGCTCCAAGCCAGCAGCTGGCTCAGGGAGAGAGGCTGAGGCTGGGGGTAAGGTGGGTGATGGAGGGATGGAGGAGGGGATGGGGAGAGGGGAGTGCTCGGAGGTGCTTGGGGTCCCATGGGGACAGTGGGGTGTCCCACTGAGCTCACAGACCCCACTTTAGACCTTGGCCATCCTTTAAAGAAGTTCAAGGTCATCCCTGTAAAACCTCTCTGAAAAGCAACGTGATGGATGTTCTCTCCTCACTGCTCCTCCAAGGTAGGAATTACCAACTCTGTCTTCTCAGCAGCATTTAGACCCCTCTGGAGCTGAGTGCATCCCACCCAGCCTGGATTGTCTGTTTTACAGCACTGCTCTTTACCTCTCCTCGCCCATCTGCTGATGGAAGCGTGGGTTTCATTACATTATTTCTGCATTCACATCTTCTAAAATATTCTGGAAGATTCAGTCTGTGCTGAGCTTCCCCCATCCCTGCATGGTCCTTCTGGCTCCTGCCTGTAGCTTCTGGGACTGCTGCAGCCCACGCTGCTCCCCCTCCAAAGCCCAGCCCTTAAAAATAGCTGATTCAAACAGCACTTCCTGGGCTTTCCATTGATTTCAGAGCTGACTGGCATCATGGATATGAATACATTTATTTTACTGTATGTAAATGCTTGAAATAGCTAATTTAGATAGAAAGAGATTTGGTTTTCTCAACCGTTTTTCTCTTGTGTGAGCAGTGTTCAGTGTAATATGGGCCATGAGGCAGGTCATTTAGCAGAAGAGGATAATTTGGGGATAATCTTGCATGAGATTGGCTCATTTTCGTGGTTCTGGAGTCTGTAGTTACACAGGAGTTGCCTGGATTGCTAACATGGCATCCCCTGGGCTCCCAGTGGAAGTGGATGATGCTGTGAGGCTTCAGTGCTGCCTGGAACAGGGGAGTTAAAAACACAAGATAAATCTGTGAGTTACCTTCTTGTGCTGCCATGCCTGTTGTGATTGGGGTTTTATGCCATATTTTCCACTCAGGGTTTTTTAAAAGCATTTTCCAAAGTTATAATCTATGTGAAAGTTGATTTATCAATTCTAATTTTCCCCTTTTATCATATGTTCTACTGAAATGCATCTGTTGGTATAAAAGCCTGATCTGCCTGAATAGCTGTAAAAAACCCAGACTTTATGGCAGCAGCTTTCCTAAGATAAATCTGGTAGGAAATGAGATGTGAAAGGAGACCTCTGGAAAGGAGATTTTTTGGAGGCTCAGTGCTGGTCATTGAAGTCATTCCAGCCACAGGAGCTTCCTTGGTCTGAGACTTTAATTTCTGAATTGTTGGGACTTTCTATGGCAATCTGTGCCACACAGGCCAACAGAAAGTGGAGTTGCTTTTCTTAAACATGTTAGAGACATTGACATAAGCTGAATACTGCATCTGTTCAACAAGTCAGTGTGCTGAATTTCATATGGTGAGTCTTTAAATACAATCTCCACTTCATATTTCATTCCAGTGACTCATCCTACCAGCCTGAATTAGAATTAATTTACTGCAAACTGGTGCAGACCACAAAACTTTCTGGAGGGGAGAGAAAGTGATTGGTTTATATTTGCATTTTGGGCATTTTTTGATTGATAGATAGAATACATAATATAAATACATTATTCTAGTCTTTATCTTGCAATGTGAGCTCAGGGGTGGGCTTGACATCTGCAAAGGACTAAAATGTCTTAATCAGAAATTATCTCATGGAAAGCCAGGCATTGCTGAGGCCACATCAACACATTCCTCACTCTCCTGGTTTCTCAGCAAAAAGATAAAGTTCACTTTAAGTGCTCTTGCAGGTGTTTTTTTTTGTGAGCTTTGTGCCTTTTCTGCTGCTTCTGGGAAGTTCTTCCAGACTTTCCATCCATTAGGAATTTTATTTCTAGCCTGTGCAAATCCAGCTTATTTCCACTCATTTTAAAAGCCAGAATTGCCTTATTTCAATGTAAAAGTTTTTCTCACTTTGTTGTGCTGCTTTTGGACAGATGGACAGTGAGTGTCCACGTCCTCTTGCTCTGCATTTCAGTGGAATTAAAATCAGAAGATCTTTTAGTCTTCTTGGACAAAACTACCTTTCCTTCCTTTGGATCTTCATAGTGAGCCTTGTTACAGGGACAAATCCTTAAATTAGGACAAGACCTGGCACAGAGAGTTTTTGCAAGTTCATTAATGTTTCCAAAATTTTTTTAGTAAGAAAAAATCTGTCTCCTTGATTGCTAAAAATATCTGAGGATATTTCAGAGGAGGAGCAGCCCCTGCTTGGGAAGAGGAACTTCCCCTCTGAAGGAGAGCAGAGCTGCACCCAGAGCCCAGGGCACTGCTCTCCCAGGAATTCTGCTCCCGAGGGATTTGTGTGGTTGTGGTACTCAGGGTGTGCTTGGTCCCTCAGCACAAAAAGGGGAAAAAAGGCAAAAGGAGAAGAGAGAAGTGTGAGAACAGAACAGGGATTGCGACACCATCCAAGTGTCACCCCTAAACCAGACAGGAGCCAGTTTCATCCCCGAGTCTGGGTTTTTTGTCAGCATCCTAGAGCAGGGCTGGAATCCACGAGCTGCACAATCCTTCTGTGCAGAGCCCTCCAAGGCTGGAGTCTGAGTGTTCTCCTCTGCAGCTCCCCCAGGCAGAGTGCAGGGAAGCACATTCAGCCTTCCAAATATTTTATTTATATCCTGCTAGCCGTGAGTAAGTGCTTCCAGCCTTCTGCTTGTCATAAATCTGTTCATCACCTCCTTCTGTCAGCTCCTTACCAGAACAGGGCTTGTGCCAAAAGAAAGGATTTTCCATGGGCTTGGGTATTTGGGGAGCACAAATGATCTCCAGGCTGATGGTGTGTGTGACTTGAGGGTTTTCTTGGGGCAAAAGCTGTGATGGGGTGGGACACACCATATCCTGTTCACCAGCCCCACAAAAAACCACTTTTTGTGTCCCTGCTGAGTGGGGGTCAGGAGCAGGCAGTTTTTGCTGCTTCACTGCCCAGGACCAAAATAAAACTGGCTCTGGAAGGGAGAAGGAGACCTGCCATGGAATGGGACAAACCAGGTCACTGTTGTCAGGTGCCTTCAGCTCTGCCTTGCCTTCACTTTAAAGAAAAAAATAGAAGAAAAAAAGAAAAGAAAAGAAAAGAACCAGGAAACCCACAAACAAAGCAGCAGCATTACATTTTACTCACCAGCATTGAGGCACCAACTCCCCTCAACTGCCTCTTGGAGATGCTTTTGAGGTTTCATTATTTTGAATTATTTTAATTATCAAGTGCTATAATATATCTTTTTCCTCCATTCACCAATTTAATACAGGCTTAAGTTGTAATAAGAGAGGTTGAAGGTAAGCAGAAGGAAAGATTCCTGCCAGCCAGAGTGATGACCTTTGGCACGCTGAAGTGTCTCCATCCTTAGGGGAAAAAGAAAGTTTATTAAAAACAAAAATAAATTAAAATAATCTGTAACTAAAGAAAATCTGACCCTGGGGAATAGGAATGGGCTAAATGATCCATCTCAGTGCCTGCAGGCTGCTTTCTGTCATATCTGTAGGATGTTTTATATTTTAAAGGAAGAAGTCGAAGCCAAATCATGCTGATTGTTAAAATGTTAGCTGGTGTTTGAGGAAAAGTCTGTCCTAGAAAGGAGGGGTGGCTGAGACAGCTCCATGCAGAAAAAGGTGTGGGGAATTTAACACTGAAGTCACTGAGCTGCAGGAAAGAGCCACAGCACATTGTGCAAAGGTCTTGAGCGCTCAAAAATTGCCAAGTGCCTCCCTTTTGCCCTCTCTTCAAGATATTAGAAAATGACTGTGTGCTGTTTGGTGGCAGCAGGGAGGGATTGGGGATTGGGGATGAGTAATTCAGCATTCAGAGCATTGCCTCTGCCCTGCCATACAAACCCAAAGTCCCTCAGCACCTCCATGGGGTGGGAGGGCAAACAGCACTCGGCTTTTTGGGAACGTCCTGGGGTGACTTTGTCATGTTTGTATCCCCAATTGTCTGTTCTGTTGGTGTTGGATATTGAATTCTGCAGCTTTAACACTGGTTCAGGAGTGAAGGGAAAGAGAAGAGGTGCAGAGTTTGTTATCAGAGGCTGCCCTTGCTCCCCCACATCCTTCACACAGACTGTGCTGGCTCTCCTTTGCTCTTGGTTAGTTTTTCTGGCTGGCTGAGGCAGAGAAGTTCCCTGGACTGTGTTTGTTTGTTTGTTTGTTTTTTTCTTTTTCTTGGAATAGTTCGAACATGCTCTCAACTGAAAACCCAGAGGAGCTCACACCTGTGGCTCACCTGGGCTGTGACATTTCCCAGCTCTGGAGGGACTGAGAACAGCCTGAATAAACTCAGCTGCAACCCGCAAAAGAAACTTTTCTAAATTTGTCATCTCTTCAGAGCAGCAAAAAGTTTTATTACTTATTATTTTTCATTTTTGTGCTTAAAAAATGCTTTGCCTGTTAAACAAACAGGTTTTTTCAACTTCTCTCTGAAAAATATTTCCCCAAACCAGTTTTAAAAAAACTGCTTAAACCTATTTCCTAGAAAAACCCCATTCAGAAATTTTCTCCTAAATTCTCCAAATTCAAAAGCTCTATGAAGGATGTCCCCACAGCCCCATGTGCCCCAGAGCTGATGGGGTCCCCTCTCCGTGTGTTCCAGGCTGCTTTGGGGCCATGGCACAGCTGGAGCTCTGGGCAGCTGCAGCTCTGATGCTGCTGGGGGCGGCTGTCAGCCTCTGCATCAGGTGCCAGCTCTCCCCAGGTGAGTTCCTTCCCTTCCCTTCCCTTCCCTTCCCTTCCCTTCCCTTCCCTTCCCTTCCCTTCCCTTCCCTTCCCTTCCCTTCCCTTCCCTTCCCTTCCCTTCCCTTCCCTTCCTTCCCTTCCTTCCCTTCCCTTCCCTTCCCTTCCCTTCCCTTCCCTTCCCTTCCCTTCCCTTCCCTTCCCTTCCCTTCCCTTCCCAGATTTCCTCTCAGAATGTCCCCTTGTAGGGTCCTGGTTCTGCTCAGCTCTGTGCCAGCTTAGCCCTTGTGGGGCTCTCTGCCAGAGAGCCAGGAGAGAAAGAGCCCCCAAAATTAAGTATTTCCCTTCCTTCCTTTTCCCTTCCTTTTCCCTTCCTTTTCCCTTCCTTTTCCCTTCCTTTTCCCTTCCTTTTCCCTTCCTTTTCCCTTCCTTTTCCCTTCCTTTTCCCTTCCTTTTCCCTTCCTTTTCCCTTCCTTTTCCCTTCCTTTTCCCTTCCTTTTCCCTTCCTTTTCCCTTCCTTTTTCCTTCCTTTTCCCTTTTCCTTTTCCCTTCCTTTTTCCTTCCTTTTCCTTCCTTTTCCCTTCCTTTTCCCTTCCTTTTCCTTCCTTTTCCCTTCCTTTTCCCTTCCTTTTCCCTTCCTTTTCCCTTCCTTTTCCCTTCCTTCCTTCCTTCCTTCCTTCCTTCCTTCCTTCCTTCCTTCCTTCCTTCCTTCCTTCCTTCCTTCCTTCCTTCCTTCCTTCCTTCCTTCCTTCCTTCCTTCCTTCCTTCCTTCCTTCCTTCCTTCCTTCCTTCCTTCCTTCCATGGGTGGCTTTGGGACTCCTCCAGCCCCACAAACCCTGCCCAGGTGTGGAGCAGAAGGGCAGGCAAGGCAGGGGAGCTGGAGGAGGAATTCATACAGAGAGCAGATGAGCCCCCAGTGGGGGTTGAGCCCCTCCCCAAGCACTGGGGGGGTTTGATGGGGAGAGGCTGCAGTTTGTGGTTTGGGGGCAGGACTGGCTGCTTTGCTTTGTGGGGTTTGAGACAAAAAACACAATTTAAATATAGTTTCAAAAAAATCTTTCAAAACCCTGCAACTGCTGCTCACTGCCTCCGCTGTCCTAACGTGCTGAAGAAGTTTTGTGAATTTATTTTATTGGCCTTTCTGATCTCTAATTCCAAACTCATCCTTTCTAAGAGCTTTTTGTTCTCTTGTCTTCCAGCCACCAAACGGGAGACACACCTGAATGAGCAGAGGAGCCAGTAAGTTGCTTTTCCAACCATGTTTCTCCCCCAAAGAACTGACCCAGGATGAGCCCCAGAGCTAGTCCCAAGCTGAAATCTGGGTTTATAAGAAATAAAATAATGCCAGGATGGGATGCAGGGCAGTGTGGCCCAGCCCAAGGTGCTGCTGAAGGGGCAATGCCTTTACAGAGAATAATCCAAAATGAAACTAAAGCTCTGACTGATCAATCATTAACTAGCTGGAAAAAGTCCGGGGGAGAAGGGAAGCTCTTACCCTGTTCTGTTGTGCCCTGAGATGATCTAGAAATGTTATTTACTTCATAGAGAAGCCCCTGCCCTTGGCTGGTGCTGGTTGGACCAGAGAAACCACTGACCTGCAGCACAAGAAATGAAGCAAAATGCAGTGTACTCCCCCTTATTTCCTTCAGCAACAGACAAACCACAGTAAATGATGTTAAAAAAAAGAAAAGTTGGGTTGTAAGCTCTGTTACAGGAGCAAACAAGGTGCAATGGGGCTCTGCAAAGGCCTCCAGGGGACTGGAGTTTTTGTTTCTGTGGGGAAAGGCTCCAGAGTGATCCACTGTAGACTGAAGGCTCCATCCCCCACAGGCTCCATCCCTCACTTGCTGAATTGTCCCAGCTTCTTGAAATTTATACTAGGATTAGGTAGTTTCTGTTCAGCTTTGTGGGGTTGTTTGCTCTTTTAGAGGTGTGGTTTGGGTGTCTTGCAAGCAAAGTGGTTTGACTCTATGTTTGGGTTTTTTGTCAGCTCTCCCACCAGTCCATGAGTCCCAGCTGGGTAGGGGGGCAACTCCAATGAAAAAGGGGAAAAGGGTTCCCAAAATTGGAATTAGTAAGTATCTGTGTAGAAACACCTGCAGTAGAAAATGTTATCATTGATAATGATATTTTATTCATGTTGATGTTAAGGGATGATGGGAGGGGCAGAGGCAGCCGTGGAGGGGAAGCAGTGGGGTTTGAAGCCATTTCATGCATGAACATCCATTTTTCTGTGGGTGAAAAGGTTCTTCTGCCCTTTGGTGGCTGAAGCATCAGAATGGGAATTACTCTAAATGATGTTTTCCTCAATCATGGATACTTCCCTTCCTGATGCTGGCTGTTCTACCCATGGTCCAAACCCACATCTTTTCTTTAAAGAATCAGAGAAGGTGCTCCCAGATGCTGAGTGACACAGCTTGGCATCTCACAGAGCCCAGCATGCTGCTCCCTGCCCTCCACTCGCCAGCCAGCTCTCTTGTATCTGTTTTCCTTGCCATAAACCCCAGCACTCAGCTGAGGTTGTGTTGCTGTTTTTTCCAGGCTCGAAAGCCAGCAGAGATTTGAGGTGATTCGATCCCACACCAGTGAGTACAAACACTGCAATTGGCTCCTGCCTTGTGGTGTGAGGGAGACATGCATACAACAGGGGGAAAATAATGTTCCAAGGGTCACCTTGAAGTCAGGCCATGAAATTATGAGACCTGGATTGTCCAAGCCACCTTAGATGCTTCTAGGTCTGTGAATTCTGTAGGGAAGAAATGCCCTTTGCATTGACAATAATTCACTGAAGCGCTGTCGTTGAAAAGTGACACCTCAGCTACTGGGGCTCCTGGAGCCATGCTGTGCACTGTGAAAATGAAGGTGTGGGTGACAGAGTGACTCACTGATCATCCCCTCACTGCTTCCTGCAGCAGGGTGGGCTCAGCTCTGAACTTTTGAGTTGTGTGTCACGAGGAGCAGCTGCCAGGTCCGTGTGAAATGTCCCGTCTGCGATGGCTCTGCCCTGCCCTGACTCTGCTGGGTCCAGCCCCTTAACCCCTCTCCAGGTCTTTCATCCCAGCCTGACCAAAGCCCTCAACTGCACCTTGCAGTGTGGAGGGAGGGGAATGGCCCCCAAATCAAGTGGGTTTGGGGCACAATAGGTGACAAGGCAGCAGCTGGGATTGCAGCTTCCTCCACTGAGTGTTTGCAAGCTCTGTGATCTGCACCAGCTTTTTCTCTAGTTGTTTCTTGTTTTGAGCATTTTTGAACATTCAAGGAACAATTTGGGGGCTATTTTAGGATGCATTAGCAAAGTGCTTGCCAGTCCCAGGGATTCCTCTCTGGTGGATGTTCTGTGCTCTGAAATACCTGCTGCTGCCATAATAATTAACACAGTAATTTTGTTGTTGTTGCCAGTTGCAACTCGAAGGCTGGAAAGTATTAAGGAACCTGAAGACTTACCAATAGCAAGGTAGGAAAAAACCCAAATAAAATCTAGCTCTAGAGCCAAGGTTGGATGAAGTTCACCCAACACACATGAACATTTGGGATTGCATTCTGGGCCCTATGGGTGTGGCTTGGAATGCATTTAGAACCAAAGGATAGTTTGGGTTGCAAGGGACCTTTCAAGGTCATATAGTCCAACCTCCTGGTGAAGAGCAAGGACATCTCCAGCTTGATCTGGTTGCTTCACTTATTGATAGTCAATAGTATGTTTAGGCTTTTTCTGAATTTTCTTCAGTCTGACTGCATTGTTCTGGCAACTGATTAAATCAAACCCAGGAAAGTGATCTGTGGCTGTACAGAATAGATACATCATGGAAAAGAAATGGCCATTATTCACTTATAAGCAGTTTGGTGTGATAAATCCCCTTCTCCCCATCACCAGAACCCTCAGTAACTATACAGCCATGGTAACTCTGCTGCAATATTCAAGCATAGTTATTCCCATTTTGGGATTTTACCCCAAATTCTTAACCTCCCCTTGTTCCATGTGTGTGTTTGATAACCTTGCAGGGAGGTTTCATGGATGGATGGACCACCCTTCTGGTGGTGTGTAACTGCTGGGAGGGTTTGCTCAGAGCCCAGATTTTAGGTCTCTTTTCTCTCTTTCAGGAAAGCCACTGAAGAGCTCAGTGCTTCCCATCACACTGGATATGGTGAGCAGATTCCTGGGACAGATACAGTGAATCACAGAGCAGTTGGAGCTGGAGGGGACCTTAAAGATCCTCTTCTTCCAGCCCCCAGCCATGGCAGGGACACCTTGCACTGTCCCAGGCTGCTCCAAGCCCCGTCCAACCTGGTCTTGGACATTTTCAGGGATGGAGCAGCCACAGCTGCTCTGGGCACCCTGTGCCAGGGCCTGCCCACCCTCACAGGGAAAAATCTCTTCCCAATATCCCACCTAACTCTGTCCCCTGTCAGTGGGAAGGCATTCCCTCTTGTCCTGCCACTCCCAGCCCTTGTCCAAAGTCCCTCTCCCCTTTAAAAGGGTCTCTAAGGTCTCCCCAAAGCCTTCTCTTTCCCAGGATGAACAACTCTAGCTTTCCCAGGCTGTCTCCAAGCAAAGGGGCCCCAGCCCTTGGAGCATCTTTGTTCCCTCTCTGGACTTGCTCCAATAGGTCCATGTCCATCTTAATGTGGATCTGTCCTGGGACTGAGTTTAAAGCCCAGTGCTCATCCTGCTGTGGCTGACCAGTCCTGGTTAGAGCCACAGGCACAGATTGTTTAAAATATCACCCCTGGCTGTCCCAGTTCCTGTACCCTGGACTATCCAACCTTGCAGCCATGTCCCTGACCTCAGAGCTGAGTGGGGACAGAGCTGCTGGTGCTGAAATGCACCATTGCACCATTGGCACCATTGTCAAACTGCTCCCATCACTCAGCTGGAGTTCATGTGTAATGTGCCCCTCTCTTGTCCCCAGGGAGCAGGGATGAGTCCAGGTACCAGAATTTCCTGACAGGTAAATGCTGCAGCTGTAAGTCTGGGGGTTTGGAAGGGAGGCTGCTGAGGGGATGGGAGGTCCCAGGGGATGGGAGCTGGCAGGGAGCACACAGGGCAGCTGGCACTGCAGCTGGCAGAGCTCTGTCTTGGTCAATTTAGAGATTGCTTTGTAAGACACACACTGATCTGATTAACGGGTAGAGCAGAGGGGGACGGATGCTCCCCAGCCCCTGCTCCCTCCCAGGGCAGTGTGAGCTGGTGCTGCCCTAAGAGGATTACTGGTGTGTGGGGCTGTGCTCTCCTCTCCCAAGGCAGGGAGCAAATTCCCCATCTCCCTGGCAGCTGGCAGGACGTGTCCATGGGAAGTGGTGAGCTGGGGCTTTCTCAGGACCTGGGGTGGGTCAGGGCTGCCTCCCTTGCTCAGGCACCTGGCTCTGCTCTGGACAGGCTGTAGGGCTGTGCCAGGGCTTTGTGGCTGCTGGGGATGTGGGCTGTGGTGGTGCTGGGGGGTTTGTCTGTCTGTGCCCAGGGGTGGCTGTTCAGGCTGATGGTGCTGACAGAAAATCTTTGTTCTTGCAGAGAGCTGCCTGCAAGAAGAGAATCCCTATGTGTAAGTACCCTGTGCTGCCACCAGCATGGTTGAATGGAGCCATACTGGTCCCAGTGCTGTCCACAGCTCAGCCTGGGGACCTGTCTGGGCAGGAGGAGCTAACAGTGCTGCTCTTCTCACAGGGAGCCCATCTCTCTGGATCACTACTACAACTGCACCAGGCTCTTCCATCCACCCCGTGGTAGTCCTCCAGGCAAGCAAGGTGGGTTCCTTCATCCAGCCTGGCTGTGCCATGGCTCCAGGGAGCTCATGAGACTGCTCTTGCTGGTCTGTGCATCCCTGTGTATGGCCTGAAGCAAGTGTGGGTCCAGGAGACACATTCATTAAAAGGGTGTAGCAGAGCTGTGGGATTTGAGGGATGTCCAAGCCCCCTTCAGTCCATCTGTTGCCTACAGACAGAATAGTCCAAAACCATTGGTGACTGTGCTCCTGTGGGAGTGGCCACCTGATTCCACTGTACTCGGGTACCCCATCCCTTGATCACCACAGGCTGTCACAAAGACCAAAGTTTTTAGCTAATCTACATTTCACTGTGGGAAACAGCCCCTTCCTGCAGGTGCTGAGGGATCTTCCCAGGTCACTTACACTTCCATAGGTCCTTTGTCATCCTCTTTCTTCTCTCCATCAGAGAAAGATGAGGATTCCTATTCCTACGAGAATGTCACCATTGGAGTGTCTCAGGGCTCTGATCCAGGTACGTGTTGCTGTCACCGTTAATGTGTCACACAGAGAAGGTGACCTGCTTACCAGGAGAAACCTGCTCAGCTCTTCCTGCCAGCTCTGTGCCACGGAGCTGGTGTGCAGGGGCTGCTGCATGCACAGAGCAGGCCTGGAACATTTCCCCTTTCCACAGGAAAATGCACATGGTGATACCTCCTCCCTGATGCCCCTGACTTGGTGGTTTCTGCAGCAATTCAGGAGCATTGGGGACTTCATCTCTAGGTTTTTAATGTTGTTTCAGCCAGGATGGTTATGGTTCTAGCCCCTAGCTCAGGTTTCTCACCAGATCAAGCACAAGAAGGCTGCAGCCAGGAAGCTTCTGGGGATGACACTGACCACAGTGTCCCTTCAGGGCTTTCAGCATCACTCCTGGGATGTTGCAATCAAAATAGGAAGTCAGTTTGTTTTCCTTCTGTGAGTTAGAACATGCTTTCTGCACTGCTAAAGCCTGCCCTGCTCCTGCCTGGCTTTGTGCAGAGTGATTAGACGAGGCAGGAGCAGCAGGGACCTGTCTGATCCCCATCCGTGCCTGCAGATATCCAGGCACGTGGCCAGGGCTGGAAAAATGATGAGGCAGCATCAGCAGATCTGTGCTGGCTGGAAACTCAGCCACGTGCACAGCACAGTGGCAGGAGGGGGTTTCACAAAGGCCCCATTTTAGCCCATTTGCTGTTCAGGATTGTCCTGTCCAAACCCTTCCTTGTCACAGATGACGCTGTAGACTACGAGAACAGCATAGCAATACAAACATGGAAACTCCAGCAAGGACAAGGTATGTTCCCAGCTGTTATCTGCTGTTTGGGGATGGGGCTCATAAGCAGAGTGCCTGGTGCACCAGGCCAGTCTGGACCATGCAAGGGCAACACAGCCATCACAATCCTCTTGAGTTAATTTTTTCCGCAATTGTCCATGATAAATACCCAAGGCAATGTGCAAATGAATGCTGCTCTGTTGGGACATGCTGTTTGTCATGCTCAAAGGCCACCATTTGGGTGGCTGTGCCTAAACCCTGACCATGGGGTGCTACAGGAAAATGTTGCTCTTCAGATCTTATATCCTTTACATTTGAGGTTGCTCCAGCACAAGCACAGCCGTGTAATCCCCTGTGACACAGAACTTTGTGCACACACCCTGTGGCTCAGCCCTTGACTCTCCTGCTGTAGAAAGGGGGCCTATTTCTCAAGCTGACCCTTTTAACCACAGTTTAATTTAACATGTGGCTTCCTGTGAGGCATGAGGGTAATTCTGGCCTGGGGAATAGTGGGGAGTGTACACACATGTATTTATGAGCTTTGTGTCTCTGGTGTGAGAGTTGTCTAAGCAAACTGATTCCTGTTTGCACACTCCCTAGATTAAACCTATTTTGGCTCTGAAGAGCTGCCCAGAGTGTTTGCAAATTTGCTGTGATCATTTTGAAGCCTCTTCAAGGAGACCTTGACACTGATCTGAGTTTTCTTAGCCCAGGCACAAAAACATGTCAGCACCAAGGGCTAAATATTGGCAAAGTACATGGTGTGTCAGTGGTCTGTGTGTTTTTACATCTACCCACTCACTGATAAATGCTTCCCATCCTCACCTCCAGCCCCGCTGACAGAAAGCCTGGATGATGAGCCAGACTACATCAACACATGTCCTGTGTCAGGCCATGCCCTGCTGTCAGAGCAAAGGTAGGAACAAGAGTCAATGCGTGGTATGTTAATGTAGGGTGGAAGGATTTTGTTTATGGTGTTTATTTAGGGGTGGGAGGATTTGGTTTATGGTGTTCATTTAGGGGTGGGAGGATTTGGTTTATGGTGTTTATTTAGGGGTGGGAGGATTTGGTTTGTGCCAAAGAGAGTTCAGCTGGAGCTCTGCCCTTGCTGGCAGCACCAGCACAGCACCCACATGAGCAGTGGAGGAGTGAGGAGCTCACCCTGTCAGTGCCTCATCTCTGATGATGATGCCAAGCTGGCTCACACAGACCATGGAGGCAGATTTGTCCATGTCCCAGCTCCAGCACTGCCCTCCTCTGATAGGCACAGGAACTCTGAACTGCTCCAGAGCAGCTTGAGACAGCTCTGCTACATGCAGTGGACAGGGACAGCCAGCAGCCCCTGCTCTGAGCAGGGAGCCCCTCAGCTGAGCCCTGCCTGCTGTGCTAAGACCACATATCCTTCCCCATTATCAGCACCAAGCTGATGCTGCTGATAAAGTATTTCTCAAGGCAGATGAAGTAAAAAAACTGCAGAGAGCTGGAGGAAGGTTGCATGACAGTGATGATGTGGTTAGTGATGGTCACCCTGCTCCAGACTGGACTAGGACTCCAGCTGGGACCAGTATCACTCTCCTTTTTGGGTTTTTACTCTCTTGCGCACCTGTAGAGACCCAATGGGATTGCCCTTAGGCCACGTGCCAGCTGCTCTAGTTTAATAGGGTTTTATATTCCCCAGACTGTAGGCACCAGCAGTGGGGACACCCACAAAATCAGATCTTTCTTAAGATTTGTCCCCACCATGCAAAGCACAGTCACCCTATTCAGCACTCTAGGGCATTTGCTTCTGCCAGATGTAGCTGGACATGGAAAAACCCAGCCTGGGAAACCTGACCCTGCCATATCTTGCTGCCAGACATCTTTTTGCCATTGTAATGATGCCTCTGTTGTAGCCTTTGCTAGCAGAGTAATATTCTGAAATCTCAATGTCCAACCAACAAATGCCAGCAGAAATTCTCCACCAAGGGAGGCTGAATTGAGAAATGGGCTTCTGATGCCTCTGTGACTCCTGTTCTGATCAGGGATCATCCTCCAGGGGCACAACTGCTTAGACATGGACATTTTGTAGTGCATGTCACTGTTTGTCCCTGGAAAGAAAATGTAGCAGGCAGCAGAGTTAAGTTGGAAGCAGGGATTAAATGTCAGTGGACTCACTGTTTTTTCTCCTCTTATTTCAAGTATTCTGCATAAAGTCTGAAGAAATCTTTTGCTGAGCTGTAAGAGCACACCCAGCGAACATGCACACAGGGAGAGGGGAGATTTCCACCCCTCAGTGAAACCTCTTCTCCAAACTGTGCCTGCATCAACGTAGAAGGGGTGTTACCAAAAGGAAGAAATGCACTGCTTGAAGCCCCACAGAAGTCCAACTGCAAACCAGCAACTGGAGAAAGCACTCTGCCCCAGCGACCACGGGCAAGCCCCAGGCTCCCCACCCCAATCTCATTTCCCTGATGTCCACTCCGAGATGGCCAGGCTGGGCAATGTTTTCTCCTACAGCCATGACATGAATCCTTAACTTGCTGAGCAGCAATGCAGCCAGCTACTTAATTTGGCAGGGTGACTCATGCACGATGGCATTAAGCCATAGGGATTACGTTCTGATTTAGTTCCTGTGCTCTCCTATAGAAGCACTTTCCTATGTGAGAGGAACTGGCAAGGCAGAGGTTGTGTTTATAACAGCAGTGGCTGGCTGGATCTGAATGAGATTCCAACCTGCTCACAAAAGCTAAAGAGGATTAAATGCCTGCCTTATCCATGGCTTGTAATTCACAGTGTTGGTCTGTGCCAGTTTTCCTCATGTTTCAGTATCTGTTTTATAATGATTCAAAGAACCAGCAGCAACTGTGAGAGTCAGATCCATGACACCAGCCTCAGAAATATGGCTGTTGGAACATCATCCCAGAAACAGAATTCCTGTCTCCTGAGCCCTGATGCACAGCTCTGGCACTTCTGGAACACTTATTTATTAAAACTGAAAAGCTTTCAAAGAAAATGGGGTGTTTTGCTATGGTTTGCATTATAGATGTCTGCATGATCAGGTGCCACAGAAATGGGAGGACATGAGGTTACATGGAGTGATGTGCAGGATCTTATGGGGAGAAAATGCACTAAAAGCCTTCTTCCTCAAAACCAGGTCAGAAAACTGTGTTTCAGGAAAGAACACAGCCCACACTCATGGTGAGGGAGCAGGGAAGGGGAGCTAAGGGTTAGAGAGTGGAGTGGGAGAAGGGATGTCAGGTGCTTCCTGCTGCAAATGGCTCTAAATTTAGCAGAATCACCAAGACAGACCACAGGTACCCACCCTTGGTGTAGCTGAAACAATGGATGGGTTGGAGTTTGGCTCAGACGGTTTGCTAGTGGTTCCTACAAATGCTACAAGTTTCCACAGGACTTTTACAACAGAGAAAATCTAGTGCACTTCAGGGATGCACACAGATAGGGAGCTATAGCCTGGTTTTCTGCTCACCCCAGCCCAGCCTCTCCTCACACCCTGAGGTTTCCTCATGGTTAAATGCTCTGCAAAAGGTCTGCAGAGGTGCACGGCAGCAGGGTGCCTGTGAGCCAGAAGCACAGACAGTGCTGTCTCTGCACAGGCCCCCAGGCAGGCAAGGGGTGCTGCTGTCCCTGGAATTGTGCCTGTACCTCCCAGGGCTATGGGACTCTTGGGATCCATCCTCAGCACCTGAAGAAGCTCCCACTTTCCATGAAGTGCTGCAGCCTGTGGATTGCTCACTGCAAAGGTTCTGAGTGATGTCTGGTGATGTTATCCACTGGTGATTCATCTCCCAGCCCAGGGAGCCATTCATGAATAGGAGATTAGCAGCAGTGACAGATCCTTGGCACACAGCAACAGATCCAGCTGGAGACCTCCCAGAAAGTTCTAGGCATTAGGTCACTGCATGGTCAGAACATGAAAACACAAGATTTACTTTTCTCCTCACTAAGCAGGGAGGCAGATTACACCAGTTAGATTTTCTTGGTACAAGGTTTCTCCATTGCCAAAGTTTGAAAGCTGAGGAGCCAAGGCAGGCAGGGCAGAACTGAATGTGGAGAATCTTCCCTTCATTTCTTGGGGTCTGAGCAAATCCCCCTTTGCAGCTCTCCAGAGCAGTCAGCTGCAGTGAGGGGTAAATCCTCACCTTTGTAAAGCTTCTGGAGCTCTTCTCAGCCAGTCATCTCATTACACTGGAAGGTATCCAGGACTGTTTCAGAACTCTCATCAATGTTTGCCATTAGTTTTGCTCTGAACGATCTCACAGTTTTTCTTTGCAATGAGTGAGTAGGGATGTGTGTGTTCACTGACACTCAGTCCTTCCAAGACTGGCTTTAGGTGTGCAAGGATTTCTGGTGCTCAACCAGAATTGCTAGACACTGTTTGTTTGAACCTAATGCAAGGAGACTTACATCTCCCCTGGGTTCACCTCTCTCCCTTCACATTAGGTAGGCAGTCAAGTGAAAAATTCACTTCCTGTTTTCAATTTAAGAAGCTTTAGAAAAGTAGTTCTGGCTGGTGCAGCTCTGAAAATGGAGCTGGGGAGTCTGTGCTGAGTGCTGGAAAGCAGCAGAACCACACTTAGAGGGGGAATAAATGCCTTTGGAGAGGAGGAGGTGTTGGTGGCCTCTGGGATCAATACTAGTCCTCTTCTTAGGAAAAGTGAGTGTGATTTATGTCCCTGCAGAACTGGAAAGGATTGGCCCAGAGGAGAGTCTGCTCCAAACTGGAGCTGTGAAATGCAGCTGCTGAATATAGTTGGGAAGAAACCCTCTGAAATCAGGTAGGAACAGGAACCATGACCCTCCATGCTCCTCACCCTTCCACTGGCACCACCACTGTGGGCAGGCACATCCCACAGGGTAAGGACTGGCCTTGAGTCATCCAAATACAGTGTTTGCTGGTTTATGAAACATCCATAACTGCTCTTCCTTCCCCATTCAGCAATGAATGCATTTAATGAGAAAGCAAAGACAGAGTAGGCTGGCTGTGATGTGCAATCTAAAGAAAATTAACCTTATTTAAAATTTTAGGGACAAAAGCTGTGATGCTGTGTCTGTAGAGAACTCAGCAGCTCAAGCCCCAGTATTAAATTATTAGTTGTGTATTTAATAGAGTTTGTGCTGATAGTAACTCACTGGCTGGGGACCAAAGCCCGAGTTCAGTACATATCTAGTGAACAAAGAATGTACTTGGAGCATTACATCCATTATTCCAAGCACTGTTTGCTGCATTCCCGGCACTTTAGCTGCCAATTCCTTTGCTCTCCTGCACACTGAATCACAAAAGTTTGTCTGCAGGCTCTGCCAGAGGAGCTGCAGGAAGTCTTGATGGGAAAGTCATGATGCCACCACCTCTTGCTGCTGAAACCTGTGACCCCTTTGGCTTGTCAGAGAACAGGAGGGTGTGCCCTGCCCCTGCCTCAGTGCAAGACCAATCCCCAGGCTGAAGCCAACTGGTGCTGCCAGGAAACATCCATTTGGCACTGAGACAGCTGCAGTGGGGAACTGAACACTCGGAGTGGAAATCATCAACAAAATGGGCAGAGTGAAGTGCAAGCACCAGCAACTTGTGCCTCTGCTATTTTGTGTGACTACTGTAACCAGACCATGCTTAATTGCAGGGCCTTTGGCACTGTCTCCCACAGCATTCCCTGGAAAAGCTGCAGCCTGTGGCTTGGACAGGAGCACTCTGTGCTGGGTTAGGAACTGGCTGCATGGCCGGGCCCAGAGAGTGCTGGTGAACAGTGCTGCATCCAGCTGGGGACAGTCACCAGTGGTGTCCCTCAGGGCTCTGTGCTGGGGATCAGTCAACAGTGGTGTCCCCCAGGGCTCTGTGCTGGGGCCTACTCTGTTCAGTATTTTTATTGATGACATGGATGAGGGTATTGAGTCTTTCATTAGCACATTTCATTGACCCAGACAACGTTAAGCTGGGAGTGTGTGTCCATCTGTTGGAAGCTGGGAGAGCTCTGCAGAGAGACCTGGACAGGCTGGATGGATGGGCAGAGTGCAGCAGGATGAAGTTAACAAGTCCAAGTGTCGAGTTCTGCACTTTGGCCACAACAACCCCTGCAGTGCTACAGGCTGGGACAGAGTGCCAGGCAGAAAGGGACCTGGGGGTGCTGCTCAGCAGCTGACTGAACATGAGCCAGCAGTGTGCCCTGGTGGCCAGAAAGGCCAGGAACAGTGGCCAGCAGGAGCAGGGAGGTCATTCTTCCCCTGCACTCAGCACTGGTGAGGCCACACCTCGAGTGCTGTGCCCAGTTCTGGCCCCTCAGTTTAGGAAGGACCTTGAGACGCTCGAGCGCGTCCAGAGGAGGCAACGAGGCTGGTGAGGGGCTTGGAACACAAACCCTGTGAGGAGTAGCTGAGGGAGCTGGGGCTGTTCAGCCTGGAAACAGGAAGGGTCAGGGGAGACCTTATCCCTCTCTACAACTCCCTGAAAGGTGGCTGTGGTCAGGTGGGGCTCAGTCTCTTCTCCAGGCACCACTGACCGAATGAGAGGACACAGCCTTAAGCTGCACCAAAGGAAATTTAGGTTGGGTATTAGGAAAAAGTTTTTTACAGAAAGAGTGATAAACTACTGGAATTGTCTGCCCAGGGAGGTGGTGGAGTCACCATCCCTGGATGTGTTTAAAAAAAGCCTGGATGTGACACTTGGTGCCATGGTCTAGTTGAGGTGCTAGGGCATGGGTTGGACTTGATGATCTTAAAGGTCTCTTCCAACCTGGTGACTCTGTTAATTATATTCAGATGTATCTGCTTGGAGACACAAGTCTCACATCTCATATCAAGTGGTCAAATTCAATTTATATTTACTTTCTCACTGCATTTCACACTTAATTGCCCATCTACACTGGCAAGGTGTTTCCAAAACTGGACAGGCAAACATGATTCTGCAGCTTTTTGACAGGCTGGAACTATGACATTACCTAACCTAGACAAGAGAGACAGGAAAGGGAACATAAATGCAGAGCATCTCAGAATTTAGTAAAGCTTTTTGGAACTTAGAAAAGAAATATCCAAACTATAGTGGCACCATTAAGAAATGTGTAATATTTCTCCTGTATGTTTGGTGAAAATACCTTCCCTATCCACAAGACAAATCAGCACTTGCTCAATGTGTCTCAATTTTGACTTCAGTAAATGCTGTATTTTGTGCAAAAAAAAATCCTTCTTGGTCTTGGTAAGATCACTCATGACCAGGCTTGAAGTATAATCCCTAACAATAGGATTCAATTTTTGTTTCTCCTGCTTAGGTCTCAATACCACGGACACAAGCAGTTTTGCTGAGTGCACTGGACAGACCTTAATTGCTCTGGACTGTCACAGTCCTATCCTGGTTATAAAACACATACAATTTCATGGGTTAAAGTAAATTTTAGAGCTTTATTGATCTAAATAAAAAAATGAAACATTTTTGCAATAAAACCTGGTTTCCTCCCAGCAGGCTTGAGGAGGTGCCTAACTGGCTGCAGGGGCTGCAGTCTTCTGGCACAGCCGGGCCAGCAGCCCAGCCATTTGTAAAAGGGAGTTCACACCTTCTGCAATCTTCATGTGAGTGTACCCAATCTCCTGGTGACAGAGACATTGTCAAGGCTTCTGTTTACTCCCCCAGCCAGTGTATCTTTTACTAATGACTAAACAGAACACATCCCTTACTGCTTAAAGACCAGCTTTGAGTCACTTGTACTTCTGAGAATGTATCCACTCCTATAAACCAACTAAAATGCCTTTTGTTTTTAAAAGCAAAGCCTGTATTTCCCCACCTCCTTTATAAGAAGCAAGGTGCCTGCATGTGAGGACAGCTTTCAAATATGAGGAGTGATTTCATATCACCAGCATACTGTTTGTCAACTCTCTGTTAATTTAATTTAATTTTACTATCTATTGGACTAGAATCAAGCATGCACTTGAAAAACATTTTCAAGGAGTTATTTAAGGCTTTGATATAAATAATAAATTCACCATTACATTTGCTATTTATTTTAGCTGATCACTTAAGTGACTTCTGGCACTTCTGTGGGTGTTCAGATGCTAAACTTCAAGTGACTTCTCACTGACAAACTGATGATGCAGTGGGAAAGAAAGCAGCAATGAATCAAGAAGCACTTTCTTTGTGCTAATATACAACAGATTTTAAATGGAAACTCCTGAGGCTGCCCCCAATCACATCCTCTTCTTAAAAAGGCCCAAAAGGTCCCATCAGGAGCTGAGCTAGTACTAACCTTGATAAATTCCAGTTTCAGGTATTCTGGCATCTGAAAGGTCTTACACACACGGAAGATATTGCCAATGACATCTTCTGGAGAGTATCCAAGGCGCCACAGGTGGGCAAGAATCTGTGCAGGCAAGAATAATCCCCCATTTATTCACAAAGTGAGTCAAAGATACTCACTTTTGGAACAGCTGTATATAATTACTAAAAATTGTATTTTTCAGCTGATTTAACCTCAAGCATCTAGGAATTAATTTCACTACAACCTCCTTTTTTGCTCATCAGCTTATTTATCTGAACAAACTCCTGCCCAAAAGGAATTTAGTTTTATCAACTCATCTACATGGTATTGCCTGTGTCTTAAAAAACAACACACATTGTGAATTCCTGAAAGCAAACAAAAATTTTTGTAGAGAAATAATGCCTGAATATACTGACACAAGACATGAAAACCAACCTTGTATGCTTCATCAATATTTGCATTTACACAGTGTTGTATCATTTCCTTCACAAGCAGAGGATGAGGCTCATCACATACCTGTATCCAAGAGAAATATTACACTTAAAATATCAGAAGACTTTACATTAAATTTCTGGTATTGTCACCAAGCTTCTATGGAGTGGAATCAGAAATATTCCATGATACAGACTAAATTTTAAGTAATCTGACTTTTCAGATAGTCTGTCATGGCAGACTCAACAGCATGAAATGAGAACACCCAAGTAATAGATTCCCAAGATATTACTGAAATTTCCCAGCAGTTATTGGATTTGTGGACTTTGAGAGAGCTGCAAAACTCTCAGATGTGCCATTAGGGATGGCTTTTCATAAGGCTCATGGGCTACTTAAAGTCTAATGCTGTAACTGCTACATACACAGGGTTGTCTACAAACTAGCAAAAAGGCTTATGTGTCCAATGGAGTCTCACACAGCCATAGGGCTAAACTTCTGGCAAAACTGTTTTCAGCTGTTACTGACCTTAAAGACATTTTCACTGTTTATAAAGCCAAATCCAGAGTATGTGGACTGTAAGTTGTTTAATGCCTGTGAAAGAAAAAATAAGACTTTACTTATTTTTTGAAGTGCTCTACTTTTCACTTCCCTCTTCAGGATTAAATGCACTTCATGAAATGATGCCAAATAAGCAGTTTGCCATTAAACAAGAGGAAAAAAAATAACAAATTTATGCTGACTTTATTTCCTCCCACAAATTTGGTATCCACTTCCCACCAGCTCACTTTTAAGGAGCATTTTAAACCCTCACAAAACCAAATAGTTTAGTTACTCTTGGGCTACAAGTCACATCCTCCTTTGCTTTACCTCTCCTGAGAGAAATCCTTGAGAGCTGAAATTCAAAAGTTTTTTGCTTTAAATAAAAGCTTTTGTTTCATTGTCTTTCTCCTTTTACCTGTCTCATATCACCTTGGGCTGTGAAGATAATGGCTTCTAGTCCATCATCTGTATATGGTACATCCTCTTTCTCAACAATTTTCAGTAGCCTGGCAAGTATTTGTGCATCTGTCAGCTTGGTGTAACGCAGCACTGCACACCGAGACTGAATAGGTTCTGGGGACAGAGATGTGTAATTAGCTTCTCTCTTTTTCTCAAAAAACCCCACAACCAAACATATGTCTTCATTTCAGTTTGCAACAATTCTTATGTCTTTTAAAGAAAAAGGACATGTAAGCTCCAAGCAGAACACAGCCTTTCTTTAAGCACATACAGTTGTTATAGTCCTTCCCTTGAGCCCAAATGTGCTACTGGAGTTTTCCCAGTTATGTGAAAATATATACAAAGCTAAGCTTCCTCTGTTCTCCTGGATTTCTGAATATAGATGTTTATCACATTATTTTTTTCACAAGAAGTCTAAAGGTCTGCAATGTGCTCACCTATAGGCAAACTTAAGGTTATGATTCAGAAAGGACAAAAAAGGGCTCAATATCCAGTAAACAATACATAAACTATCCTAAACTGTAGCAGAGTTGGATGCAGATTAATGCCAAAGCATGAGAAATTTGCCTCTGCAGTCACATATGGCACTATCCATCAAAACTGGTTGCTAAGAAGGTTCCCTGGCTACACAAACTTTTATCAGCTGGAGTACAGGTGGCTTGATTTTTCACAAGTACCATGCTTTCTTGCAACAAGCTGGATCAAGGTGTTTCTGGAAGCTGCCTTGGAAGTTAGCCAACAGTATGGAGAACACGTGACATGGACACCCAGGAAGCAGCAGCACTCACCTATGATTTTGTCAGAGGCATTGCACGCCAGTGCGAAGCGTGTTGTTTTGGAATAGATTTCCATTGTTCTTCTCAATGCTTGCTGTGCTCCATCTGTCATGCTGAGGGGAGACAAGGAGTTAGGGCAGATTTTGCCTTCACTCACTCCTAGGTGCAGCCTAAGAACCATTTTCATACAAGCTTCAGAGATTACTGATACTAAGCTGTGCTTTGTAATATTCTGGTTTGATAAACTAAGCAGCTTTTCCCAGTCATGTGTACAAACCCCCTGCAACGCAGGACCTCCATAACATGCAAAATGACATCCATGACATGCAAAATTAAATCACTAATGCTCTGAAGAACACTGCTAACAATATGGAGCAGGAGAATGTCCCATTTTCATCCAGTGAAATTCTCTACATGAGCCAAACTCTTTCCAAAGAGAAGGAATCACAGAATCAGAAAATGGTTTGGGTTCGAAAGGACCTTAAAGCTCATCCAGTTTCACTCCCCTGCCATGGACAGGGCACCTTCCACTAGATCAGGCTGCTCCAAGCCCTGTCCAGCCTGGCCTTGAACAGTTCCAGGAATGGGGCATCTTTCCAGTAAACTGCTCTGTTTCATATCCAGAGCATTCCATGTCAATATTTAACATCTCTTTTGAAGCAATGATCTCTTCTTGCTGTGAGTACTCCCATAAGATCACTGTTCAATCCATATTAATTTCCTAGCAAATTACTTTGAACAATTTGACAGAAACACTCAATACTGTCCAAGGCTGGAGCTCCACAGACAGCAGAGATGCAGCACATTTCACACAGTAGCTGAGGTCAAGAAAACACAACATACCTGTCTGCTTCATCAAGGATGATTATTTTATGCCGACCTTTTGGAAGTGTGACCTTTTGCTGGGCAAACATTTTGATTTTGTTTCTTACAACATCAATGCCTCTGGAACAATAAATCAATTGAGTCATTATAAGTTGGGTGAAAATACAGAATAGATTTTTTTCAGCAGCCACAGCAGCTGAAGTGCTCCTGGTTCTACTTGTTTGTTCCTGTCCCTTCAGCTGCTTCAGCACAACTGCTGTGGAACCATGCTTTAAGCCAGACTGTCCAACTGATTCAGATTCAAACACCAACAATCTGTGGTTTTGGGGGTCTTGAAGAAAATAATTTAACAGTAGCAATATAAATATACAAAAAGCCAGTGATCTTACTTGCAGTATCACCACAAAATGACTTATGTTTGGCAACAGTAGTAGTAATAAAATAGTAATAAAACAATTAACAAATAATAAATAAATACAAGGGTAATAAATAAACAAAGGCAGAAGCATTTAAGATTGTTTTGCCAGTTCTTCCCACAGCTCCATCCACAGCCCCAGCTGTAGCTCAGAAGAGTTTAAGAAAAACAGCTGGATAGACTGAATCATATCAACACAACACAGACACTTTCCTAGAGAGAGTCCGTTCAAAGACCTACTTTTATTAAGAAAGGATTTTACTTTTTTGTTCTGTTTAGAAAAAGAATGTTGTGATTCTGTAGTTCTTCTATAATTGATACTAACAGAGTAGGTAAAGTGTATTTGCTCAGACAACCCAGCAGGAAATGTCAGAGTATTTCAGGATGAGTCTAAACAAGGAAATACAATCAGCCCTTAGTGCCTGATCCTTGAAGTACAGTCAGTGTCCTTTAGACACCTAACACCCTGATGCTACATTTTAATCCTCAACTGCTCTTACAGCCCTAATTTCTCTCACTCCAAGCACTGAAGAGTTTGAGTGTAAACAACCTGTTCACTTTCCATTCTTAGGATCCTCATGAATGCAGTGGGAAGCTTAACTCTTTCAAATAAATTTGAGAAAAAAGTACCACTATGGATTCTGCTCTCTACCTGTTTATATTTACACATATGAAAGTGTCTATAAAATTTATAAAACATCAAGAAATAGTATCTCTGTTGATGCATGAACACCAGAGATTGCCTAACTTTCAGCTGGAAAGAATGCACTAAAATAAGTCTTAAGGCCTTACTATAGCATTATCAAACTGGCCTGGTTTAATGGAAACTTGCTTTTTCATTAAAAGTTTGGCAAGGTTTATTCATTCTCACCTGTCATTTGAGGCATTCAGCTCCAGAACAGCATCCTTTAATGCAGGACCAAGCAGAGCACGAGCCAAACACAGGATACTGGTGGTTTTACCTGTTCCTGGAGGGCCCTAAAAATGTGACAATGCAACAACTGCTGGTAAGTTTAATGTAATTTTCTAAGCTGTGCTCTCTACAAATCTCCTCAGTCATGAAAAAAGGCTGCAACAGAGGAATGCAGAGAAAACATCAGCCTGGAAGCTGTGCCTGAGCTCAGGACCCTGCTACCAACAGAGGAGATATGCTGCAGGGAGAAGCACAGCATGTGTTTCAGTAGGCACCTGAGGTAGATTTAAACTTGTTCCCCTGTGTTTTCTGCCAAGAACATTGCTCCAAGACCACACAACCAACATCTCCCTCACCAGGACACTCAGGCACAGGGCCATCCTGGCTAGATTTCAAATCCAGGACCAACACTGAAATACAGCACAACACAGCAATACTCACAGCAATTATAATATTTGGTACATTCCCCTCTTTTGCAAAGACCTAAGAAAGAATGATAAAAAGAAATTATGTAAGAAAATAACATGAACAAATAGTTTCAATTCTATTTTAAGCATCAGAAACCAGCTTCTTTTTTTCCCTCTTATTTTCATTTTTTGAACCTTGCTGCTTTCATATGTTTGTTTTTGTAACTGAACTGTCAGAAATCAGCCCCTAGAATAAGATGGAAATATTTAAAAGCACTTAATGCCACAGGTCTTTAGTACTCTTGCCTTTCTTTTGCATCTGTTTTAATTTTACACTTGCTATTATAATCTTTCTGTTAACAAATACTGTGTTCACAGATTAATTTGTCATAGAATTACAGAATCCTGGAATAGCTACAAGTGGAAGGGCCCTTAAAGCTCATCTTATTCCAACCCCCTGCCATGGACAGGGGCACCTTCCACTAGACCAGGTTGCCCCAAACCCCATCCAACATCACCTTGGACACTTTCAGGAAAGAACTGATATGGTAAACATTTATTTTTAAAAAAAAACACATTTCTTTTTGTTGTTATACAAATTATATTTATTAATTGGAACAATATTATTGTAACACTTACAAATTCTCTAAGCTGTATCAAATGATCAATTTGAACATTCCAATTGAAGAAGGCATATTTCCATATGCACTACTCAAATATCATGTAAAAATTGTAATTTTAAAAGTAAATCAGGAAGCTTTCTTCCACATACTCAAGTACAGATGTAAAAATACAACAGTCTTTTCACTAGCCTGTGGATCTATGCAGAAATATGGTTTTTTTGAGACAACTTGTAAAAAGATACAGCGACAGCTACACACCTCCAACCTGCTCACAGTATCTTCATTTCCAACTATTTCAGACAGTTTCATGGGTCTGTATTTTTCCACCCTGTAAAAAAAAAAAATGAAGCATGTCATCTAGTAATATATTAATAGTGCTTTAGAGTGATGTACAAGGAGGAATATGTTAAGAGAGCACAGACAACGATGGCTGGACGTGTCTTCAGTGCAAGTGCTGCAGGGTGTCCACCACTGCTAAGCACAGCATTCCACACCACTAATTATTGACTCAGAGAACTCCAGAATGGTCTGGCTTGGAAAGAACCTTAAAGCTCATCTCACTGCAGCCTCCTGACACGGGCAGGGACACCTTCCACTGGACCAAGTGGCTCCAGGTCCAATCTGGCCTTGAACACTCCAAGGATGGGGCAGCCACAGCTTCTCTGGGCAACCTGTGCCAGGGCTGTACCACTCTGAAAGGTTTTATTTCCATTGGTATAAAAACAAAAGGAGGGAAAAAATGCTCAACTCAAGCAGGAATTCGGCGCCTCAGCCTGAGGGGAGAAGCCACCCTGTGTGCTGTCCCATAGTCAACATAATACAGGCCCGACTTTCTCTCTGTTATAAAGGAAAACAATGGGATTTTATTCACTGTTGACTTCTCAAGTGTTCAAGGCCAGGTTGGACGGGGCTTGGAGCAGCCTGGGATAGTGGAAGGTGTCTATGGCATGGCAGGAGGCTGGAACCAGATGGCCTTTAAGGTCCCTTCCAACCCAAACCATTCTATGATTCTGTGATTGCTGCCTTCCCGGTCCCGGCAACAGACAGGTCACAGTCCCCGATTCCCAGACTAAGATTGCACGAGCCAGACTGAGGCAGCCTGCAGGGCCCGGCCGCCGGCGGGCACCTGAGGCCAGCCTTGCCAACAGCGCCCCGGGCCCAGTCCCGCCCTCCCCGCTCTGCACCAATCACCGCGCGCCCCGCCCGCCCCTCCTACCGCTCCCTCTGGTAGGCGGTCATGGCGGCTCAGAGCGGCCGCGCTCTCTCGCCCGCTCTCCCTGCTCACCAGGGCAGCTCGTAGTGGCCGCTGCCGCCTCCGGGTGCGGCCCCTGCGGGGTCAACGGGGCCCCGCTTCTCGCCTGCCGACGGTCCGGCCTTCTCGTCCTCCGCCACATCCACCTCCATGGCGGAGCAGCTGCTCCTCCCCACGCGTTTCCCCGCCGCCGCCGCCGTGAGGGGAGGGAGGGCCGCGTTGCTGGCCCGCCTCCGGGGCGGGCGGGGGAGGCAGCCGGCGTGTGCTCTCCGCAGCCGGGGTGTGCTCTTTCCAGTCGGCGTGTGCTCTTTCGGCCGGTACCGGGTCCTGTGGCTGCTCAGTGAGGCGAGGAGGCGGCAGCAGCCCCGGCCCGTGGTGGTCGCGCCGGGCCGGGCCGGGCCAGGCTGGGCTGTGCCCTGCAGGGGAAGGGCTGGTGGTGAGGGGAGGCCGCTCGCAGCTCGTCTGTTCGGGCTCGCTGGGCTTCATACTCCACTGCGTGTTAGGATAACAACATGTTTGCTTTTCAGAGGTCTAAGATGTTGCTTTTTCTGTCTACCTCATCCCTCCCCCCCTCCGTAAAATGAAAACAATAGAAGATGCATTACAAAATATTGTAAGAACTTATGTTATAGTCGGGGGGATGATTCTGGCTCTGTTTATTGAACACATAATATATAGAGGTTGCCCAGGGAAGCTCTGGCTGCCCTGTTCCTGGAAGTGTTCAAGGGCAGGTTGGATGTGCGTGGAGCAATCTTGTCTGCTGGAGAGTGTGCCCATGGCAGAGGGTGGAATGAAATGAGCTTTAAGATCCTTTCCCACCCAAACCGTTCTGAGATTCTATGATTCAAAATGTTCTTTTCCAGATTAATTAAAGGTGGCTCATCCACTTAAGTAAAGACTCTTTTTTTTTTTTTTTTTTTTTAATTGATAATTTTGATGAAATGTTATGGTACCAAGCTCATTGGTGCCCCTATATGCCACCAGCTCCTGAAAGAGAGCTGGGCTGTTGTATCCATAGCATTAGAATCTGGAAATCAGTACTCATTTTCAACCTCAGTAGTTACTAGGGCCTTGGTACATCTGTCAGTTCTGTTTATGCTCCACATAATTAATGACATTGTTGTTAGCTCAGTGAACAGAGCATCTGTCCTTCAGTCTGGGCTCTGATTCCTTGGGAACTGTTTCTAATTTAAGATTTGTGTGAGGCAGGAACTCAGAACTGACCATATTTGCAGCTCAGTGTGAGCAGTGATGCTCCTCTGAGGGAGTGATGACTTCTTACTCATTACAACATTTGTATTCAGTGTTACTGTCAGTGCCTGTTATTGGTATTTTGAGGTTGACATATGAGCATTTGCCTTCAGCCTGTAAAACTGGTTCTGCCTATGGCCTGACAGTGATGGAGCTTAATGAGTTTCTCCTAAGACTCTAAAATTCTTGAGGATAAAGTTTCTGTTTTGCCAAGTGCAGTCTCATATCTGAGTTTTTACGGTAAGTGCTTTAATCTTGTTTTGCACATTGTTTTTATTAAGAGCTGTAGTGGTTCCTAGAGGCTGTAGGATAACTGTTATATAGGGATAAAATTGGAAGTGTTCTGCACCATTCATGTGCCTGGCTAATTGAGTTAACATCAACAGTGGATTAACCACCTCCATTGGAGGTAAAGGAGATAATTAAATAACAACACAATTATATAGCATATGAGAGTTTGCATTTTTTTTTGGTATTCAGAATATATTCCTATAATACTCAAACTCACTGTTACTCATGTCTTTAGATTTAATTTACTGCAGTGCTCAGAACCCAACATGAGACTGAAATTCTGTTGGTCATAACAGCCTTCAGTGCAGCACCCTGGATATGCTTTGATTTCTTGCCAAATTAAACAGTAGCTCTGCTCTTAGGAAGCACCAGCTTCTAGATAAGATAGCATTTTCCTGGCTAGCATTAATTCTACCACTCTATGTGTAGAATTGTTGCTGATAAGCACTCAAAGCACAATAAGAAAGGGTAGTGATAAGAATTGTTGCAGAGAGCCTGATGACAGATTTTATGATATGTTTCTGCTATCAGTTGAAATAAATGTGGTTTTGAGCATACTCTCCTAAAGAGGTGCAGCCCCAGCATAGGCAGCAGCTTCTCACAGTGGTTTATCAAACACAGAACAAGTAATTTTTGAAGGCACAACCATATTCAGAGGGCAGGTGGACAGGCAAATGTGAGCTGAAAGTTTTTAAACCAATCATGTCCCAAAATCTGAACTGTTCTTATTGTAGTCCAACAGTTGAGATCACAGGATACATCAGAGTTAAATGAAGTCCAAGTTCAGTGCTGAAATAGCAGAACTTTTGATGTGTCATCAGCAATGCCTAAATACATGTGTATGCAGATGTACTGTGTTATCCTGAGAGGAGAAAACTCCTGAATTTAAGATTATTCTTTCACACCTTTCTCCCTCACACCCCAAAAGATGTATGGAAAAGCTTACTAAGTACTTGTAATGAGTATAGAGTACAGAGAAAGGCCTTTTGCTAATTTATTCAGCAATGGGAGTGATCCTCTTCAGTGGATTCAGACAGCATCTATTACCAGCAGTGGAGAACTCCATCAGAGAAATAAATCATGACCTTGTGGTTGGCCCAGCAGCAAGGGAATCCCAGCTGCAGATTCTTGAGGTGTAGGGAACAGATCTTCTAAAATCATATGGAAGCTCTTCTCAGACCAGCTCTAGTCAAGGGGCTCAATCTCTAGTCCCCATGGGGAAACTAAAGCCCAGCATAACATGTTTTGTCAGAGAATTGGGTAAATGCAGAAGTTGTGGTGAAAGATTGCTGCTTTGCATGCTGTGGTTGGTGAAAGTAAGGGTGGCTTGTTTGGAGTTTGAACAACAAATTGAAATCAGTTAAGACACTTCAAGGGAAACAGTAGTTGAAGACAGTGAAAAGCAAGAGCAAGGTTGATGTGAGGGTTAAAACCCAGAAAGCAAGAAAAATAAAGCATGAGAGGAAACTAACTTCAGGCAATTGTTAGCAAAAAGTATGCATCTGTATATTCAGTAAGAAAAAATTTCTTAGATGCAGGGTTTGGGAGGGGAGAACCATTTTTCATTCAAGATTGTTTTGCTTTTGGGTTAAATCTGTGAGTTCAGCTTACTGTTACTGTTAGGGCTAACCCTCATGCATGTTTTCCTGCAGGTCTAGAGGGCCAGGGGCTGAGACCTTAAATTGCAGCATTAAGAGAAGTGCAGAGTTCCTTGGGCTGGCTCCAGTGCCACAGTTGAAGCTCCAGCTGCAGCCTGCTGCTGTTTCACAGTCACAGGTAGGGCACAGAGCACACACATCTGGAGTCTGCAGTCCCCCTGCAGCCTGCTTTCTCTCTGTGCTCTCTCCCTTTCACACAGCTGGGCTGAAGAGAGAAGAAGAATGAATTCTCATGCTACCATTTTATGTTGTCACTGAGGATGAAAGCAGAGAGCAGAGCTAGAACAAATAGTGGGAGTGAAAGTAATGGTGGGGCTGTTAGAAGGGAGGCTGGGCTGGTGCTTCATGAAATAGGGCATCACTGTATTAGGAGGTTTCCTGGGCCTGACATGTCTGCACCCAAGACTGACAGGGGCCCTGATTCCTGCAGAGCTGCTGTGCTTGAGCTCTAGAGCAAAATGGGATGATGCTGTCAGCATATGCAGGTATTAACTTGTCCTTGTAGCATCACAAGTCCTGTCCCTTCTTCCTGTGTTTATCCATACAGTGACCCTGAGGGTACAGCTGTGCTGAGCTGATTTTATGGGTCCCCTTTAAAATTTCCTGCTGAGTGTCATGGTTGAGGTCCCACATTTTCTCTTCACCAGCACATGGCCATCTCCCTGTTTATTTCCTCATTCACTGCCTCATCCTTACTCTGGTGCATCTCCAAGAGCTGCAGAGCAGCAGCAGCTCACCAGCATGCTCTGGGTAAATACAACATGACACCTGCTCACTGTTATCTGAGCACTTTTATTTGCAGCATCTCATTGCTTTCTACATTTTCATTAAGTGCCTTTAAATCTTCTTTTTAATGCTGCCACACAAATTTTTAAGCAGCATGCCACCAACATCTGCAGTTAGGAAATTCATAGTGCTGGAAGTGAGGCAAGGCACAGGTCATGATGAGCAGCTGGGAAGATCAAGTTCAGCTTATTGCTACTGGGAGACTCTAAAGTTGCACATATTTACAATTTTCTTTCTATAAGTATCTGAAAATATTTAAAAGAATGGGGTTTAAGTGCTGTTTTAGGCCAGAGAAGCTTTATTATGATTTTTCTGCTTGTGTTGAGGCATTTGTCCAGAGCTTTTCACTAGGTTACAAGAAAAGGATGCAGCAGCAATGACTACCCAGTCCTGCTCTTCTGCCATTTGGATCTTAAGACTAAAAATGTGACTGAAATTTCCTTTATTTTTCTTTAAGCACATAACAGAGAACAACAAGTGTCCAGCCCAAATCCAGCCACGTGGTTACAGCTTTAGTCAGTAGAGGGAGTATGGACACCTGGGTTAAAGCCACACAGTTCACCCATGACATCCAAGAAAATTAATTTTGTCCTAGAAGTCCTCTTTTGTCTGCAAATACAGGTAAATTCTCTACATGTACATTTTTCCCAGATGCCAAAATGCAGCTGTTGGCTCCTAACGAGGTTGATGAAGCTGAAAGTGTAGAAGAGGGGAAATGATCTTTTGTGCTTGCCATGCTTTTTTTTCTTGTGCAGCCTCCCTGGGAGCACTTGTCTGTTTGCAGCTGGGGCTGGTATGGAGCATCACCTTTTTCCTCTGTGTCAGGATCTTATGTCACCATTAGTGACTGTAGCAGGGCTCTGTTTGCCTCAGGGAAGACACAGCCTTCCCCTTTTCACTGAGGAAACTGAGAAAGTGACTCTGTGCATGATATAGATGCCAAATATAGATGTTACAAACAGCATGCTGCAGAGCAAGTACTTGTGGGGACTCCCTTGTGTAACAAAGGATCTTAATGAATAAGAAGCAACCTAATGGCTCTGTGAGCTTTCTGCCTGAAGAGTCACCAAGCTGGTGCAGAACCAGAGGAGTGATTTGGGGGCTCTGATGAATGGTACAATCCAAGAGTTTGAAATGGATGTAGACAATTTGTGTTCATCCATTTTTTTACCAGTGTGCCACTTTCTTTGTGTTTTCAGATGTAATGCTTGGTCTCTGTTTACCATAAAAGTGGGACTGTGAACTGGCACAATTTATGTTTATCAGAAACTTCAAAAGAAATTTGCAACAAATTTGATATAAAGTGGATTATACTTTTCAGTGTTACAGTATTGCTTGACTTTTGGGCAGACACCATGTAGCCATGGCACAATACTGCCAGAGTGAATCCAGCATTTGTACTTTCTTGTGTTCATTCCTTGCATTAGCAGTCTGGGAACATTCTGCACTGACTGCCCCTAGCTGGTACTGCATGACATTATGCAACCCACTTCAGCTGAATCTAGTCTCTTAAATGCTGGGCAAAACTTGGTCAGAGACCTTGTTTTGCTGACTGCAACAGAATAAATCTTAACATTTATCTGCATTCATTCTGTACATATCACAGATGGAAATGCAATAGTGGTGTTGTTTATCAACAGTTCAGGATTTAACAGGCTGGAACTCTGGATTCATTCAAGTCTGCAGAGCATGGATTTAGAAGTGTCAGAAGGAAGAGCTGCTGTATTCCAAGCCATCCAGTTCCTAAAGCATAAAGGATGAATTTAGCAAAAGGTTAAGGTAAGGGTTTAGTCTGGTTTAATTTAAAGTGCTCATGATAGAAAATGTGAGAAAAATCTAACAAAAATAAAAAAAGGAATTATTATCTTTAGATCTCTGTGTGATTTTTTTACTCCAAGTGTTTGGTGTGGTTTTGCCTAGATGAAGAATCAAAAACAGGACTTGTACTCTTAAGGTTTGTTTTGGGGGCTGCATATGAATTTGGGATTGAAATGATGACTTGTGGCTAGTAAGCCTGGAACCAAATACCAAAACATGCAGTTGATTGTCTGAGGAGAAAATGGTTTGTGAACATTTCCTTAGTCTGGGAGGATGTGAAAGGACACAGTCCTATGTTGCTGGATAAAGGTGTATTCTGGTTTATGGGGTTAAAGTCCAGCCAAACCCAGCTGCTGCACAGGTGGAGTGGGAGGAGCTCCTTTCAAAGGAGCTGTGACAGGGCATTCCTGTGTAGGTAAGCCTTTGTTTATGAGCCTTGCAATCAAGTCTCTCCTTCACCTGGACTAACTCCCTAAATTTAAGGCTGCTTCCCTAAATTAAACCTTAATTAGATTCACTATATCCTTCAATTTAAGACATTTGTTGTTCATTATTTCCAGTTATCACAGAAGTCTGAGAAATGGGGGAGAGGAGGAAAAGTTTCTCTTTCTTGCATTAGTCACCTGGGCTGTGCCACTTCCAAGTGAAAAATTCCTGTGAGAGCATGTCTTACAGAGTAAGTGGGACTCATCTGCAGGTTTGAGTACACGTTGCATAACCTCCTGGTGTTAGTCACTTCCCTGAAAATGCCTGATTTCCCTGCAGCCTGGTTGTTCTTTCTGCTGACCTACTGTAAGGTGGTGGTTTCCTCTAAAACATAAACACAACAGGAAAGGGCACTGAATTTTAATATTGGGAGAGCTCCATTGAAGCAGCAGAGTCATTTGTCACTTCACTGTTGCATTTAACCCCTGTGTAGGAACCCAATGAGGCAGGTTGCCTATCTTCTATCAGTAAATCTTGCTTTAATGGAAATAGAGTTAACCTAATCAAACTTATATCTCTTCTTTTGTATTTATGAACCTGTACTTCCTCAAAGCAGCTTCATCTGTAGCAGGAGGGGAAATCCTTCCATGAGTTTCCTTTGTTCAATGCACACAGAGCACCTCAGAGTGTTTGGGTTGATAGAAGATGCACATCCTTGGTTGTTTGCAGAGTTTTGATGCTGCAAGTCACAGGGTAAAAAAAGATTCTGTTGAAATTGGCTTGGAAAAGTCTTAAACCCTTTTGTACATACGGACTGTTGATTTAATTTAAGTGTGATTTTTTAGGGTTTTTTGTTGTTTTTAAAATTTCTATCTGCAACAATAAGCTTAGGTGATGCTTGCACTGATAGATAATTACTTCTTCCTCCTCTTACCCCTATACTATAAAGAGCATTTTAAATATAAATTTAGTTTTTTATCTAATCACACCACATGTCATTATTAATCCATATATTTTGCTGTTACCTATGAAAGCCTTGCATATAAAATGATGACATTATTAAAAGAATATTGGCTGCTGCATCCTAGGCTGCATTTTTCTGCCTCTCCTCATCTGTATGGGGGTTTTTTGTGTTGTTTTTTCCCCTTCCTTTCATTCTGACTGCTCTGCCAAGACTTGTTTCTCATTTGCTCAGCCCTACAGGGAAAGTATTCTGAGGGTTAAAATTTATTAGGCAGTAATTAAAGCAATGAAAGAGCATGTTAATGTAAAATACTACATTTCTTCTGTAGTTTTCAAGAGAGAACTCTTCTGCATGTGTTGTCTTTTAAGAAGTCTGTCAGAAAGTAATAGCATCTTTCTTTTCCTTAAGATTCCAGAATTCACAAGAAGCTCAGGCTTCTCAGAAAGTTCTTGTTAGTGTCCTGTGCAAATAATTCAAGTTCAGAACCAGTCAGTGCTGATGGAAAGGCTCCTGAGGGGAGGCACAGCCAGTGCTGGGTGTTGGGTTTGAGCTGTGAGGGAGTGAGAGTTGTTCCTCTGCACCGACCTACAGATGACAAATGACATCTGCACCTTCCCATCATCTTCTCAGGAAAGCAGAGGATTGCAGAGGATTGTTTCCACTACTGATTATAAGGGTGGTCTGTTATTGGGGGCACAAGGAAATGGAAGAGGGCTGTCTGTCTATGTGGGAAGAGATCTCTTTTTCCATTAAGGTGTTTATTCTGAGCTCAGGTGTGGTCCTGTTCTGAAGGCACTTGCAAAATGATGTAATTTTGGGACATGAGTGGAGTGTGGCAAAGTGGGGAGAGGAATCACCCAGAAAATTCAAAGCAAGAGCTTGTGCAAGTGGCTGGGGCATGTACTAAGTGCTCCCAACTAAACCTTGGAGTGCTCCCATCCTGTAATGCAGTTGTGCTGACTGCATATCTTGGATTTTCCCTGGAAGGCAGTGACACCCTGCAGGACCCCCTGCAGGACAGCAGCAGAGTTTGTTCCCTCCTGGGGTCACCTCACGGACATGCTGGGTGCAGTTTGCCCTTTGTGATCCTCCTTCCTACCACGGCAGGAAGGCTGGAAGGAAAGCAGCTTTCATGCTTCCATCCTGCACCCTTGCCCCTCCTTCCTGATGTCCTGGACTCTTGCCAGCCTGTGACCAACTGTCCCCAAGAAATATTTGCTTCCTGTTTTTTTTTCGCTTAGCCCTCCAGAGGCCTCGCTTTTCATGAATAAAATATGAGCTGTTCTCCTGGAGCCATGAAGGGAGGAAACCACTGCCAGTGCTTTTCATTGCTGGGGTTGCTGTTGCCTCTGGCCTCACTGACAAGAACAGAGGAGAGAGGAAAGGGCTTGAGGGTTTAGTCCAGTAACTGCTTGCAGTGTGAGCTGTGCTGTCTGGAGCCAATACTGAGGAACAGCTGACTTTGTAATACCTTATTTCAAGCAGTTTGTAAGTAAGGAATTAAAACATTTCAGTTTGAACTGAAATTTTTTATTATCTTTTTCTCAGAACATGGCTAATGCTTGGTTTTCAGTCTCTTCCCCAGTTTTTTTTTCTTATTTTATTATTTTTCCAGATGAATGTAGAGTTGTACAATCTCTTGTTATAGCTCCTTGAATCACACCTTGATTTTTCTATCAGTTTCAAGAGTTTACCAAGATTCTTTTGCATTAGCTTAATTTTTCTTTAGCTCTTCTTGGTTTGGCACTTTGTTCAGATTTAATAGACAATAATATTAAATAGCATTTACCCTGTTGGTTACTGTGCTTGGGCTCCTACTTTGAAGACTTAATGGATGAAGTGAAGGGATGTCAAATACTACTTTCTTACCCATATGGGTAAATACCAAAAGTATTTACTATGCTTTTTTTTACTGGGTTTAGGAACTATTATCCCCTAAACATCATTTGTTTTGCCCTGGAGATTTCCAGGCTCCAAGCAAAGCTTTTCATGCAGGGATTTCTTCTGACTGCTATACTGGTACCAGAGGTGACATCTGAGACTGATTCCCACAGCATTTCTAGATCCTCCTTAATTTCCTAAGACAGTCGCTAAATTCAGTACTCATATCAGCTAAGAACAGGTCAGTTTGATAGGTATATTGTTATAATTATTTCCAAAGCTATTCTGGGATTTAGCTTTCCAGTTCTGCATGTATGTTTCTCAGTGACACTTTAGATAGAAACTTTACCTGAATGGTTAAAAATCTCTTTCATCCAGGCAGCACATTTACTGGAAGAAAGGTGCTACCAATATAAATGTGGCAAAAAAACTAAACCAGGGAAGTTTGAAATGCCTTGCCCAAGAAAAGAGAGGTTTGGCCTTAGAATGTTGCCTTTATTCCCTATATTGGCATATTTGACTTCCTTCTTTAATGAATAACACAGTTTCATTTGTGCAGGGTTTATGCATATTAATAAGCATATCTATATGCATGTATTTACATATTTGTACATGCAGGGCATTTGTTATAACACTGTATAGGTTTGGTTAAATAGAAGTTGACCAATAGCTCAGCAAAAGGTCTTCGATTTTGAAGAATATTACTTTTAATCCCTAAACATGAAATGCAGATTCTTCCACCTCTACAGTGGATATTTGGTGATTATTTGGTTATTTCATCCACTTCTCTGTTAAATTAAAGTTGTTCAAGACATTTGCTCAGTATTTCAGTTGTTATTAATGTAAAATATGGTTTATTGCTGCACTGGAGGAGGATTGTCAGGCAAGGTGCTTCCCAAGCAATAGGTCTGTATAAACTGTGTTCTCAAAGTCCTCTGTGACTATACTGTTCTTCAGAGACATCCCTTTTTGTCTGATAATAAATTCCTATTTTACAACCTCCTGAAATGCCATGGCATAAGGTGACAAAGGTGCTGAAAGGTCACAAAATGTTACATATTGTCATTAGGGTGAATGTGAGCTGGGATTGAGCTGTTGCTTTCTCTGCCTTCCAGGGGTTCATCTGGAGCACAGATGCCAACTGCACTGAGATCCTTCACTGTAGGAGACTTGTTGGAGTGGAATAGAGAAATGCAGAGCTGCAAACACAATCTTTGTTGTAAAATGCATCTACAGCAGCTGTAAAAATGGGATTGGTTGTACAGATTATCAACCAGAAGCTTCACTGGGCTTAACTGTGTGGATGGTTTGACCTAATACAACCAGAATATAGCAAAATGCCCCTTAAGAACTCCCCTTGTTTCAGTGCATTGTAATAATCCCAACTGTGCTTAGTAAATGTCATCTCATAATGGAAATATCACTTATAGAAAATAACCTCAGAATATAGTGCTACAGCATGTTGTGTGTACACATGCACATCAAGTGAAAGGTGTACAGAGGAACCTGATACACCTCACCTGGTCTAGATTGTAGGTTATAAATCAGTTTATTAGAACTGGAATTTTATGGAAAGGAATGATTGAAAAGATAGCTGCCAGCAGTAGACTTTATTTCCCTAATACATCAGTCAGTGTAAGCAAGGTATTTGACTTCTGTATGCAGCTGGAAAATGGAGTAGAAGAGAAGAGTATAATTAGAAAATCCTATGCTGCAGCAAAGTGGGTCTTTCTTGAAGAAAGGAAGGATTTAGAAACGAAAAGCTTATGCTCTCCCTTAATGATGTCCCACTGCACCTCAAAAAATACAACACTGGGAAAGGCTTGATCCTGATTAGGGAGCTGTGCACCTGCAAGCCACAGCACAGCAGTGCACACTTGCTGTGGAGCTGACTTTCATGGTGTGATTAATCTAATTGATTTCCCAGAGATAGCTCCTGTGGGTGGAGTTAAACTTATGACTTTTTCTAAATTTGGGCTGTGATTCCTCGTTGACCTGAGCAGGCTGGGAGCACAGTGTGCTTCCTAGCACCCAGTGCTTGGATGAGTTCCATGGCAATGGGTGACAAAACCATCTCTCTCACAGAGACAAGCCCACAGCCAGCTGTGGGATGTAGCTTCTGGAGCTGGGAAGTGCTTGGAACCTGCTGCTGCAGAGATCAGGGACTTCAGGAGAGCTGGGGGCAGCACATCCATGCTGAGGCCTTGGCTTTGGCAGTCTCCAGGCACACTTCACATTTGTGAAAACAAATGGCAGAATTGTTGTGGGACAGGGCTTGTTTTGTGTTAAGAATGACACCCACCTCCTGCAAACCCACACTGGTACAGAAGTATTTCACTTTTTTATCTGCTTCTGGGATATAGGCTTACAAGGTTTTTCATACACTTGACATCTCTCAAACCAGCACAGTCCCGAGGCAGCAATGATGGAGTGAATCCAACAAAGTTCTACTTTCTTTTCATCTGCTGCCCAGATGGACCTGTTTATGTACTTCTAGATCTCCCAGGGACACAAACTAGTCTTCAAATATAGCAAAATGGGTTTTTGCAATGTGGGGATAGGGAGAGTGAAACTGCTCAGCAAGTTTGCAGTGCTGTTTACAGGGGTTATCTCTAATATCCTCTTTATGTTCCATGGAAACAAACTTTAGGGCTTCAGTCAGATCAGCCCTGTGAAGAAGGATCTGCATGAGCTGGGTATTCTAAGTAGGGAAATTGTTAGACTTCAGCTCCTTGATTATTGGGACCTGAAAGTCACAGCAGTATGTCATTTGCAAGGCAATTTTCCCTGGAAGAGCAATAGGGCTTTGTTTCATGACTTTGATGTCACAAAGTATTAATAATCTCTTAAATCTACCTCACTTGAAAATAAAAAAAAATAAATTAAAAAAAAAACCAAAAACAAACCAACAAAACCAACAAGGTACAATCACTTGTTTGAATTTTGGGTTGGTATTTACAGTCTGCTTAAAAATTGCAGCTTTTGGTGTGATACATAGGTATGAATGCAATGGGTTTCTCTGCCAAACTTGCCTGGATACAACAAATAAATGAATTTCAATTTGTTGAGAGGACAGCTGTTTCCATGACATTTTAAGCCCAATTTGTAAGTACCTTCATTTCTTTTCTTAGCATACTAAATGGACATTACATGTTTTAATTCATATTTGTGCTTTGCATACAAAAAAAAAGGTTCTTATTTCCTTTCTTCAATAAACATCTCAGATAGTAACCTGCTATTTCTGTTCTGTTAGCACAAACATTCTTAGAAGTATTGCAAAGGATGTGAAATGAAAGGTACAGGTGAATTACTGACTGGAACAGAGCAGATGCCTGTTCAGGCAAACACCCCCTTTGAGAAGCTCACTGTTACCACAGGCTCAAAGAAAAGAGAAACAAACATTAAGTGTGATATACAACAGTCATAGAATCTGTTCAGAGAAGTTTACTTTTCTTCAAGAGTTGAGTCATCTCATACTTTAAAATTCTAATTAGAATTAACATTGTTACTGCTGCACTATAACTATGTTAATTACCTTTAATATATTCTGGCATTGAATTCCACAGGATAATTTACTTTAATTGCATTTTCCCACTTGTTAGCTTTATATTTGGGGTTTTTTCACTTAACTTTGTATTTATTGTACATTATATTGAGCTTGTCTGTCAGTACTTAGGACTGGAACAGAGAAGGCAACATTAGCTATTTGAATGTGTGCCTTCCATATTCATTCTGATGAGTTCAAAGCACTTTACAGATCAGGTCAGTATCATTGTTTCCCTTTTGCTGTTGTGAAAGCAGTTGTTGAGGTGGAGAGAGTTTCCATTTTACAGCAGCAGTAAAACCAAGAAATGGATTAGGATCTAATTCTCATGTGTCACTGTACAGTGCTCCATAGAATGATCCTTACAGGAACATATGTAGTTTATGTAGTGCAATTAATACAACTAAATTGACAGGAAACTGAAGTGTGTGCAAGTTCCTAGATCTGGGTTACACCATGGTATTTGACAGCCAAAATCCATGTTATAAAAGAGTTTCTGTAATAAACATTCTAAGATGAAAATGAACACCTGGGAAAGGATCAAGCTTTCTCAACCTTTCTACATCTGTTTTAGTAAGGCTGGGATTTCTGGGAGTTGAGGCTGCCCTTTGCTCCTGGCAACCACTGCAGCAATATCCAGTTGGTGAGTGAGGTCATCTGGGGCATCTTGCTACTCTGCTGTTACAGGACATAATATTTCTGCATAAAGAAATAATCTCCTCTTTATAAACCTTTTCTTAAAACCTTTTACCATCTTACTGAGAATTGACAGCAGGGATCAGTGGATGGGTCTCCAGCTCTCCTGCTGATAGGATAACAGCCTATTCCATCAGCACTGAAACATGATGTGCTGAGGGTTTGGGCTGTGTATTTATGCTCTGCCCATTACTGTGGTATTTAAATTAGGTCAGACATGGTCTTTGGTTGAAACCTCTCCTTAATTAAAAGCATAACTTTTTTGGCAGGAAGCAGAGGGCAGTTAGTTGTACTGTTAATAGCCTCCTACCTTTTCCAGGCTCCTTCTACCTTACACAGGAAAATTGCTGCTATTCCATACCTCACACACAGCTCTGGCAGAGCTCCTTGTTGTGTGATTTACATCACACCCACTACACAAACCTGTTTGGGACCAACTGACTGCTTTAGTGACTGGAAATCAGTGGACTGTAGGTGATCCTGCGTGGGACTCTGGGCCTTTATGCTCCAGTTTTTCTCATCTGCAAGTTGTTACAAAGATTGTTTCTTGTGTGCCTTGGGAGCTTCTGGAAAAGCATTTCCTATGTTAGATTACAGTGTCAGAGCCTTTTTAAGGATAATTTTGCTCTTCTGGAGAATTAAAGGCTGAGAAACTGAACTGGATGTTTCAGTGGTCAGTGCCCACAGCCACAGCAGCAATCCAAACCACGTCCAGGCACTGTCTGCTGAAGACATTTTAAAAGCCTTTTTAAGTCTTAGACAGAGATAGGAAACTTTCATCCTAGCTCCTGTCCCTCAGCTTTGATCTTCCAACATGCTCCAGCTCATGAAAATGAAACAGGATTCTCCCTCTCACAGGATTCTGCCTCTCACAGTACATTCTGTAGCTCTGCTAGAAAACATCTGGTGCTTCTTTTGGGTCTAAAACAGTCTTTGTGGCAAGGCCCAAACAACATGGAAATAAACAGTTTGGTTTAATTTTTTTTTTCATCACAAAGTACAGACTGGCTCCAGTATTTACAGAACTTGTTTGACAACAGAGAACACAATAAATCTTGAGACCCCTGGTGACAAGAAGAAGAGGTAGATGGAGGGGAATAATTTTTTGACATCCAATGAAAGATAATGATCCAGAAGGAATTTTGATTTGCAGTGCACAGAGACTGAGCTTGGAGGGTTTGTAGGCATGCCAACTGGAAAAATGCAAAGTTGCCCCATTGTGGGGAATCTTTGACTCCTTGCTTTTTAGAGGACACATGAAACTATATAGAGAATTACCAGAGGTTTATAAAACAGGTTATGCTTCACCTAATCAATAGGACACCACACTGGGAGCCCTAAGACTGGCTTTCTTCTCTGGCTTGAATGTGTATAAAGAGAAATGCATGAACTGAATGAAGAACATGATAATGCCCAGGATCTGGTTACCTGGGTTCTGTGTGTTAGAAGGGCCTTTGGACAATAAACTTATCCCTCTCAAATTTGATTCAAAGTCTACAAAATAAGGTGGGTTTTGCTCACCTTTGAGGTCAGGAGGCTTACAAGTCTCTTTTATCTGTATGCCAGCCTGGGTAAGTGCAACTGGCAGTTGCCCTGATCTTTGAAAATGAACTAAGTAAAGGACAGTCTGCTCTTTAGTCTCTTTAGCAACAAGGTATAGGGCAATAACAGGGAAAATAAATATGTGGTACTGTGCTGGAATGGTTTGTTCACTACTTAACCTCTGTTTTTTTGCTGTGTTGTTCCCTGCCAGCCATGAATAAGATATGCTTATTACTGCCAAATCTCCCTTCAGTCATGCTCTGATCCTCCTGTATTACTTTTTCCAGCCATGCTTACTTGTAGATGTTTGACTCTGAAATACAGATGTCGACCAACATATTTCTGTTTCAGCTGAATGAACAGATGTGTTCACAGAGATTTCTTCTCTCTATGACTCATTTACTTCATCTGTAAAGAGGAGCTTCATCTTCAGACGAAAGACTGATGATAATCTACTGACTTAATAAAAGAGCTATTCCAAGGCCTCCACTGCCAGTGTGAGCTTGCATAGGGCATTTGGGCAAACATGGTATCAGAGGACAGAATTTCAGAAGGCTTCCTGGATGCTGAATTCCTCTGAACATCCACTTGCCTTTGGGTTCCTGGGCAGGAAACAGCCTTTGTGATGAAAATGGCACTATTTCTTCAATCGTGCAGCATGATCCATCTTATTGTTTTGTATTTGTGTGGAGTGCTGTCCTACATTCCTTGGAATCATTGCTACTGCAGCAAGGTAGTTTATTTTTAAAATGTAGAACAACAGGAACTAGACTGTGCTAATGATTAAATTATACTGATGGTTGGAGTTTAGGTAACAGCTAATGCACTGATTTCAGTATAGGAAATACACTAAAAAAGCAGTAAGAGCTCCTCTTGATCTTCATAATTAATGTGAACTGCCATGATCCTTCAACATATTTCTACCCACACTTCCTTTTAGGTTAAGAAATATTTCACAGAAGTTGGCTGGTAGAAAGCCTTTCACAAAGCACTTTCCAGAACACTGCACAAGCCACATGTCCTCCCCTAAAGGGTCCTGGGGCCAGATCTTACTCGTGTTGAATCCTGGCCAACAGTCTCATTTCTTCCAGTGAGACAGAACAAAGTGAGGCCTTCAGACAAGAGTGCACCCAGCACACACATCTGAGCTGTGTACCCAAATAAGCACCATCAGCTGTGCTGAGTGTTTCTGGAAGGGAGATGAGTGGGATTCTCATCACTTCACTTTAAACATTGGCTGGTTCTTAGATATCTCTTTAATTAATGGATGGAAGGGAGCATCGTTAGAGAGCAGTTAATCCATTTTAGGTGTCTGTAGTATGATGAGGGGAGTTCTACCCAGTGCCTGTTCCTCTGCACTCATTAGATAGAAGGCCTAGACAGTTGGCTTGCATATAAATGTCTGAAGATGAGAGGTTTTCTCACCTATCTAGATACAACAGAATCTGCTGGATATTAGAGGCTTTGTGGTGGCTCTGGGTCAGATAACAAATGCCTGAAAACATCGCCACTTGGCTGAGTCATTGCAACCATGCAAGACCTTAATTTTAATTTAAAGACTGTTTATAAGAAGTTTCTGAACTTTAGTCTTGGCCTAGAATGAGTAAGGCCTAAAGCAGCCACTGATCCTCAAGATAAGAAGGTCTTTCAGCAGCTGTGTAATCAAAGGAAAAAAACAGCTTTTTTTTAGATCACTGCTTTAATCTTGTTCCTCCCACCAATGCTGGAATTTTGTGTTCTGCCCCCAGATGCAGAAGGCTCTTTATAGTGTCAGCCGTGGCAGCTCACGCTGTCATTGCTGCTGCACCTTTGAGGCACTGGAAATCACATAACTGAAAGTTGACAGTAATGAAGTTGTGCAATATTTTCAAATACAGTTTCTGCCACCACTCAGTTCCCACAGTACATAGGCAGGGATTTCTAGGCCTGTGGTAGGGAAAAGAATGAAGGGATTCAACTCTGAAGCCCTTGTTAGCATCTGGGGTCTGGATGTCACCCCTTCACGTGGCCTTTATGTGAACTGTCACGTTTAAAAGGTTGCTGCCTTTGGGGAACAAGTGAAAGATTGGGGCATTAGGGTGGGTAACTTACTGCTATGTGACAAGTTGAGTGTCTCATCAGCTCTTTGCACAGAGGTGCTTTATCTCCTGATGCTGGTGAATAAAATGGAAAGGTATTTGAACATTTTTGCTGTGTTTATTTAAACAATATAGATAACAGCAAAACACAAAATGTTTGCTTTTTTTTTCCCAGATGCAGGCATGAGTATTCCCTTGGTTTTTGCATTGCATTGTCTGTGTAATGCTTCTGTTTGTCAGAATAATTTAAAAGAAAACAGCAGTGAAGTTTTTTAGAGATCCCAACAGCAAATACAAATACTTGTCAAATCACAGTAATGGATCAGTTAAGTGGAGACAATTTTGCCTATCTGTGGGAAGGCACTTTCCAAAACAAGATATATATCATATCACAGAAAACAAGAGGGTAGTAGAGAATATTATCAGGCAAATATAATAGCCCAGAGATGTCAGAGATCACATACCAGCTCTCCACACATAATGGTTTAATTAAAGTCATTATTCTGCTCACCTGTCTAACATTAGCAAGTCCTCACATCTTCATAGGCTGAAACTTTAGTGTCTCCTGTGCCCTCCCATGTCTGGGACATCAGTGGGGGTTCTTTGCCTGCACACAAGCCCCTCTGAATAAATAAATGGTTATTGGGAAATAGTAGTGTCTGTGGGATGATGGCATTTCAACATTTATAGTCATCCTGAAGCTTTGTGACAAGCAGGTACAAGAAAAGCTGAGCAACAGCTTTGTGGGAGAGCACTTGATAGAAGACAAAAATTCAAGTCTACAGACACTTCAGCCACATCGCTGCCAGAGCTCTGTCCCTGGATGATCTTTCTTGTTCTCCCTGGAAATTCCCCTGAGAAAGTTTAGTCAGAGAGGCAGATTTGTCAAAATGATTCAAGGAAGTGACTATAAGAGCTGTGAACTTTTTCTAGTTCCATCATATTGAAGCCAGTGGGCTTGATTCTCCTCCCAGACCTGCTGACCTTCTTTGTCATTATGTAGACACAGGGCTGTTATTTAAACTTTTATGTGGAAGTTATTTGTGCTAAGAACAAATTAGTGTATGTAAGGTTAAGCATAAAATTGTACAATGATCAAAAATGAGGTTTAACTTCTAAGCAATTCCTGATTTGAAATCCTACCCTGAAGCACCTGAAAATATTAAAGAGGATTTTTTTTTCCAGAACTGCTTTAAATTTACACTTCTCCTTATCAAATGCATGTCTGCATGTAATGTTTTTTGTTAGTCTCACAAGGGGAGCTCACCATCATTGCTCTACCACCATTTGGATAAGGAAAGAGTCTTGGATCTAAGGATAGGGACTGACTGAGCTGGCAAATCATGTGTGGAGGTGGATGGAGAAGCAAGAAGTCCTGTTAGAGTCCAAGCCTGATTCAATAGCCACCTTCTCATCTTGCTCTCCTGGCACCATACTGTCTCCCTAGGCAACTATAGATTGGAGAGGAGACAAAAATTCTTGTATACAGAACTGCAAAGCAATGACTTGAGCTTGGATGTAGGAAAATGTCAGGGAAACAGTGAACTAGCAGTTGAAGCAGAGGCGTTGAAGTCAGGTGCTTCAGGGTCTATTTTTGGCTTGGCCCAGCCATTTCACTTCTTACTTTGGCTTCCCCTCTGCAAGATGAAAAATGAGAATGCCTATGGCTGCCTCCTGGGACTGGATCATCTTGCTAAAGCCAGGACTGTCAAATCTCATATTCTGGATGATGCTCAGTCAATCTCAGCTCCGTTCTTCTCTGCTTTGGTGCCTGCACCTCCTTCATTTCTATCTCCCCTCTGTTTCTTTGGGTTCCCACAGGCAAAACAAAGCAGCGTCACAGCAACAAATCTTAGGATTGCTGGTGGGTGGGAGCCCACTCTGTTTCTGTATACCCTGGGGCCTTCCACCATAGCATCTGATGTGCAAAATATCCTGGGCTGCCCCTTGGGTGATGTGGGGTGTCTGTAGAGGTGGTGAAGTACACTGAGCAGAGTTGCAGCCCTTGTGCAAAGCACTTCCACTCCTATCTAAATTAGGGATGCAGTTTCAGGGCACAGGCACTAGACAGGTGCTGGAACATGTACAGAGAAAGGCAGCAGAGCTGGAAAGGGTCTGGTGCACAGGTCTGATGAAGAATAGCTGAGGGAGCTGGGGCTGCTCCTTTTCCTGGGGAAAAGGAGGTTCAGGGGGGACCTTCTCACTCCCCACATCTCCCTGACAAGAGGGTGCAGCCAGGTGGAGGTCAGGCTCTGCTCCCAGGGAACAGGGACAGGACAAGAGAAAATGGCCTCTAGTAGCACCAGGGAAGGTTTGGATTGGATATTGTGGAAAATTTCCTCACCAAAAGGGCTGTGAAACCTTGGCACAGGCTGCCTAGGGCAGTGGTGGAGTCACACTCCCTGGAGGGGTTTAACAGATGTGTAGAATTAGCACTTAGGGACATGGATTAGTGGTGTCAGTGCTGGGGGAATGGCTGGATTCGATGAGGTTAAAGGGGTTTCCCAACCTAAATGATTCGATGGCCCTGCTCCGTTGTATCTCCCTGCAAGGTCAGCCCAGGCATGGCTCTGGAAGGGAACAGCAGGAAGTGGTGAAGGCCAAGTGATGGTCACCACCTCAGCCTGGCCATCCTTGCTTTGAATGAACGAGTTCCCAAGGCTGCAGGTGTGTCCTCTTTGCTGCGTTCCCCGTTAAATCCCGGCTAATTACGGGTCTCCTTTTTAACAGAAAGCACCGCCAGCTCTTCCTGCCCTTTCCTTTTCGTATCAATCAAAACCGCTGCCACCTAAATTCAGGTGTGTCTAGAGAACTCCTCCTTCCCAGTGCCGCGGGGAGGGAGGCAGAGCAAAAGGTGATTTTAGGATCATATCGGGTTTTAGGGCAGGGGCGCTCGGGGCTGCGGGCAGCCAGGAGGAGCCTCCGCGCTGCCTTTCCACCCTCCCACCCGCTTTCGGGAGGCGCCAGGGCCCGGCTACCAGGAGGATTTCGGCGCGGTGCAGCTCCGGACCGGCCCCTTTGTTCGTGCGGGCCCGGCCGCGAGCAGGGAGGGACGGAGGGAGTGGCGGTGCCGGCCCCGCATCCTCCTCCGCCCCCGCCGCTCCGAGCCGCCGCCCAGATCCCTCCTCCCGGCTCGGGCTCGGCCGCGCAGGGAGTGGCAGGGCGGCTGCCGGCCGGGCTGGCATCCTGCGCTGCCAGCGAGCCCCTGCCCCGCTCCGCCGGGCAGCTGCAGGGTGAGTGCGGCACGGGAGGGGCGGCAGCGCCCGCCAACAAAGGAGGGATGGACGGAGAAGGTGCGGGAGGAGCGCGGGCAGCGGGGATGCGCCGCTCGCACCGATGGGCGGCTCGGCCCCGCGCATTGTCCTTGGGCTGGGAAAGGCAGCGAGCATCCTCGGCGGGCCGGCATCCCGGGGGGCTCCTCGGCACGGGAGGGTTCGGGGTGCCCGGCAGGGTGCGGGGCCGGCGCTGCCGCCGCTCCCGGGGCACGGCACAGCGCGGCTGGAGCGGCCAGCGAGGCAGCGGCCTGATGCCATGGAGACGGAGGTGGGAGTGGGTGTCAGCATCCGTGCCTCGCTTCCGAGCGAGTTTTGGGTTTGAAACGGGAGGGGAATTGTCTTTTGTCTTTGGGAAGCTTGACTGTTTGCTGGGCTCGGTGTCCTCGCTCAGGTTTTCATGTTTAACGATCCAGATATGGACATTAACCACATTCTGCAGGATCTGATGTGGGGTTTTTGTCTGTTGCAAGATGTGCTGCTGAGGAAGGCCCGGGTTGAGCTGCTGGCACTGGCTCAGTGCTCAGGTTGTGAGCAGCCAGGCAGATGCAGCAGGGCTCTGCCCCTTGCATCTCCTGACACGAAACAGCAAAGGGTGTTTGGGGCAGCATCCAGGGATGGAGGCAGAGGCATGAGTTGTTATCTCTACAGTATCCAGGCAGGCTGCAGCGGCGTTTTGGAAGCGCTGGGAGACAAAGCACTGTGTCAGCACCGAGTGTTATTTGCTGCTCTGTCGAGCATCAGTCTCACAGGCCTACAAACCTTGTCTCAGAAACTCATCCTGCTGCAATGGATGTCAAGTTTTACCAGTCCATCCCTTACTGCTGGCTAGAAGTGTTTCCCTGAGGGTGACTTGCAATTCAAGAACTGGTCTATATGTGGACAGAGATATATTTGGGGTGCCTGGCTAGGCTTGTTGGCCTTAGCCTCTGCCCAGCTGCCTGCTAACACCATCCCTCTCCCCATAAGTGCTCCAAGAGAGCCCTGTTAATCAGCACAGGTCTGTCATTGCTGGTGTGGTGATGCTTTTGAACATAGTGCAGCTCCTGATCTTAAAGTTGGGTCTAAGATTTTAAGAAATTTTAAGAAATTACTGCCTGCTGTTAGAGCCTGCCAGGGATTAGGAAGGAGGGAGTCTGCTCAAATGGCTGTGTTCTCACAAAAGTTGTCACTGCCTACCAGAAGTCTCTGGGAGTACAGGACTTCAAAGGCTCAGCTCTGAGACATGGCACAAGTGACAACATTAGCACCACCACTGCAGCACAGGGAGAAGCTGTGCTGGAGCCTGTCTGTCATCTCAGGAACATTTGTGTGGGGCTGCCTTCAGTTAAGGGAAACCTCGTGGTTTTTTTCAGGAGATGGTCTTAGGATCAGTATGGGTGGGATTATCTACTGGGGCCAAGGCTTGGAGGCTGCCATAATCTACTCCAGCAAGGAGCTCTTCCTGCTGTGTTTCTTCTTTATCCCCACTTGTGCTTTTTGGTTTGGCAGAAGAAGTGATGGAGAACACAGAGGGAGTTTTCTGCTACCAAGGGATGTGGTGCTGTAAGGACATCCAGGCTCATTCTTCTGTTGTGTTACTGGGTGGTTAAAATAAATGGATCAAGGCATGTGTTCCACCTTCTGATTGAGGCTGTTGGTTTTATTTATCAAAATGCTGCCTCTGTCCATGATACTTGGGGAAATTATATATATCTATATATATCTATATATATCTATATATATCTATATATATCTATATATATCTATATATATCTATATATATCTATATATTTTTTTTTTTTTTTTTTTTTTTGAGAGGGTGTTTTATAATTCTGGTGGGGACAGGAGACAATATATAAAGCAAGTTCCATACCTCAGTGTTGGTACCACTTTGCAGAGGGTACACAATGCATGGCAAGTTTTAGATACTTTTAAAGCTCTGGAAAAGCCCAGGTATGGGTAGCTGGACCTGAATGTGACTGCCTGTGTTAGACACTGGTGTGCACTTACCTATAGTGATATCTATAGTATCTATAGTGATATCTATAGTAGATATTTATAGAGAGATCTATTTTTCATGGATGCCTTTTATAAGTATCTTGTGACTCTTTTCCTCTCCATCTTCCAAAGGCTCAAGAATGACCAAGGAAGTTGCTGATATGGGTTGAGAGCACTATTTTTTCCTCTGTTGCTGACTTAAATGCCCCCAGTAATCAGTCTCTGTTTTTTTTTTATCACTGTTCTTGTGGTATTTATGGTAGAATTTCAGGTCTTAGCCAGGGAGAACACCTTGTTTGATAGTACTGGTGATATCAGACCCCAGCCTGATTTGGGCTTTGTTTTACTGGTCAGTTGTTTAAAATAACCACATTAAATTGCTGAATAAAGACAAACTGTCCATGCTCACTCTAGAAGCCCAGGTAAGAGTAAAGAATTGGGCTTGGTCTTTCTTGTGTCCTACTCTATTCCTGTCTTCTCCATGTGGGTCCTTCCCATCTTCACCCACGTGGCAGCTCTTGTTTCCATGGCTGACACTGATGGAGACACACAGAATTCTCAGTGTAACACTGCACAAAGTGCCTTTCTGCAGCACCCCCGTGCTCTTGGAGCCTTTCCCTGCTCTGCTGAGAGCAGCCTGTGTGCTCTGTTGAGTGTTGATGCTGAACAGGACAAAGCAAAATCATTTCCCTCATAGCTGGATTTAATTTCTTGCTCTTTCATGATTGTGCAGTAGCTCTTGTTGTGGAAAAATTACTTTGTTGCATGTGACTGATACTTTCTGCTATTCCTCAAAAAAAAAAAAAAGATCCTGTTGAAACCCTTTTTAAAAAAATACTACAGCAAACTGACAATGTTTCTGCATCAGACTTTTGGGAAATCATTCCTGTACACTGGTACAGTTTTTTATTATCCCTAAATGATTCTAAATAAGTGAAACTGTGTCTATAAAACAGCCATGGTTGGTTCAGATGCAGCATAAGAAAGAAAGATGTGTGAAGAAATAATGCCAACTTTGTCATATTTTTGTTGCTTTTTGTTGTGGTGGGTTTTTTTCCTTCAGAATGATGGAATTAAATATAATGCTGACTTGAACTGGCACTGAAATTGATATTTTAATTTCATTTATTTATTTGTATTGAGCACTCACCTGCATAGTTGCAGAGGAATGTGGCACAGACTGGCAAAATTCCATGTTGCAGTTTCTGAGCCTGTCATGGAGTCTCCATCTCCTCATCCCAGTCTGTTGAAGCACAAAGAGAATCTAAACTTTGGTTTATTTTGAGAGTTTATGCTCTGAATTCTTCTGTTGACTCCCTTGATAATAACTCTGTTTGTGCCTGTGAAAGCCAAATGATTATTTTTGAAAATATTTATACTATGTGTCTATAAAATAAACACTTCAGAAGGATTTCCAAAGTGCTTTGATGGGTTAGATATTTAGGAGATAGTGGTGCCACCTCTGCCACTGTTTTTTCAGAAGTCTTGAGAAAAATAGTTTCTTTCTATCTGTTTCTCCCAGGTACAATAGGGGTGCTGTAATTCTGACCTCCTTTGAGGTTTGTGAATGCAATGCTCTGGGGATGTTGGATAAGTGCATTTTGGAACTTTTAAATCCATTTTTGCTCCTTATAAATCCTTTTCCTGTGCTTTCACACATGCTTCCTTTAAAAAGATGATACAAATTAAATTTATTGCCTATGCTAGAGCTCTTGGATTGAAATTAATTCTATTTTATTTTACTGAATAACTTGCATAGTGTAGTAAAGACCACGTGGATATTGGTTACACTGGAAAGATTTCACAGAAACTTCAAGAAATCATCTGATCCATCTGTCTGTTCCAGATTGGATCTGTCTTCACCTGTCATTCAAGACAGAGGGTGGAAGATTTTTACTTTTCAAAGGGTACTGTAGCAATGAAGGAATTTGCACAGCCTCTCTGGGCAGTTTGGCTCAGCTTGAACTCTTTTCTGTAGTGCATGTTTCCCCTTTGTTTTGTTGTTGTCATTGTCACTTTGCCTATCTGCATGTTTCTGTACAAAGGACTGATAAAAACCAACACAATTTCTTTTGCAGCATGAACTTTTGCAGCACATCCTCTGGTGGGGCAGGGAAGGCTTCCAGCCTGAGGCACCAGCTCCTGACAAAGTCACTGACAAAGGATTTCTCTGGCTGATCTCTTCTTTTTCTTCCTTTGGCATATCCCCCCCTCTATTTATCTGTTGCATCATGCTTTGACAACTTCTGTGTCCTGTAATTAGTACTGGAAACTTTTCAGTAGCCTGACAGGCACAAAAAGCAGTTGCTTGTTGAAACCAACAGTGCTTTCCCATCCTTTGTGAACACTCACACTCATGACCTGCAAGTGCCTCCCCTGGATGCAGGGACTATCCTGGCTGTGGAACAAACCTCCCTAGAAAGAGAGGCCTCTCCAGTTGTGTTTGTTTCATGGGCTTTGTAGCCTCATATTTGGCTGTTGTATATCGTGTACTGTGCTACCTCTGTGGCTCCTATCAGCATGAAGCTGGCCCTGGTGAATAAAGCTTCCTCCTTGGCTATATTTAGCATTTAGCTATTTGTTTTATAACTGAAATCCTTACTGTGCAAATTGGAGCAGGTCAGTCTGCAACCTTGGATAAGTGCCCTTTTTTTTTTCTTTTTTTTTTTTTTCTCCCCTCTGGACTTTTGTTTCCCAGCAAATTTGGCATGTTTAGCTGATGACCCATCCACCAGCCATCCCTAATGGAGATTTCATGATGGAAAATATGGCACAAAAAGGCAGGCCTGTGTAGAATATGCTGGTGAGACAGAGGATGCCTGTTGGAGGAAGGATGTTTTGCCTTTTGCTGTTCATCTTCTGTGTCTCTGTTTATGTGGGCTTTTACTGGGGCCTATGTAGTAGCTTTTTGAACTTGCTGAGTCTCATCTACAAGAAAACTTACATATATTTATGTATGTTTCTAGTAAATACTACTGGCAATATCAATGCCTCATGCAAGCTTAGTCTTGATGTCTCTGAAACATCTGCAAGCACTATTCCTTTATTTATCTCTGAATCTCTCCAGAGCACACTGGGAAGGTGTAGGAGCACTTCTAGCACACTTATATGGAAATGTCAAAGTCAAATAGTAGTTTTTTGTGATCATATGATTCAGGTTTATGGAGTGCTATGATACATTATGCCTTAGGGTGCTGGCAGTGTTGATTGCCATTGTTAGAAGTGATAACTCAGTTTTTGCCCTTCCCTTTTGGTTGAAACATGACCAGTTTGTGTTAGAGATGTTGTGCCACTGCTCTGCATTGTGATGTAGGGAGATGCATTTTGTAAGAGCACTGTACTTGCTTGACTGGATGAGATAATATCTTGATCTCTGTACAAAATCATGATTGTGGCTTTGCCTGCATTAGTGGTATAGAAAAAGTGTGTTTCTGTGAGAAGTGAAGGAGCAGCCAGGGACACCTGGTGACTCCAAGCTCCAGCTGGAACATGTAGTGCTGTGGTACTCCAGGAGTGTGGTGGGCTGATCCATCTGTCCTGCCTACCTGCTTGCAGGCTGAGTTCATCACTCCTATCTCCTGAGATATGAACAATTAAACTGTATTTTTAGCACTGCTCTGTCTATCCAGATCCTTTCCTTTTGGCTGTTGGCATCTGCACCTCACAGACTGCTGTGTGTGCTTCTGAGTGGCATGGCAGTGTCTGCATGGAGATGCTGACTGAAACCAGGCCATGGAGCACTCCAGCTCCTGCTGGGTCTCTGCTGCTGGGACTGACAGCCTGGCCCAGATGTGGCAACTTCTCCTACTTCTGCCAGCCCAACACATCCTGCTGGAGTGGGCATGTTCAGTCTCCACTCCTGCTGTGCAATCTGACTGCATAGGGTGGGGTTTTACCTTCTCACTCCCTAGAAACTGCAGTCCCCAACCTCCCTATGTATGACATGCTAGGGAGCCATCTCTGGTGCTGCTGTGGCTTAGTGCCCAGAGGCTTTGAGCTGGGGTCCATGTGGTGCAGTCCAAAGTAAACATTGGATTTTGCGAGGCAGGGTGTGAGGTGTGGGGGGAAAAGATCTGTGTGGCAGGAGGAGATAACAGATCAAATAGAACCTTATCTGTCAGTATCATAATTTGCCAAAATTATGATTTTGGTCATTGATAGGGATGTAATTTGAATATGACAGGGGTGTGATTTGAATAAGACATGTTCTTTCTTGTACTGTAAGATCCATGAGCTATCCAATCTCTTGTTGTGTGGGATGAGTGAGGCTACAGGTGATAAATTAAGAAACTCCATGATTAACACACACTGACTGAAAGCAAACTCTCCAGATTACTGTTCTCCTTGTCTGCACCACTGGTTGTGGTGGGAACTGTGTGGATATGTCAGTGTGAGTTTGTAGAGAGGCTCAGGAGAAAGCAGCAATTTAATGCACATAGCCCAGAGGTCATCTGCTGAAATGGAAGGCTGAGTTTGGGCTGGTGACCCAGCAGGGAGGAGGAGGGTGCTTCTGGGAGCAACTGTGTCCAGCATTGCTCTGTTGCCATCAGTACAGGAACAGGGAGCAGGATGCCTGTGTGGGAAGAGGGGATTGGGATTTGCACTTGGTGTTCCAGAGGGAAAGTGGGTTTGCTGCTGCTGAGTGTCTTTGGTTTGGTGACCTCAGATCTTTCAGGAGGTGTAACCTGCTGCTGTGTCCCCCTCAGCTGACAGGTTGGTGCTGTAACCATCCCTCTGTATGTAGCAAGGACATTAGCGACCCCTGTGGAAGGAAACAGGAGTCCTGGCTGTCTGTGCTGTATCTTAGCTGTGGGGTGATTAAAGGTTGGATCTTTAGGGGTGCCTTCCAACCCAGCTGAGTCTATCATAGTCTGTATTTAATTTTTATCTTCCCTCCTGTTGTATCTTAACACTCAGAGTGTGAAGGTGGGTTAGTTATTCTTTAAACTTTTGGGAACAGTTGCTTTGTTTGAAGGAATGAGATTACATTAGCTCATAGTATTTGGCATAAAGTTTGTCCCTGGCCTGGTGAGACATCATGGGATGCAGCAGGCACTTTGGGCTGCCCATGTCTGGAACAGACTGAATTTAAGTTAGGAGGCTTGGAGAAGGTCACCTGAGATGACCTGGGAACTGGTGAATATCGTATCTCTGGGCTTCTCAAAGGGGAGCATTGCTTGCTCAGAATGGCACAGAGGAGGCAGACAAAGGGCAAAGCTGTCTCCTGGGAGCTGGGCACAATGGGAGGGTGTCACAGTTGTGCAAAGGGCACAGGAGGAATGTGAGCAGAAGGCTGGCTTGGATGAATCTGGACTGGCAAGTGGTGGGGGGTTTCCTGGGCAGCAAAGGCTGAAACTGTTTGGAATGAATTATCTTGTACAGTGGTTTCACAGCTAATGGAAAGGGCTGCAGCAGGGGCAGGGTTCCATATTCCTACCCTGCATCCCAGGTTTTGGCAGCTTGTGGAGAGGCAGGGTTCAGGTTTCCCTTGGTGTTGCCCTGGGGTTGTTCTGATGAGATTCTGTAGTAGATGTAACACCTGAAGTGGCAGTGGCCCAGGGCAAGGCTTCTGATTGTTCCTGCTGGGGTGGCCAGGTCTGCATCACAAAAAGGAATGCATGAACATGGTGCCTTTTCCTAGGGCACTCAAGAGTGGGTGTAACATGCTGGACAGCATTAGTGGAGCACAGTTAGGATTTTGTCCCAAGGTACACCAGAAACTTGTTGTATCCCTGTCTTATTAACCAAATCATCTGCAAGTTTAAAGTATCAGTCACTGCAGTGCCATCAGACAGGCTGAGCCTACCTTGTAAAACGGGAAAAATCAGGGCAGAAGGGAACTAGATCCTGGTTTTGTTTCATAATCAAAGTTCAGGACAGAGGTTAGATTATAGAAGGGCACAAATTAAAATACATGTATTAATCTGAACTCCAGTTAGTAACAGATGAAGTGCCAGGGTGAACTTTAGTGCTATGCTAAATCAGCAGTCAAAAGCTAGGAAATTCCAGTTCTGCATTCCAAAAATGCAGATCCTTCTGTAGCTCTGCACAGCATGCATAGCATGGCTGGGTTGTTGTATAGCTCATATTTAATTAAAGAAATTGTTTCTCCAGTAGAAAAATACCAAACCATTATAATGGAATATATATGTCATGTATCATTGTGTTTCCTGCACTCGGCTTTCTCTCCTCGTGTTTCTCTTCCAGATGCTGTTTTTGACAAATAAGACTTCCTGTGAATAGGGAACTTGGATTTTATCAAAGCCTCATGAATTGTAGAGAAATCTCAAATGGAATTGAGTGGCAATAAATCAAGTCTGAACTGACCTGCAGGACACCAGCTGTGAAACCTCTGTGTACATTCTGTTCCCTTCCCGTGTGAGCTGCAACTTTGGTGTCATGCCCCTAATAAATCTCTGCAGGGACACTGTCCCCTGCCCCCAGGGCTGAACTCTAGGGAGCAGAAACTCATGCAGAACCAAGACCATGTCCAGGATTTTCTCACAAACTGGAGATAGTTTTGCTCTGCAATTAGTACAGAATTGTTGCTATCTTCTGTATCACAAGCAAGGAGCACAAGCTCATCCAGCCTGTAAATTACTCCACAGGTTATGTAATGACTTCCTTGAATGTACTTTGGCTTTTTCTCTCTGCACTTTGCCTCAGGATTTGCATTGTGGTTTTTAGAGTGCAGTAGGAGGGTTTTTCACATTGCTCCTTTAAAAAAAAACTTGTTTTGGAAGGAAATCACAGGACATTTAGTCTATCATAGAGGTTAGAATTAGTTTTAAAAATACCTGAGCTTTTAAATAAAAGTCCTCTAGGCTTTCCCTTGACAGTCTGTGCTAATTATTCAAAACTTGAGTGAGCAAGAAGACGAAACACACCTTCTCTAGAGGTTGACAAGACTTCACACTTGTCAGGGAAACTGTGTAGTGACAACGGAACTTTATGGCTGAAAATCTATTTGAATTCTCCAGCTGCAAGAGAAAAAACCTGCTGGCTGACAGAGGGTATTCCCTGTTTTTCCCCCACATGTAACTGGAAGCAGTATGAGGAGTATGAAAGCTCCTTTCATTCCTGCAGTACTCTCTCCATTCCCTCTATGGGAGAAGGAAAGATTTTCTTGGAAGAGGAGTCTGACCTTAATTAAACCTGAGTGTCTCTCATTTCCTCTATACTTCAGTTAAGTGCAAGGATTTACTCCTAATCTGCCACGTGCTTCAGAAATGAGTTTCTGGTGGCTTGTCAGGAGTAACTCATCAGAGAAGTGAGAAGGCAATGGCACAATTACCTTGGATCGGATGGAGCATCTTAAGGAATTAAAAGATAAAATTGCCTTTTCTTCTCAGCATAATCTGTCTATTATCAAAGCTGCAGTTTGGCGTTATCATATCCTGTCTCTGATCGGATTCATTTCCTGTCCCTTTCACACAAGCCTGAGCGCTTCAAGTCTGGCCCCTGGATTTGGATTTCAAGGCAGAATTCTGTTCCTGAAATCCCTAACCCATCTTTGCAGCATGGTCAGGGTTGTGAGCCTGGGGCACCAAATCTTTTCTTGCTTTTGTCCTTAGCATGGGACACTCGGCAGTAATATATCCAGGAATAAGAACTCCAGGAGATGGGGCTTTGCTGCCTGAAAATCTCATTTCCCTGGGAGTGGGGAAGGTGCAGAAAAGCTTGGAAATACGGAGTGGATGCAACCAAATGCTCAGAAACAAGAAATAAAATCAGTATCTTTAGGCCAGTAAAGGTTTTACATAAGGCCTAATAAAGGAGTACCAGATTTGGCTCTGAAAGCTTTTTGCCTTTGTGTGCTCATTGAGGTGAGTGCAGAACTCCCCCAGTGATCACGGGATCAATTTCTTCTCTAGCATTTTATTTTCAGGGAGATGTTGAGCTTCACATACTGTTCTGAAGGTTTGCAGTGCCTGATGCTGAAGTGTGTGTTCTCAGAGGGGAAGCAGGGGTGGCTCTCGGGCTGTTCTAAGGTAGGTTTGCTCCTGTCCAGAGTCCCAGAGGCTCCAACAGAAGTCAGGGAATGAAACCCAGTGATTGTGAAGAGAATTACAGAGATCAGGGGGTGAAACCCAGAAATCTTGGAGGCCAATGCAAGTGTCTTTGTGTAGATTGAGCCATATAATAGCCCTGAAAAGGGCTGAAATTCCATTTGCAAATGTGCTGCATCCCAGACCCTGGTGTTCCTCATCTGCAGCATGAACATAAGGAAAGATGGAATAGTGTTTAAATAATGGCACAAGCAATTGAGTCTCAAAAAGTTGTCTTAGATGGGAATAGGTAAAAACAGAGACTTTCTTGTATTAACCTTTCCCTATCAGAAAAGTTGTCTTTGAAGTCACTGATTATTTGCATAAGTAAAGATTATTTTTAAAAAGTGTTGTCCTGCTTCTCTGCATTGTTATCATTAACCTTTTGGACAACATGGTAATATTGGTTTCCCTCAGTCTGATAATTAAATGCTGTTCTTTATGGTTTTTTTCCTATGGGCTCCATCCCTGGAAAGGTATGTGCATCTCTGACTGAAAAATTCAAATTTAATTTCTTACATGTGAATTTTCAAATTTAGAAAATTAGTAACATAAATCTAGATCAAACTGTTAGAGCAATATTCAGATACAGCTGGTTGGAATTTGACTAGAGTCTGCTCTTATAGTGAAATCCTTGTGCCTTGCCCAGGGTGTCATGTTGGGTAAACACTTCTTACATCCAGACCCAGCCAGAAGGAAGCACCAGGCACAGGATGGGATTCAGGCCAACTCAGTCTGGTGTCTGGAAACACGTTCTTGTGTTTTGCAGTTGTTGCTCTCAGTAAGTTGAGGTGAAGAGATCCTTATTTAGTGGATACCCATAAGGGCTTTGCTCTTTCCTCAGTTACTTATGCCCATCCTGGATAGGATGTTATTCCATCTGGCACGTGAGTACTCGTGTGCCTTCCTGAGGGTAAGAGGGATGGATGAAGCTGAGCTGTGGATAAACTGTACTGCCAGAGACTTTTTCTTCCAGTCCTTGGTTTGTGTTATTTCTCTTCCACATTTTTGAAATAATTGACTCTAAGCACCTTCAGTTGTTTGTTTTGAATGTGTGCTGCTCTGATGCAATTAGCCATGATGCCTGCCAGGCATATCCAGATATATTGCTCCTGGTGAAAGGTATTTCTTGGCTGTACATCTGTACTTAATTGAGAACAGTTCCTGTCTCAGCTTTGAAGATGAAATTTCAGGAGAATATGCTCTGGAGCGAGTGTTTCCTCTAAAGAGAAAAGGGCTTCGGTACCTCCCTCTTCTGCTAATGACAGAAATTGATGCTGGGGGTGAAAGTGGGGGGAAAAAAACCCCAAAACCTGTTTACTAACAAAAAAAAAAAAAAAAAAAAAAAAAAAAGAGGGGGTGCCCGCAAGGTACAGAAAAGGACTGAATAAACGCTGGATATGAACTTCCAGAAATTTACCCTTCTACAATAGCACAAAGCAACTCAAAAAATGCCCGGGGAAGAAAAAAATCCATGGGCTGAGAGCGTGGTCTGGAAAGCGAAATGGAGTCCGGCAAGGGAAAAGGAGTTCATGTGGCAGCCCGGAGCACAGCAGGAAATTGTTGAATTCCTGGTCTGAGTGTCCTCCTCGCAGCAGCCGAAGTTGGAGGGTTTTGCTGTCCTTGGAGGGTTTTGCTGTGCTTGTGGTGGTTCAGCTCCCCGGAGGTCTCCGGTTCGGGGCGGTCCCGAAAAACAAGCCAAGCCAAAAACAGTTCAAGGCAACAAGCAGACAAAAAGAGAGGATTCTCGGCACAGCCTCCAGGCTGGGGGAAGGAAAGGGAAAAAAACCTCTTGCTTCAAGGTAGTAAAAACCCAATGGAAGAGGAGGAGCGACGCAGCGGAGCCACAGATGGAGCAGCGAGCATCGAGCGGAGCCCGCGCCCGGCGCTCCGGCTCCAACCCCGCCCCGCTCCGCTTAAAGACACCGCGGGCATCTCTGCGGAAAACACCGGCAGGGAATGGGTGTCAGCATCGCATCACCCCGACACTGCTCCCCTTTTCCAGTCTGAGCCTATGTGACTCACTCTCAGCTGTCCCCTCTTCTGGTGGAAAGATGGGGAAGTGAATATTTTGGTTATTTGGAGCAGGGTTTAATACTGCGCATTCCTGGGATTATTTTCTTGGTTGTGGGGACAGAACCATTCATCCCAGTATGGGAAGACTGCAGGAAAAAATCTAGCAGAGATCTAGAAAATGCTTGTTGTCTGTCATATCTTGTAAAAGAAATAAAAAACAGAGTAAGTAGAGCTGGTGGCACTGGAGTATCCAGAGGAGCAGATGGGGCTTTCTTTTTACAGTATATCTGGAGAAAGTCACATTTCCATCAAGTTTTGCAGGAAGGCAAAGTGTACAGCTTGTGCAGGTAATATGGGGAGTAGGAATGATAAATAATGTAGAGAATAGAAATTTTCAGTTCTCCTGAGGTTTCTGGATAGAGCTTTTCTGGCTTTCAGTATCAGGGAAGAGAGATGGCTTATGTATTTCTTACACCATGTATTTGCCTGTGTTCAGCCTCTACTGCTGGAAGGAGATTTTTTAGAAGAGCTGGGAGCAGGTTTTTCAGGAGGACTCTGCTAATAGAGCCTGTTGGGAAGCTGAGGGTTCTGTATGGGAACTCAGAGCATGTTGTTATCTCTAATGGAGCAGGACAGTGCCCTGTGGAGATACTGGCCTGTGTCCCAGGCCAAGGATATTTCTGCAGCATAGAAGCTGCATCACTCAGTCAGGAACTAATGTGGGACTAGGATGGCTCAGGCAGCATTGCTTTGGGTGGTGAAGATGACCTAATGGCATCATTTGGAAGAGCTCCATGCTCAGTGTTCAGAGCTTCCTAAAAATCTGCTCATATGTATTTGTGTTGAAGTGGGGGAGAAACTGGTGACAGAGAAGGAGTATCTGTCCCTAGCAGCAGGCACAGACTTCTTTAAAAGCATCCCAGACATTTATTTTTATCTGTGTAGTGACAAACTGCATTTATAGTAAAATTGACTCCAGTTCATCCTTATTTGCCTGTGTGGTGATGAATGTGCAGGGATGTGCTGAGGCAGCTGTGGTCAGCCTGTCAGCTGTGACAGTGACATTTTGGAGGGGTGAGTTTGCCCCTCTCAGACCCCCCATAAGCTGGCATGCAATGGGCACAGCCAGGCAGGGGATCTGCTGTGATTCCTAGTACCACTTGGCAAATTTTTCAATCTGTTTTATGTGACCCCAGTGAGTGTGGCCATGAACTGGTTGTGGTGGTTAAAAAGAATAAAAGCATCTCTCTGTTCCAAGGGGAGCATGATTAGCAGCCTTTGGAGTTCATTTGGTTTTAGCATTAGTGTGATGAAAGCAAATGTGTTTGTGTAAAGATTTCTGGCAAAAATATTTATGTGGTGGGAATACACTTCCTCTTGTTTCTCTCCCCAGTGTAAAAATATCCAGTTGTCCTGAGAAGAAGCAGAAAATCACAATATCCTGTGATGGGAGTGGACAACTGATCTTTAGGGATAATGAGATGTGGAGAGAGAATGAACTGAAGTTCCTGTCTCCTAAAAGATGGGCAGCAAAATAGAGGAACACACTAAAATTCACTATTCCTTAAAGTTTATGTGATTCTGGCTGCAAAGTTAAGGGTCCAGAGATGCTCTCTAACAGAAGATTGAAAAACTATAAATTCCTTTTATTTTTCTGGCACCCTTTCCTCTTTAAATTCTTCTCTACTACTGTTTTTTCCTTCCCTGTGTCTTTTTATCTTCTTATCCACATTCCTGGTTAATTCAACCAGCTGTGTGGAAGCACCAGCAGCTCCAGGTTGCTTAAGCCTGAGTACAACATCAAACCTTGTAACCAAAATATAGGACCAAATAATGAGTAAATTCAGGAGTGAGGTCATGTTGTGAAGAGGGCAAACTTTGAAGGTGATGGATTAAGATCTCTAGGTAGAGCACATCACCTGCCAACAGAAGAGCTAGGAGTCAAGTTGGTCTGTACAATCAAAGCCAGCCCTGGGCAAAATGTGTCCTATGAGATGGAGTGGGTGGGAGATGGATGGCTTGACAGATAAAAGGAACCTGGCTGATCAATGTTTCTCACCTCCAGATTCACCTCCTTTTCTCCCTATTTTATGCTAAACAGAGCTGGAAGCTGCAGCCTCCTGTCCAGCTCTGTTGCAGGAAGGCTGTTTTTCCTCTTCTTTAAGAAGAGTTTCTTGCTCTTATCTGTTATTTCTGCTGTGGATGATGTGATTGGAGCATCATGCCTCTCATAGCCAGCCCTGACTTCTGCAGGTGTCTGAGTCCACCTCAAGTGCTGAACACCTTTGTGGGCACATGGGCAAAAGGCTTTGATCCCTCAGTTTTTTGCTCAGGCTCCCTCCCCAGGATGTCTCTGCTGATCCCTCCTTCCTTTGTGACTTTAAGCTGATGTAGGATGACTCCTGCTGCACTTTTAGGTATTTGTGAGCCCTTGGGAGCACAGTTTTGGAATTCTCCTTGTGGTTTTCCCTCCTGTGTGTCTGCCTGCAGCTTTTCCTGGAGCCTTGCCAGCCCTGTGCTCGCTCTGACCCAGCCTGTGTTGAAGTCCTTACTCATGCCTTAATCATTTCCTACCCCACTATTGCAATCCCCTCCTCGTACCATCTGTAAATCTTTGCTGCACTGATTCTCAGGGGTGCTGCCTCCCTCCTTTGCCCAGGAAGCTGTGTCTCCAGTTTCTGGCTGCTCCTTGGATTGCTCTCCTTGCTGTTAGTTTGCACTGTGCCTGGCTTACTCTGCTGCCACCTTTTTTCCTCCACATCCTAGCCTGCTGACTCCCAGCCTCAGCTTCCTTTTGGCTGCTAGGCTCAATTTTTTCATTATTTTTCTTTATCCATTAGGAATGTTGCTGCTTTTTTTTTTTTTTTTTTTTTTTTAACAACTTAGTCATTTCCTTTATTTTTCTTTTCTTGTCATAAAATTGTGCTTGTTGATGCAACATCCTTGCAATGAATTTGGAGGTTTTATTCCATTTGCCTACTGGGAAGGGAATGACATAAGAAAGGGTTGTGACTTCACTAATGAGTAGTTGGTAGAGTTGTGCTTAAGTTTCAGGAAATTTGGGGTTTTTTTCAAATTTTCTTGTAAATCCATAGGATCAAATGCACTTTTTGTGATAAGTTTTTGGATTTGTCCTTAAGGAAAGGAGCTGAAAATCCCGTCTCAGACAGTGGGTTCATTCTTCCTTCCCCTGTCACTTTGGAGAGGCTGCCCTGAAGGCTGGTGAGATTGGGGCTGTGCATGAAAGGTGGTGCCTTTAGTCAGGGTTCTGACAGCACAGCAGAGGTTTGGCAGGTGCTGAACTGAGGCTTTAGAATTTAAAACCAGTCAAAACCGTTTCAGTTACTCAAATCCCAAACTGTATTTAAATTCTTGTTTAATGGCTCTGGGAAGTTTCAGCTTTGGCCCAGGACTTTGAGATTGATGAAAAAAAAAGATAACATGAAGATGGGAGATAAGGGAAATTTCACCCTTGTTTTATAGAAGAAGAAATGAAAGGTTCTGGCTCTTCTAGGGCTGGACACTGCTTTCTGGGAGCCTGGTCCATGCTGTCCCACTCATTCTCCATCTGATTTCTTTGTGCTCTTCTCTCCCAGGTGTGTGACAATGGAAGAAGAGATGCACCATCAAGAAGCCTGAACAGTGACACTGGGACAGCTTTTGGGACACTGGCAGTAGGAGCCTGAGACACGGGAGACAGGAATCATGCTGAAACCAAGTGGACTTAAAATCCCAGGCAGGGCTGGGAAGCACTCCAGCCCAGTGGGACGGGCATCAGGGACCTCTGCAGCTGCTGTCACCACTGGCTCAAAAGAAGGTAAGGGCTCCATGCAGGGGCATGAGCTGGCCCAGGTGATTGCCTGGCTTGGAGGCAGTGGCCTGGTGGAGCCAGTGTTCCATGGGATGTGAAATTCCCCATCTGCATGTGGGTTGATGGATCAAAACAGATGTAACAGCGTGAATAAATGGGCTCCCTCTCCCAATTAATGCACAGAACAGGCAAGCTGTGGAGTGGGTGGGAGACAGATGGATCTGCTGATGTCTAGGGCTGACAGAGGTACCTATACAGACATGGGAAGGGCTATAATTAGGCAGATGGGAACCTCCCCCATGACCTTAAATATTGCCCTGTAGCCATTGCTATTGGCCTGTGAGGGTGTAGGAGTAATAATTGAGCACTTAAGGTGATTTGGCCTGTGCTATTTACATCAAATTAGTGCCTTTGTTTAAACAGAAACATTTGAAGCCCTAGGATTTGAATAATGACTTACCTTCACATACCTACACATGCTTGCTGTTGTTGATCCATATCCAGTGTATACATAAGGTATGCAGGCTGCCCTTATGAGTACAATTAACACTTTGAGAGCAGTCGAGGGTGTGATTTGCTTAGGACTCATTTTTTCTGGCTTATTGGCTGGTGAGTTTCTTTTTATTATATATAATTTAGTAAATATTGAAGATGGGAGTTTTGTGTGTCATGTTTTTCATTTCACTTTGTTAAAAAAGGCTTTTTCTTCTTGCTTTCTGGGGGAGCACATCAGGATGATGTCAAAACTTGTACTTTCACTATATTACACTTTCATTTGAGAAGGTCAGTGGTTGCTTCTTTAGATCTGTCAACCTCCTGTCTTTATAATTTAGGCCACTTCCTACATGCCTGGTTACTTTGCTGTGTGTTTCAGTATCCAAAATATAGAACATTTAGCAGAATTAGGAAAGCCTCTCAGCATTTTTAATCATGGGGATAATATTGGTCAAAATTTGCTTTAGCATGCTCAGACAAATTGATAATGGGATAATGATGCTGCAAAATGAGGGTCACAAGACAATGCTGCCTCTTGTCAGAGTAATGCAGAAGTGTTAATTATTTAATCAAAAGAAAATTATACCCATCTCTGAGGTTCCTGTTTTGCTTGGGCACACTGGGATGGTGATTCAGGCACAGGATGTTCACCCACAGACTCCCCTTGCTGCTGAGCCACTGGCTCTGCTCCCTTATTACACATCAGGGGCTGTGCTTTGCTCATGGATGCTTTCAGCTGAGCTCTCTTCTTGCAGTGACCAGCAGTGTATGTTTAACCTCTGCCACTGTAAATTCTTTCCCCAAACAGAATTGTAAAAGCCACAGGTCTAACTTGGCTCTTTGCACATCTCTAAGGCCTTGTTTGAGGGGCCAATCACTGCTTGAGGTTGTGTGCAGAGTTCCAGACCCTTTGGTGTGGTACAGCACTGTAGGGATTGGAAGGGTGCTGCTCTTCCCTTGCTGAGCACTTGGCCCTGTGTGTGGCCCTGTGATTGCAGTTTTGTGTGAATGGGTTTTAATATAAGAAAGCCTAATTTCTTTATTTTGTACCCAAATCTAAGATACTGAAATATCCTTTTATTTTTTTTTCCTAGAGGGAAGCATAAATTGACAAAGCAAAGTTTTGATAGGTTTTGCCATGTATTTTGAAGTTATTCTTCTGATCCTGTATTTCTGAATTTCCCCCTTGTTTCTCCATGCCCTCAGCTGTGATTGAGAAATGAGCCTGAGCTCCAGTGATGTGCCAATATAACTCCCCATTGTGACTCTCTCAAGGTGCTTCAGTCTGGATTTATAATTGCCACGTGTCATGGAGCTGCTTTCAGTTGATTTCAATCACATGAAAAACACCAAAATGAGGGAAAATATCTGAGGCTACTCTTCCCCCCAGAGGTTTTGTAGTGGCACCTCAGCAGGCACAGTTGGTGCATGTCTTGTGGAATGAAAGGGTCAGTCAGTGGCAGGGTCAAGGCAACCTCTGGGCTGAATGCAGTGCCTGTTTGCTGGAGTTCCTTTGTGCCTTGTTCAGCTCCAGCCATCTGTCACCAAGGGATGTGCAGCCAAGAGCCCTGTGCAGCTCCAAATGGAGTCTGACCTTGGCTGGAGATGTTCTGCATTTTATTCCTGGAAAAAGGTGGGCATGGAGAAGGGGAGAAGTCCTGTGATGGTGGCTTGGTGCTGTGTGACAGATGTACTGCTGCTCCTCTGCCTCTCAGGATTGTGCAGGAGGCTTTTGGAAATTGTGGAGCTGCTGGAGCAATCACAGCACTGAGCCCTTCCAACCTGGAAGGGAGGACTGAGCACAGTGGGGTTAATTTAACAATTTGGGTTGGGTGTGTAACAGTGGTTGGGCTTGTAGTGTTACCTGACACCTTCTCACTCAGTGACCTGCTCAAGAGCTGCTGCTGTGTCCCTGCATGGCCTGTACCTGCTCTTCCTCCTGCAGATCTCTCCAAAAGTCTGGCCAGCTGCCTCTTGCTCCTCTCCTTTCCAAAGATAATCTGTGAGCAAACTACACATCCCAAAATCCTGGTGACTTGCCTATGTGCCCTTCTCTGAGAGAGCAGCACCTGTGCTGGCTGTGGGGCACAGCACAGCCATGGGATTCAGCCTTTGGTAGGGGAAAACTACAAGAGAAAATACTCCCTTTTTTGTGTTAAAGTGGTTTAATTCTGTTCCAGAGCCAAGTGTCCACATCACTGAAATCCTAACCATAGCAGGCACTCTGAATTTTGGGTATGCCTGCAAGCCAAAGAATCTGGTGGTAGATGGCTGTGGAAGCTGGATTTCATTACATTTCCTGGGATTAATCAGATCTGGGCCACTACACTTTATATGAGGTCTTAAAGTTGTATGGAGGAGTCTCTGTGAGGTGTTTGAGAGGCCCTGCAGAAACCTCAGCTCTATGACCTGTGTCTGTGCACTGAAAGTGCTTCCTGGGAGGCTGACAAGGTTTTCCTGACTCCTCAAAAACTCATTACATGTCCCTGAACTCCTGCTGTACTCCTTGCCTCTGCACTTACCTGCCTCTTGCCAGAACAGCCAGAGGAGACATCTGCATTTTCTGGAGCTGGATGGAAGAAAACCAGATGGTTTGGGTTACAAAATACAGAGCTGCAACTCTGATCTGTATGAATTTGCTACCTTGGTGGAGGATAGAAATCTCAAAATCCTGAAATGTAGTTGCAGAAGAGAATCAAAATTCTAACAAAGCACAGAATTAAACTGCAGCTATGCCCAGTCTGTTGCCTCTGAAATTTTCCTTGGCTCTGGGAGCTTGGGGCTGGCTCAGAGAGACCCCAAATGGGGATTATATCTTTCAGATTGTATCTTAAGAAGATAATTGTTCTCCAGTTGTACCTAAGATATGTCAGAGACATTAGATGCAAATGAATTTGTAAAAGCTTCATGCTTTGATCCTCTTCTCCTCCCATAAGTTTATCAACCTTGTCTGCACAAGTGCAAGTGGAGGTAGTTCCCTTTATTCTTACCTTAGAATACACAAAGTCACTTTGATTTCTCCTTTCTCTTTTCCCCAGTGTTCTGTTCATATTCTTTTGTAGAAAGTCAAGTGTCTCTTATCTGTCTCATTTCTTTCTCCTTTCCCAGGTATGGAGATTCCTCTTCAGCATTTCCATTTCCATGTATTCTTGACAACTCACATCTTATGTACCAGGAATGGGGTCCGTGCAGATGGGAGATGCTGTGTATGCATGTCCAGAGAATTTCACAATTCATGGCTGTAGGTTTCTATAGGCACCAAATGTGCTGTAGTCACTCTGCCACACATGTTATATCAGAGTTATTTTTACAAAAAAACATATTTGGAGTCAATTTTGCTCATGGAATGTCCTATGTCATCTTTGAACTTTCCTTGAGTGGAGAGTCGTTGTGTCTCCTTGCCTGAGCTGGTGCTTTCACAGAGCCATTAGGTTTAAGAACTTTTGTGGTGGTGATCTGGGTTAGGTACTTTGGCTTGCTGTGGCTGTGAGCTTTTTTTAAAAAAATGGAAATTGCCATTTCCACTGAGAGTCAGTGGGGAACTGGCAGGTGACATGGACTCCAGGAAGAAATGAGCCTTGAGGGGTGTCCATGCTGGCTGTCCCCCTCCCTCCTCTCTTATAAAGCTGAAACAGCAGAAGAAATAAGTTCTGCTGCTTTACAGTAACTATTTTCCTTAACCAGACTGAAAATTAATCTCTAGCTGCCTTAGAAGAGGATTCCCACAAATGTGTTGGCTTATTTCCCATTTTCAAGTGAAGAAAGTCACTGCTCTTTATCCCACATTAAAGAGAGGTTTCTGTGCTAAAGGTGTGGGTTGTGGATAAAGGGCTCAATATAACATTTGGATTTCTTGTTACAAAGCTCATGTCTCAGTTTCTTTCCCACTCTCCTCCTGGAAAAGACTGCTTTTGCAAAATGGAAAGAGAATGGAAGCTGTGATGAATGGGCCCACAGAGCCTTCCCAGCTGGTGGAACAGGTGAAAGCTGCTGGGAAGAGAAGCATTCATATTTCAGAGTGGGTTTTGTCTGCTCAGAGCAGTGTTAGAGTAACGTGGTTGGAGGAGAAATTTGCCTTTCATACTTCATTTGGCTGTCAGCTGGCTCTAGTGTTTGTTTATAGTTCTTAAATCTTTGTTCAATTAAAAAATTCTAACAAAAGACAGAGGACAAAAGAAATATTTGTATTTGTAGTGAAGCTGAGCAGCATTGAGACTTCAGTCTTTGCTGAAGGCAAAAAAGTCCAAACTTATTATGTTTTCTGTGAGACTTATGTGCATCCAGTCAGAACCCAGCACAGACCTTGGATTTTACAGATGGATCCTGTTATTCTGAGCAGGCAAGTTCAAGTATCTGTCACATGAATTTCATATTTAGGCATGGCTAGCAATATCAAAACTGTTTTTCAGCAGTTACCTAGTTTTATTGCCAAAATTATGCTTTGATAGCTAAACTATACAGCATATTGCTGGGAGCCTGGCAATGCCTTCTTGTTTTCATATAAGTGTACATGCTTTATTTTTGATGAAGAATAAATGCACAAGGCTAATTAACATTGGCATAATGGCAACTGTGTGTTGCTTTTGTTCACTAAAAATAAGAGTGAAGCAGACTGGAACGTTCCCAGGGCCATTAAAGAGAATGGGATGACTAGCTCCATAGGGTAATTTAACTAAAATATGCTGTAATGAGGGTTTGATAAGGCTGAGCTGGGTATCAGGTCCTAGTTAGTTGCATTTGGGTTTTGAGTACTGATAGTTTTTTGAGTGCTGGGCCCCCTTTTGGGGGACAGTTACTGCTGTGCCCCAGGGCTGAGTTTGCACAAGGGGATTAACTTTTTATTAAAAAAAATATTTTCTAGAAATGTGATTATGTTCTGAGGGCTGCTTCTAGTTTGAGACTCAGCAATTCTGTGGCCCAGTCTCTTCTGATCTGTACCTGCATCAATTCTGCTGGAGGACCCTGAATCTCACCACCACCTTAGCTCTCTTGTGCATTTACTGCCTTGCTCTTGCCTTTTCCAGTGGATAATTTTCATTCCTTTTTATTTATCTGCCACAGTGTTACCAGCAACATCTTGGTAAATTAACTTGGAAATCAGTTGTTCACCCCTTGAATTTCTCAGGATGTTTTTTAAGTTAGATTGGCTGGATGCATAGGAGTAAGAAGCAATTTTTGCTGCTTCTAAAGTTTTCTGTGGTAAAAAACAGAGGGAGGGATGATGTAATTCCTGGGGAATTTATGCCTCAGTAATAAAGGAGAGCTTGGGGAGTTTGCTCTCAGGTAAATATTGATGGTTTGGTGGCATCTTAGCACAGGCTTTTTTTTATAAAGCTGCAAGAAACTGCTGAGGCTCTCTGATTTTGTATCAATCTATTAATTTTAATTCCCAAATAAATATTAAAGACACTAAACCACTGTTTTGCCTGCAACAAAAGAAATAGGATTGCAATGTCCAGAGCAGCTGATCGACTGGCACTGACACAGGGACCTAATTCTTGTCTGTTCAAAGGCTTTGTGCCTCTTGATTAATATTAACTTGGGGTGCTGTGTGCTGGTGAATTGAGAGAGAAGACCCCACATCACAGGGCCAGAGGCTCTATTATTTCTAGCAAACATTTGGTTTTTTGTTTTGCATCAGGCCTCATGGAGTGATCAGTATTGTCAGCTCCCATCTGAGTGCTGTCCTCAATTAAATCCCTGCTGCAACCCTGGGGTTGGATTAGTGATCCTGCTGGAAATGTGTCATTGATGAAGTTTGATTAGCTCTTGCTGTATGTTAATGGCTTTGTGTCTTCATATCCTTGGGGAATCAGGTGGTTGAGGTGCCAGTGAGGTGTTTGAGGATCAAATGCCTCTATTGCAGTGTCAGCAGATTAGCACTCCATTAGCAGGCAGAGCTGCAGGATCCAGGTCTGCACAGGCAGTCACCTGGTCAAGGAGTTAACAGGTACCTGAAAGAAAACAAGATTGTTTTTAAGGGCTGAACAGGAAAAACTGCAAAGGAGAGTTGCTGGTTTGCTGATCCAGGGCTGAGGTACAGCTGAGGAGTGGGAACTCCTCAACATCCATCATCATCATCAACAGCTCTGCTGAGGGATCTTTAGAGCCTGAGTGTGGGTTATGGAGTGTGGGTCATTGCTGCTGAGGGTTTGGCTGAAGTGCTGTGTGAAAGTTCTGTCCCTCCATACAAATCCAGTTGCTCATGGACACAGATGCTGCCATGAGACCCTGCATATTTGTTCTCATCCTCATGGCATATCCTGTGCCAAAGTGTTCTGGGTTGGTTGTAAACCAACCACTTGACTATTTGCATAGGGTTTTTATTCAGCTCACACTGCCTTTCATGAGCTGCTCTGCCTGCCATCCTGCACTCTGAAATACCTTTTGTACTGGAATTTTTGAAGGTGGTGGTTCCTCCACCCTTTCTGGTTCCCCTCCTGAAGGGAAGAAGTACCTTTGGTGGCATTCCTTTCCCAAGAAGTGATTCAGTGCATTCCAAGCAATATAAAAGGGCATTGAATTAATCTTAGTTTAATCAGCTTTACAGGTAACATACAGAGATAACTGTGAGTCTGATTTTAATTGTCTTAATGATTAGATACTCTTAGAAGGATTTGATGTAGTTAATCCTTAGTATTCAGCTCGTTCATTGTGGATGAGGCATGAGCACACACCAAAGACATATGGAGGTCAGACACCCTCCTGCTCTCTCTGTAGCTCTTCACAGAACATCAGGGAAAGAAAATCTGCTTTCCACAGATGTTGAGCTTATGGAGGCTGGAATATAATGAACTGAATGCTATTCAGCTGGGCTGCTGGGAGTCTGCAGTAGCATCACTGTGGTTGTGGTTATGCCCAGAGTAGGGATGCAGCTTTAGGGCAGGATCTGCTCCTGCGTGTTCTGCCTCCAACAAGTGCACTAATCCAGCAAGAGCAGATTAATCATTAAAGGCCTGAGCCAATATTCATTGAAATTAAAGGAAAGAGTCCCTTTGGCATAGCTGGATTTGGGATGAGGGTCTGCAGGATTAAAGTGGCATCAGACCGTTGGTACATAATATTTGCCATAGGTTGGAATTAACCATCACACACTGACCCTGCACGTGAGCATCTTCCTTGCAAGCAGTCAAGTAGGTGACTTGATCTCCACAAGAGCCTTAAAACATTTAGAATACAAGTATTATTCTCTATTTATTTTAAGATCAGTAGGATATTTACTTTTTAATGAAGATGCTAGTAAGGAAATAAATATCCTGTTCCCATAAAAGAGAGAAACTGTTTTTTATGCAGGAGTGAGATCTGTAAGAAAACAGTTTATCACAACAATCACTCTAAAGTAATAAGAGTTGTCAAAATTGAGCTGTCTGTGACTTCATCAGCTCTATTCAAAATACAGTTGATGGTCTCTCTGCTACAAAATGTGTTTGGCAATGCTGTTTTCCAGCACAGTAAATGTGTGTCCTGTGTGCTACATCTGGATTGTGCACTGGAGGATGCAGCAGAGTCCTTCACTCCATGGATGTGTTTGCAGAATTCTTTGTGAGAAAGGAAATGCTTGTGAATGGGGATTTTTAAATGGTCTCAGAGAATTTGAAATTTGGAATTTGGCTAAGGGTGTGCAGTTATTGAGCTATAGGGTAAGTTTCTGTCCTGCACATGCTTGTCTTATTTCACACTTAAACCTGCACAGTTCTTTAGGATTCATGTCCCTGAAGATAACAAAAGCCTTTTGTATAACTTGTATCACAGAAATACTTTCTACAGAATAGTTTATTTGGAGGTATTTGCTCAGAAAAAACCAAAAATCTTGCCAGAAATTAGAAGGGTTTGATGGAGATTGAACAGAAGGATTTCAGGTAAAGATGGTATGATGCTGAGAAAATTCTGAACCCTAAAATGGGCTTGGGGGTATCATCCTCAGTGACTGACTCTATCCTGGCTGGGTGTTCAGAAGATAAAAGCCTAAAAGTGATTATCTGATAAAGTGATGAAGAAGTAGCATGAGAGGGAGAGTCACAGTCCACATGTGAGTCTTTCATCCTAGTAAGGTGTACTGGGAATGGGGGCACTGTGTGTGCTCAGGGTGTCTTTGGGGCCCTGTGCTCAGTCTTCAGTGCAACTCAACTCATCAACCCCCAATTTTTATCTGTGATCTCTCACTTCACACCATCAATTTGCCCACCACCTTGGTGGCTGCTTGCTTTCCCCACCATCACTCCTGCAATGGTGTAAGATGTCATTTCTGGTGGTCACTGAGGCTTAGATGTGTTGGGTTTGAGAACACTTGCTGTGGGGGTCAATGCTTGTATCATAGCTCATGTATTTTGGGATCAGATCTGGATCATGATCATGTTTACTTTCAAAAAAATATATATATCCACAGCAATAGTTGACTTGGCTTTTCTGCAAATGATGCCTGTTCATGTACAGCTCATTGCCTTTTGAATTGGATACTTAGCTGTTTATGCCAGGTATTTGGAATAAAGTGGATGACTCAGTGTTAATCTGCTCTCAAATATCCTTTTTATTAGATTAGGCAAAGCAGAGCCAGCCCAACAAACTGCATTCTGCATAGCATGGGCTGTGTACAATCAGTCCATTGTGTGCTGTGTCGCCTGCTCTGTGCATGGATGTATGGCTGGAGGAATAAATGGCTGATGGAGTGATGAATCAAAGCTGTGTTTAGTACAGTGCAGCCCCAGGATTGTGCCCAGGGTTTTTGGCAGTTATGAGATGATGTCTTTACCTCTGCTGTAGTTACTCTGGGATCCTGGGGTGCTGCAGGTGGCCCCTGGAATCTCCCTCTCTCAGGTGGATGACTCAAAGAGATGCTGCAATTGCATTAATGGCATGTTTCTACCAAGGAAGGGGGAAAACTACATACAAGGGAGAAAACCTAGTGCTTGTCTGTCTGCTGGTGCCATCCCAGTGGCTCAAACTCTGTTCTTAGCACAGCTGTTCACACTGAAAACCAGCCTCAGCATGCAGATAAGGAGCTAACAAAGCATGATCCTTCATTCTGACATGTCAGGTGTTAAATTTTTCTACTTTTCCCCTCAAGAGTAACTGCAGACAGGGCATGAGGAAATACCTTTTGTGGCTGTAGGCTGGCAGCTTGTAAAGAGCAATTGCTGTGAAGATTATCCCAACTCCTGCCAGAGGCAAGCAGAGCAAAGTAAAATTAGAAAGTCACAGAAAAGCTTGTGGTTGTACCAAAGAAATATTTCTGAGAAGTAGAAATGAGAAGTGATTGTCTGTTAGGAGAGTAGGAATGCAGAAGATCTGACTGCTGTGCAGTGTTGCTGCATGTTTAGCCCTTATCATGGGGAGATTCCACGGTGCCTGCAGAACTCACTGCCTGAGCTTGTAGCTTCCAGTTGTACAAATGTACAAAGTAAAGGATGCTTTAAGCCTGGGCTGGGGTGTGTGGGCCTCTGCAGGGCTCCAAGTGCAGTGGGAGCACAGGTGTGAGTGGCACAGCTCATCACCTGTCACACCAGGGAAATACTGCCCTGCACTGGGGCTGATCTGACCTGACTGAGTAACCAGATCACTGAGCACTCTGAGGATATATGAGAGGTTATAATGCTTGTACAGAGCTGGAGTAAATATTGTGCCCACAGGCAATCTGTGCCAAAGCTGGAGTCAAACCAGACTGTCTCCTGCCATTTAACTTTTCTTTCCCATGGATTGTTAGAGGTACAGTCAATCTGCTTGTGCATGGCTGCTCAGGTTATGCCCTATCAGTAAATACCCTGAGTTATGCACGCACAGCAACTTCTCCTGCATCTTGTTCCCAGTTCAGGCAGCTGCTGGGATCCCCTAAACTGGCTCCAGTCTGATCAGAAAGCAGTAACTGCCCTCCAGACAAAGCCAGGCTCTTTTTTTGGTGCCTTCCATTCTACATTTGATTGGGACTGAGCTAATGCTATCATTTCTGAATGAATAAGTCTGTGGCCTTTCTGTGTGCACCTGCTTGAGCAATGTATTGCTTGGCTGCTCATCTCAGTTGGTGCTGCAGGACTGGTCCCAGAGTCCATCCAAGTGGGCTTTGTGTGGGAATGATGCCTGAGCAAAATTCCAATATGTAAAAAAGCTGTGAAATTTCAAAACCCTGCTGCTCAATTATTTCCTCTGGTGGAGGGGAAAGTACTATGCTTTACTTGGCTGCTCTATACAGCATTTGCTGCTCAAGATGAATTTCTCCAGTTCAGAACAGTCCCAAGACTGTTGTGCTCTCAGTGCCAGTGTTCTGCCTGGGAAATCGTTTATAAATGTCTTATTAAAGACCTGTGTCTGCCTCCTTTTCTTTATGTCATTGGATCAGCTCACTGAGAGCAGCTGTCTTCACTTCCACCACAGCAGCCCCCAAACCACACTTGTGCCTCCCGGATTCCCATGGCAGACAGCTGTGCTCGGGTGTGTGCTGGGGTTTGTGGGCATGGCAGGTTTGGGCTGAGCTCCTTCTCCAACTTCTCCATGCTGCTTTGAAAAGAAAAGGCTCCAAGGAATCAGCTTTGTGCTGGTTTTATAGAGAGCTGAGCACACAGTGTGGCTGCAGCTCTGCAAGTGTGTGAGCTGGGCGTTCACAGGGGCTTGTGTGACTCTCAGGCTGCTGGAAGGAAGCTCCCTGTGCTGGGCAGAGCCTTTCCTGTGAGTATCTCCCCCTCCCCACTTGTTTTTGCTCTTGGGGCCATCCCATAGGTTACCCTGGGTTGCTTTCTAAAGCTCCTTTCTGCCTTTAAGTCTTTCATTATTGCAGTGGTCTGTGTGAGGTAACCCAGTTTGGTTATGGGGCTAGTGGGACAAAACTTAGTGAACATTTAGAGCTAAGGACTTGCTTGAATGGAAAACTATGTCTTCTTGTCAGAATAAGTTATGGTGAATAAAGTGAGTAATGCTTTCTTTAGTTGAAGTGATTTTATTGTTTATTTAAAGAAGAATGGAGTCCGTTATTTTGTAATACATCCTAACATACGTCCTTACTATACTAACCTGGCATTTTTTAAATTCTAGTTTTGCAAATTTGTCTGAATGTTATTTCTAGAGATGAGGGGTGGCACATGCTGAGGAAAAATATGTGAGTGCTCCAATCTTTGTTAAACTTGCAGAGCTGTTAAAATTGTGGGATTTTTGTTTTCATTCTTTTTGGTAAAAAGAGGGTGCTTCTCCAGAGCTGTAATATATAGGCCCTGTTTTAGGGCTGAAAAATGTTAAATAGAGTATTGAAAAGTGAATGTTGAAAGAATATGGTTTTAAAAATAATAATTACATAAAAATTAAGACTGCAATCTTGAGATGAATAGATCCTCCATATGCTCCAAGGTAATTATCCCTCAGTGAAAGAAATCTTGTGCATTTTCTATTAGTCACTTGCCTCCCTTGTACTGCCAAAACCAATCTGCTTTGCATATTTCATTGAATACTGTTGTTTATTTGAAAAAAAAACCTTGAAATCCTCACACATAATTATATAGTTTTGCTGTTTGTTTCTTTTCAGAATTATCCTGGATTTGATCTAGCATAGCTGGTAACCCCCCCAGCTCCTCCATCCCTCCTATCTCTAGCAGGCACCAAGAATGTGTGTCTCGTCTGTGGCAGAGCAGATTTTGTACCAGTCAGCATCTTGAATGAGACCTTTATAGGAAAGCCTTTGTTTGGGATGTCTGTTTGAGGTTCACTGCCCTTCCCAGCTGCCTCTCTGGAGGCAAATATTTGTCTCAATGGGCATCTCCTTCCATTCAGTGCAAGACATCTTTGCAATGGTCCTTACTTGGTTTTGCTTCTCATTCATAATTCTCATTCTTATTATCTTCCTCCTCATTGCAGTTTTATTTCTGGATATGCCTCCTCTCTTCAAAGGAGCTAAACACAGGGATTCTGAAGTTGTATCAGATCTTAATATCCACACCATTGGGATTATTCCTGGGAGCAGCAGGGGCAATGGATTTTCAGGGTACCAGATGCAGAGTTGGCTTCTGTGCCAGATCACAGCCCCAACTTTTCAGCTTTGAACTTGCAGAGCTTTCAGTCGTTGTTTCCAAGTCAGCCATAAATCTCTGGGGCTCCTTCCTCCCACAGTGTGCTGCCAGGCAGTTGGCTATTGTCTGCAAAGTATTGCTTTTTCTCTCAGGCACCTCTTCCCTCTCTGTTTCTGTCTCATCCTGCAGTTTGAAAGGGCTGTGATAAATCTTGCAGAAAGCAACTACTTCATTGCTGTGCTTGATAATTTGAATTTGGATGTGGCAATGGGCTGGCTTTCACATGATTGCTAACAGTGTCATGTTTATGTAATCCAGGTTGCTTTGAGAAGCTCAAATCCCCATGTGGGAACCTAGAAATTCCATGTGGCAGGGCCTCACCATCCGTGAGTGCTGTGGGGGCAGCAGACAGCAGCTCTTCTGCAGGAGGGGCTTTGTCTGTGCCTGTGTGGCTGCTGCTGCTGCCAAGGGAAGAATCCCTGTCTCTCTGCACAGGTGGCAGCTCCTGGAGGTGCAGCAGGTTGTGCTCCCTTCTCTCTTGCCAGGCAGACTAGCTGCTGTAGGTGGTAGGGAGCAGATGCTCTGGACTGTCCCCCTCTGAGGGGAAGCTCTGATGAGCTCTGCTCTCCATCAGTGAGGTGCAGCAGAGTTATGCTTGGAGATGAAATGGCATTACAGACCCAGAGGGGCTTACAGGAACTACAGTAGATGAGTAAAAACCACTGCACCAGGAGCTGACAGTTCTGGGGCTGTAAGGACAAGACCATGCTGTCCTCCAGCTCTCAGTGGAGGGTGCTGGGCTGTTGGATGGGAGAGTATCACCCACCACAGATGTTTGGTGCCCTGAGCAGGGATAGTGTCTGACTGTCATCCCCACCTCATCACCTGAGCATTAAAGCAAACAGTGAGCCAGGCTGCTCTAATGCCTCCAAGGCTCTTGCACAACCCCTGTGGCAATAAAACCAGATGTTATTCCTTTTAGCTGGCACCCCTGTGGCCAGCTGTAGGGTTTTCAGCTGACAAAATTCTAGATTCAAATGGGCATTACAGTCCCCTGGTCTCAGGACTGTCCTGAAGCCCTGCCCGGGCTGGGAGGACCAGAGCTGATGCCAAAAGTTTTTTTGACCAGTCTGGTTGAGATGCTCACAGACTGCAGAACTTGTTGCCCTGTCACAGGTTAGTGGTATCTACAGCAGGGGCCACAGGTAAAGTGAATTCAGTCTTGTGGCAGTGGTGGTTCTGCTGGGCACCTTCTGGTGCTGGGTAGAGGATGAGAAGATTATTGATTACCATGGAGAGGGAATGCAGCCAGGAGTGGGTGAGCAGCTCTGCTGCATGTCAGGTTGTCTTGTGATGTGGAGATGTTCGAGGGTAAAAACCTCTGAAAATTAAAATAGAAAAGGAAAAAGGCCTCTTTTAGGAGTTTTTTTCTCCCTCCTTCCTGACACAAGATGCTACTGTGGAATCTCTCTTTTTCACTTGGTTGTGGTTTTGGGGTTTTTGTTGTTTTGTTGGTTGGCTGGGGGGTTTTTGTGTGTATGTGGTTTTGTGTGGGGTTTTTTTTTTTTGGTTTTTTTTTTTTTTGTTTTTGTTTTTTTCTTTCCTCTTTCTTTTAAATCTAGTGTGCCTCCATTTTATCAATTAACTGCTTGTCTCCTGATTCCCATGGCAACACAACAGGCTGTTGCATTTCTGAGTCCTTTGGCAGTTGTGGTGCCTGGCATGTGTCTTGGGAGCAGTCAGACTACAAAAGGGTTCTGCAGGGAGTAGGAAATACATGGGCAACACTCACTGTGCCCTGCTTCTCACACCAAACTGCTCTTCCCTTCCTCTCCCTCCTCCCCTTTAGATACAAGTTTCCTTTCCCCTTTGTTTCAGTTGCCTGGTGTTAAGAAATGACCAACTGGAGTGCTGTGGGAGGTCAGGAGATGTGGAGGGAGTGAGGGGATGGATGGGTTCAGTGTATGGATGGGTTCAGTGTATGGACTTTAACATGGCACAAGGCTGAGCACGTTGTCAGGGATCCTGCAGAGAAAGCTGCTCCTGCTGATGCTGCAGAGCAAGTGCCTCTTCCTCCCACTTCAGTTGCCAGAGCTTTCTTGAGGGAGGGTTTCTTGCCTCTGTACTACACAAAGCTTCTCTTCACTCCTTTCTACAGCAGTTTCCAAGAGCTGGAAGAATCTGTGCCCTTTTTGCTGAAGCCCCTGTGCTTCAAGGGATTTTGGACACATGGCTTTCATTGACACGGTAACAAGAGCCCTGTGAACAGACTGAAACTTCAGTTAAACTTTTAACCTCTCCAGCTCTTGGCTGGTAGGAATTTGTCAGTGTGGGTCCCTAAAACTGATGGGGTGAGTTTGCAGAAAGAGCTCTAAGCCAGGTTTGCCATAGTGGTGGTTAATGTTAGATTTTGAGAAGGCCAAAGGGAAAGCAGAGATTTGGAGCTGGGTAAGATGTGCTGGATGCTCTGTGTGACTCCAATTTATGAGTTGTTGTTCAGCCCTGGAAGCTGTGACCTACAGGAAACCCATTTAATCCAGAAAGAATGAGCCAGCTAATGAACACAATAGGATTGTGAAGGTGGAAAGCCTGAGTGGAGGAGATCCTGCTCCCTGCTTGTTGTGTCTTGGAGCCTGGTCCCAGTGAGAGGGGGAGGCAGTGGCTGCTGTCGAAGTCCTGACTAGAACTGGAGTCTGTGCTGGACAGAGCAGCACAGGCAGGTCCTCTTGGATCAAGCAGCAAGAGCCTTCCTCATCTCTGGCCTCCAGGTGAGCTGCTGAGTTAGAGGCCTGATAGTGACCTTCAGAGTGTCCCTGTGGCTTCTTGCTTGGCATCAGCAGGTACTGGCAGGGTAGAGTGTACCCAGTTTGTTCTGTTTGGTGTGTTTCTCTTACATAACTCTTCTCAATTTCGTACCTGAGATCTTGTTTTGCTTTGTTTTGCTGTTTCTTGGAACCTTTTTCTTAGTGAGCTTTTTGGAACTTGTTGGCATTTATCTGGGGAGTCTGACTAGAACAAGAAGACTTTTCTTCTTCAAAACAGCAAATCCAAGTGACCCAGACCAATAGACCAACTCCTTAGGTGCCTGTAGGCTGGAAAAGCTCAGAAATCTGTTGTGGTTATCCTCTTGGATGGCTTTCCTTCAGCTGTAGGAGGTACTTGGAGAGTGGCAATGCCAGTGTCAGGTCTCTGAGAGCAGTGCCATCAGCTGCTCTCACTTTTTGGGCTATCCTAAGATACTCATGGGGTTGAAGTCAAGTTACTCATTGCTACTATTTGCTTTCTGAGAGGCTGGTGACCAGATAGCTGCCAGGATCAGAGCTTAGTCTACTTGGACTACTCTGGATGCTGTCTGACCATCTGGTTAATGAGTTAGTAAAAGCCAAGAGAAGTGATTCAACTTGATCATGGTTACTCTTGGCTTCTCTGAAAACCTGCTGCACAAAAGCCCATTAGCTGCTCTGTGGTTATTATTTCATGTGTGGGTAATGAAAGCCATGTAAAACACAAGTTTCTACATTGTGGCCATAATAAACAAGGTGAAGCTTCAGGCAGTTCCTTATTTACATCCTGTATTTTGAATAATTCACCTCATGCTCAAGAATAATGATGCTTCTGCCTGCACTGCTCAGGAGCATGGAATGAGATTGTTTCCCTGAGATGTAATTACTATAGTTCAGCATACCTGCCTATCAGACAGGCACCTAAAATGAGCAAGAGTGTGTAAAGTTGCACTATATTTTGGCTTTTGGGGGAAGATAGTGTTGCACCAGGAATCCAATGAACTGTTCTTTATTTTTTCCCTGATCTAAGTCAGTTTTGAAGTTGTTTGCTCTTGCAGTGAAATGTGGTGAGTCTAAATGCAGTTTAAAATCCTGCTGTAATGTTTGTTCAGCCATGGGCAGCCTTCCTGCCTTTCTTTGCTTGAGCTTTGCTGCTGAAGGGTTTGCTTATCCCAGGCACATTGCAGAGCTGCTTGTGAGAGTTAATGTGATCTGTATCTTAACCATTAATTGACACCCAAAATCAAGAACTGTGCTTAAACTGAGGCTCCAGTAAAACTGGAAAAAAATAGTTTTGATCTCTCCTCAATATAGTGGCAGAACTCCCCAAATTGTATGTGCTTATAGTTCCCTGTACAGTAGGTTGAGTTTGGCTGTTCTTGACATAGTGCATACGTGTGCACAAACATGTCTGTGCCATGGTGTGTTAGGGTGCTCTGCCAAGCATGAAACCAAGGTGCAAGTTGTGTTTCTAATTTAATTTATTCTCCTACCGATCACAGACCTAGTTGGTGATAAACCCCTGTAGCCAGCTTTGCTTCTTTAACTTAGAGTCTTCTTAAAATGTAACTTCCTTATCTGACTGCTTTACTGTCTTGTGCTATTAAGCATTGAAATTACAACAGTGACCTTATTTTCTGCCTATTGTTTTTATAGTTCAGATGGATGGAACGCTATTTCCTTCACATTTCTTTTTATTTAAAGTCTTTTGTAAAGATCAAAAGCTCGAAGCATTCTTGTAGTCTTTGGATTTAATTTTTTTAAGGTGAAACTGGTTCTTGGATGTAATGCTGTCCATCTGATGGAGTTCATCTTGGTGTACTGTCCTACAAAATTGAGAGTGACAGAAGCTTGAATGCCAGAAATTTGCCCTAAAGCCCCCAAAACTTCTTGATGAACACATGAGGTTGAGAAAGCCTTCAAGGCAGGGTCTAGAAGCCAGGAGAAGGTTCTCCCTGGGGGCTGACTGAGCTCTGCTGGGAGCTCCATGGTCTCTGTTGCCAGAGACCTCTGTTTTCAGTTGGGAACAGTACTCACACAGCTGGGGACAGTATTTGCTGTCCTTCCTGTGCCCATCATGGGATTTTCTTGAGCATTCCCCATGTGTTATACATGTCCCCTTTGGCTGACCTTCTCTAGAGTTGTTCCAGTTTCAGCCCACTGAGCCCAGTGAGCTGGTTGGAGATAGTTCATGAGAGGAGTTTGTACAATCACACCTTAATTGCTGCTCTCTTCTTGTTCAGATAAGGTTCAGACCAGGCAGAGGCAGTGCTTCCAGGGGCCCAAAACTGGTGGCCATAGAAATTTGTCAAGTGTTGACTCTGGAATCTAGTAAGAACCAAAGTATCAAAATTGATCCTTGTAACACACATGATTTAGCAGAAACTAAGTTCTTTATGCTATTGGTGCTCCTTTCTTTCTTCTTTCCTAGACCTCGAGCAAAAGCTTTGAAGTATCTTGCTTTGAGAGCTTTTATGTTTTCCCCTCTTTCTAGGAGCTGAGCCTGATCTGTCAGGCCCATTACTTGTGGAAGAGCTGTAGAAGTGTTGCAGACTGAGCTGCAGTGATGGTTGAAGCTGAACAAGTTTCACAGTTCATTGCACATAAGCACTCAAGTTTGGCTTGCCTCTGCAGCTGCTCAGGGTGTCCTCTGTCAGCTTCTCTGGTAGCAAATAAAAATTTTTCCTGGCTGTGCTTTAAACTTTTCTGATTGATGGCAGCCAGAAACTTCAGCTGAAAATTCAGGTGAAGAGTCCAGGGAGCCTTCATTGAGCACAGGGTATTTGGGACCAAGTCTCCTGCAAACACCCCCTACACCAGCTGTGTTGGAGAACCACACTTGGGACATCAGGGCTGATGAGAGCTGAGGATGGCTGAAGGTCCATGGATGTGACTTGCTGGATCTTATTTTGCAAACTTATTTCCTCAGTTTCTGTTGTGGTTTCTTTTAGGGCTTTACTCAGCCTCCTGCTTTAAGCCTCAGAGAGTTTTAATGGAGTTCATGTGTCCTTGTCATTTGTTGCCTGGGACCCAGGCTGAAAGCCCAAAGTTTGTGATAGGAGGGTTTGAGAGTGGGATCAGCAAGAGTTGGGTCACTGCTGTCTCATTTGTTTGGCTTGACTCTATTCCCATTCAGGCACCTGTCATGTGTTTAAGGGTCCCCTTTTGTATTATGGAGAGTTTGGCTGATCAAGACTCTGCTGGAGAGTGTGAGCAGAACAGTGAATACCAACATCACCTGAGGTGTTCCTTCCCCAGGCAGCAGAGAATTGCTGAAAGGCTGATGCTGGGAAAAGGGCACTCTTTATTGCCCATTATATTGAGCTCCATGCACATTGTGTGGGCCTGGAAGGCTGTGCATGAACGTCTGTAGATGCTTCCTGTTGAAAGAAATGCTGTTCATATTGAACACATCCCAGGTGTCTGCTTGCTGCTGCATTTGTTCAGCAAAGGGCACAGCAGCAGCTGGGAAAAATGGGGAATTTGTGGAGGCTGCTGTGTGCTCCTACAGGAGCTCTTAGTGCCATTGGTGGGACACTCAGTGGGGTTCTCATAGTGCCAAGTACTAAAACATCAGTGCCTCACACTTAAAAGCAAAAAAAAGATTTTTTGGGGAGGGGGTAAAAGGATGTCTTTAGCTTTTTTCTGCAAAACAGCAGTTAATTGGGCTCTCTTTGGTCCTTAAGCACTTACCAGCACTCCTGTGCTGTTGAGTTTATCCACGCTAGTGTGGCCCCTCTGGGGCTGTGAGGGGGCTGAGGTATTGTACAGGAGATGAAGATATGGGGTCATTTCTTTATGTTCTGTGTGAGGCCTGCAGAAACTGGGCAGCAGTTGGAGATTCTGTGCAGACTGCTTTCCTGCTGAGGAAGGTAAGGAATGGTGTCACTCAGGTTTAATCTTCGCAGGGTGTACACCTGCAATCTAAGTTGTTGTCCCAGATGTTTCCTTTCTGTAAACACTTTTTCCTGGTGTTTTGGCTTTCTTCTAGGGTTTCTCCTTATACCAATGAACCTCTTTTTCCTTGATTCACAGGCTCACCTTTACACAAGCAGGGTACCACATCCACCGCCAGCGCCGAGAAGTCGAGTTCAAAGGTTGCCGAGGTGGGCGATGATTTCCTGGGAGACTTTGTGGTGGGCGAACGCGTCTGGGTGAATGGAGTGAAGCCAGGAGTGATCCAGTACCTTGGGGAAACGCAGTTTGCCCCAGGCCAGTGGGCAGGGGTTGTTCTGGATGAGCCGGTGGGTAAGAATGACGGCTCTGTCGGAGGAGTGCGCTACTTCGAGTGCCAGCCGCTGCAGGGCATCTTCACGCGACCGTCCAAGCTGACGCGGCAGCCGGTGGCCGAGGGCTCGGGGAGCGACGCCCCCTCCGTGGACTCCCTGACAGCTCAGAACTTGTCCCTGCACTCGGGAACGGCCACGCCACCCCTGTCCAGCCGCGTGATCCCGCTGCGGGAGAGCGTCCTGAACAGCGCCATGAAAACGGGCAACGAGTCCGGCTCCAACCTCTCGGACAGCGGCTCCGTGAAAAAAGGGGAGAAGGACTTACGGCTCGGAGACCGTGTGCTGGTGAGTGGGTCGTGGGGTCCCCCTGTGTCCTGGTTTGGAGGACAGGTGTCTGCAAATAAAGGCAGGAGCTTCTCTTTGAAATGGAGAATGTAAACCCCCTCCCTCTGAATTATTATAATTTTGAAATTAACAGCTCTCAGGCAAGGATAGGGAATTAGGAATAACAGTTCTTTACTGGTAAAATTAAAATAGAAATACAGTATTAGAAAGAACAATCACAAAACACAGACAGAGTCAGAATACAACCTGACACCCATCAGTCAGTCAGGGTGTTGGCACAGTCCCATTAAATGGTGGCTGCATCCTCCTGCAGTGGCAGATGTGGTTCAGCTGGAGCAGTGCTCCTGTAGAAGGTGCAGTTTTCCTCTGAAGGTCCAGGGATGATGTGGAAGGGTCTGGCTTTCCTCTGGAATCCAGTGGAAAGAAGGTCCCTTGGTGTCCCAAATCTCAGTTTTTATCTAGGTAGGAAAGGCTTGGCTCCTCTCCCTGGCTGGAGCATCTCCCAGTGGGATGATGGAATTTTATCAGTCATGCCTGGGACTCAATGGCCCAGCAGCAGATGATATCTTCCTGGAGGGAGGATGGGTTGTGGAAAAGATAAAGATGATTGCCCCAGCTAGTTTTAAAGCTGGCCCATTAGCAGATAATATGTGCCATGGAGATAAGGGTCACTGCCCCACCCAGCTTCAACAGATGGTGATAGAATGCACATTTCTGGCCACATCCTGTATTGCAACCCAAGACACCCTGGAATGGCAAAGGACAAGGATTTGTCCCCTGCTGAGTGTTCCTGGTCAGCTTCAGGATGAGACAAAAGCAGGACAGGGTTAGTGGTGAGGTGTGGGATGGAGCGTGGTCTTGGGAGATGCCTGGGCAAAGCAGGCATCAAACATCTACACTGTTATTTTGGATGCTGCATCTTCTGGATGTGTCTCACTTTCACACTGGTGCATGTGTTCCAAAGTACTTCTTGTATTGGACAAGTCTTGAACTGTAGAAAGATGTCAGAGGGAGAACAACTGAAATATGAGGGAAATAGAAGCACAATCATTTATTATGTTCTAATCTTGTGGTACTCCATAATGGAATGTATTATTTGGGCTTTCAAGGAATTTGCAACAGTGCTTTGTTGCATGTTGCTGTACATAGTCTGAAAGGACTTGCAAAAATCTCTCCTGCTGGTCACTCTGTCTGGTGGTTCAGTTTTATGTCATATGTGACACAAACCCCTTTCCTGTACAGAAAGGATCTTCCAGTAATTTTTAGAAAATGGCAGGGCTTTGGGAGAGGTTGTGATGGATGAGTTATCCACATATGATTTCTGTTGTTATTCTCATTATTTGGAATAGACTATCTGATGACTAAGCCAAAATTCCACACTTGTACTAGGAATGGATTACTGGAAGTTTGCCACCTAGTTTGTCATTTGTGTCATAGCAAAGGAGATGGAGAAGGGGAAGAATGATATCAAAGACAGGAGGACTGGGTCCTGTCCTGCAGCTCTGTAAGAGAATTTAGTTTTGTTAGTGTGTGTGATACATAGTGTGGTATCAGATATTGGAAGAACCAAGCATTTGAGCAGATCTGTAGTAATATCTGTGGATCTAAAAGGTAAAGGTGGCTCTGACCAACAGCTGTGACAGGTTGCAGAGGGATCAGTCTTTGCACATCCTGGATAATGTGAATCCCATTTAAAGTTATCCATGTAGTGTTGCACCTGGTTCCAGTACAGCAGTGCTTGTGGGGAGGGCAGACACTGGACATCTGTTTAATGGCAGGTGTTTGGTAGAACTGGCTCCACAATCAATGTGAATCAGGAGTGTGCACAGGGACTGTCAGAGCCAGTCTCAAATGTACTTTCAAGACTGTTGTTGGGTTGTCCAATAGTTTTTATTTTAGTTATATAAAATATAAACAATGTAAAGTTGATTCTTTTCAGAGGAGGGAAAGTGAAGATTGGTTCTGCTTGTGCTTACTGGATGATGCTTTAGCAAACCTAGTGTGAATATGTAGGTTTGTAGAATTGAGAGACTTTTATTTTCTCAGATTTCCCCCAAAATGTGCACAGGAGCTGACACTTGCTCAAGGGTCTGTCTGCTTCCTGATTTCAGTAGAGTTGGCCTCTCATCCCTCCCCATCCCTACTGGCAGCAGAGCTGCTGCTGTCCCTGCAGTCCCAGGACAGGTGGGCAGGGAGAGGTGGCAGCACCATTCTCTGTTTGCACAAGTGTTGATGCTGCATGTTGGTGTGTTACAGCAGCACACGTGGGGAAAAATGAACCTGAGGATCTGTGCTCTTTGGATGAGTTTATTTGCTCTCATTTTCTCCTTTACCTCGTGCAGGGAGTGTCCAGGTGACAACTTATGATTTTTAGAAGCAGCAGTTGTTAGAAGGCAAACTGCAAAATATAAAATCTATGGTAAACCTGGCTCTGTTCTTTCTGAACCAGGCAGGCAATGGAATGATGTTCTCCAGACTTGTTTTACCCCTCTCTTCTCCTGATCATACATTCTCTGAGACAGGACCTGTTCCCTGAACAGTCTGCTCACCAGTGTACAGCCTGGGAGCATCTCTCCCCAGGCTTCTCTTGAGTGGTGTTTTGGGAATGGTTTGGGTTTTCAATTTGTTTTCAGTGAGGGTACATTCCTTAAAAGCCTGTCCTCCCTGCCTGCTAATTTATCCACCTCATGTAATTAGATAAAGTTTGTGCTGTGACTTGTTAGTGTAATAAATAACTCCAAAAGAGTGAGCCTGGATTAAGCTTAGTCTCTCACTGGTTCTAGCAGGAATGCTCAGCTTACAGAAACATCAGGAATTGTTTGCACACAGTCACAGAGATCCAGGAAAAGAACAGATAATAACAAGAAGAAATAATTTGCTGTTATGGTTCATTCACATGTGCTTGACTAGACAGTTTTTATTTTACTTATGGGAGGTGTCAGTTAATCATATTGGGTATTAGAATACATAAACAATAATTCTGAATTAGCCTGAGTTCCCTCAAATTCATTCAGCAAATCTTTTCTCATCTTCTATGGATTGGTACAGTTTTAGTTGTCCTTATTACTCTTAGTGTTTGCTTTTCTGAAAGAGTATATTTTTATTTGAGAGTGGCTTTTAGAAGTATGGGATCCACCAAAGGCTTTTCAAATGTGGGAGGATGTTTTTAGTGATGATGGAGCACAAGGTTGCAGGGGACCCTTCCAGGTTGGCCAGGACACCTGGCTCTCTGTAGTCTGGCCATTTCCTGATGGTGCCTTTCTTTAACTTCAGTAAAGTCCATTATAGCTTGAAGACATTTTTGCTTTTCAGTTCTTTGTTGCAAGAACCTCTCTGACTCTCCAGCAGTTGCAGAAAGTGACTTTCAGCTTTCCATTAGAAGAGTTAGATAATATTTGCCTTTGGCACTTGGTCTTTTTCCCAGAGAAATTGCATTAAAGAGATGAAAAATCCACCCTAATATTGTAGAGCTCATCTCTTGAAGTCTGGCAAATGAATGTGGGGCAATTAACCTTTGCTTTAGTGACAGTGGAGTTCCCAAAATGGGATAATTGCTGCAGTTCTGTTAATGTGAGGCTGGCTTATTGCCTTTCTGCAGGGAAAGAAGGGATGGAAACAGAGCACTGGAGCATTTTCTGCCTGGGAGGAATTTTTGCTTGGTTTTTTGCCTAAGAAAATTTATTTTGCATTCTTTGTGGAGAGGCCTTCTTAGCAGCTGAACTCATTTCCCCTTAGATGCCATTGCTTTCTGAAGAACTGGGCAAAGTAGTTGGTTTTATTATATGTCAGCCTAAATAAAAAAAATAATTTAAACAATAATATTCCTCTTAGAATAGAGGAAATGCCCTTCAGCCACACTTGTATTTCCTAACTGGGATTGTGCACTTCAGTACTGAAATGGAGTAACAAACAGGGCTGTTTAAGGGCCAGGTTATATCCAGTGGCTGGCTCAGTTGCTGAGGGGTATTGCCCCAGATACCAGCATGGATTCCAGGTTTGTGATTTTGCTGGAACTTGCAGTGTTCAAAGGCAGTGCAAATGCTGGAGCAGCAGCACTCTCAGCCCTTGAGCTGGGCAGGGCTGTGTGGAGCCTGCCTGGGCTGCTGGGGATGGATCCTGGCCTTCCCCCCAGCGTGAGGCTTTCATCAGCTTGTCTGTCTGCTGGGAACTGTCTTTGCCTGCAGGGTGTTGCAGCTCCTGGCAAATGATGGAAGGCACTCATGAATAAACTAATCAAGTTCCTTCTTCAGTTTCCCCCCCACATGTCCCTGCCACAGCCCTGAGCTGCAGAAAGCACTGAACCTCCTGAGTGAGGAATAATTTCCTGAGAAGCTCCCTGGGCAGGAGAATTGCAGCCTAAGCCCTTCTCCTTGGGCAGAGGCAGCTCACTGCTCTGCTGCCAGAGTCCCTGAGTTGTTTGAGTGCCTGAGACTGAAGCCTTGCTGCTGGAAAGGTGTGCAAGGTGCCATGGAGGAAGATTCCTGCTGGTTATTTTCCTGGTTAACCATTGGAGCTCTCCCAGTTTGTGGAGTCCTAGAGGTGCAGCAATGTTCCTGTGTGACCTTTTTCAGACAATCACCAGGCACATTTCCTTATTTGCTAATCAGACAGAAAAGAAGGAAGGATCCCATTCCCATTCTGTAGTTTTGTCAAGGCAGGATTCTTGGTATTCCACTGCCTGCTTAGCTCTCCATCCTTTAGACCAGCAATTGCTGTGTTGTGACTAGAGAGTGTAGCAGAATGACAGTGTGGGATGATAGATCTCTGTCCCTATGGAAGTTTGTGACAGGCAATGGGAAGTACAGTGTCCCAGCTGTTTGCAGGATTCAAGGGACAAGAAAACATCCAGGACTCCTAGTTAGAGTTCTTTCCTCTCTATATAATATTGTTATATAAGAATGTCTATGTAATATTGAAAGGGGCTTTCACACACTACACACACTACAGGAGTGTGTAGTGTCAGGATAAGGGGAAATGGCTTCAAACTGGCAGAGTAGGGTTAGATTTTATATTAGGAAATATTCTTCCTGGTGAGGGTGGTGAGCCCTGGCACAGGCTGTCCAGAAAAGTTGTGGCTGCCTCATCCCTGGAAGTGTTCAGGGTAAGGTTGCATGGGGCTTGGAGCAACCTGGTATAGTGGAAGGTTCCATGGCAGGGATGGAACAAGATGAACTTTAAGATCCCTTCTATCCCATTTCTATGGGATAGAAGATGGTTTCATAGAAACCATCTTGTTTCTATGCAGTGAAATAAAGAGGGAAATAAATAGCCCAAAGCAACTTCCCTGCCTTGCTGCCACATGAACCCTTAGAGGCTCTTTGTGCACACCCTCCTAACCATTCATTTGGGCTGACACTGCCTGGCCCTTGGCTGCTGGCTGCAGTATCTGTAGCTCAATAGGAGTTGTAAGTGGTGGAGCAAACTGTGTTACTGACATGGGCAGACTTGATATCTGAGACAGCCCCAGGAGGGGATGCTGTAATTCCAGGCTTTCCTCTTACACCACCTCCCTAGGATATTATTTTCTCACTGGTGCCTGACAGATAAATGCACAGAAATGTCTTGCATCAGCAGTGCTGTCAGACTCATTGCTGTGCAATGCTAACTTGTGCTGTGGGGATGGGAGGCACAAAGATAAGTGGTTGGATGAAAAGAAACTATAAAAATTCCTGTAGGTTCACATACAGAGAGCTGGCCTGTAATTACTGGCTGTCTGTTTCTCCTCTTACCCTAAAAGCCAGTTCTGGCATTCTCAGATGACATGGTGTTTGTCTGATCAGATAAAGCTGCTGATGGCCAGATGGCACTTGGAGGTAAGTTGTATTTACAGATAAACCTGACCACAAGCCAGTTCTCCACCTTTCACCAGCTGCTGCACACTGGCCCTGGCTGTAGCTGGGACACAGCCCCAGTATGTGATGGACACATCTCCCATAGGTTCACTCTTTTACCCCCTTGCATTTACAGGTCATTATTTCAGGTGATCTGTAGTAGCTGCACCCACAGCCTGTGCCTTTGCCAAAAGCACCCTCTGTAAATCAAATATTATTGCACAGTGATTTTCAATGCTTGGAAGAGCTAAACTGTGTATGATGGGGAAATACAGCTCCTGCCTCTCTCAGCTTGGGTGGAAATAGAATCCTTTAGTGGGTGGATGAATATGGGGAGGGGGAAATAAACCCAGCCATTTATCCCCAAGGAAAAGGATGGTTGCTCCAGTTTACAGGCTGGATAGAGCCTGCAGGTACAGCTCAAACCAGAACAAGCCACACTTGTCCAGTAAAGGTGATGACCAATTCTTGTTGGCATCATCCCATAACAGAGTGGGGTAAGCTGATGTGCTGCACACAAAAAGTACTTGAAGGTGCTCAGAGTGTAAAGGAAGTGTCCTGTGTGTGCTCTTTTCCCCTGTCCCCTTCCTTCCTCTTCCCACAGGTGAGCAGCAGGCCAGTCTCAGGGCTCTGCTGGGACCCAGCACAGGACACAGGAACTCTGCAGAGCAGGCACACCAGAGTGTGCTGGGCAGTTTATGTTCCCACCTCCACCCCCTGGTCAGCAGCCCTGTCTTGTGGAAACTCTTTGAAAATCAATTTAAATGGGTAAATTAGAATGTTAAACAGAAAGGACAGTGCTATCTCTGGATTTCTGCTTTGGAATATGATCAGGCAGGTGCCTCAGCCATTGCTGACCCCTGAATGTGTGTGACATGGTTGGAGACAGTCCTTGTTGGCCTGAAAGGCACAGAGAATTTTATTTTTCTCTTCTTCCTGAGCAGTATGGGAGTGTGTTGTAAGCAGAGCAATGCCCACAGGCCATAGGGTGAGGGCAGCTCCCAGGAGGTTCTTGCTTGGAGCAAGAAACTGCTGTGGGATGAGCAGGGCCATGAGGAGCAAAGGGCAAACACAGGCTGGAGGGGTGTTGCTCACAGCAGCCAGATTGAGATCTGTCCTGCTGCTAATTTGGTAAATAGTTTAAATGATATATCAGTTCTGTTGAAGACAGTGTCAGGAGGGGTTAGCATCATTGTCTTTTCAGCCCTGGGATACTGGTCAGGATCCCATTTGTTGGGAAAAGCACAGTAAAATGTGATGTCAGTGATACTACAATTAGCAGGGAAGGTGTGGAGATGCCCTTCCATGACTCAGCAGTAGATACAGACCTGCTAAATATCCTTGCCTTCATTTTGTTGTGAAGGTAAAGCCCAAGACTGTCCCTTGAAATTACTGGCAATGTTTCACTGGGGAAAGGACCAGTCAGCAAGATAGCCTTTGCTTAAAGGCATGAAAAAGGGGGCAGAGACCTTCAGTCTGGAGCTGAATGTTCCAGGAGCTCCAAGGTGTGTGGCTCAGAGTCTGCTCAATTCCAGCTGAAGAAAAAGGGCTACCACAAGCTTGTTTAAACTTAACCATAAATGTTTTTACCTGAAATGGAGAAACTTAGAGTGTTACACTGGTCAAAATAATCTCCAAAACAAAAAAATCTAGTATCACTGTGTCAATATTGTTTCCAATTTTTGGAACTTCCAGAAAGAGCTCTTTTTAGCTGCTTTATGCTTGGCTTTTGTTGTTGTTTTTCCCAAAATAACTATAAATGCATTAATACTTTATATTTGGTAAAATCCCATTCTCTTGGGCATGAATAATCTCAGCAATAGTTTTGGTAAGGTAACTATTAAAGGCTTCTCAGAAAAACTCTGGGAGTTTTGTTCATTTTTGAGTGAAACTTCTCAGCTCTAAAAGCTGTGACATGTCTGAGCTGAGGCTGGTGGCAGCCTGGTTAATTCTGTGCTGTCTCAGGCTTTAGCAAACAGAGGGGTTGCCCTCTCCCTTTGTCCTTGCTTCACTCCAGACACCAGGCATGCTGGAGATGTGGCTGTGGCTGACCAGGCTGAGTGATGCAGACAAGTTCCCTGTAGTGAGGAGCTCCTGACCTGGAACTCCAGTGGCACTGATACCAGCATCAGGCTGGGATGTTCTGGCTTGGAATCCTCAGGTCTCTGTGCCATAGGAGCCATCCATGCTCAACTGCTGCTCCCATCTGGATTTTAGATAGTGGTATCCAAGCCAGCATGGGCAGGAGGGAAGGCTGAGACTCATGCCATGCCATGCCATTACTCACTTCCCTGGCTGCCTTGTGTCCTCTCCCAAGGTGATACCTCTGATTTATTGAAGGGTCTGATAGAATCAAACATTCTGTTCTGATGAGACCATTTCATACACGGGCACAACCTGCTGACTGGCTTTCTCAAAGCATTATTTATTTTAGCAGCATTAGCTGAACAAATCTGCATGTCTGAGACGGGTGGATTTTCTGGACTCTCCATCCATCAGAGTTTTTGCATGCCTGCCAGAAGATGGGAAATTCAACAAGAGGCTCAAGCACTGGCATGCAAGTGTGACAGCCTGCCCTTGGCTCCTGACTGCACTGCCAGGTGGGCCTGGGGAGCCCAGGCTCTTGGAGAGCAGATGTGTCAGCCTTGGCTTGGAGGAGAGCATGATGCTGTAGGGCAGGGTGTGTTTTACAGAGAGAAAAACACACACAGAGGATGGCAGAATAATGGAGAGTGAAAATAGAGCACACTGCTCTGGAAGGGGAATCATGGCTGTTCAGGGGAGTTTTGGACCTGCTCTGACATGGGGCTTTTGGGTGGGAGCATGGCCTGCACTCTTACTGCCCAGTTTGGGTGTTGGCATAAATAATATGTGTATCAGGTCACTAGGGCTAGTTTTTTACCCTCTTGGCTGAAAACAGCTTTCTCAAATATATAACAGTGATGGGTACAAAACTGAGTGCTCCTGTGTGTGGCTGGAAGAGTGGGACCCTGCAGGAGATGCCATGGTCACACTGATGGAGGGAGCTCACTGGTTTTTTAAGGCTTGCATGAGACTCTGTCAGGGTCATATGGTTTGGTAAAGGAAATATCTGACTCAACATCTGGAATTAAAGCAATAAAAATAAAATTGGGGGGGCATATCAGCAATGGTAAGTTCCTATGAATGATATTAAGATTAATTACACATATTGAGTTCAACTTGCAGCTAAAAAATGTATTAGAGTGGCATTAAATCATTGCATTAAGAGACTAAATTTGTATAAATTCAATCAAAATAGGGACTGGCATTTAACTGTGAGTGTAAGGTAAAGAATTCACTGCAACTGTTCAAATCAGTAACTTGCCAAGTACCTAATACTGAAATTGAATTGTCTTTTTGCTCCTGGGCACAGTGTAGAACCAGAAAGTTTTCTTATGATCCTTTTCCTGCTGGCAAATATTTTACTCTATCCTGTAGCAAAGAGAACATCCCCAAAGATTTTCTTCCATAAGCAGCAGTGCTTTGAATCCCTAGTGAGAGAAATTCCAGAGGACTAACTCAAGCTGTATGCTGCAGTCTCCCAGGACTTGAGGTAGGACCCAGACTTCAGAACTGTGCTGTTTAGTCCATAAAGGTGCAGGTTTCTTTAGTCTGGGAAAACTCTTTTTTCCTTTGCATAAGCAATTTTTTAGGGATTTAGAATTGGTAAATCTAACATTCCCACCCTGGAATACACAAACCCAGAGATTTCTGCATTTGGCTCTCACTGTTTTCTGTAGGAAAATAACACTCTGTTGATACCTTTTTATGTTCAATTTAATATTAAGAAAATTAATAACTGCAAGTCATTCAGGATGAAGCTGCAAATTTAATTTTAAACTTATTTTTAAGCTTTCTTCCTTGAATTTAGGTGTTACCAGAGATAGGTTAAAAAGGCTTGGATCATATGCTGATTTACTTGAAGTATGAACCTTTAGAACCACCTTCCTTCTTTTCTATCTTCCTTTTCTCAGCCCAAGTGTCTGAGTGGGAGTGTTTAGTGCAGAGGCAGCTGCTGCTCAGTGCCACAAACTCTTGGAGCAATGATCAAAACAGCTCCCAAGGTTCCTGACTTCCCTCCTTGAGTCTCCTCAGTTAGCTGCAAACTTTGAGAACTTTTAGTGTAAATTCAGGAGAAAAAGGTGGGATTTATTCTTATTTCTCCATGGTGGGGGAAGAACCCTGTGCTGGAGGATGCCTGGCAGTGAGCTGAGCCCCACTCCCATGCAGTTTGTCAGCACTGTGAATTGCTGTAGGAAGTGTAGATAAAAGTGGAACAACTCTATTTTGAGCAGTTGCTACATCCTGGGAGCAAGCTGGGGAGCAAGGAATGCTTTCCTGGCTCAGCTGTCCTCTTGCTGTCATGTCCCAGTATTGCCCAAAACTGTTGGCTGAATGAGCACAGGGCTGAAAACCTGGCAGTGCAGGTCATGGTTCTCCAGGCAAGGCAGGTATGAGCTGTGCCTGCAGGGCTTAAACTCCTTTGTGGCCTCACAAGTAACTTGGTGCAATTAGTTGACACCTAGAAATATGTTTTCATTACATTTACTCTGATATCTTCCAGGCAGGCAGTCCCAAAATCACTTTGTAGTTACTGGAAAGACAACTTTAGTGCTGGGAGAGCTTGGTATGAGAACTGAAACAGAAAATACAGATGTCTTGTCCCCCCTCTCTACATACCTGTCCCAGCTTCAGTCCCTGTGTCAGTGCTGGTGCTGCCATCTCCAATGCTCACATCTTCTCTCTGGCAGGTCGGTGGCACAAAGACGGGAGTCGTGCGCTACGTGGGAGAGACGGATTTCGCCAAAGGAGAGTGGTGTGGAGTGGAGCTGGACGAGCCCCTGGGCAAGAACGATGGGGCAGTTGCTGGTACAAGGTACTGTGGGCTCTGACCCCCAGCCCAGGCCCTGGGGTGGGGACAAATGCCATCAGAGCTGGCAGGAGAGTAGGGCTGTGTTGGGTTGGATGTTGTGGGCTGGGAGGAGGAGTCTCAGTTTGAGTCTCTCAGGCTTTTGGATAGCCTTGCAGGGAGATCAATACAAACCTCATCACTGGGCCATTTTAAAGCAGGATCAGATAACTTCTGTGAAGGAGGAACCTGAATGGCTTCAGAAAACAGGAGAAAGTAGGGAGAGAAGATAACTTACAGTGAGATTTAATTTTTGCTAGAAATTGATTCTGTTAATTGCATTTACTCTACTTTCTACCACACATTCCCATCATAAACTTTCTTCTTGTGCTATAAGTCACGCTGTCAGAGCTACAAAAGACAAAGATTCTACTTTTTTTTCTCCTCAGCTTAATGTTTTATTCTGTTCTTTCTGGGAACAAATTTCCAGAGAACTGAAAGAACAGTTGGTGGTTGTTTTCTGTCCTTGTACTTATTCTGTAGTGTGATAGGTGTCTGCTGATTGATCATAACCACCTCTGATTCCATAGGCACCTTCACTCTTTTCCAAAAAATACCTTGTTAGTCCCTATAAAACTAGGCAGGGACATCTCACAGGCTTGCTGGAAAGCTCTTTCTGTTCATGTGGAATTTACTTAACAGAATGACCCAGGCCTTGGATCTTGAGCTTGGTGGTGTTAAATCTGAATTATACAGCAGCAATTTGGTGGTGCTTCAAATACAGGGACAACTATTTCTTGTCCTACACAAGTTCCTTAAGTGGGAAATACTGTTGGTTTCTTGGAGCTTCTGAAGACAGTCTGACTTTAGAGGTGAGTTTTATCTTTTACAGAAATAACTAGGTTGGAAAAGACCTTTAATATCATCAAGTCCAACCTATAACTTTGAAACTGAGGAGCTGAGAGTCCCTTCCTTGTTAGATCTCAGGCTCTGTAATAAAGGTTTCTTGTGTTGGGTCAGCCTTGTTTTGTCCAGGAGCCATGTGCTTTCATTTAAATGAAGAGAAAAGCTGTCTTGTTCAATGTCAGGGCAAGAAAACAGTAAATGATTGGCAGCAGATGGCTGAGTTTCAGCCTGTTCTCAAAATAAAAGAACCAGGATGGTAGAGAATAAATCATGGAGTGAATGCAAGTTCCTTTCTTTATCATACAATTCAAACTATCTGGAAGATTAATCTTCAGGGTGCTCAGAAATTATTTATTGTGTCTGTGCATGTGGAAGGTGTGAAAGGCAGATGTGAGTGTAGTGCTGTCTGCCTCTCATCCTCTTAACACTGTTGCTGTATTTTGAAACTCCAACTTTTGGAAGTTATCTGTCTTCTGGCACTGCTGCATCTTGGCTGAGGCTGTTCTGGTGTGTGCCCTGTCTGCAAAGGCTTCTCCTTTGTTTTACACTGTTTAGGGCAAGGCTGCAGCATTGTCCATGTCTGTCCTTCATCCAGCCTTTTGATTTTCTTGTATTTTCTTGTGCCCATTTCAACAGCAGTGGTTTGGAGAAGCTAACACAGTGAAACCAACTCCCTTGGTGCATGTAGGCACCCCTCAGTCAGTCTTCCCTGTTTGCTGTGGCAGCATGGAATTCTTGAGGCTGTCCTGACCTTGTCCTGCCTGGCAGGATCAGCCTGGGCAGAGGTGTCCAGGGCTCTGGAGTCTGTGCTTTGCTGATGGTTGCCATCTAGTGAGCATCCCTGGCCTGGCCAGCAAGCCCAGCACTGCCTGCTGCAGCTGCAGAAGGAGAGCGAAGCCAAAATGCAGCTCAAGACCCTGAGGCTGGTGGAACAGCAGAGGTGGCATGGAGCCTTTGGTGACATTGCCCACCTTTTCTGTCACAGGCAGCTCCACTTGAGTTGGTGAATTGGCTGAAATTTGTGGTGGGTCACTGATTTCCCTGCAGGCTCAGGTGTGGATGTGCATCAAGGGGAGGCCCCAGGGCTGGGCTTTCCCAGCAGCTGTGGCTGTTCAGGGGAAGCTGCCTGCAGGCTGTGGATCAGTAGCAGGGCCCAGGGGACAGGGTATCACTGTGGGGAGCCCCTGTGTACATCAGATGGTGCTGATTTGCACTGAGGTTTGCTGCATCTGCCTTCCTGTCTGCACAGGAGACTACAGAGCTGCTGGTGTGCTTTGCTTTGGTGTCAATTCCACAAAGCCAAGCAAGTTCATGTACTCATCTCTAGTAATTTAAATGTTACCTGCTTACTTTACTGTTCTCTCTCTTCTCCAGTCAGAGTCTTTGCTCACTAAACTGCCCAATCCTTTTACTTTTGCATTGTTTGTCAGCCTTGGACATTGAAGAGTTTTCCATCTATTCCAACATTTCCTGTGCTGTTTTCCACCTGCAGTTTGCATTGCCATCACACCACCACTGCTCTGCCCTGTTTCCTCTCTGTAATGTGAGTACAGAGCTCCTCCACACTCTGTGAGAGCAGCTCTTGCTTTTCACGTAGATTTTTTTTTTTTCTGCCAAGTGGTTTGGACCCAATTCCTGCTTCTGAATTATAGAAGTTAATTGCAACCACTTTCAATCTGGACTGAAAGAAAATGGGCAGGCATAGTGATGCAAGTTTGAACTTGCTAAGAGCTGTCAGAGGCTTTTAAGGGAATTAACATTTGAGACTGTTGTGCAGCCACAAGCACCAATCTGTGCTTACACCAGGCAGAGCTGTGGAAGGGCTGTTGGCCTGTGCCTGCTGGAATTTGGGAAAATGATGCTGAGCAGGGCTTTGGCAGGTTTGCAGGAGGCCAGCCTGTGGTATGGCTGGTTTTCCAAACCCAAGGGCCTGTGTTGGCAGGAAGTCGAGGAGGCTGAGAGATTTGGGGTTGTTTAAAGTTTGTTATAGAAGAGAAACGGATCTGAGCTGATGTTTAAAAATTAATTTTATTCTCATCTGGCTGGAGATCAGGCTGTTCCCTGGCCTCCCAAGCACACAGGGGTCTGCCTGTCACACAGCTGTGTGGCTGCCAGCACTTAATAAAAAGGAGTTGGGGAAACAGCTGCTCACATCTGGAGAGAGAGAAAACTTGTGCTAGTAAAACTGGATTTATGTAATTCAGTCATTAGAACCTGTTTTTTTTTATATTAGCAGAGGACAGATTGTTTTATGAGCCAGTATTTAGTTCTATTCTTGCTGGGAAGCCTATGAGAAAGCTCTTACAGGAGCTTTTTGGGTTGGCTGCTCCCCTGAAAGTGGGAGACACAATGCTGGAGGTGATCTTGCTGCAGTGCAGCTGGCCAGCAGCAGATGAACCTTGGTTTATTCTGGTCAGCCAAGGCCCTGAAGGAGTTTCCAGGGTTTGACACTGAGTTGTGGCTCATCTTTGTTTTGGAAGAGGGCTCTGGAGAGACAGAATCATTGGGCTCAGTGCAGTTGTGGAAGATGGAAGAGACCATGCACTGTAATTATCTGATCCTCCCTTTTCTATGCTTTCATCTTTCCAAGTTTGTTTGCAGAGGAAATGGTTTCTCTGCCACCCAAAGGAGGTGGCACACGCTGGAGTTTGCTGTAATGGTATTTTTAGCCTCAAAGGTTTGAGTTGTTGTTTTCTCCTGTTTGAGTAGGAAAGATTTTTACACTGTGGAAGGTTTATACAGAACTGTGTGATTCAGATCTTTTTATTTGACAGAGTCACAGGGTGGATTAGGTTGGAAGGGACCACAATTGGTCATCTAGCCCAACCTTCCTGCTCAGGAAAGGTTATCCCTGAGGACATGGTATTGTGTGGAATATCCCCAGTGTGGGAGACTCCACATCTTCTCTGGGCAGCCTGTTCAGGGCTTGGTCACTGTACAGGGAAGAAGTTCTTCCTCATGTTTAGTTTGCACTTCCTGCCCATGGCCTCTTGTCTCATTGCTGAGCTCCACAGAGCAGAGCTTGTCCACCTTGTGACATCTCCCTGCAGACACACTTCACTACATCACTACCCTCAAAGCAGGGTAATGAGCACAGCCAGTTTTGGGAAGGTTGGTTGGTGAGGAAGGAGTGCTTGTGCTGTGGCTGTGTTGATGTTCTGGGATATGTGCTCTCCAGGCTGTGGAGCTGTGTCTTTCCTGGCATCGTATCAGGGTGCCAGCAAATAAAGCTTGGTGATTACCTCAGGTGTAAAACACCTGCTAAAACACCACAAATGCAAACATGGAGATTGCAGCACTATGAGTAGGAAAGGAGAATAATCCAACTGCTTGTACACAGGAAACAATGCCACAGCAAAGCACCTGGAGATGAGCTGTGGGCTGGGGTTTTGTGCTGCTTGGCAGTGCCATGGCTGCTCTGCCACTGCTCACTCAGTGCATCTCCTGCGTTCCAGGTATTTCCAGTGCCCGCCCAAGTTTGGCCTCTTTGCTCCCATCCACAAGGTGATCCGGATCGGGTTCCCATCCACCAGCCCTGCCAAGGCCAAGAAGAGCAAGAGGATGGCCATGGGAGTGTCAGCCCTGACCCACAGCCCCAGCAGCTCCTCCATCAGCTCCGTCAGCTCCGTGGCCTCCTCGGTGGGCGGCAGGCCCAGCCGCAGTGGGCTGGTGAGTGGCTCCTGCTCCAGCCTCCAGCTGCCTTTGCCACCCACCTGCACAAAGCAGCAGGGTTGGGCTGTTCCAGTGCAGATGTTATGAGTTTTTCTGGACATTTTTTGTGTTATTTCTGGGGTGTTTGCGTTCTTTAATGTGAATTTTGAGGGATTTTACTGGGTTTTTTTATGCTGAATTTATCCTGGATTTTTGCTGTTGTTTTTCCAAATAATCCCTGGAATTTTGACAGGTTTGGGGTGTTCAAGTGCAGATTTTAGGACTTTTTGGGCCATTTTCAGTTTGATTTTTAGAGGATTTTTGTGTTTCTCCGTGCAGATTTTCAGAGATTTTTCTAGTTTGTTAGGCTGAATTTTTCCTGGATTTTTCCTGATGTTTTTCCCAGCAATCCTTGGAATTTTGGCAGAGTTTAGGTGTTTTAGTATGGATTTCAGGAGTTTTTGGGCCATTTTTCGAGTGATTTGCAGCTTTTTGGGCCGTTTTAAGTTTCATTTCCTCCAGATATCTGGTGAGTAGCTCCAGCATCAATCTGCCTTTGTGACCCAACTTCACAAAGCAGCAGGGTTGGGCTTTTCTCCCAGTGCAGTGATGGACACTGAGCATCTGTGACCACTGAAGAGCCTGAAGTGCAGTTTGCAGTGGGATGAATCTCAGTTCTGCTGTCAGGAGCAGGGTGATAAGGGATCCCTGCAGGAAGAGGACCCTGTTTCCAGTCTCACATGGTCACGCTGCTCCCCTGACCAGCTGTGCAAAGCTCCTGCTGTGACTCTCACTGTGCAGGGTGACAATGTCCTGGTCACATGCCTGGCGTTTTGGCAGGTGCTCAAGCAGGCAGAAAGCAGAGCAGTGATATTATTAAAAGTTCTGGCTCTGCTGTGGTGTCACTGCAGAACACCTGCAGCCCTCTTGGCTGGGGACAAGGGTGCAGTGTCATTCCTGGGAGTGGAACAAATAACTGCATACTGGTCTCCACTTGAGATCAGTCTACCCAGCTGAGCTCACTTTCTGGGATTTCATCAGTGCAGGCCATCAATAAAATGTATCTAAGAAGGCAGATGATACAATGCATGATAATTTTTCCTGACCCAGTTCCCACCCCATGTCCTGTCCTTTGGGAAATGGTGCTTTCATTGCAGTGCAGAAGAGCAATTGAGCTTGTGAGCATTGTCCAGATGTTTCTCAGACTTAACCTCCCCTGTAGGGCCCAGAGCTGGAACTGCAGCTCTGTTCAGCTGAATCATTAGGTGAGCAGCATTCCAGATTTAACAGGGGGCTTCAACTGTTCTGGGCTGGAAAGGACACACTTACCCCATGTGTGTTTAACTTTTCCCAGCTGACAGAGACCTCTTCTCGGTACGCCAGGAAGATCTCTGGCACCACAGCTCTGCAGGAGGCTCTGAAGGAGAAGCAGCAGCACATTGAGCAGCTGCTGGCAGAGAGGGACCTGGAGCGGGCAGAGGTTGCCAAAGCCACCAGCCACATCTGTGAGGTGGAGAAGGAGATTGCTATCATGAAGGCCCAGCACGAGCAGGTAGGAGGGGATATGGCTTTTTATCACCAGCTCTCCAATATCTGAACATTTGATATCCCCTGAAAGTGTCAGATCATAACGTTACCCCTGTGGGTGAAACTTGGTCTCTGAATTAATATTAAGAGCTGAGGCTCTTTCTCCACTCTCCCAGTGTCACATGTGCCATCTCTGCCAGGAGCAGGAAAAGGGCTGTGCCAGAGAAGAGGCAGTGGATAGTTTGTGTCTGGTGGATCAATACATTTCAATGCTAAAATGCAAGTGGAAGGCAAATTTGTTCCCCTCAGCCACTGAATCTGGCTCTGGCTGTGACTGCATTGCAGTGATTTTATGGTGCTGAGAACATCAGCTCAGTTCATATGCCACTGCTTTCCCACCAGAGAGGATGTTTTTATAACATCAATAAAGTCAGGAAATCTGGAAGGAAAACAGACTGATCATATTAGGCTGGTGTTTCTTTGGTTTTTGCACAAGCATTTATACAGAGGATATTTTATGTATTAAAATGCTTAAAGAGAGTTGTGTTTGTGCTGTTTGTCAGTTTGTGGTTCTTCAACATCTGCTGCTGTCCTAAATTCTTTACTTGTGCTTATAAAGCCAAGTGAGCAGCCTGGGAGCAGGGATGGCACTGTTTGTTTGTGTGGTGGGTCACACCTGCCTGTCAGAAATGCAGGAGAAATTGAGAAATCAACTGCAAGCTGACCTTCTTCTTGTGTGTTGTGTTTCCCAGTAATTATCAGTAACAAATGAATTAACAGAAGTCTGAAATATCTCTTGCTTCATGACTGGGGCTGAATTGCACTGGTAATCTCTGAGCAGATTTTCAGAACTTTTCAGGCTTCAAGTTCTTAACTCTAATCAAAGCTGGGTTCTCCAAAAGGGTCAGGTCAGAGAGGCACTGGATCATTGACAGCTGCTAGAGATGGAGCACTTTTTGTTGTCTTAATCCCTAAACCCTAAGATCTTTGGAAAATGTGCTCTGACTACACCATCCTCGAAATAGATCATCAAAACTTTCTGTTCCCTAGTTCTGACCCTTTCTTAAACAGCTTTGTACTACTTCAGACATGGCTGACTTTTGTGTCTTGGGCTCGTTTTTTGCTCAGTATGTCTCAGAGGCAGAAGGAAACCTCCAGCGAGCACGAGCCTTGGTGGATGGGATGCAGAAGGAGAAAATTGAGCTGTTGAACCAGCTGGAAGAGGAGAAGAGGTAAAGCAGGAGTGGATGGGTGTGAGGGAGGTGAGGTCCTGTGTGGATAGTGATAGAGCCTTCAGGTGGTTTTGGCTAAAGGACACAGTATGGAATAAAAATTGCATCATAAACAGGCACATGCACCTTGGGCCATCACAGACCCTCCTGTACAACCTGGATTTACAAAGACCCCTTCTTCCCCTCCATTTGTGATGGGCTGGTCTTGAGGATGTTCTTTGTGAGGAAGGGAAGCCAAACTGGAGTACAACCTTACTGTAGTGTGTGATTCACCATCTCCCTACGTCCCAGAGGCCCCCATCTGTGCAGATATCATTTCCTCTCTGGAGAAGAGTGGAGATCTGCATGTCATTCGTGGAGTCCAGATTATATACTCCATGTATATAATTAAACTCTTCAGTGGGAATAGAAAAACATTTCTGTGTATTAAATAACTGAAAACATTGTTGATTTCAATTGACTGATGGCCCTCCTGTGGATGAAATGTTCTTTCATGCATAAGTCTCCCCATACTCCTGGTAGGCAGCTGACTTTCCCAGCTCCAGCAGGCCCTTTAACCCAAGACAGCTGAGTTTTCCTCTAAATATCAACAGAGGCCTCCCTCCTCTAATTAGAAGAGGTTTAGACAAGGAAGCTTGTTTATGGAGTTTGTTATGTACACTCACAGCTATTTTTATCTGTAACAGAATCATAATCCTTGCATCTGGCTACTAGCTAAACATCCTCAGCCCTTTTTTTTTTTTTTTTTTTTTTTAATCAGTAAAGAGAAAAAGAGGGATGAATCTAGCAGAAAACTGAAATATTTTCTACTGTTACTGGCTTCTCTCTTCCAAAAGAGAAGAGTTTCCTAGGCATGACTGTGTTAATGTGTGGGGTTTTATGTGCATTTATGCATGACTGGCCTCTACAATCTCTGGGGAAAGCTCTTCTGTCTGCCAGGGTTGCTCACAGTTTCCACGTTGTGGAAACATTAAACACTGCCCACCCTCTGCCAAGGAGGCAGAGGATCCAATTCCCATGGAATATTTTCTAAGGACCCTGTGCATTTGGCACAGAAATTGCTCAGTGCTCAGCTGCAGGATAATAAGGTTTAAATAATCCAGTGAAACCTTGTGGTTTGCTTGTGTTCAGGATCCTGTGTCAGAGAACAGTAGTTGTGTGTCTGAGAGGATGTACCTTGCAAAAAGGCCCTGTTTGTGTGAAAAGCTGCTTGTAACTCTCCTGCTCCATGGGTCTTGCTGCTCAGTTTCTGCTGAGCTGCTTGTATCCTAAGGTGGTCTGTGTTCCTCTCCTTTCAGACTTTGATTCTGGTGGTTTTAGAACACAAAAAGCTTATAAATAGTTTTTAGGCAGCTTTTCCATTTGTTGATAATGACCTCTCCATTGATGATTGCAGTAATCCATAAAATTTGATTAATAGTGAAAAGGCTCATGTGCAGTGGCTGCTTAGACATGGGGTGCTGAGCTGAGTGTTCCTGATTGTTCTTTGTGTCCCTTCCCTTCCCCAGGAAAGTGGAGGACTTGCAGTTCCGTGTGGAGGAAGAATCCATTACCAAAGGGGATCTGGAGGTAATTCCTTATGATCTTGCCAAAATGTGGGGTCCAGAGTTGCATGTGGGGCCTCACTTGAGTAACTTCTGCCACTTTTTGCTCCCCTCTAACAATACTTTATAGATGCTTTGGAGCTGCTGTGAACACCATGGTGTAACTGTGAGGATTGTTCTTTGGTGGGGTGCCCAAGGACTGTTCACACTTGGAGCTGCCTGGATTTAATCTGTCACTCTGAGTTGCCAAGCCATGTTCAAATCTGTATCTCAACATGTTGGAACATACATTTTTCCATTTTAGAAATGAATTGACAGTTCAGTTCTTGTCTCAGCAGTGTCCTGCTCTTGGCAGCTAATGGGCACACAGAGTCTCCTGATGGGATGCTATTGAATTCCAGCCAAAATGCTGTGTACCCTGAAGTATCCTAATGGGGAGCTCACTGCCCTGAGTGTGGGTTTGACACTAGGATTGACACCCTGTCACTGGCAAGGGCTGTTGCTCAGTGATGCTGTTGCAGTGAACATTGTGCAAACTGGAAGTGATGTTTGGATGAAGTGATGTTGGCCTTTGAGTGGGAAGCTTTTTCATGGGGAAAAAGAAAAGAAAATCTTTCTGTGAAAGCAAGGCTCTGCTCTCCAAATGTAAATCAAGGGAGTTTTCCATCTCTTTAGCTGGAGTGCCAGGTTACTAACAGCCAGAAAATATCAAGGGCCCTGCTCCTGTGCTTCACTGTCACTCATAGCAATAACAGCCCAGAAAAATGGGGAAACTAGGAAATGGATATGTTGCTGTGCTGTGATGCTGTTGGCATAAACCTGTCTTCTTCATCCAGAAGCTGAAGGAGATGTTTGACAGGGTATAAATTAGCAGTGTACTGATAGCAGACCTTTGCAGAACCACAGCAAATGGAGTTTCTGCCCGTTGTGTGGGTGCAAAATCAGATTTCTGTTCATCCCTGAGCTGACAGCTTTCCCACAGTGCTTTAGAGAAGGGTGGTTGATCCATGCATCATTCCCTTTGAGAGCAGTGAATTGTCCCTCTGTAAGCTCCAAGTGTTTAAGCCTGGCTGTGTAATTATGGGACCAGGGTTGGCCAGATGATATATTTGGATTTTTTTTTTCCTAAAGCCACCATGCTTAGCAAGATGATCAGATACTATGGATAAGGGCTCCCATTCTCAGTTTGGGACTCACAGTCTTGGATTTCATTTTCCTTTGGGCTGGGAAGGAATTGTTTTGCAATGGGGATGTGGCCAAGCTTTCAGCAGGACATTATGGTCCTGTCCTCACTTCCATGCTTGGCTGTACAAAAGAACAAATAATTTAGGAATGCTTGATTTCCTCTGATCCAGGGAACTGGCATGCTCTCCATGAGTCCAGCATCAGTCCCAGCACAGGCATTGGCAGAGAGCTTGGCTGGGACCAGTTTTTACATCTTGTCTGCCTAATTTGCATGCTCAGACTGAGTGATTGACCCACTAGAGTTAATTCTCACTTTCCTGCTTTTTGTAGACAGTTAAGCTTTCCAGAAGCAAGTGATTAACTAAGAGAAAAAAACTCCAAAACCTCTTATTGGAAGTCAGGAGAATAAGTGTTCCTTCATGTTGAGTGTTTCCTGGGAAATGTTGTTCTTGATATTTGTTATGTAAAATCACAACAGAGTCATGCAGTAGCTGCAAGCACAGCTCTTGGCATCCCTCTCTGGAGCTGAACTAGCCAAAAACAAAGTCCAGTGCTAGTTGTCTGCTTTCCTCTGGTCTTGTTAGTTCTCTTATACCAGCAGCTCTTCCAAGCATTCAGAGAGGAGTGTTTATTTTGACTTGACAGCCTGGAACAGACATGATGACAATGGTGAGAACAGATTATCTGCTCTGGAGTTTCTGCTGAAGGATTGGCTAAGTCCCCTGATGTTTGTCCCAATAGCATCCTTGGAAGCAAGTTGACCAAAAATGTCCATGTGTTGGTGGCCTGAAGCTACAGATCAAGGTTTTGAAGCTCTGATAGAGGAGCTGTGGATTTAGCCTTGAAATGTAGTTCTGAGTTCAACCCACTTTTGGCAGCTGATGCTGCAGTGATTTGGAAGATGAAAACCAAACGTAGGAAAAGCTTTCAGGAAAGACTTTTTGTGGTGGAAGGCCATGGTTTACAGGAAATATTATCCTCATCAAGGAACTCATGCTCATCTCCTGGATTCTGCAGCATGCCTTGAATGCCAGTGGCAAGTCAGTTTATAATTTGTGAACAGTAATTTACAGCTAATAGCTACAAGTAAATCTGAAATTCATATCCAGGCTTCCTCAAACTGCAGGAAAACTTTGGATTTGAGGTTCTGACTCATAATGCCTAGTACTAGCAAAACAATTTACATAAAATAATATAGGATTGAATGTAAATCTAAGATTTAAGGACTGTAAAACAGTTAATCTAATTTTTTCCCATGGCTTTTTGTTTGGTTGGTTGGTTTTTTCCTCCATTTTCATATGTTTTTCCAGAACTGGAAAATATCAGGATTAATAGATACTGAGCAAGAATATCAGGTGGGACTGAGAGCTTGACTGGGCACTTGTGTTAACCTCAGGAGCCTGGAGAGAATCTCTTTGAGAAGTCCAGAGATGAGTTTTGTAATAGGTCAGGTCTTCAGGTAGCAAATATCTGATGAGCTGCCACAATTAATTAATTGGTATCAATGGAATATTTATTCCTCTTAGTAAAATCAGTCCTGGAGCTCCCTCTCGAGATGTGAACCTTTGGGCTTTACAGGGAGCAGAATTAATTTTAATTAATTAATTAAATACTTTTTTTTTAAAAATTAGGATGCAGTAAGGCAACTTTTGCACTGAAGTTATATAATTTGGAGTTTTGATAATGTTTGGGCTCTTGAATCCATATCTTTTTTCCCCTCCTTCAGGGGTTAAATAAGACACATAAAATACAGAGGCATCTGAATATAAATGGTATCTATGAATAATGTACACTGATATTTTGCAAGCCTAAAACATGGATTTTTTTAAACTTCCACACAACTACTCAAGTCTTGCTTTATTTAGGGAAGGGCAGAAAATCCTTAAAACTGGCTCCAATAGGTGATGGAAAATGAGGGGCAAAAAATGGGGTTAAAAATTATTCTGAGCAGGTTTGTTTGCTTTTTGCTTGATTAATTTTTTAATGTGATAGATTAATTATGTTTAATTCCAAGGAATTAAAGTTAATTAAAGGAATTAAGTTCTTGTAAGCTAACAAAATGTGAAGGCCAGAGTGTGCTTGCACCTTCTGTGTCTCCTCTCCTCTTTTATTTATAGGGAATTGTACATGATACTGTGGTGGTGGCTGTGGAGTGCTGAGCTTTGCCACCAAGTGCAGCTTTGTGGTACTTCAGCTTTAAAAGTAAAGGGCACTGAAGCAATGCCCAGAGCCAGTGCTCCTGGGTTTGGGTAGATTTCATGAACTACTTGTGCTTGGTTGAATCATTTGTCAAAAAAAAAAACCCAAAAAACAACAAACCCTTGAAAACCACCACCAACCAACCAAAAAAGTTTTGTTTTCTTGTGCCAAAATTAGTAGAGCCCTACTGTACAAAAATTACTTTGCAATTCATGTCAGGCCTATTCAAACCCAAAGTACTGATTTATAGAACAGTTTGATATCTCAGTTCCCTGATCTCTTCAGTGCAGTGTATTTTTTGGTTTACAACATGCTATGTCCTGTATGACCTGGGATTTTTTCCCATTTAGTGTAAGATTCAAATTGTCTCCAGAGCAAAAAGAGAATGGGAACTTCCAACTCTTTTCAGTCTACCTTGTGATTCTTCTTGAGGAAAGATGTAGAGAATCATTGAAATGCCTTTGCATTTGTACTGGTGGGAGCTTTGCTTTTTAGGAAGTGTCTTCAGCTGATGCAGGAGAACACTGAAGCAGGTTTCTAATGCAGAAGGATGTTTTCCCATCACAGATTCCATTTTCTTGTGAAGAGCCACACGAGTACCATGTAAAATCCCAGAGGGACCATTTTCTGTTTGGCTGGATTTTTCCTCCTTGTTTGGGTTTTTATTCTCTTCCTGTTGTGAACTGCCTTTCCTTGCCTTGTACGCTGGAGATGATGTTGCAGCCTTCTCTTTCCCTGTCTTTCTCTCTCTCCCTCCCTTCCCTACTCCCATCTCCACTGTTCTTTTCCCTCTGTGTGAGCAGACTCAGACGCAGTTGGAGCATGCCCGAATTCGGGAGCTCGAGCAGAGCCTGCTGTTTGAGAAGGCACAGGCTGAGAAACTCCTCAGAGAATTAGAGGACACCAGGGTAATGGAGCCTCACTGCCCTGCCTGCACACAGCGCTTGCACTGCCCTGGTGCTCATGATGCCTTGCTTTGGGTTTCTTTCTTTTGGTTTTTGTGGGGTTGGTTGATTTTGGCTTGAATTTAAGCTTCCTTGATTTTTTTGTTTGGTTTTTTTTTTTTCCCTCTTTTTCCCAGAAATGGTAGTATGATATGATTTCTAGCTTTGCTTCTCTTGTGGGGAGCTTGTCTCTCAGATTGAGTTTGCTTCTCTGCCCCACGCCACCATCTGACACATGAGCTCTTACAATTCATTTTTCAATTAACATATCCCAGTAATATCCACACCCTGCACAATTCATTCTGCTTCAAGGCCTCCCCATGCTGTAAGAGGCAATAACATTGCAATCAACATTCCAGTCCCCCTGCCAGCTGTGGGAGCTGCCATCTGAAGTGGAAGGTGCTGGTGAGTGCAGGTGGGCCAGCTCTGATCCTTGGCCATGCCTGCAGCAGGACAGATTGCCCAGCGGAATCCTAAAAGCAGCCAGATGTGGAAAGGGCTTTTTTTCATACTGGTGTGGTGTGGGAAGCAGCAAACTTACTGCAGTGAGCAGCAATGGGTTTGAGAGCTGGAGAAAACACAAACGTGAGGGTCTCCAAAAGATCTGGATGGTTTGAAGCCCCCTGTGCCCATCTAAAACAATGACCACCAGCCTCCTGGGCTGCTGGCTGCTGGGGAAATGGCAATTGAAATGGAGTGAAATGGATCTCTTGGAGTTTGCCTCAGTTTCCTTCTTTCTTTTGCCTTTTTCTAATATTTCATCCTCTTCTCCATCCATAGTGGCAGCACCCTGTACTCCCTGTGACTTGCAGGGAGTTCAGCCCTGCCAGTTTACATTCAGATGGCAAAACATGGATCCATAGCCCTTATGCTCAATGTGTGCCATGGCCAGATTTATTGTCTTGCATCCTCTAGCCTCCTTTGTTATTTTGGCTTTGCTAATAAATTCTAACAAGCCCTCATATGTAAAAATCCCTTTTCCTTTTTACACCAGGGTAAACAAATTCCATTACAGAAGAGAGGTCTGCAGGCTGAGGATTGCTGAGCAATAAAGGAAACATGATATGCTTAATGCTGGTTTTGATGCTTGTGAAATTCCTGCATGTGCAGTCGCATCTCCTCTGTGCATCATCTGGCAAGATGCCTGGTCTGGAAACATAATGCCCTTCCAGGACATTATTTTTCATAAACCACTGTTGCTCCCTAGTGAATTTCAAGGGTTATTTTCAAGGTGTTTTTCTGTGGAAAGCAAGAGGTTTGTATTAGGAAAAATAAATTGCAATTGGCACAGACATAACTGTGAGATGTCGGTGTGGGTTACCCTGGTGCAAAACTGTGCTCAGGTTGGAGGGTTCTGGGTGTTCTTCACCTCTTTATTTGAACTTTGACTAATGCACTCTGGATTTATTTCCCCTGGAGAATGCTGAAGGGGAAGGGTGCAGTGATGAGAGGGTGCCTGACTCTGTCTGTGTGTCCCGTTGCAGTTAACCACGGTGGCAGAGCAGTCCCGGATCCTGCAGCTGGAGGAGGAGCTGAGCCTCAGGCGCAGCGAGGTGGACGAGCTCCGGCAGTGCCTGCAGAGCTCCCAGCAGCCTGAGAGCCCTGAGCACAGCCTGGGCTTGCACTCAGAGGCTCTGAGGCTGAGGGATCAGCTGCTGTCTGCCAACAAGGAGCACCAGAAGGAGAGCAGCCAGCTGAAGGAGAAGTACGAGAAGACACTAAAGAAGTACCAGCAGGAGATGGAGAAGCTGAAGTCTGTCAATGAGAAGTACTCGCAGGAGATTGTTGACCTAAAGCATAAAGTTCAGCAAGCCACTAATGAGAACATGGGGCTCATGGACAACTGGAAGTCCAAGTTGGACACGTTAGCTTCTGACCACCAGAAGTCTCTGGAGGACCTGAAAGCCACACTCAACTCAGGCCCTGACAGCCAGCAGAAGGAGATTGTGGAGCTGAAGGCAGTGGTGGAGAGTATAAAGTTGGAGCACCAGCTTGAGTTGGAGAACCTGAAAGCAAAGCACGACATTGAGACAGCTGTCCATATAAAGGAGAAAGAGAGTCTCAAACTGAAGCTGCAGGAGGCTTTAGATGAAGTGGAAAAAAGCAACAGCAACTGGAAAATGCAACTGGAAACCAAAAGCAGTCAGCACCTTCTTGAGCTCCAAGATGTGAAGGACAAGTGTAGAGATGCTGAGCTGAGGGTGCATGAACTGGAGAAACTTCATGGTGAATATACAGATCAGACACAAGCAATAGCTTTCTTGAAAGAGCAGATATCTTTGGCTGAGAAGAAGATGTTGGACTATGAAACATTACAGAAAACAGAAGCCCACAGCAAACAGGAAATCCAAAGACTGCAGGAAAAAGTGCTTGTCTTAGAGAACAAGCTGCAGTCCATGGAGGCCCTGCATCCTTCTCAGCATGCAAATGTATGACTTTGGGGTCATTTTGCTTGTTTATTATCACTGTTGGTAACTCCTCAGCTGCTGCCTTGTGCAGTTTTCTCAGGCCTCAAATGTCTGGAAGTTTTTTCCTTGCACTGACAGTGCTCTTCCTGCACTGCATCTCCATGCTGAAGGTGTCCTTCCACTCTGGAAAGCCAGTACAGTGGGACAATTTGGGAAAAGGAGCAAGTGGGGCACATCTGGGTTTGGAGGCTGCTGTGGCAGCAGACTAGGGCTGTCAGGGTGGGCTGTCATCCTGGGCAAGCAATGTCCTGAGCTGGAAAACCATCATTCCTACAGTACAGGGAGCTGCAGCAGTCTTGGTGTGCTGTTGGGCAAGGCCCTTTAGGGGTGCCAGGAGGATAAGGTGGAAGAGTCAGCCTTGCTCAGCACCTGGAGCATGAGAGGTGCAGTGAAGGCTGAACTGTGGGATGGGGTGGGGGTGTGCCAACAGCAGGGCAGGGGCTCCACAGCACATGTGGGAGACTGGGAAAGGCTGATGTTGAGGATTATAGTGGAAAAGCTGCCAGCAAGGGTCAGAATGGGGAAATAAAATGCCTGACTGAATATGAGACCAGGGAAAATAAGAGCAGTAATATGAAGGGGTCAAATTACTGTGGCCTTTGTGTGTCTTTAAGACATCCTTTTTTTTTTTTTTTTTTTTTTTTTTGCTATTTGCCACAGGATGCATCATCCTGCCCTTGTGCATGGCACAGGGAATCATGGCTGATTCTGCACTGTAGTGAGCAGGGAGATTGCTACTTATGGCTGTGGACAGGGCCATATTTGTGTTTGGATTTTGCATGAGAAATGAGGAAAAGCCCAATTTACATCCTGTGGGGATGCAGAAAATTAAAATAAGCTGTGAAATGTACACATTTTAAGAATACTTATATACTTATGTGTTGTAATTTCATTGGTGATATAGTTTCTGTTCCAGACAGAGATGCCAATGAAATTAATTCAATGTCTGTGTTTAATTTCCCAACATGAACAGCCCCACTGAAACCAGTTGCACCTTCAGGGAGCAAAGTCAAACCCATGAATTCCATGTTGTCTAAGTCAGAACAATCACACCTTGGAAATAGGCACACTGAGGACAGTAGAGGCAAAGGCCAAGGAGGAATCTCCAGCATTAATAGTGTTGAAGGGTTGCTCCAGATGTTTCATTTTCTAAGTACAGCCAGGACCCAGGGAAAAGGAGTTGTTATTACAACATATAACACATTATAGCCAATATTCAAACAGGGATGAGTGGAAAAGAAGAAGCTGGAGGCTTGTTCCAGAGTCCTTTAGATAAATGGAAGGGCTCTGGGGGATATTGATACTGGATTAGAACCAGGGAATCTTGAAGTAATTATTTCAACTATATGTCAATTAAAATCAGGAGAATATGGGAAGAAATGCATGGGTGAGAGCCTTTGAGTATCATGGGGGAAGCTCAATTTAAAATTGTCTTAGTTAATTTAAAGTGACTGCAGTATTCACTGTCCAAGCATTTTAAACAAGCAAAGGTGTCTTGTGACCATCTTTCCTAGACTTTCAAGGGAGAACCACAGTTGTGCTTCCCAGGAGCAGTTAAATAGTTTTTTCCCTTACCAAAAGTCCATCAGGAAACGTTTCTCCTCTGGAGGTGCTTGTGCTCCTGTCTGACTTGTCCCACAAGACTTGAGAGAACTGACCTTGGGGCTCTTGACTGTGGTGGCCACAGCAGCTGCTGGGTCTGGGCATATATGAGGTCCCACCAAAGGCTGCTGGATGGGAGGAGGTGTGAAAGGCTCAGCTGTGGCCTCTGCCACAGAAAGTTTGGCATTGAAAGCTCTCTAGTCTCTGGCTTTTCATTGCAATGTAGAAAAGAGGATGGGAAAAAAAGCAGAATCCCCTGGATGGACCCGGCATTTGCTTGTTATTATTTTAATGAATGCATTAGTTCCCTAATAAATGATTGTTTTATTGATGTTTTTATAACATTGGGCACAGCTAGGTTCTACAGAAGTTAAAGAACTTGTTGACTGGTAGGTCTCAAGCTGCATGCTGGAGAGCATTTGCAGTTGGATATCTGCTGTGATTGACCAGAGGTGCCTGGTCTGAGGGACAGCAGCTCTCCCACCCCTCTGCATGTGCAGAGCTGGAACCAGAACTTGTGGGGAAAAACCTGAGCTCTGCTCCCTCCCAAGGGAATCCTGCTTTGTGCTCAGCTGTGAGTTGTGTGTCAGCCTCAGTAGTACCCAGCTGGACAAGTGGCTCCTCAAAAAAGCCTTTATTTCCCTCTTGGGAAGGATGTAAAACATCCTAATTTGGACATGGGTTACCTTCTGCTTTGGATGGGGCTTTGTGGTTGTTGGATTTTGCTTTGAATATTTGGGTAAAGGGTTGGTTTATATCTTATATTTTACATTTATTCCAGATGATTGAGACTAATGATATTTCAGAAGAAAAGATAAAGATGAAGCAGACTATGGAAGGTATGAAGCTATTATTTTTACCCTGTTCTAGTGACTCATACACTTTCTCTTCTTCTAACTTTGTGCTCTTGCAGGGATGTCTGCATAGCAGGGGTTTAGGAAGTAATTTCATCTGTTAAAATTTGCTGGATTACATTTGTTGTCTGGATTTGTTTTTTTCCTTCTAATCAAGCTGAGCATATGCAGGGGTGGATGTTTTACCTGTGTTAGATACTCTCCATGCAGATGGTGCAGGTTGGAGACAGATCTGGGGAAATAGGTGCATTTCCATCCCATCACTGATTTTCACAGCAGGTAAAATTCAGACAATAAATCACAGGAGAGGAGTGATAATGGTAGATATTAATGTGACTGGCTTCAAATAATGATAGTTACTTTTTATTAAGCCTACTATAAATCAAATCCATCCTTTTAACAAAATGTGAAACTTATACACTCAGTATATATTGTATAAAGTGTATTTCAACTTAAATTGCCCTCAGCCCCCTCACAGAAGGTGAACTGTAACACTGAGTCTGAGCAATAGCAGAGCTGGATTCAGAGGTGTTTTGTCCTATTTCCATTGCCCTCGGTGCAAGGCAGGCATTGTCCCTAAGCCTTGTCTGTCTTTGCAGATATGGGATTGTGTAGAACAATTCATGTTATTCCCCATCCGTGCAAGTGTCCAAGGCCAGGTTGGACAGGACTTGGAGCAGCCTGGTCTGGTGGAAGCCCAAAGCAGGGGTGTGGAACAAGATGATCTCTAAATTCCTTTCCAAACCAAGCTATTCTCTGTTTCTACACCAAATTGTTTGCTGATTGACAGGTAATTCCTGCCTAGTGATGGCAGAGCTTAACTAGACCCAGCAGCCACTGCTCTAAATGGCCACTCAGTCCAAGTGTGCATTGTTTCCACACTGAATAAACCCTGGAAAGATGTACTGAAAACAGCCAGGTCAAATTTCAGCCACAAAAGCATCAGACTTCAGATGTGCAGCTCTGAGCAGGGAAATATATCAGTTCCAGAAAATATGTCTTTTCAAAACAGTCTCTGCCTTCCACTATAGGAGGTGACACAAAGAAATGTGCTAAAAACTCCTTTTGGGTTTTTTTAATTAATATTTTATTGCCTTTTCCGCCTCCTCCTTTGTGGTTGCTTTCTTAACCCTGTCTGATACAACTTCCCACTGTGCCTCCCACCTCCAGGTGTGGTGAAATGCAGTGTCTCCTGCTGCTTCTCTGCCAGCAGGGGTGCACCACCATGGTGCCCACTGCACCCTGACACCTTCCCAATTTGCACAAAGCATTTTCCAACCCTCTAATCCTTGTCTTTTCATTCCCCCACAGACCTGCAAGACAAGCTGAGTAAAAGAGACAAAGAGGTGTCATCCCTGGTGACCCAAACTGAAACTCTAAGGGCCCAAGTAAGTGGTAAGTTTCCCTAATCCAGTGTTGGTGGGAATGAAATGTTTCCCTGCTTGTCCTGTGCACTGGTGTTGAACAAGAGCCCAGAGCTGAAAAAGGCTGATGTCAAACGTGATGCTGCTGGTTTTTGAATGGCTATTGCTGGTAAAAAATAATTCAGGAATTACACAACCTGCACAAGATATTTGTGTCCTGTGAGGGAGGGTTTGGGCTTGTCTGTGTGTAAAGCCACTGAGGCAGAATTCAGTCGAGCTGGGTGTGTTGGTTCCAAGATCTCCCCTTAACTACAGCCAGTCAAGAGCTAATCAGGTCGGTGCTTCTAGGAGTAGGAATTAGGAAAAGGCAAAAAGCAGGAATATAAGTAAAGGATTTGGTGACCTTTCTTCCCCTGAATCCTCTGCTTCTCATAGCTCTGGAAAATAAATGCAAAACAGCAGAAAAGAAGGCTGATACAGTGTTCAAAGAAAAGAAGAGGTTGGAAGGAGAACTGGAAGCTTTGACCAAGAAAACACACGATGCCTCAGGGCAGCTGGTCCTGATCAGCCAGGAGCTGCTCAAGAAGGAAAGGTCAGTGTGCAGGTCTGGAGGACAGAGCTGGAGACAGAGGGGCTCTGTGTATATTCATGCTCCTGGGTACAGTAATCAACCACCAGAAGAAATGTAGGGTTGCACTGTTGAAATCCAGCCCACAGCTTTCGCGTTCTTTAGAGATGCTGATGTGTGCATTAGGTTAGAATTAGAGGCTGTGAATTCTCTAAAAAGGCACTGCCCTTTCACTGCTTGCCAGGAGCTGCAAGACAGCTCAGTTCCCGTGTGGAAGCTGAATGAAGTCGTGTACAAGGCAGCCAAGCTGGCTGCTGCCCTGCTCCCAGGCAGTGCCTGTGCAGGTCCCCATCTCAGAGCTGCCAGAGCGGGACAAGAAAAGAGTTGGGTGGGATTCGCTCGCTGGCCCTTGTTTGGGTCTGTAGCGAGGGTGGGAGGGAGCACAGCAGGACTCAGAGGTGTGTGGGCTCTGGGATGTCTTCATGCCTGCCTGGTGCTGCTTGCAGGAGCCTGAACGAGCTGAGAGCTTTGCTACTGGAGGCAAACCGGCACTCCCCGGGGCCGGAGCGTGACCTCAGCCGGGAGGTGCACAAAGCTGAGTGGCGCCTGAAGGAACAGAAGCTCAAAGATGACATCAAGGGGCTTCGAGAGAAGCTGGTTGTGCTGGTGAGGGCACTAAAACCCTTCCTGGGCATGCTTGGAGGCTGGAGGGCTCTGTACTGCTGGGGGAGTGGGGAGGAGGGTCTGAGCCTTCACTCTTGCTCCAGGTCTTTGTGTTTTCTTTGTGCTGCTGAGCATCTGATGGGAATTCTCTTGACAAGGACTGAGCTGTGGCCTGGCTTAGCAGCACCTCATTAAGCAGCAAAGATATCCATATGTCATACAATCACAGATAATCCCGAGTTGGAAAATCCACAGGGATGATCAAGCCCAGCTCCTGGCCCTGCTCAGGACACTCCAGCAATCCCATGTGCCTGGGAGCAGTGTCCAAGCTCTCCTGGAGCTCTGGCAGCCTCGGGGCTGTGCCCATTCCCTGGGGAGCCTGGGCAGTGCCCAGCACCCTCTGGGGGAAGAACCTTTCCCTGATACCCAACCTAGACCTCCCCTGACACAGCTCCAGCCATTCCCTGAGTCCTGTCCCTGGTCACAGAGCAGAGATCAGTGTGTTCCTCCTGAGGAAGCTGCAGACTGCTGTGTCCTTCTCCAGTGTTTTTCTGTTCCTACGGGTTTTAGATCCATGGCTAAATACAGCTACAGTCTGTGGGAGAAACTGAAGGTCGTTCAGCTACCCCACGTGTTTTACCTATTCTCTGATCCAAGAATAAGCAGTGTCCTCAAATTCCCGTGTTCTCAGCGTCCTCCAGTGGCTGAGATGTGAATAATTTATCTGAATTGATCTGCTGGGAACAAACTGGTTGTGTTTCTGATCACTTGATGCGAGCTGTGCTCTGCCCCTGTGTTACTGTATGGGGCTGGAGCAGCAAAAGGACACAGTAACATGACCCCCTCTTGCATGGTGCAAGAAAGAGCAATTTATTGAAGAAAGCCATGGCTTTAAATAGAAGAGTTTGTGCAAAACAAAATAGAAAAGATTCATTGGTCAAAGAAGGAAACACCTCTTGTCCCAGGCTTTCTCACGGATCCAACAGTGTTTATCTTTTGTTATAATTATTTATCTTATGTTTACATTAGAGAAAGGTCTCTAGCTTGGGAAAAAACCCAAACTGAAACTCTAAGGGCCCAAGTAAGTGGTAAGTTTCCCTAATCCAGTGTTGGTGGGAATGAAATGTTTCCCTGCTTGTCCTGTGCACTGGTGTTGAACAAGAGCCCAGAGCTGAAAAAGGCTGATGTCAAACGTGATGCTGCTGGTTTTTGAATGGCTATTGCTGGTAAAAAATAATTCAGGAATTGAACACAACCTGCACAAGATATTTGTGTCCTGTGAGGGAGGGTTTGGGCTTGTTTGTGTGTAAAGCCACTGAGGCAGAATTCAGTCGAGCTGGGTGTGTTGGTTCCAAGATCTCCCCTTAACTACAGGTCTGTGCTTTTAAGAGTAGGAATTGGGAAAAGGCAAAAAGCAGGAATATAAGTAAAGGACTTGGTGGTCTTTCTTCCCCTGAATCCTCTGCTTCTTATAGCTCTGGAAAATAAATGCAAAACAGCAGAAAAGAAGGCTGATACAGTGTTCAAAGAAAAGAAGAGGCTGGAAGGAGAGCTGGAAGCTTTGACCAAGAAAACACATGATGCCTGCGAATGTTAGGCTGGAAAAATCCTCGAGATTTTTCCCTGGGCCTGTAACAGCCATGGCCCAGTGTGCTGCTGCAATCACAGCGTGGTTCTGGGCATGCTGTGGATTTCTGCCGTGAGTTTCTGCAGCAGTTGGTGTTGCTGTAACTAACATGCTCCTGCTTTCCCTCAGGACAAGGAGAAGGCGGTGGCGGAGCAGCGGCGCTTCTCGCTGATCGACCCCTCGTCCGAGTTGGAGCTGGTGCGGCTGCAGCAGCGCCTGGCCAGCACCGAGGACGTGCTGCGCAACGCCCTGGAGCAGGGACACCAGATGGAGAAGCTGATGGAGGCAATGAGGCTCTCCTCTGAGAAAACACAGGTACAGCAGCAGCAAACAGGGCCTCTCCAACCCCGGTATCCTGCCCTGTGCTCAGGGGGTGATGCCATCAGCTGGGTGCCCTCTGTCAAAGTCTTGTTCTGTCAGATGCAGATTAATGCTGTAAGATCCCTGCTAGCTGGTAATCACAGACCTTTGTGCTCCAGAGAATGGCTGCTAAACATGGGGTTTTGGGGAAGTTGCACTGTGAATAACTGTTCTTTATGTGTACACTATTGTCTGCCTGCACGTGTTCATAACATGAAGGCTGAGGTTTTTTCTGACATCCCTCTTCTTTGAGAGGTTTATCTGTGCATCCCTAAGCAAAAACTTTGCAGGTGACTCTGGGAAAATGCTTTCCATCTCTCTTACCAGCTCTCTTACCACCTTAGTGTCTTATGTGAGTTTGCTGATGGGCTGTGAAAGTTCCCACTCCAGTTTCTGTCTTCTCTCCCCAACTTCCTCTGATCTCCCTTTGTTTCTTATGCCTAAAGAAAAGCTGCTTCTGTTGTTTGTCTTATATCCTTCTTTATGAAACTGAAGGGTGCAAATTTTGGCTTTTTCATCTTATACCTATGGAGTCTCAGCCCTGAGTGATTTCTCCTGCAAAGTGATCTGCCCCTTATGCCAAGCTTTGTGCTTCTTGTCCTTGAATGTTCTTCTAGCTCTATTTTCTCTTGGGTCTGCAAATAGGCAGTGGCTTTTGGAGCTCAGATGCACCATTATTTCTCTTGTACTTGCTCATTGAAATTCTCAGGTGAAAAATGTCTTTCTCTTGCAATAATGAGTTACAACTGGCATTCGAGGAGACACCTTAGGGTAGTGCAGAACAAGACACTAGACACAGAATGGGCAGAGAGTTTTATTTCACTGATGCAGGTGCAGATATGCTGTGTTAGGTAATCTGGGGGGTTTCAGGCCTTCTCCTCCCATGACAATTTCTTTTGGATACACCAAACACTGTTTACATTCCAGTGGTGTGGGCATGGAGGGGCTTGGGAGGGTGCAAGGTAAAAACTGAAACCCTGAAAGATCTGCTGGCTCACTGAACATCTGTGTGTTGCACACAAGTCTCTGTATCCTGCAGTGCAGCATCTGCCAGCGCCAGGAGTTGTGATCACATATTTGTGGCAGTCCAGGATGTATCATAATCCTGTCAGTACCTCCAGAGTGACTTCTGCTGTAATTGCTATGTATCAAATGCAAATGCATCATGACAGCCTCATCTCTTGGCAGCTACAGGAGGGAAAAGTTATTCTCTATTTGCTTTAATGCACAGTCTCTTGAAAAAGGGAAATCTTCCCTTTTGCATTCCCATCTCCAGAAACTGTGCAGGTGGTAATTATTTCTTCCCCAGTTCTAGAAAATGACTGATCTTACCTGAAGTGAATTGGAACAGACCTTATGAGGTCAGCTAAGATATCCCTGGTATTAGTTTGATATATTCATGCTTAAGAAATTGTAGAGATATGACAGAATAGCATTATGTCTTCAACTACAATCAAAGGTGCAAAGAAACAGAGGATTACTGTGGGAAGGCAGGCTTCAAATTTCTACTGATGTCAGGTTTTTCAAGTGCTATTTACAGGGAAGTCTGGATCAAAGCTTCCTAGTTTCAGTTTGAAATCTTCACCCTTCCTCTTGTGAAGGAGAGCTGCTACCCAGGGGCTTTCAGGCTGAGGCTGAGGACGAGGACATTGCTGGTCCAAACAAATCCTGCTGCAACAATTAGGGAATTGATGGTTCTGCCCCAGAAGCCACATGCCCACTGTAACTCATTCTGCACCACCTTCCAACCTTCTGTCTCCTCAGACAGAAGCAGCTGTTGCCCAGGTATCTGCCTTGGCAGAAGAAAAGATGCCTGACCCACAGCTTTGCAGAAAATAACAGGGATTTGGCACTTGGATGTTTTCTTGAAGAGTTTTAGTGATTCCTCTGGGAGCCTTTTTTTTTAATTTCAAGCAAATTGCACCACTTTGTTCATTATTGTGACCATGTTATGAGCCCAGACTTCAAGCCTGATTTTTGATACCAGCTGTGTGGTCAGTGCTCAGATTGGGTGAGCTGCAGGCAGGTAACCACCTGTGGTGGGGATGCTGAGCCCTGGCAGCAGCACTGTTCTTGCCATCCAGGCAGGATCCACAGCCTGGCAAACAGCTCAGTCTCTTATCAGAGCTCAGTTTGAATTCCTGGCTGGGTTTTGTGATCTAACTAAACCTCTGTCCTGTAGGGTTGATTCTGCACCTTTGAGTCCCAGTGAGGATGGAAACTGGGACTCTTAAACCCTGCAGTCCTGTCTCCCCATAATGCCATCAGCAGTTCACCAGCAAATGTGATTCTGATTGCCAAGGCCTGAGCACCCAACATTGGCAATGCTGGGGCTTCCAGCTGCAGCTTTCTTCTCTTGCTTGTGCTGGCTGTAGTGTCATTGGGAAGCTGGAAGGCTCCATTCTACTCTGTTAGAGAAACATAAATGTTTAAAAGTTCTTGTGCTTTCTAAAGATGGAACAGCCTGTCCTGGTTGCCAGACTTGTCCCCAGAGATGGGAAATGGCAAATGTCCTTTTCAGTGCTGGGTGTTCAGTATGCTGTGCTTTGCAGCTAACACCGCCCTTGGCTGGATTTGTTTTTTAGTATTTAAGAGTTGGGTGAATGTGAGTCTGTGTCCATAAGGAGCTTGGGGGATGTTTGGTAGCTGAGGGATGTAATCAGGCACGTGGGGATTGAGCCAGGGTGCAGAGGGCAGGCAGGTTCTTGCCAGAAGTGGGATGGGGGTTTTTGCATCCTCCTTTCCTTGTGTGGAGTGGGCAGCTAAGGAAGGACAGGATAGTCTTGCCAAATTTCATTGCTTGTAAGCAAAACCACCAGGATCTGTGTCCCTCTTCCATAACAGTTGTCTGTTTTCCATTGCAGACTGTTGGAAATTCTGGCTCTGCTAATGGGATTCACCAGCAGGATAAATCCCACAAGCAAGAGGTAAGTTTTGAGCAGAATGTTGTTAAAAACAGTATCTGCTTCATGTGGTTTCTTGCCTGCTGTGGTGGGGGCAGCACTTGGCTAGGGGTAGTTTTGACAGCACAGTTTGGCTGTATAACTCTCACAGCAAGAGGCTTTGCACAACCCCAGTCCCCAAATGTGGTGAGAACCTCACTAGAAACCCCTTGAAGCCATGGGGAAGGTGGTGGTGAAGGGTGCAGTGCAAAGGGAGTTTCCCCACAGTCTCCTGGCTCAGTGCTGTGTGACATTTCTGGCAGCCCCTGCTAGAACCTGCTCAGCCTCACATCTCTGCTGTCCCCTTTACCTGGGTGGCATTTGTGGGACATGCTGTCCTGGCCTCCCACAGCAGACTCCATCTACCCATACTGGGCAAAGCAATGGGCATTCTACTCCATGCTTCTTCCCAAAAAAGCCTCTGTGCTTGTCCCCATTTTGCTTACCAAGATTTCTTTTCTTCTAGGAGAAGCTCTGATAGAGAAGAGGTGAGAAGGATCATTTCACGCCAGTATCAGCTCCTCTGCACAGTCAGGAAAAACAGCACCACATCTGGCTTTAGCACCTCCAAAAGACCACACACAGTATTTTCACTTTAAAGCAGGACAATGTTTATAATGTACTAACTGATGTAATCAGGACAATCCCAGAGTCCAGTTTTCCAAGACAGCCATTGTTCCAGGAGGGAGCAGAAAGACCTCTCTGGGTTTGGTTCCTTACTTGTATTGGTTTTGACTGTGGAATTTGTATTGTTTGAGCTGCCCTTGTCCCACAGCTGACGTGGTTTGGATGACAGCTGCCCTGACCTGTGGCTGAAGTGTCAGTGGGTCCCAGTAACCCCCCAGGAGCTGCACAGGGATTTGCCTGTGGTGTTCAAAGCATGTGCCCATAGGCTGCACCCTTCCCACGGGGTCTGTCCCTTCCCTCCCACACACCCTGGTGTCCTGAGGACCTGCACAAGTGAGTAAAACCTGCTGGGCTGATGATGTGAGGTTTGGGGACATGTTCCCCTCATCCCTTTGTGGAAGACATCACTGTTTTAGAGCAGAGGCTGCACTTAGTTCTTGTATTACAGCATATCATGGGAAGTAATCCAGTTTCAGAGGGATATTTATTTTGTTTCTTCTCCCCTGCCATTTGGGGAAGAAGCTGTGGTGGCTCTGAGTTTGGGGTCAGGCACACCTTTCCTGGGTGTTTTGCCCTGCAGTGAGATCTCTGAGCAGGCCTGCTGGAGTCCTGTGCCATAGCCAGCTGTCCAGCTCAGTGCCCCTCACTCCTGGGGGCTTCATGGGGTCTGTTCTGAACTCAGGACTCCACAGATGCTGGATCTCAGCATCACTGGCCTTGGAGCTCCATGCTGGGGGCAGCCAGTGTGGGACATGCATTGAGCAAATGGTTCCCTCCTTGCCTGTTCAGTTTAACAGCTAACTGCAGATTGCCTGGTGCTTTCCAGAGCTGTCCTTGGCTCCTCAGTGTGATCCCATCCCTGCTACCCAGGATGGATGAGGTGGAGGTGCTGCTGTGAGCCTGACTTTGATGGCTTCAGCAATCCTCTGTGCAATACTGAGTGTGAATATCTGGAGCAGAGGCAATCCAAGACTGGAGCCCACACAGCTCTTGTGTCTGTACCAGCAGAGGATCTTGTTCTTTCATCCCAAGGCTTTACTCTGACTTTGCACAGCAGCTCCCAAGCAATATTAGGGCAGAGGAAGGTGAAAACATGCTCTTAAAGCTGTGAAAGAGCCCAGCTCAGGTTCACTGGTCAGTAGCACAGGGAACAGTCACAGCAATATTCTTCCAGACTTCTCCCAGTTAGTGCCCAACTCCTCCAGTCTTCACGAGCTCTTGTGCTATGATGGGGCATCTGTGAAAGGACAAGATGGGAGAGGAGATATGAGCCAGACCCCCAGCAGGTGAATATGATGGCACATCAGCTCCATTGCTTTTTGCCCTGATTTCCCACAAAGTTGTGTCACTTCTTCTGAGTGGGTTGCCAGACTCCTGATTCTTTGAGGGATGGGCAGCCAGAAGCAGCCTGGGAAAGATTTGAGCTTCATGGCTGCAATTTTACCATGAGGAGAATGACAATGAATACTTGACCCTTCTCACCTAATGCAGGTTTGATGATCTCCTGTCCTTCAGAGGAGGATGGGAGAGGAAGGGGACTTCAGGGAAGCAGGTCAGAAATCACAGCAGAAATCTGCATGTGGTAGCAGGAGGCAGTGTGGGATTGAACTGGCTAGAAATAATTCACATAGGATTCCATTCTGTCTTGTAGAAATGTTTCTTCAGCTCTTTCTAATCACCAGGAAGATTGCCACATATCTGCCTACCTCTGGGAGTTTCCCAGGGGATTGTAGGACTGGTCTCTAAAACCCTCCTAGTTGAGTATTCATCTTCTGAGTGATTTTGGAAAGTCCCAAAGGGAATTTTTGTTTGTTACAACTCTCAACAGTGAATACCTCACTGCTGTTTTTAAGAATTTAGAGCTGATGTTTTCCAAAATGCTTCTGTTGGCTGGATGGTCTCTGAAGTCATGTCTGCAGAACCCCTGGCTTCCTGGGCACCTGCAAGAGGGAGGCCCCATTCTGGTTTGTAACTTATTTTCCCTTATGGGTCTTCTAGTGACTTGTGGCCAGCTGCCTTCACCTGCAGCAGAGATAAGTGTGTTTTCCACCTCCCTTTGGCTCTGTGCAGAGCAGGATCCCCTGGGAGTGGCTGTGGGGACCATGTATTTGGTTCTGTTGATCAGATCTAAAGGTGCCAGGCTGGAAGAGTCTCTGGCTCGTGCCTCTTCCCAGGGCCCATCCCCTGAGAGCAGCTCAGACCTGTGGCTTTTCCCATTCAGCTTGGAAGACAATGCAGAACAGGAACAGATGTGTTCAGACCAGGTTCAGAGTTAGTGCTGATGGCCTTCTCTGGCTGTAAATGACTCTGCTGGTCCCTGAGGATCAGCCAGGAGCTGCTGGCACTGCTGGCTCTCTGCAGGCTGTGTGGTCACTGTGTTGCAGGGCTGAGGGTTGAAGCCCCCCACCCACTGGGGTGCAGGTGCATGGGAGCTGCTCCCAAATAGGACCATCCACAATGCCAACAGGATATGCTGTTGTGTGCTCATGTGGGCTTCAGCTTGACCCTGTGTAAGGGGCCAGGAGGGGTTGGACTCGCTCACTTCCCCTCCAAAATTAGCACAGGCTTCCCCAGACAGCCCCTAGCTGCCCTTCTGAGGTGGTAAGAGACCACACTAGGGACAAACTTGGAAAGGACAAAGGGGGAGATTCCCCAGCCCCTCTATTTATTTGTAAGTTTAAGTGCTATTTTTACTTATGTGGTGGTGTATAAAGTACTTCATGATACTTGGTCTTACTGGCTTGGTTCTTTGGGAGAGAGTTCGAGGCACAGGAGCAGTGGTGCACCCTTGTCCTGTTGTTGATCCAGGCTGGTTCCTGTTCGTGCCTTCACTCCCCCTTTGGCTTCAGCCTTGCTCTTACCTCGGTCCCTGAGAGCTGGTAAGGGAGGGCTGTGCTTTCCCCAGCTTTCTCCCAGCCTGAGGATGCCGTGCTGGTTTTCCACCTGGAAATGGGTCCTGAGCATCCTCTGAGCCACAGAGCAGCAGTGCAGGGTGGGGAGCAGGAGGTGACAGGCTGCTGGAGCCCTGGGCTCAGGGAAGGACCAGGCATTACCCTGACAGTGATGCTTTTCTGCTGAGAGCTGAGCCTTTATCCAGTGAAAAAACAGCCTTTGGAATGGAGGCTACTTAGTATCGAGTGATTTCTTCTCTAACTCTCAAGACCAAAGGGAAAAGAATCAGTCTTGCTTGGGAATGTCAGCTTTGTCCCTCCTGCAGCATCCAGAGAGCTGGAGCAGGGGGCAGCACCATGCTGGTGCCCTGTGGAATGATGGTACCAAGCTGCCTGGATGTTACAGCTCTTGGAATGACAGGTGCCAAGCTGCCAGCCAAGGCCTTACAGCTCCTGCCTCCCCCCAGCCACCAGCAGCTCCTCTTGCAGTAGAGATGCATAAGGGTTTCATTAAACAAAATGATGCAAATGACACTGTAAAAGTCTTAATGAAAACTCCAGTACTCCGTTATTCAGCAGCTTTAGCAGCTCAGCACTATCTGTAGGGAGTTATTAATACACTAAGATCCTATAGGCCTCCTGTAAGTTACCAGAGAAAAGATGATACTAGATGTATAAATGGATAATAACCTTTTGCCCATACAGTATGTATTACAATTTTGTAGCTTAGTCATTTTTTGGCTATCAGATTTTGTTAGTATGATACAGAAAAAAAAGACAAAATTTTGACTGCTAATGTCTATTTTGTTATTTGATTCATTTTCTTCCTCTGTACAAATCTGTCCGTGTAACTCCTCCACATCTGTATTCATGTACCATCCCCCTTGTCCTGGCTTGCTGGTGTGGTGAGCTCCTACTAAACAATAAACTCTGTGGCTGAAGTTGGACATCCTGGGGCTGCTGGGGTGTGTTCAGGTGTTGTGCAGTGCACAAAGTGTCCTGAGCTGGAAGGGGCTGGGGGCACGGGGCTGTGGCACTGCTCCCCCTGCCCTGAGCCTCAGCAGTGACCTTGAGCCATCTGGGTTTGGGCTCTGTGTGTGGCTGGGAGGCTGCAGAGCTGCCCTGGGGATGAGCTGAGCTGGAGCACAGTGGCATTTGCTCTTGGCTGTGGGGACAGCCAAGCCCAGCACCATCTCCTGGCTGGGCAGCTCCTGCCTCGAGTATCTCCCAAGCCTCAGAGTGGTTGTGCTATTTATTAATCCATGATTATTTTCCATCTAATTGTCTCCCTGCTGACGTATCCACAATGCCCTGAGTGTTGCAGGGTGCTGTGCCAGACCCACTTCCTTCACCTCAGCACTGATCCATACTTGTTCGAGCAGTGCCACCTTCATTTTGCATAGACTGTGCTTGGGTCATCCTCATTCCTTCCAGGTCATTCCACAGAGCTTCAGAGCACATGGAAATGGGGATTGCAGTGAATCAGTCCAGGAGGAGCTGCCACCCCCCAGCCCCCTGCCTCTCTTTTCCTTGTGTTCCCACCACATATCCACGTCAATGCTCCAAGCATCACAGAGTTATGCTGTCACCCATGAGGCAGGACTGGACAGAGTTATGCCAGGGCTTGGTGCTTTTTTCATGGTACAACATCTCAGTTGGGAATTTCCTTGACGGCCTGTGCCCTGGCTCAGCACTGCCGATATAGCAAGGAAACTTCCATCTCCTCCTGCTGTGTTTTCCTGCATCCAGGGGCTGTAATTCCTTTACAGGCAAGTATTGCCAGCTGCTAAAGATATAGGGAAAAATCTGAATTATTTTCCCCTTGCTTCCTGGCTCCTCCTTTTCCTGGATATAAAATTCTCCACTACCAAGATTATCTGAAAGTGTTAAATTCTTCCCACGAGCAGCTGAGTTTTGCAGGTGCTGGTTTTGTTCCAGAGCAAGGCCCCAAGAAAATTACAGGAATCTGATGACAACAGCATGAAAACTGTCCATGCAGCCTTATACCAGAGTTTTAACAGAGTCTGTGCAGATATCCCTGATTTCCCATTATTTTCCTTTTTCAAGGTGGGTAAGATGCTTTTGTTTCTCCAGCAGCTCCCTGGTGCTGTGCAGTGCTGGGTCTCGGGATTGAAAGGGTTAAAAGCATACTTGGCAAGAATAAGATGCATTGTAACCAGTATAGAAGCTAGATTAAACTTGGCAAGAAATAGGGAACAAAACTTGGAAAAATGAAGGACAGAGCTTGCTAAAAGCAGTGAGGAAATCGCTGGAACAGCTCACAAGAGGCTGCACATGCCTAGAGGAGAAAGGTGAGAAGGGCACGGTGATGAAGACGTCCAGCCTTCATCAGGGGAGCAGCGCGGTGCCTTCCTCAGAGCCCCCACAGCGAGCGCTGCTCCTCATAATGAGCGCTGGGACAGCGCGGGGTACTGCAGCCACGGGCACTGTGCAGAGCACTGACAAAGCACCAGGTGACAAAAGTGACAAGTTACCCCAACAGCCTGGGCTGTTCGAGCCCAGAGCAGAAGCTAAGGTGAACGCAGGAAATGTAGGAGACCTCGCCAGGTGATGCAGATGGCACAACACCTCCCCTGGCAGAGAACTTCCTGAGCTTCAGCTGGGCGTGGGAAGGGATTTCGTAAAGCCTCTGCCCTTCCTGGCTGCCCCTGCACACTGCAGTGCAAACCAGCAGATGGAAAAGCAGCCCTGTCGATGGCCCTTGAGCAATCAGCTCAGACCAGAGTGCAAAGGATGGGTGAGGCTGTTAAACTGCAGATAGAAACATCACTGCCTGCTCTGCCTCAGCATTGTCTGTACTGCCCCACAGTACTCTAGGCTGGGATTTTAACTATCAGAGAAAAAAAAAGTGATGTAATGGTGTTTTTTATGATGCTGAGAAAGCAAAATGGATGGTTGGGACCTATTCTAAGAAGGGGGAAGGCATGTCCTCCTCTGTACTTTACTACAGAGGCACCTTCTGTACAGGAAGAATTCCCTTCAAAAATCCAGCAGTTCAGAATTGAAACTTGCATGCTTTTATTTGATCTGAATTTCTTGACCTGTCTCTTGTAATAGATGTTCTCACAACACTGTGGAAGAATGGCAGACTCCAGAACTCACTTTCTTGAGTGTTTATTTCCCTGTAACATTCTGACTCTTGGACAATGAGCTAGTCTCCTTAGTAGGGGAAAAAACCAACCAAACCAACAAAAAACTCCAAGAAAAACACAAAACACCCCCAAATGGAACTCTGAAGTGATCTTAATCCAGTGGTTTGTGATCTGGACCAGAAGGAATACTCTGTACCATGCATACTATTCCCAGAGTGGGTAGAAATAGCTGCTTTGGACTTCCAGAGCTGCACTTGGCTCTGTCTCCTAGGTGTTTGCCTGGAGCAGTTTGAGCTCCTTCTCCATCAAACAGTCCCAGTGCAGGGCCTCTCTTGGCAGCTGGATAGGGAATGTCCAGGAGTCCTTCTGAGGAGAGCTCCAGGGGTTCCATGGCTCCAGGAGGGCACAGAGCAGCGGGGGTGCCCAGTGCTGTGTCAGCACTCGCGCAGTGGGTGCAGGTTTGCCCTGGATCCCCGTGGGCAGCACACGAGGCACAGGGGCTGAGTGCCCCCAGCCAGGCCAGCTCTGGGAGCCAGCATGTGCCCAGGGGGCTGAGCTGGGACTGCAGGACCATGTCAGGGGTCCGCTACAAGTTCTTCTCCAATCTGAGCTATGACATGGTCACATTTCATAGCCACAGCATCTCCCTGGGTGACCTCAAGTGCCAGATCATGGCCCGCAAGAGGCTGAAGGTGGCCAGCTGTGAGAGAAGCTGTGTCTGCTGCACTCCTGGAAGTTTCCAAGATCCTGTTAAGATGGGGCTTGGAGCAACCCAGTCTGGTGGAAAATGTTCCTTTACCTGTCGCTGGCAGGGTGCAACAAGAGCATCGTTGAGGTCCCTCCAGCCCCGGCCGTTCCATGGCTCCATTGATCCTCCATGGGCTGCAGCCGCTGGTGCCCAGCAGTGCAGCGGGCGTTGCCTGGCAACGGAGCTGTGATGAAGAGGAGCACGAGCAGCGCAGGCTCCAGTCCTGCAAGGGATGAGGAAGGAGCAAGGAGCTGCTGCTGCTCATCCTCCTCATCATTGCCTTTGCCCATCGCTTCTACCATCCCTTTGGTTCATCCCTTTTATCTTCCGTTTGCTCATCCCTGACAGACCCAGCTGGGCAGGAAGGCTCGTGACCAACCATGGATGGAGAGACAAGCACCATCCCTGCACACATGACAACATCCCTGGACACACTCAGCCTCTCCCAGCTGCTGGATCTTGCCATTGGGGCACCTGAGCATGGCACTGTCCATTTTGTGGCCATACGAAAACTGCTGGAGGCCATGCTGGCGCACCTGGACTTGCACTACCTCACCACCCAGGATCCGTGGACAGGACAGTTCGGTGGCCCCTCACTCGCCGACATGGCCGCTAGCATGGAAGAGATGAAGAAGGATATCAAAAACTACCAGAAAAAGTCTAAGGTAAAGGCTCTTGCCAGCGCGCTGGGTGCTCCCCACCAGACAGCCCCTCCCCACTCCCTCAGACAGCACTTGGCACTTGGCACTGCCCTCACTGCCCAGGCAGAGGCTGAGCCCTTGGCAGCAGCTCTCTGCCATCTGGGTGGGCTGCAGCACCCCGGCACTGGGACTCTTCCTGCTGACCTGGCTGTGCCATGGGCTGCCACTGGCAGGGTGGCACTCTTCAGGGTATTGCTGCCCTGGCCATGAGCTTTGACATCCCTGTTTCTCGGACTGTTTCACAGGGTCATCAAGATGATATTGGTGGGATAAAGGCACAAAATTCCCGTATGTCTGAGGAAATCAAGAACATGCAGGAGGCACAGGTCTGTGCAGACCACTGTGGTTCTGAAGGTCATATACCCCACACACACTGCCCAGAGTCTTCTCTCTGACAATGCTTTCTCCTAGGCAATGGCTGCTGCCAAGCATCTTCAGGAGACAGAAAGTTTAAAGATTGCCCAGCGTCGCCTGATAGAGGACATGAAGAAGATCCAGAGCTCACGGGACGAGGTGAACTTCTGCTGGGAGCACTTTGTGGGTCTGAGACAGCAGCCAGTATCCTGGGCTCTGCCAGCTGGAGGCTCAGTACCCTTGGCCCCCTAGATGAATGGAGAGTGCTGCCTGCAGAGCCCTGCCAGCCAGGCTCAGTGCTGTCCCCCAGTGCTCTGCAAACCATGGCAGGGGTCAAGGCCTTGCAGGTCCCCACTGACCCTCCCCAGAGGCTCACTGCCACCACACCTCTCTCCTAGGACATGGCTGCTGTCCAGGACGTCCGGGACGAGATTGACAAGATAAAGGCACAACTGGCCCTCATAGAGGAAGAAATAAAGAAGATAAAGGATGCCCTTGCCTTAGTGAGCTGCTGGGTGGTGTTGTATTTGGGCTCTCATGGGGAACTTCAGCGTGGCTCCACGAGCAGGGTTTGGGGTCAAAGTCTCAGGACTGGGTGGGGTGGGGGGCCCTAGGGCTTTCTGTGCAGCTGATGTGGCCCCACGCTGGGACAACATGCTGTCTGTGTCCTGACTCTACCATAACTGGCCTTTCCAGTTAAAGAAGCTGGAGGAGGACATTAAAAAGCTGAGGACAGATACAGCCAAGTGGAAAGAAGAGATTAACAAAGAGATCTCTCAGAAATTTGAGTAAGAGGGCAGAAGTGTGTTTCAAACCCTGCAGGGCTCCCAGGGGGTGTGGGAGCATCCTGGTTTGCAGGCATGGGACAGTGCCAGAGCAGCCCTGCAGGGATAACCCTGCCCTTGTCCCCATCTCGCTGGCCAGGGCTATGCAACAGGAGACAAAGCGTGAGCTGAAGAGGATGGAAGAGCAGCAGGAGCTGAGGAATACCATGCTGCAGCAGCTGGTGGCTGAGACAGCCAACCAGCTGAGCGAGCAGGTGAGGTCCTGCAGGAGGGCTCCCACACCCACAGGCTGAGTCATGTTGGAGGTCCATGCCCCATCCTCATGCTGTGCTGTGCTTTGCTGTAGAGTGGGGGGGACCCAAACTGCTCAAGATTGGCCTGGATCACTCAGCAGCAAGGACAGATATTAAAGCCTTGATGCAAATGTCCTGTTGATATTTAGGTCTCACAGCCAGTGGCTGAGTAATGCAGGTCTGTTCCTGTGGAGTAGCCAGACCCCCTTTGGTCAGCACCTTATATTCTTCCATCCCTGGAACAGGATCAGGAGCTGGCACAGCAAATGGAAGCTAAGTTTGTGCAGATTCAAAAGGACTATGAGAAGCTCAGCTTTGCTTCAGGAAGTCTCCAGAAGGACTCTCAAGAAAAGCAGAAAGCAATCGAGGTGAGCGGCTGCCGCCCCTTGAGGTTCAGAGCAGACCCCAAGCTCAGCTTTCGACCCCAGGCAGGGATCACAAGCAATCTGCCTCCCTGCCCTCCTGCTCACAGCACTGAGCCTATTCCAAGTCCCTTTCCTCAAGGTTTTTAGGGAGGGGGAGTGGGGTGTGCTCCCTGCTCCTGGGGTGTGCCCCAGGAGGCAGCTCCAACCCTGCTGTGGTGTCATGGCTTCCTTTCTGTGCTGAAAGATGCTGTTCCAGTCTCTGGAGAAGCTGCAGAAGGAGAAAGCAGATGAGAAGGACATGTTGGCAGCAATAGACATGGTACAATCTCGAGGGGGCTCTGTGCCAGCCCAGGGGTTGCTGGGCAGGGCGACAAATGCCCCTTGTTCCTTGGGGGCTGGGTGGCAGAACTGGCCTGGGGGAGGGAGGATTTCCTGAGCGTGTGGGGTCCCAGACCCTTCAGATGGTGGGACCAACCTCACTGGGGGGATCAGGGGCCACAGCACCCTGAAAGGGCCATGATGGCCTGCAGGAAGCACTTCTCCCCCTGTCCCCACACGTGCTGGCCCTGCCTGCTGTTCCTCAAACCTTTCCCCACCACTCTCCTGCTGTTCCCCTCTGCTAGAAGGCGGACAAAGCTGCCTTGGGCAGCAAAGTCGATAGCAGCCAGTTTGAAGAGAACATGGAGCAGCTGGATGAGAGGATGCAGGATTTGCAGAGCCAGATTTTAGGCCAGGAGCAGCACTGGAATGAGGTGCAGCAGAAGTTCAGTGATGCAATGGAAGAGAAGGTGAGGGCTACCTCACCCCCCACCTTGAGAAAATGGCACCTTTGGGACCTGACAGCCTGAGGCAGCATCCCCCTGAGGATCCCCTCCAGGCCTTTCCCTGGAGACTCCACACTGCATCCCGGGGCAGCTGGCTGAGGCTGTGCACCTGTTCACAGCTGGATCGCCTGGAGCTGAAGGCTTTCCGTAAGCGCCTGGAGGAGACTTGGAACAGAAGCATTGAGGATTTTGAAAAGAGAGTGACAGATGATAGTGGTGCTGGGATTAAGAGGTGAGTGCGATGGAGATTCTGATGGCTTTGGGGACAGCAATGGTCCCGCTCACTCCAGCTGTCCCAGCCACTGCCCGTGGCTCCCTGCCATGGCACCAATTTCACTGCTAAATGAGCCATGAGGATGCTGATGAAGCAGCTACACCCACTCCTTCCACCAGCAGCAGGTTCCACACAGGAAAGGAGGCACCAGGAGGGGGCAGCTGCAGGACAGAGCCCTCCCAAAGCAAAATGGGGCTGTGGGTGCAAAGGCTCCCAGAAGCCAGGGTGTGAGATGGCAACTGCTCCTCCCAGGGAAGGGTGTGGCATGCAGTGTCCCAGAGCTGGGTTGTGCCCTGCCCTCCTGGCCGGACACACAGGGGATTTGGTGCCCCAGAGGGGCTGAAAGCAGTGCAAGGGCTGGTTGGGATGGTGACAAGGATGCTGTGGCCTTCCCCTGGCATCAGCCAGCAGGTTGGGCATGGGGAGGAACAGGCTCAGGAGCCCAGGGCTCACCCTGCAAACGCCCCCTGTGACTCTGGGCAGTGACAGGCCGGCAGCTGGCTGCTGCCAGCGAGCTGCTGCCTGTGTGCTGCAGGGCTGTGGCCCCAGGAGCTCAGCCAGCCTCTCCTCTCCCCCTCCTCAGGCAGCTGCCAGTGCCTTTCTCGTGCCTGTCCTGTGACCGCATGCTCTCCATGCAGGTTCCTGGCCCGTGAGTAGCACCCGAGCATCGGGGGCAGCGGGGCTGCCGTGGGGGGACATGGTGCCAGCAGTGACCCGCTGTGCTGGCACAGGGGTGACAGGGTCTGCTCGGGAGGGTCTGATGTGGGGAGCCCCCTCTGCAGCCGTGCCCATCAGCAGGGCCTGTGGGCACTCACCCCAAGGGCTATGGGCAGCAGGATGCCGTGGGCTACAGTCCTATGGGTTTGGGAGTGCTGCCTTGAGCAGGCACAGGTTGTTTGTGCCCTGGCACACACCTGTGACTCCTGCCCTCCCCAGGTACCCTGAGACACTCCCATATTTGCAGCCTCTGCCCCCCAGCAAGGAGACCCGGCACAGCCAAAGGTAGGGGCTTTGGGGACCCATCCCTGGCTCTGGGAGTGCAGGGTAGCCCTGCCACAGCAAGGAGGGCTCTTCCCTGTATGGGATAGGTTTTTTCATCCTGGAGCAGGTGGAGAGAAGCTGGGAGGGACATGCCCCTGCAGGCAGCACCCCCAGTCTGTGTCCAGCCTGGGATGCCACAGGGCTGGGCACTGAGGATCCTCTGCCCCTTCCCACAGGAGGCCGGTGGTCCATGGCAGTGTCCCCCGTGTGCCTCAGAGCTGCGGGGACCATCAGAGCAGCAGCTCTACAATGCAGCACATCATCGCTTCACCACAAACAAGTGCACAGATGCAGCGTCTCCTGGTACTCTCCAACAAGGTAGAGATGATGAAGGTGGCAACACAGAAGGGGGTGACTGAGGCTCCATGGCATTACTGACTATCCAGGGTGAATCTGTGCCTTCAGTCCCCAGGCAGAGCTGGGCTGGGAGGATTACTGGGGCATGCTGAATCAGGCCCTGCATTGCAGCCAGCTGCTCTCTCCTTCCCAGCCCAGAGTGACCCAGCTGCTGGACAGTGGTGGACACATCCCGAGGGGCAGGAATGACCAGCTTCCTTTGGTGATCAGGGCACAGGATGAGTCAGGTATGGCTCTGCTAGAGCATGGGGGTTAAGGAGGAGAAGGGACGGATTGTCTGCTGGGTTCAGGCTGGGGTATGAGTAAGGCTCTGTGTGCAAAGCTGGCAATGTGGCATGGTGTTGTAATTTGATAAAAGGAGATAAAAGGAATGAATGAACTTACCACTCCCCATCTCCCTCCGGTCCCGGTCCCCTGTCTCCCTGTGTTCCTGACCTTCCTGTCCTCTGTCCTTGGCCCAAGTGGCCTCAGCCCATTGGCTGTCAGCCAAGTCCCCTCCCCTCCCTTCTCCTGAACACTCCGGTCCCTGGAGAGGGTCGTTCTCTTTCCGCCATGCTACCGCAAGGAATAAACTAACTTGAGAAGAAAGGGCCTCTTTTGTCTTTCCTGTTCATGCTGGTCACCTGTCTAATCTTAAATAATTAGGATTTAGACACAGTGTACCGGCAGCATGGGTATTTTGTGTCTTGGGTAAGAAGGCGCAGAAGCAGAATGGAGCAGGAGGAGTGGCACATGGGGCAGTTGAGCTTGGAGCTGGGTTAAGGTGGGGAATGGCCGTGGCTACTGTGGGACAAGAGCTTGTGTGCTGTTGGTGGGGCCAGCACCTGGTCCCCGGGGGGTCTCTGGCCAGGCAGGTGACACTCCTGCTGGTCCCATTCTGGGCCGGCAGAGCTGCTCCAGCCAGGGGGAATGGGGGCTCACCCTGCTCTCAACGCCCAGGCCCTGCCGCCTCACGGGTTCACTTGGCAGGTACAGCCCCCCAGCACACCTGGGCACCTGGGCTGCTCCAGCCCCGCCGGACAACAACAACCCCCACCCACCTGGACGGGACTCCGCGCCCAGTGATCGATCTGGGACATCTTGTCAGAAGCCAGAAAAGCCCGCACTGATGGCCATCAAAAACATGACACTTCAGATGTATTAAATTAATAAAAACCCTTAAAATTACAGGCAGAGCCCTGTCTCACCGGCCTCTCTCTCCCCTGGGCTCCCTGATGCTCCTTAAGCTCCTTCCCCCTGCTGTGGCCCTGCCGCCAGGCTGAGCAGATCGTGCCCTGGGCCCGGGCCCTGAGGCGGCTGCTGCTGCCGCGGCGCTGCAGGGCAGCTCTGAGGCTCCGGGCCCGCTGTGGGAGCAGCAGCAGCGCTGCAGAGGCCGCGGCCCTGACGGGCCGGGCAGCCTCGGGCAGGTGCCGATGGTGCCCTGCTGGCGCTGCCGGCGCTGCTGTCCCGGTGCCGCTGAAATCGCCCCGGGCAGGTGCCGATGGTGCCCGGCTGGCGCTGCCGGCGCTGCTGTCCCGGTGCCGCTGAAATCGCCCCGGGCAGGTGCCGATGGTGCCCGGCTGGCGCTGCCGGCGCTGCTGTCCCGGTGCCGCTGAAATCCCCCCGGCAGCGCTGACGCCGCCTCAGGAGCCGCGCCCGAGGGCGGCCCCGGCCCGCAGCCCCGAGTGCGGCGGTGCCTTCATCTCTGCATTGCCGCATCCCGGGCTCATTTGTCACCTTCCTCCTCCTCTGCCCTTCTCCAGGGCAGCATCGGTTCTGCCCCAGCGGGTTTCCTCCCCCAGCGCTCCCTGTCAGAGCTGCTTTGCAGCCGGGCACCGCGGCGGGTCCCGCAGCCCAGGGCTGATCCTGCCCGGCTCACGATGGTATAAAAGCGTTTATTAGCCAGGGGTGTCCGTATTCTACTTTAGGCTGCCAGAGACCCCCGTAACTGCGTTGGGCCGCCTTTCCATGTTACTGACTTCTCAAGGTACCACTGACTGCTACATAACTGCCACTTTTGCATAATTTGCAACTCTTTCAGCCAGGTTTTATAGCCAAAGAACACTGTGTGGAGCATGCCCGTGAAATCTATGAATGTGACTTTACAGACTGTGTGAATCTGCTTGTCGATAGGAACAGCGATTTAGAGATAGGGAAGTAATGGAAGAAATTTTCAGTTCTGGAAAATGTTACTAATTGTCATGGATTTTACCTCAGCCAAGGCTATGTTAAATTGCGAAATACAGAGAAAAAGTACAATGATTTAACATGAATAGTTTTTTGTTATTTAAAGAAAAATAAAAGCGGGGAGGGGAAGTGTGCATAGTAGAGTGGAACATAGAGCAGGTGATCTGGGAAGTCTGTGGGAGTACCTCAGCCAGTGAGGGAAGGAAGAGAGTGATGCATCTGGGAAATTAGGATTAAAAGTGGGCTGCATCCCCCAACAATTTGAGAGTCCCCATGGGAACTGCCCCATGGGCTCTCACTGTATTTGAATAAAGTTACAGGACTCCTCAGTCTCCTTTTTGGGCATAAACCTCTGGCGTTGTGAATTCCACCACACACCTGCAGTCTCCTTTCTCCCGACCCAGCACAGACATTCCTCTGTGCTCTGTTCCTTCGCAGCCCCTGGACAGGTCACTGCTCTGCAGGAATGGGGGCACAGGGAAGCGGTGCTCAACATGTGTCCCCTGTGTTCCCCATAAGTCCCCCCATGTCCCCCCGTGTTCCATGTCTCTCCCATGTCCCCCCCATGTCCCCTCATGTCCCCCATGTCCCCTCGGGAGCTGCTCGTGCCCAGGATGGCCGGTTTCCCCCTCAGGGCCCCGCCGGCGCTGGGCAGGATCAGCCGCGGGCTGCGGGACTCGCAACTCTGAAAGGGAGTGCTGGGGGAGGAAACCCGCTGGGGCAGCCCCCGATGCTGCCCTGGAGAAGGGCAGAGGAGGAGGAAGGTGACAAATGAGCCCGGGATGCGGCAATGCAGAGATGAAGGCACCGCCGCACTCGGGGCTGCGGGCCGGGGCCGCCCTCGGGCGCGGCTCCTGAGGCGGCGTCAGCGCTGCCGGGGGGATTTCAGCGGCACCGGGACAGCAGCGCCGGCAGCGCCAGCCGGGCACCATCGGCAGCTGCCCGGGGCGATTTCAGCGGCACCGGGACAGCAGCGCCGGCAGCGCCAGCAGGGCACCATCGGCAGCTGCCCGAGGCTGCCCGGCCCGTCGGGGCCGCGGCCTCTGCAGCGCTGCTGCTGCTCCCACAGCGGGCCCGGAGCCGCAGAGCTGCCCTGCAGCGGGCCCAGGGCACGATCTGCTCAGCCTGGCGGCAGGGCCACAGCAGGGGGAAGGAGCTTAAGGAGCATCAGGGAGCCCAGGGAAGAGAGAGGCCGGTGAGACAAGGCTCTGATTGTAATTCTAAGGGTCTTTATTAATTTAATACATCTAAAGTGTCATGTTTCTGATGGCCATCAGTGCGGGCTTTTCTGGCTTTTGACATGAAGAGCCAGATCGAGCACTGGGTTATGAGTCCGGTACAGCAGGGGAGGAGCTGTTGATGCCCGGCGGGGCTGGAGTGGCTGGAGCAGCCCAGGTGCCCAGGAGATGTGTCGGGGCTCTGTGCCCTGCCGGCGATCCCGTGAGGCAGCAGGGCCTGGGGGTGAGGAGCAGGGTGAGCAGCTCTGCCGGCCCAGAATGGGACCAGCAGGAGTGTCACCTGCCTAGGTGAGAGACCCTCAGAGATCCAAGCTCAGTTGCCACATGTGCCTGTTCTCTGCTCTATGCTGCTTCTGCCCCTTACAAACCACTCCAGAGCTGAAACACCCCATTCCCAACTCTGTACACAGAGCACTGCTTGCCTCGGACACTGTACCCAGCACACAAACAGCCTCTTCTCCCCTCTGACTCCCATGCCCTAACAGAGCCATACCTGACTTATCCTGTGCCCTGGTCACTACAGGAATCTGGTCATTCTGGCCCCTCGGGGTTTGTCCACTACTATCCAGCAGCTGGGTCACTCTGGGCTGGGAAGGAGAGAGCAGCTGGCTGCAATGCAGGGCCTGATTCAGCATGCCCCAGTAATCCTCCCAGCCCAGCTCTGCCCAGGGACTGAAGGCACAGATTGCCCCTGGATAGTCAGCAATGCTATGGAGCCTCAGTCACCCCTCTGTGTCCTCACCTACATCATCCCTACCTTGTCCTGGGGTACTGGGAGACACAGCCCGTGTGCACCTTTCTGTGCTGAAGCGATGATGTGCTGCATCATGGAGCTGCTGCTCTGATAGTCCCCATAGCTCTGTGGCACATGGGGGACACTGCCATGGACCACAAGGCTCCTGTGGGAACGGGCAGAGGATCCTCAGTGCCCAGACCTGTAGCATCCCAGGCTGGGCCCTGCTGTGCCAGGGAGGGGACTGGGGGTGCTGCCTGCAGGGGCATGTCCCTCCCAGCTCCTCTCCACCTGCTGCAGAAGCCCCAAGCCCATCCCACCACGCTGGATCTGCTGGCCCTTTCATCATGGCCAGGTGCGCTGGCCATGGCCGTGGCTGGTCCCTCTGCACAGGACACAAGCTGGCAGGAGCTGGGCTGTCCCAGCTGCAGGCCTTGATTTTGGGGACTCTTTCATAGGAGGCACACAACTCCCCACCAAGCCTGAGCCCAGACTGAAAACATACACAACTCATCAGATGTGCTTTCAGCAACCTTGGGACAGAGATGTGGCCTGAAAGAGCAGTGCAAAGCAGGGGCTGCAAAACCCCCAAGACCTGGGGCAAGCCCTGACACTCCACAGCTGCGCTTTGCTCCCCTGCCCTGCCCAGGACCCCAGTCTCCTCTGCCCCGGCCCAGGGAAGAGCCCTCCTTGCTGTGGCAGGGCTACCCTGCACTCCCAGAGCCAGGGATGGGTCCCCAAAGCCCTACCTTTGGCTGTGCCGGGTCTCCTTGCTGGGGGGCAGAGGCTGCAAACATGGGAGTGTCTCAGGGTACCTGGGGAGGGCAGGAGTCACAGGTGTGTGCCAGGGCACAAACAACCTGTGCCTGCTCAAGGCAGCACTCCCAAACCCATAGGACTGTAGCCCACGGCATCCTGCTGCCCATAGCCCTTGGGGTGAGTGCCCACAGGCCCTGCTGATGGGCAGGGCTGCAGAGGGGGCTCCCCACATCAGACCCTCCCGAGCAGACCCTGTCACCCCTGTGCCAGCACAGCGGGTCACTGCTGGCACCATGTCCCCCCACGGCAGCCCCGCTGCCCCCGATGCTCGGGTGCTACTCACGGGCCAGGAACCTGCATGGAGAGCATGCGGTCACAGGACAGGCATGAGAAAGGCACTGGCAGCTGCCTGAGGAGGAGAGGAGGCTGGCTGAGCTCCTGGGGCCACAGCCCTGCAGCACACAGGCAGCAGCTCGCTGGCAGCAGCCAGCTGCCGGCCTGTCACTGCCCAGAGTCACAGGGGGCGTTTGCAGGGTGAGCCCTGGGCTCCTGAGCCTGTTCCTCCCCATGCCCAACCTGCTGGCTGATGCCAGGGGAAGGCCACAGCATCCTTGTCACCATCCCAACCAGCCCTTGCACTGCTTTCAGCCCCTCTGGGGCATCAAATCCCCTGTGTGTCTGGCCAGGAGGGCAGGGCACAACCCAGCTCTGGGACACTGCATGCCACACCCTTCCCTGGGAGGAGCAGTTGCCATCTCACACCCTGGCTTCTGGGAGCCTTTGCACCCACAGCCCCATTTTGCTTTGGGAGGGCTCTGTCCTGCAGCTGCCACCTCCTGGTGCCTCCTTTCCTGTGTGGAACCTGCTGCTGGTGGAAGGAGTGGGTGTAGCTGCTTCATCAGCATCCTCATGGCTCATTTAGCAGTGAAATTGGTGCCATGGCAGGGAGCCACGGGCAGTGGCTGGGACAGCTGGAGTGAGCGGGACCATTGCTGTCCCCAAAGCCATCAGAATCTCCATCGCACTCACTTCCTAATCCCAGCGCCTTTGTCACGTGTCAACCTATTCTCGAGTTCTTCAAGGTTCCTGTTCCAGGTCTCCTCCATCTGGTTACTGAAAGCCTTCAGCTCCAGGCGATCCAGCTGTGAACAGGTGCACAGCCTCAGCCAGCTGCCCCGGGATGCAGTGTGGAGTCTCCAGGGAAAAGCCTGGAGGGGATCCTCAGGGGGATGCTGCCTCAGGCTGTCAGGTCCCAAAGGTGCCATTTTCTCAAGGTGGGGGGCGAGGTAGCCCTCACCTTCCTTTCCTCCACAAAGTTGAGTTTCTGCTGCACCTCGTTCCAGTCCTGTTTCTGGCCTGAAATCTGACTCTGCAACTCCTGCATCCTCTCATCCAGCCTCTCCAGGTTAGCTTCAAACTGGCTGCAATTGACTTTGCTGCCCAAGGCAGCTTTGTCCGCCTTCTAGCAGAGGGGAACAGCAGGAGAGTGGTGGGGAAAGGGTTGAGGAACAGCAGGCAGGGCCAGCACGTGTGGGGACAGGGGGAGAAGTGCTTCCTGCAGGCCATCATGGCCCTTTCAGGGTGCTGTGGCCCCTGATCCCCCCAGTGAGGTTGGTCCCACCATCTGAAGGGTCTGGGACCCCACATGCTCAGGAAATCCTCCCTCCCTCAGGCCAGTTCTGCCACCCAGCCCCCAAGGGACAAGGGGCATTTGTCACCCTGCCCAGCAACCCCTGGACTGGCACAGAGCCCCCTCGAGATTGTACCGTGTCTATTGCTTCCAACATGTCCTGCTCATCTGCTTTCTCCTTCTGCAGCTTCTCCAGAGACTGGAACAGCATCTTTCAGCACAGAAAGGAAGCCATGACACCACAGCAGGGTTGGAGCTGCCTCCTGGGGCACACCCCAGGAGCAGGGAGCACACCCCACTCCCCTCCCCAAAAACCTTGTGGAAGGGGACTTGAAATAGGCTCAGTGCTGTCCCTAAAGGGAGGCAGATTGCTTAAGATCCCTGCTTGGGATCAAAAGCAGAGCTTGGAGGGTCCTCGGATACCACAGCAGTTTCAGCCACACACCTCAATTGCTTTCTGCTTTTCTAGAGAGTCCTTTTGGAGGGTGTCAGAAGCAAGGCTGATCTTCTCATAGTCCTCTTGCATCTGTGCAACTGTGGCCTCTATATTGTGCTGCCGTTCCTTATCCTTCTACAGTGAAGGAAAAATGCAGTACTGAGCAAGAGGGGATCTGGCTGCTCCACCAGGACAGACCCGCATTACTCAGCCAGTGGCCACAAGCCCGCAACGTTAACAGGACGTTTGCATCAAGGCTTTAATTTCTGCCCATGCCACTGACTGGTCCAGGCCATTTTGGGGCTCTTTGTGTCCCCCCCACACTGCAGCACATGCAGCTGCTGGATGTCCTCAGCCCCCCATGCTGCCAGCTGCCTACCTGGCCCCAGTGACTCATCCTCTCGAGCTTGCCCATGGCCATCAGCCGTGCCTCCAGGGAGTCCACCTGCTCCTGGAGTTTCTCACAGCGCTGCAGGAGCTCCCCCAATTGCACATTGATGTCGAAGGTGCAGCTGGAGCACTCTGCCTTTACCTTCTCCTGCTCTGCCTGCACGGTCCACGCTATCTCCCCTATCTCAGCCAGCTGCAGGAAGGGCAGAAGGAATTGGCTCAGGAGAAGGGATGAACGGAACCAACAGTCCTGCGTGCTGTGTGCCTCAGTGGCCCCAGCCAGGTGGGGAATATGGCTGGAACCCCAGCAGGATTACTGCACCCAGCCAGTGGGTGTGGGAGCCCTCCTGCAGGGCCTCACCTGCTCGTTCAGCTGGTTGGCTGTCTCAGCCACCAGCTGCTCCAGCATGGTATTCCTCATCTCCTGCTGCTCTTCCATCTTCTGCAGCTCCTGCATCATCTCCTGCTGCATAGCCCTGGCCAGCGAGATGGGGACAAGGGCAGGGTTATCCCTGCAGGGCTGCTCTGGCACTGTCCCCGTGCCTGCAAACCAGGATGCTCCCACACCCCCTGGGAGCCCTGCAGGGTTTGAAACACACTTCTGTCCTCTTACTCAAGTTGCTCAGAGATTCCCTTTCTGCTCTCTTCTTTCCACTTGGCTGTATCTGTCCTCAGCTTTTTAATCTCCTCCTCCAGCTTCTTCATCTGGGAAGGCCAGTTATGGTAGAGTCAGGGCACAGACACCATGTTGTCCCAGCGTGGGGCCACATCAGCTGCACAGAAAGCCCCAGGGCCCACCATCCTTCCCCCAGCCCCTCACTCCAAACCCTGGGCTCACAGAGCTGCACTGAAGTTCCCCAGGAGCACCTAAATGTGACATCACCCCGTAGCTCACCAAGGCAGTCAACTCCTTAATCTTCTGTGTCGTGCGTGTCTGTGTCATCTTTAACTTGTCAATCTCCTCTCGGAAATCCGTGGAGAGAGTGTCCTAGTAGAGAGGGGTGGTGGGAGTCAGTCTCTAGGGAGGGTCTGTGGGGGCTGGCAGGGCTCTGATCAGCAATCTCCATGCTGATCATCTCCATGGTCTGGCAGGCCAGAGCCCAGGGTGCTGGCTGCTGTCTCAGACCCACGACTGCTCTCAGCAGCACTTCACCTTTGTGTCCTGCTCCTCCCGGAGTGTCTTCATCGCCTCTGCCATGGCTTCATGGCCTCCTGCCGTGGCTCCATGGCCTCCTGCCATGGCTCCATGGCCTCCTGCCATACCCTCAGAGACGATCTAGGAAAAAAGGGATGTCAGAGGCAATCGCCAGGGCAGCAACACCCCAAAGAGTGCCACCCTGCCAGGGGCAGCCCATGGCACTGCCAAGTCAGCAGGAAGAGTCCCAGTGCCACCTGCTGCACCCTGGCTCAGTGCCAGGGTGCTGCAGCCCATCCAGATGGCAGAGAGCTGCTGCCATGGGCTCAGCCTCTGCCTGGGCAGTGAGGGCAGTGCCAAGCACTGCTGTCTGAGGGAGTGGGGAGGGGCTGTCTGGTGGGGAGCACCCAGCGCGCTGGCAAGAGCCTTTACCTCGGACATTGTCTTAATTTCTTTCACTTCACCTGCTACATCAGCAAGTGAGGGGCCACTCGGCTGGCCTGTCCATGGCTCCTGGGTGGTGAGGTAGTGCGTGTCCAGGTGCACCAGCACGGCCTCCAGCAGTTTTCGCATGGCTGCAAAATGGACAGTGCCACGCTCAGGTGCCCCAATGGCAAGATCCAGCAGCTGGGAGAGGCTGAGTGTGTCCAGGGATGTTGCCATGTGTGCAGGGATGGTGCTTGTCTCTCCATCCATGGTTGGTCACGAGCCTTCCTGCCCAGCTGGGTCTGTCAGGGATGAGCAAACGGAAGATAAAAGGGATGAACCAAAGGGATGGTAGAAGCGATGGGCAAAGGCAATGATGAGGAGGATGAGCAGCAGCAGCTCCTTGCTCCTTCCTCATCCCTTGCAGGACTGGAGCCTGCGCTGCTCGTGCTCCTCTTCATCACAGCTCCGTTGCCAGGCAACGCCCGCGCTGCACTGCTGGGCACCAGCGGCTGCAGCCCATGGAGGATCAATGGAGCCATGGAACGGCCGGGGCTGGAGGGACCTCAGCGATGCTCTTGTTGCACCCTGCCAGCAACAGGTAAAGGAACATTTTCCACCAGACTGGGTTGCTCCAAGCCCCATCTTAACAGGATCTTGGACACTTCCAGGAGTGCAGCAGACACAGCTTCTCTGGGCAAACTCTGCCAGGGCATCACCACCCTCACAGGGAAGAATTTCTTCCCAATATCTCACCTATCTCTCCCCACTCTCAGGGTGAAGTCCACCTCCAACCCTTTTGTAGTCCTTTCATTTGCTGAAAAGTGCTCCAGGGCCTGCTAGGGCAGTACAGCCTCACTGCTTTTCTTTTCATTGGTTTAAGATGTGCATTCCATCTAAGCTGGTTTCTCCACTGATGCAAACCCAAGGGCTGCTTTGGAGCATCCATCGGGATCAGCCTTTGCCAGGGAAGCAGTGGGGTGCTGTTCCTCAAGCTAGAGGTGCAGGAGGACCCCCATGAGCACCTCGCTGAGCTGTAGGGTTGTTGAGGCACAGACTCCTTTCTCCTCTGGAGTTCAGGGCACAGTCTCTGTCGGTGAAGCCTTTGCACCATTTCCTCCAAGTCAGGTTTTTTATCAGCTGGACAGTCCATAAAGAAGACAATGAAACTGCTCCTGCCAATGTCCCCAAGGCTGTGGGGGAAGACATAGTTCTTCCCTTCAACACCCGCCTGCCCCTTTCCAAAACATGCTCTGTTCACCCTTAGTCCTTCCTGCCTCAAAGCTCTATCGCAGCGATGTTCAGGTTAAAGGGGTTGCAATTTTATAACTTTTAATTAATTTTTAAATTAATCTTTAGCCGTGTAAATTCAACTCTCAGCCAAGTCTTAGCAGTCTTAGTTCAATTCTTAGGCAGCTAAATTTAGTTTCACAAAGTAGTATCATTAGAGTTTGATTGGGAAAATCAGTGGAGCTTACAGTTTTGCTAAAGTAACGATCTGATCCCCTAATCCAGTGGGTTCAATGTAAAGATCCTAAGGACTTTATTAAGGTAGTTTTAGACACTGTGTTAACTCCAGGTGGAGGAATTGTGGTAGTGGCAAAAATGGGGGAAGAGGCTGAGAGAGGGCATGCTCAGAATGTTCAGCAGGGAATGGTGGAGCAATATTTCCCTCCTGCACATCCATGGTGGGATCCAAATAACCCAGCTCAGAGACAATTACTGATTCAATATCAAAGATTAGTTATGTTTGGGATAAAACATGCTATTCTGAAAGCTATAGATGCCTCAAAACTCATATCAAGTAGTTCAAAGAAAAGCTGAATCCCCTTCTGATTTTCACCAGTGACTCACTATGGTGTGGCCAGAAAGTACAAGGATCTGCATCCTGAAAGGGAGGGAGATCCTTTACAGTTAGCAGCGTTACCTGTGGGACAATCTGCTCCAGATATTAGAATGAGACTGGAGGGGGAAGATTTTAGGAACCTAAAGAGATTATTGGAAACTGTTCAGGAAGTGTATAATAACACAGAGAACATCAAGGGAAGCAGGACTAGGAAACTCCTAGCAGCTTTACTGAGCCCAAAACTCCCTCCCCAGGGGGAGTTACAGAACAAGAGATGGAGGGCACCCAGGGAGGGAGGGCTCTCACAGTCAGCCTCTAGAAGAAAGAGGCACCTCCCAACCACTCAGCTTTTAACATTAGATGAAGCATGGAGGGAAGCAGGGGAGTCATTCCCAGCTGAAACCCTGGTGACCCTGACACTGGGGAGTGAACAGGTAGATTTTTTGGTGGATATAGGGACAACTTCCTCTGTACTATATACACATAAAGGAACCTTTAGCCAAGATACTCTAATTGTCACTGGTGCCCCCAGGAAGAGCGAAAATGTGCTATTTTTCCAACCCTTAAAATTCAAGACAGGTAGGCAGTGGTCAACGCATCAGTTTCTGTATGTGTCTGAGCGCCCAAAGCCTTTGTAAGGAAGAGATATTTTTAGTAGAAAAAATTCACAAACAACATTTGAAAATTGGCAAATACAATTCTGTATGTCTGAAAGTAAAGCCCTGGCGTCTCAGGTTTTTATATTGTATTTATATTTTATAAATGCCACAGAAGGAGTCCCAGAGGAGGTGGAAAACACTGTCACTCTGTTGGTGTGGACCAATGGAATTGTAGGGAAATCAAAAGTAGTGCAACCAGTAAGGATTCAGTTGGGGCCTGATGGAAGACTAGTTAGACAGAAAAAATTTTCTTTGAAATTAGAAGCTAGAAGAGGTTAAAAAGAATAAATTGCTAAATTTTGCAAGATGGTTCACTAAGGGAATGCAGGTCACAATATATGACTCCTCTCCTGCCAGTAAAGGAACCACATACTAATATACCAGGCAGGTACAAGATCTCAGAGCTGTCAGTAGAATAGTGTGAGACTTAGATCCAGTGGTAGCAAGTCCTTAGATGCTTTTAACCCCAGTTAAGGAATCTGGTGAGTCCTGATGAGTCCACTGTTGTAGATGTTAAGGATACTTTTTTCTGCATTGCCCTTGAAACTGAAAGTCAACTCTTGTTTGCCGTTGAATGGAAAATTCTTAGACGGGCCATAAAACCAAATTAAAGTGAACCGTTCTTCCCCTAGGGTTCAAAAATGGCCCCACGTTTTTTAAGAACTGTCTCAATTTCAGATAAGTTAGGAGGAAACGTCTTGAAATCAACATCTCCTCTAAAAAAAAACTGGTTTTGGCACTCCTTCCCCCCAGAAATGGAATTTCTTGGAGGAAAGTGAAAAAAACATTAATTTAACACACAGAGTGCATGCAGGCACGGGAAAAAGAATGAAGAGTGTTGGATAGTAAAACCTTCTCACTGTGGAGAAAGCTGGTGGATTCAGATTGTTTCTGCAGGTGTGGCTTGGCTCCTCCTGAGTTCCAGGGCTGGGATGCAGCATCCCAGGGCCTCCCCTCCGGCCGCGGCACACGGCTCCCGGCCGTGTTCTGGTGTTTCGCACCAGGGCAGAGCTGAACCGTTCCAGAAGAAGCCACAGTCCCGGGAAAACTTCTTGCCTCAGCTAACAAAGAAGCTGGATGAAAGCAAAGATGTACTCCCTCTGTCCGTGCTACACAGCTGAGAGAACCTGGGGGAGGATGTGTGAAAACCGTGCCAAAAGAATTCCACCAGCCTTCCACCCTTCTCTTGGACCTAGCTTAAAGTTACGGGACTCATGTCCGGGCATAAAGCAGACAATAGGGGATGCAGTATCATACTGTCACCCCAAGACAAGAACCAATTGGCAAAAGAATTGGAGGTATGGGAAAAGGAGAATGAAGTCAGCACTTTGCTACTGTATGTAGCAACAGTATTGTCTTGATTTGAAGGACAGGTGTCTGCCAATAAAGGCAGAAGCTTTTCTTTGAAATGGAGAATGTAAACCCCCTTCTTCCAAATTATTATTATAATTTCTAAATTAAGGGGCTTTCAGGCAAAGATATGGGAATTAGGAGTAACAGTTCTTTACTTAAGAAAATTAAAATTGAAATGCAGTATTACAAAGAACAATCCCAACCCTGACAGAGTCAGAATACAACCTGACACCCTGTCAGTCAGGGTGTTGGTAGCAGTCCCATTAAATGGTGGCTACAGTCTTCTTGCAGTGGCAGATGTGGTTCAGCTGGAGCAGTGCTCCTGTAGAAGGTGCAGTTTTCCTCTGAAGGTCCAGGGATGATGTGGAAAGGTCTGGCTTTCCTCTGGAATTCAGTGGAAAGACGGTAACTTGCTGTCCAAAATCTCAGTTTTTATCTGGGTAGGAAAGGCTTGGCTCCTCCCCCTGGCTGGAGCATCTCCCATGGGATGATGGAATTTTATCAGTCATACACTGGGACTCAATGGCCCAGCAGCAGATGATATCTTCCTGGAGGGAGGATGGGTTGTGGAAAAGATAAAAGATGATTGCCCCAGCTGGTTTTAAAGATGGCTCATTAGCAGATAATATGTGCTACGGAGATAAGGGTCACTGCCCCACCTGGCTTCAGCAGACGGTGACAGAACACACATTTCTGGCCACATCCTGTATTGCAACCCAAGACATGTATGTAGGTGATCTTTTAATTACTACAGGAACTCAAGCTGCATGCATGGAAATGACTCTAAGTTTACAGAACTTTTTGGGACAAGCCAGTTACAGGGTATGCAAGAAGAAGGCCCAAACTGCCAAAGAGTGTGCAATGTATCTGAGGGTCACCATTTCCCAGGGACAGCAAAGCCTTGGAACCGAAAGGACGGAGGCAATTTGCCAAACCCCAGAGCCAAGGTCTGTGTGCAAGTTAAGAATATTTGTAGGAACGGGTGGTTGGTGTGGGCTCTGCATTCCTGATTCTGGACGATGTGTAAGACCTTTATATGAGGCCCTGAGAAACTCCCAAGGAGGTGCTACACCAAGGAGGTGCTGCAGTGGACTCCAGAATGCCAGAGGCTTTCAGACTCCAAGAGAGCTCTAATGCCAGTCCTGCATAGGGATTACCTGACTTGACCAAACCTTTGGAGCTGTTTGTTCATGAATGCTGATGCCTTGCACTACTGGTGTTAGCTCAGAGGCTGGGGACATGGAAAAGGGCCATAGGATATTTTTCCAAACAACTGGACAGTGTATGTTAAGGGATGTCCTGGCTGCCTTTGACTTGTAGCAGCAACTGTCCTTTTAATACAAGAAGCCCAGAATGGATCATGGGCCAGAAAAGAACTGTTTATATTCCACCCGTGGTCTTCTCTGCTTTAGGACATAAAGGAGGCCACTGGTTGCCCCCAGGTCAAATGCTTAAGTATCAAGTTGTCCTGTTGGATCAGGATGATGTGGAACTGAAAACAACTACTTTGCCTTGCACCCAGCCACATTCCTGGAATCTGTACCAGAAAGTCAAGAAGCCTCACAACAGGACTGTCTTGTAACTATTGAGCAGCTTTACTGCAGCAGAGGAGATAGTCTGCTAGAAGAATGGGGCTGGGAATTGCTCACAGATGGGAGCAATTTTGTGAGCAAAACAAAGCAGAACTTTGGGTGTGCAGTAGGGCCCAATCAAAACCATCCCATTAGCTCCCACCACCTCTGCACACAAGGCTGAGCTCCTCCCTCTATGGCACCCTGGAATTGTGTGAGGGGAAGAAGGGGAACATATGGGCTAATTCTAAATGTTCATTCACAGCAGTGCATGCCCATGGAGCTCTCTGGAACAAAGGAGAGCTCTTTTCAGCACAAGAATCTCCTAGCAGAGGTGAAGACATTATCAGACAGTACTAGAAAATGTTCAGTTACCAGCCAAAGTGGCTCTCATGCATTGCAAAGCTCATCCACTTGGAAATACATCAATTCATGTAGGAAACCAACTAGCAGATGAAGTTGCTAAAGACGTGGCAGAGAAAAGCATCCTAATAGCTGCTGCAACAAAATGTGTGACTTTTCAAATGGAACCCCAGAATACCAAGCCCAAGATAAAATGCTGGTAAAATCGAATGGCCCTAGCTTTAAAATATGGTAAGTTTTGCCAAAAAGTTTTATTAAGTAGTTTAATAGCAATTATTGTATTTTAGTGTCTTAAGTCTTTCTAACTATTCAATGATTCAAGTGGAAGTAATTGAAAATGAAAATTATAGGATCACTTTCAGAGGGGGGAATTGTTGGAAATTATATAACTTTCCTAATTCACTATTCTAATTATTTGTTTTCATCAACTCTTTTAATAATTGCCTTAATTAATCATAAGCAGTGCAGTTTTCCACTGGAGCATGCAGCAAGTTTTCCACTAACTGCTGTTAGTGGAACACCATTTGGGAAAATCACTGAAACTTTTACGTTTTGCTAAACCAACCTTGATGTACTTCAATAAACAAGTTCTGGGATAGAGAAATGATGCTGAGAATTGGACAGCAGGAATGCAGAATTTGTAGACTGTCAGGACAATTTGGAGATAAAGAAGAAACTAACAAAGAAAATTCAACTTTTAGTGTACTAAAAACTGTCTCTGGGAAAAAAATAAATATAATAAAAAGGCTGGGAAGTGGACTAATGAACATTGTTATCAAAAATCAGTAAGAAATGAACACCTTAATTTTAGTATTTGGGATTAGGCATTATTTATTGCAATGCCAGATGTACAGACTGCTGCACATGGTGTACATGCTGTGTACAGGAAAAGCCCCTGTTTAAATACTATATTTTACATCATATTCGTAACGTTTCTCAGAAGAAACATACATATGACAATAATTTATCCAAAGTAATTCACAGACGTTCCCTCCCCTTAGCACATGCATTCTTCAGCTCTGGGATTCTCTTTGGTGGTCCCAGCTGGTTGGTGAACCCACAGTCATACCTGACCACCTGGTGAACTTGGGCTTCTTTGCAAATGACGAGAAAAGTTGGCATAGCTGGACTAGTTCTTTAATTTGCAAAACCTTAGCTCAATGGACTGTAGTTTTATTCCCTTGCTTGGTAAATATTTATCCTGGTTTTGATAGCGTGGTTCCATAGACCAATGACTTGGCAAAATGTGCAAGTATTAGCCCACCAGGAGCAAGCAATTCTTCATGTAGCAACAGCGTGAGAATTGAGAAATCAATAACAAATGGAAGATAGAATATTAATTAATGAAGAGAATGATATAATTTATAGGCAATGAGCATTAATTTTTTTGCTCAAAATACACTGTGAAAAGTTTAGAGTCGGTGTGCATGCTAAGTAGAACTGTTCCCATGCATCCCAGTGCTGGGAATAAAGGAATGCCTGATTCCTAATACTAAAAATAGTGTAAGACAGTTTGATTTATCCTGATGGTTTCAGTGACAGTGGGCAAAGGCTCTGCCTGTATTTTTGAAGTTTTTTTTAATTACCTTAATAAAATGAAAGTTATTTATCTGACAGCCATTGCCACAGACTTTCCTCTCTGCTGAGGAGACGTCCCTGGTGCAGCAGTGGGTTCCCAGTCCTGTCCAGCTACTTGGGGGCTGTTGATGCCTGGCGGGGCTGGAGTGGCTGGAGGAGCCCAGGTGCCCTGGAGATGGGCTGGGGGGCTGTGCCCGGCCGCTGGTCCCGTGAGGCAGCAGGGCCTGCAGGCAAGGCAAGGATGAGCCCCCACCTCCCAGGGGCTGTCCCCATCTGGGGCAGCTCAGCCAGCCCAGGAAGGGTCAGCAGGAATGCCACCTGCTGGGCCACAGACCCCCAGGGACCAGGTGCAGACCCAGCAGACAACCAGTCCCTTCTTCCCCCGATCCCCATGCCCCAACAGAGCCATACCTGACTCATCCTGTGCCCTGATCACCAAAGGAAGCTGGTCATTCTGGCCCCTCGGGGTGTGTCCACCACTGCCCAGCAGCTGGGTCACTCTGGGCTGGGAAGGAGACAGCAGCTGGCTGCAATGCAGGGCCTGATTCAGCATTCCCTAACAACCCTCCCACACCAGCTCTCCCTGGGGAAACTGAAGGTACAGATTCACCCTGGACACTCAGCATCACCCAGCCAGCCTCCATTACACATGCCATGTCCCTACCTTCAGCATCCCTACCTTGTCGGGGGGGGTCACAAGTCCTTGCAGAGCTGCCTTGCTCCGGAGAGAATCCTGAGTAGGTGGCACTATGAAACTGCTGCTGGCATGGTCCCCATGGCTCTGAGGCACACGGGGAACACTGCCATGGACCATCTGGTCCCTGTGGGAAGGGGCAGAGGATCCTCAGTGCCCAGCCCTGTGGCATCCCAGGCTGGACACAGACTGGGGGTGCTGTCTACAGGGGCATGTCCCTCCCAGCTCCTCTCCACCTGCTGCAGGATGAAAAAACCTATCCCATATAGGGAAGAGACCTCCTTGCTGTGGCAGGGATGGGTCCCCAGAGCCAGGGATGGGTCCCCAAAGCCCCTACCTTTGGCTGTGCCGGGTCTCCTTGATGGGGGGCAGAGGCTGCAAACATGGGAGTGTCTCGGGGTACCTGGGGAGGGCAGGAGTCACAGGTGTGTGCCAGGGCACAAACAACCTGTGCCTGCTCAAGGCAGCACTCCCAAACCCATAGGACTGTAGCCCACGGCATCCTGCTGCCCATAGCCCTTGGGGTGAGTGCCCACAGGCCCTGCTGATGGGCAGGGCTGCAGAGGGGGCTCCCCACATCAGACCCTCCCGAGCAGACCCTGTCACCCCTGTGCCAGCACAGCGGGTCACTGCTGGAACCATGTCCCCCCACGGCAGCCCCACTGTCCCCGATGCTCGGGTGCTACTCACGGGCCAGGAACCTGCATGGAGAGCATGCGGTCACAGGACAGGCACGAGAAAGGCACTGGCAGCTGCCTGAGGAGGGGGAGAGGAGAGGCTGGCTGAGCTCCTGGGGCCACAGCCCTGCAGCACACAGGCAGCAGCTCGCTGGCAGCAGCCAGCTGCCGGCCTGTCACTGCCCAGAGTCACAGGGGACGTTTGCAGGGTGAGCCCTGGGCTCCTGAGCCTGTTCCTCCCCATGCCCAACCTGCTGGCTGATGCCAGGGGAAGGCCACAGCATCCTTGTCACCATCCCAACCAGCCCTTGCACTGCTTTCAGCCCCTCTGGGGCACCAAATCCCCTGTGTGTCCGGCCAGGAGGGCAGGGCATGACCCAGTTCTGGGACACTGCATGCCACACCCTTCCCTGGGAGGAGCAGTTGCCATCTCACACCCTGGCTTCTGGGAGCCTCTGCACCCACAGCCCCATTTTGCTTTGGGAGGGCTCTGTCCTGCAGCTGCCCCCTCCTGGTGCCTCCTTTCCTGTGTGGAACCTGCTGCTGGTGGAAGGAGTGGGTGTAGCTGCTTCATCAGCATCCTCATGGCTCATTTAGCAGTGAAATTGGTGCCATGGCAGGGAGCCACGGGCAGTGGCTGGGACAGCTGGAGTGAGCGGGACCATTGCTGTCCCCAAAGCCATCAGAATCTCCATCGCACTCACCTCTTAATCCCAGCAGCTTTGTCATCCTCCTTGATCTTATTCTCAAGCTCTGAAATGGTTCTCTTCCACATCTCCACCATCTGGTTACGGAAAGCCTTCAGCTCCAGGCGATCCAGCTGTGAACAGGTGCACAGCCTGAGCCAGCTGCCCGGGATGCAGTGTGGAGTCTCCAGGGAAAAGCCTGGAGGGGATCCTCAGGGGGATGCTGCCTCAGGCTGTCAGGTCCCAAAGGTGCCATTTTCTCAAGGTGGGGGGCGAGGTAGCCCTCACCTTCCTTTCCTCCACAAAGTTGAGTTTCTGCTGCACCTCATTCCAGTGCTGCCTCTGGCCTGAAATCTGACTCTGCAACTCCTGCATCCTCTCATCCAGCCTCTCCAGGTTCGCTTCAAGCTGGCTGCAATTGACTTTGCTGCCCAAGGCAGCTTTGTCCACCTTCTAGCAGAGGGGAACAGCAGGAGAGTGGTGGGGAAAGGGTTGAGGAACAGCAGGCAGGGCCAGCACGTGTGGGGACAGGGGGAGAAGTGCTTCCTGCAGGCCATCATGGCCCTTTCAGGGTGCTGTGGCCCCTGATCCCCCCAGTGAGGTTGGTCCCACCATCTGAAGGGTCTGGGACCCCACACGCTCAGGAAATCCTCCCTCCCCCAGGCCAGTTCTGCCACCCAGCCCCCAAGGGACAAGGGGCATTTGTCACCCTGCCCAGCAACCCCTGGGCTGGCACAGAGCCCCCTCGAGATTGTACCATGTCTATTGCTTCCAACATGTCCTGCTCATCTGCTTTCTCCTTCTGCAGCTTCTCCAGAGACTGGAACAGCATCTTTCAGCACAGAAAGGAAGCCATGACACCATAGCAGGGTTGGAGCTGCCTCCTGGGGCACACCCCAGGAGCAGGGAGCACACCCCACTCCCCCTCCCCAAAAACCTTGAGGAAAGGGATTTGGAACCCAGCACAGTGCTGTGAGCACGAGGGCAGGGAGGCAGATTGCTTGTGATCCCTGCCTGGGGTCGAATGCTGAGCTTGGGGTCTGCTCTGATACCACAGCAGTTTCAGCCACACACCTCAATTGCTTTCTGCTTTTCTTGAGAGTCCTTTTGGAGACTCCCTGAGATGAAGCTGAGCTTCTCATAGTCCTTTTGCATCTGTACAACTGAGGCTCGCTTCGGCTGCGCCCGCTGTGTGCCCTGCTCCAAGGAGGAGAAACATCTGATGCAGACCAAAGGGGGTCTGGCTGCTCCACCGGGACAGACCCACATTACTCAGCCAGTGGCCACAAGCCCACAATGTTAACAGGACGTTTGCATCAAGGCTTTAATTTCTGCCCATGCCACTGACTGGTCCAGGCCATTTTGGGGCTCTTTGTGTCCCCCCCACACTGCAGCACATGCAGCTGCTGGATGTCCTCAGCCCCCCATGCTGCCAGCTGCCTACCTGGCCCCAATGACTCATCCTCTCGAGCTTGCCCATGGCCATCAGCCGTGCCTCCAGGGAGTCCACCTGCTCCTGGAGTTTCTCACAGCGCTGCAGGAGCTCCCCCAATTGCACATTGATGTCGAAGGTGCAGCTGGAGCACTCTGCCTTTACCTTCTCCTGCTCTGCCTGCACGGTCCACGCTATCTCCCCTATCTCAGCCAGCTGCAGGAAGGGCAGAGGGAATTGGCTCAGGAGAAGGGATGAACGGAACCAACAGTCCTGCGTGCTGTGTGCCTCAGTGGCCCCAGCCAGGTGGGGAATATGGCTGGAACCCCAGCAGGATTACTGCACCCAGCCAGTGGGTGTGGGAGCCCTCCTGCAGGGCCTCACCTGCTCGTTCAGCTGGTTGGCTGTCTCAGCCACCAGCTGCTCCAGCATGGTATTCCTCATCTCCTGCTGCTCTTCCATCTTCTGCAGCTCCTGCATCATCTCCTGTTGCATAGCCCTGGCCAGCGAGATGGGGACAAGGGCAGGGTTATCCCTGCAGGGCTGCTCTGGCACTGTCCCCGTGCCTGCAAACCAGGATGCTCCCAGACCCCCTGGGAGCCCTGCAGGGTTTGAAACACACTTCTGTCCTCTTACTCAAGTTGCTCAGAGATTTCCTTTCTGCTCTCTTCTTTCCACTTGGCTGTATCTGTCCTCAGCTTTTTAATCTCCTCCTCCAGCTTCTTTAACTGGAAAGGCCAGTTATGGTAGAGTCAGGGCACAGACACCATGTTGTCCCAGCGTGGGGCCACATCAGCTGCACAGAAAGCCCCAGGGCCCACCATCCTTCCCCCAGCCCCTCACTCCAAACCCTGGGCTCACAGAGCTGCACTGAAGTTCCCCAGGAGCACCTAAATGTGACATCACCCCGTAGCTCACCAAGGCAGTCAACTCCTTAATCTTCTGTGTCATGTGTGTCTGTGTCATCTTTAACTTGTCAATCTCCTCACGGAAATTCGTGGAGAGAGTGTCCTAGTAGAGAGGGGTGGTGGGAGTCAGTCTCTAGGGAGGGTCTGTGGGGGCTGGCAGGGCTCTGATCAGCAATCTCCATGCTGATCATCTCCACGATCTGGCAGGCCAGAGCCCAGGGTGCTGGCTGCTCTCCTGACTTGCTCTCAGCAGCACTTCACCTTTGTGTCCTGCTCCTCCCGGAGTGTCTCATCGCCTCTGCCATGGCTTCATGGCCTCCTGCCATGGCTCCATGGCCTCCTGCCATGGCTCCATGGCCTCCTGCCATACCCTCAGAGACGATCTAGGAAAAAAGGGATGTCAGAGACAATCACCAGGGCAGCAACACCCCAAAGAGTGCCACCCTGCCAGGGGCAGCCCATGGCACTGCCAAGTCAGCAGGAAGAGTCCCAGTGCCACCTGCTGCACCCTGGCTCAGTGCCAGGGTGCTGCAGCCCATCCAGATGGCAGAGAGCTGCTGCCATGGGCTCAGCCTCTGCCTGGGCAGTGAGGGCAGTGCCAAGTGCCAAGTGCTGTCTGAGGGAGTGGGGAGGGGCTGTCTGGTGGGGAGCACCCAGCGCGCTGGCAAGAGCCTTTACCTCGGACATTGTCTTAATTTCTTTCACTTCACCTGCTACATCAGCAAGTGAGGGGCCACTTGGCTGGCCTGTCCATGGCTCCTGGGTGGTGAGGTAGTGCGTGTCCAGGTGCACCAGCACGGCCTCCAGCAGTTTTCGCATGGCTGCAAAATGGACAGTGCCATGCTCAGGTGCCCCAATGGCAAGATCCAGAAGCTGGGAGAGGCTGAGTGTGTCCAGGGATGTTGCCATGTCTGCACACACTCCGTCCTCGGTTGGTCACAAGCCTTCCTGTCCACTTGGGTCTTTTAGGGATGAGGAAAAGCAACAATAAAAAGGATGGGTAGCCTGCAGGCTCCTTCCTCCTTCCCCATCAGTCAAGGGACTGGAGCTGGTCTGCTCATGCCTGTCTCCATCACAATTCCTGTTGTCAGGCACCACACCCCACCCTGGGAGCCAGGGGGTCACAGACTGATGAAGTCATGGAGTCATGGAATGGCTTAGGCTGGAAGGGACCTCAAAGATCAAAGGGACCTCTTTCCAATCCCCTGCCATAGGTAGGAACACCTTCCACTAGATCAGGTTGCTCCAAGTCCCATCCAGCCTGGCCCTGGACACTTTCAGGAATAGGGCAGACACAATTTCTTTGGGCAACCTGTGCCAAGGCATCCTGATCCTCACGGGAAGTATTTGTTCCCAACACCCAATCTAACCCTGCCATCTCGCAGTGTGAAGCTGCTCCCCCTTGTCTTGTCATTGGAGGCTGCTGTGCCAAGTCCCTCTCCAGCCCTTTTGGAGCCCCGTTAGTGACTGAAAGGTGCTTGAAAGATTTCCTGGCAGGACAGGAGAAGCCTATTTTTCTTTTAATCAGTTTAAGACTTGAGTTACAGCTAAGCCAGTTCTTCATCTGCTCTGTCAGTGTCCTGCTCTGTGGCATTTCATGTTCTTAGTTTCTTCTTGCATTGTGGAGTGGGCAGTTAGCCTGGCTTTGTTGTGCAGGAGAACTGTCAGTGAGTCGCCATGGGAAAGGCACTGGAACAACCACAAAGTCCCAGATGAAGTCCAAAGGGTACATTTATGCTTGTTTCCTCACCAAGCAAGGGATCCCCAAAGCAGCCCCTGGGCAGAGGCTGTGGCTAGAGCCAGCAGCCCCACAGAGCTCAGTCCATGTGAGAGAATCGCCAAACCTGCTGCTCCACCTGGGTTACAGACATTGGTACTCAGTGTTTTGGCACAGCAAACCCAAGGGCTGCTTTGGAGCATCCATTGGGATCAGCCTTTGCCAGGAAGCAGTGGGGTGCTGTTCCTCAACCCAGAGGTGCAGGAGGACCCCCATGAGCACCTCGCTGAGCTGTAGGGTTGTTGAGGCACAGACTCCTTTCTCCTCTGGAGTTCAGGGCACAGTCTCTGTCGGTGAAGCCTTTGCACCATTTCCTCCAAGTCAGGTTTTTTATCAGCTGGACAGTCCATAAAGAAGGCAATGAAACTGCTCCTGCCAATGTCCCCAAGGCCGTGGGGGAAGACAAACAAAGTTTTTCCCTTCAACACCCGCCTGCCCCTTTCCAAAACATGCTCTGTTCACCCTCAGTCCTTCCTGCCTCAAAGCTCTATGGCAGCGATGTTTTGCTGAGGGGATACAGAGCTGACTTCTGAGCCAGTGGAGGAGATAAACCATAGAGGACTCTCAATTCTGCTTTCAAGGATTGGGAAACCGGACAACATGGAAAGGGAATATAGTTCCTGCATCCTGACAGTCAGCCACCTTCTGCTGTTCTTTGTCAGATGTGAATATGGGAGACTCCTGCAACTCCTCTGTGGCACATCTTAGTTTTAATGTCTTTAATCACTATTGCCTCTGTTTGGTTTTTTCACCCTTCAAGATTTTTTCTTATCCCTAATTTCCTGAGCTTTGTGTTGCATACAGTATGAGAAAGAAAACCAGCATCAAAGGGAGCTGTCTGCAGTAGTGACCAGTCAAGTTCATTTGCAGTGACGTGACAAGGCTTGTAATAAGCAGCACATCTAGGGAAAAGTATAGCAAAATAAGTTCCTTTCAATGCTGTGTGGTTTATTGTCCAAATTTGTCTTGCAAGAGATTGTAGGAAGATGAAATAAGAACAGCGAAGAAGAATGAAGATAAGTGAACAATTAATTATGACCATGAAATAAGAAAATTAATAGAGAACAGGAAATGAAACAGCAATGAACAATGAAATAAGAATAGGATGGTAGAACAAGAAAGAAGAACAAATAATTTAGAACATTAATACAGAACATGAATGAAGAATGAAGAACATGAATTAAACTGGCTTCTCTACCTTCTTCACTTTTTTCATTGGAGGCTCCATTCCAGCTGGAGACCTTGGCTGTGGATGTTGTGTTCTGTTTGGGGTGAAAGAAGGACATGATGGAATTAATTCAAAGAACCCACTGAGCCTGCCCAGTGCAGAGGGCACTACAAATGCCTCAGTGCCAGCAGCCACTGCAGAGCTCTGCGCTCCAGAGGGCATTTCCACAGGGAGCAATGGGTGAGTACAGGCTGGGCACTGGGAGCTCCTTGCCAGCAAAGGGAGAGCAAAGCTCAGGCAGCTCAGCAAGAGGGAGAGGCTCCATGCACTGGTTCTTGCACACTGAGCAGTGGCACCGGGGCCCTTAAGGGGCACTGACCACCTCTTTGAGCACTGCTGCTCATCCCCTGGCTGCTGGCCCACCCCAGGCAGGCCCCTGCTCCAGGCACCAGGAGTGAAACTGGGCTCAGGCAGCTGCTGGGTACTTTGCTCTGCCCCAACTGCCCCATGTTGGACTTGTCCACATCAGATCAATGGGAAAAGGGCAGGTTGTCAAGCCCTTTGGCGAGCTTTGCAGGGAGCAGCCTGATGCTGCCCAGCTCAGTGCCCCTGGACAGTCCCTGCTCTGCGGGAATGGGGACACAGGGAAGTGATGCCCTGGGGAAGGCTGTCCCCTTGTGTTCCCATGTCCCCCCATGTCCCCCCATGTCCCCCATGTCCCCTCGGGAGCTGCTCGTGCCCAGGATGGCCGGTTTCCCCCTCAGGGCCCCGCCGGCGCTGGGCAGGATCAGCCGCGGGCTGCGGGACTCGCAACTCTGAAAGGGAGTGCTGGGGGAGGAAACCCGCTGGGGCAGCCCCCGATGCTGCCCTGGAGAAGGGCAGAGGAGGAGGAAGGTGACAAATGAGCCCGGGATGCGGCAATGCAGAGATGAAGGCACCGCCGCACTCGGGGCTGCGGGCCGGGGCCGCCCTCGGGCGCGGCTCCTGAGGCGGCGTCAGCGCTGCCGGGGGGATTTCAGCGGCACCGGGACAGCAGCGCCGGCAGCGCCAGCCGGGCACCATCGGCACCTGCCCGAGGCGATTTCAGCGGCACCGGCAGGACAGGGCACCAGCGCCGGGGGATTTCAGCGGCCAGCGCCGGGCACCATCGGCACCTGCCCGAGGCTGCCCGGCCCGTCAGGGCCGCGGCCTCTGCAGCGCTGCTGCTGCTCCCACAGCGGGCCCGGAGCCTCAGAGCTGCCCTGCAGCGCCGCGGCAGCAGCAGCACCGAGTGCTTTGGCTGCTAAAAATGTCCCTGAAATGTCCGTAACTTACAGCCAGTTCAGTTCTTCTGTATGCATTTGTACAACACTGTTATAAATGAGAAACAAAAAGTCTCGATATTCATCAAAAATTAGATTATTTTATATAGACAGAACTGGGGAAAACGTGAGGGGTCACTGCCCACTCCATGCTCCATTGAACTTCAGTTTGCAGCTTCTCTTTATAATATGGTTTTCTCATTGTAATCAATAATTGTTTTTGCTGTCATAATTTTGCCAGGTAAGCAGTGGTGGTCAAAAAACATCCCTGAAGTTTCTGGGCAATGTGAAGTCTCTGTGGGATTTGTCAAGTCTCATAGATAACCATCTTGGTCTTGGTAGATAAAGAACGGCAGAATTAGGGAAATCTGGTCTTAGTAGATAAGCCACAATTGATTACAGAAAGGCAGGAAATTTGATTTTGCAAAATCTATTGGGCTATGGGAAAGCCTTGTTTTGCGAACTGGTAGTAGATACAACTTATTTAGAAAACATAATATTCATAACAGGGGGATTTAAAACACAATGATTTAATCATATATTGCCCTTTATCTAGGTCCATGCCTCATCTAAGTATTCTGGTTTATACAAACTCCAAAACTTCTATGATTAACATGAATCTTTTATCAATTATCACAAACACAAACTGTTAGCTTTCAGTATAAAACTGATGATACAAAATGGGAAGCAGGTGCTGAAGTGCTGCTGCTTTGGGTCTTGAAAAGAGTCCTGCTGCAACATTATGTTGAGGCTGATAAAGGTGCTCCCCTTCCCTCTTCCCAACGTGGGAACTTCTCTTTCTGGGATAGCATCACAAAATACATGCACTTTAAACTTACAATAAACACCTTAAATTACTAAAAATACAGTTTTGATCACATTACCACAATTATCCAGCTGTGGATCAGAGTGTAAGATTTGAAAAGACTAAGCAAAGGATATTTTTTTAAGTATTTGACGAAGAATTTCTCTATACCTTAATGAACTGGGCCAAAGAAAGAGAGGCAGAAGACTCAGGAATCTGTTCACAAAAACATTAAACTACATTCATGTCCAATATACAGAAAATTAATACAGCCCAAAAGGGAGGGTGCTGTGACAGGGCAGCATGAAGTATCCACATTTCCATTCACCCCAAACCAAAGCCATGTTTAGAAGCACAACGCTGAGGCGTCCAGAATTCTTGGTCTCTCTTCTACAGACAGTGAGTAAAAGCCCCAAATTTGGGGTGTAAGATACCTGCCACATATCCCACAGTACCCAAACCCACCTTCCCCAGTGCAAGAAATAGTCAAATACTGACAACCAGACTCTTCTCAGATGGGAACACATTAAAAGTTTATTTCTTATTAATAAGATGTAATTCTTCAAGTGTGTACCTGTCATTACTGTAAAGCCAATAAAAGCAAACACAGACAATCTGGAATCTCCTCATGAGGAGGAAACAGGATCTGCAACTTGGCTCTCAGCCCAATCATCCCAAGAACAAAACCAAGAGAATCACCTTAGGATTTACCAGTGTTGGAGTCTGAACCCCACGTCCCTGCAAACCTCACAATGTGAGTCTGCTTTGGAGCAGATACATGATACATCTGTATAGTGACCATGGCTCCCAGCCACGGGTCGCTGTCTCAGTGCTCATTAACAGGAGAGGGATGAGAGTGAACATTTGCAAGCTGGATGAAAATAGCAGCTTGCATTTATTAAATGTTTTGGCACATGCCGGGTCAGCTCTTACAGCATCTTCTGCCTTCTAGTGGTACTGGGGTTTCACAGGAATCTTCGGTCTCATGCTTGTTTTTCACCTGAAAACACTTTCATGTGTTGCTTCCTGCATCAGGAACTCTTGTCCCTGTAAAACCAACAGCTATTTTCTCAATCTTTTGCTTTGTAGTTAATGATTATATTTTGTAGCTTCTCTCTTTGTCTCTCTCTCTGTTTTGGAGAACTGAATGATCTAATACCTTGCATCACACCAGGTGTGTGTCCCTCTACTCAATACAATGTAGAAGACAGGCGGAAGATTCTCCTCAGGACACACAGACAAGCACCATGTCCCAGACAGTCCCAGTCGTGTTTGGCAGCGGAACTGCTGTAACCTTGGGCTGGCTTAGTTCTTCCTGCTCCAACGTGACCCTTTCACAACCCTTGCTGGGTTTTGCCCACACCTTTGGCTGGTGTGAGGTTGGTGTGGCTGGCTAGAGTGTGGCCTCCCACCTTATGTGGTTCCCTGGCGACCCAGGCGCCCAGGTTCCGCCTTGGAACCCTGCCTTTGTCCTGGCAACTCAGGCACTTGGGTGCTAGGTTTGGGGTCATGGGGTGGTGGTTTGTGGCCCTGATGCTGATGTTAGTCCTCTGGCACCCTAGAAACCCTGGCTTGTGGCTGTGGGTCCTGGTGTCTTGCCTCCCTGAGGTGCATCCCTGCCTGCTGTGCTTTGGGCCCGCCCTTCAGCGGGCACGGCTTTGCAGTTACGTCACTGGGCTCCCTGTCGAGCACCCCAGACATAAAATATGCATTGCGGACCTTGTTGGAGCTGCAAGACAACTTGCCTCTGTCACTGTAGGTATGTCATGAGTTTCTGGGAACACCAAACCCAACAAGGATCCTGCCCAAGGACTGCTCCCTCCTTTCCACCAGGGACATCCATCCCAAAGGGGATCCCCACCCTGAACAGCACCCCAGAGCCCTCTGGGGTTTCCCATTTCAGTCAAGGCCCTCACAATGACACTGAGCAGGATCCCAGGAAGTTGGGGACCCTAGGGACCCACCCTGGACTCAGAGCCATGCCAAGGTCTTCTTCAGTCCTGATTTGGCCCCTAAGGACCTTTGGAAATCCCAAACCTGGCAGGAACTCCGATAATCACCCAACTACAACCAAGGACACACCAGGGACCCCTTGGCCTACCTAAGACCCTAGGAATCCACAGGGACACCTGACCTTTCCTAGTATTCCTTAAATCTTGTTCAGGACTCCAGGAATCCCCAGAAACCCCCAGACCTTACTGGACTTTCCCAATCCTGAAACTCCAGCCCTAATCCTGTACTGATTCCTGTGTCCCTGTACTGGTTCTAGGGTCAGCACAGCGTGAGGAACTTCGGGACATCGTCATCGATGCTATGAATTCTATAGAGGACCAAAAGGGCAATAGTGAGCAGTGAGGGATGTGAGAAAGGACATGGGACATGAGACATGGGGCAAGGGGGGTGGGATGTGGAGGCCTTGAAGGAGGATGAGGTGGAGGTGAAATATAGGATATATGAAGGTCTGGAAGCTGTAAAGGGATATTTGGGGAATCCTGAGAGTATATGGGTTTCAAGGTAAACAGCTTCTTGGGGAGTTTGAGAGGATATTTGGGAATATATCTAACTTCAGGAGGAATTATGGAGTCAAAATGAGTTGTATAAGGGATCTGTGGGGTCTGGGAAATGTTTATGGGGACCAGGGGTAGGAAACATTATCTTACCTGGACATTTGGGACACACCAGAACCCTTTAGAGAGTCTCTGCAGGAAGCTGTCAACACAATCTGGGTGAAGCTGAGTGAGCTGGAGAAAGGTATGTGGCCACCCTGGGAACCACTGTCCTAGAGAAACTCCAGGGACCCCATCTGGGCTATCCAAGGGCTGAGTCCTGACAGCTCATTACAAGGATGTGGGTTCCCAGTGATGCCCAGTCTAATGCTGGTGCTTCCCCACCAGTTCCAGCCTGCATCCCACCCTGTGGTGAGTGCCTGTCCCTCTGCCTTGCCCTCCCCTGTCTCCTAGTACATCTCCCACTTCCCTGGGACCACCAAGTCTCTCTTTCCCAGGATTCCAGCCAGATGCCCGTGTCTTCCAGTGTGCTACCTGCCGCTTTGTGGACTGCCAGTTTGCCCTGGACTGCCCAGGTATGGGGACATGAGACACTGTTGGGTTAAGGGAAAGGAAATCTTCCTCAACTTCCCCCCATTCTTAGGTTATTTTTGTTGTATTTTTTATGTTTGGTGGCACTTGAGTGACTCCAGTTACACTTCTGGTACTGATTAAGATCAAATGGTCTAACTTAGCTTTTAAAGGTCTAGGCTAGAAAAATGCAGAATGTGTGCTCAGCAAGGGTGGTCATACATTGGGGGCAGGTAGCTTTTGGGATGGAGGTGTGTTCAGTATTATAATGAGATTATAGTGAGCAATGTTGATCCAAAAGACAGGATTTCACCACAAAAATCTCTGGGGATTCCTTGCATTTCTCACCCATGCTCCCAGTGAGCGCACCTGCCCAAGGGTACATGTGCCCATCCCTGCAGCCAGCATTGCACCATCATCTGTCAGTGCATGTGCAGATGTGAGCTCATGAGCCTGTCAATGCTCCCAGTGCAGGACCTGTGGACCTACACAGATGAAACCATTGTGCTGCACTGCAATGTGCCTTTCAAGATCCCCAAAGGTGTGTCCGTCACCTGGCTGTTTGTCCCAAATGTGAGTTGCACATGGTCTTGCAAGGGGGTGAGTAGACATTGTGAGAGGGACTGCTGCAGGTACAGTGACTGCTGCCACAGCAGGTGTCTGTGCTGGGGTAGCAGCTGTGTGAGCACACACAAGATGCTTGCTCGTGTGAAGGGTGCAGATGTGTGTTCACAGATCTGTGTGTGCCAATGTAGAATCATAAAATCACAGGATGGTTTGGGTTCAAAAAGACCTTAAAGCTCCTGTCATTCCAGTCCCCTGGAACATGTACAGGGACACCTTCCCAGGCTGCTCCAAGTCCTAACCAACCTGGCCTTGGACACTTCCAGGGATGGGGTAGCCACATCTTACCTGTGCCAGGGTGTCATGGGGAGAGTGGAAGCTTCTGACAAAGTTTATTAAAGAAGCCCTGCTGCTGAGTCTGAGGGTCAGAAAGGACTCCTTTGTGTATTTAGACTCTTACAGAGAGATGGGTTCAGATGAAGGTAAACCCTTCCTTAGCCTCAGAATTTGGCAACAGTTTAAATCTTAGGAATTATTTTGGACCACAAGTCCTAATGATGGCAAATCAGATATATTTCTAAAAATGAATTATTTAATAAAAAATGAATAGGAAAATAGATGAAAGATCTTAAACAGAATTACTTACTATACAGTATAAAAGAACTACTAGCAGATTACAGCATAACATAGAACAGTGCACTATATCAAGGTATCTATATTAAAGCTAGCAAAAGAAATAGTATTGGAGTCAAAGATAATTTACCACCAAAACAACAATAACGTACACAGATTTCTTCACTCAACCTCTGGGGGATTAACTGGGAAATAGGTGTCCCTATTCACAAGAGAAACTCCACACATTTTCAGGAAAATATGTAGAAGTTTTCTGCTTTGCAGAAGTTTGCTGTGGCTTTTACAGTGTAAAGGGACTTGTCAGTCAGAAATCCAGCTTATCTTCCACGTCTCACTTTGACGGTAAAATGTTTATTGGCAGCTGGGTGCTAACCCAGTGAGCAAAAATAACTCATTACAAGAGAGAGTGTCCTGTTGGAGTCCTCTGACTGGCTAACAAACAACAGCTAAGCTCTTGTGGGGGATGAGATGCTCTGCTACATGGAGCATCACCACACTCACAGGGAAGAAGTTCTTCCTGCCTGTGCAGGAAGTGACTTTTGTGTATGCCCTGGTTGTGCATCCCTGGCTGTACGTGCATGTGGGATGGGAGGTGTGTGCACCTGCACCAGCAAGGATTGCAAGAAGCGTGGAGAGGACATGTCAAGGATGTGCAGGGCACAGGTGCCTTTGTGTGCATGTGCACAGCTCTGTGTGCCTGGTGGTCTGGGTGGTGCTGATGTGTCCCCCATGCCCCAGCTGCGCACGCAGGACATGGCACTGTTCAAGAAGCTGAATGGGAATCCAGAGAAGCCCTTCAGTCTGACCATTGAGGAGCCTGCTCCAGGAACTGTTGCCTGTAGTCTGGGGGAGCCTTCCAAGCCCATTGTCCGCAAGTTTTTCTACCTGAATGGTGAGCCCAGACACCTGAGTGCCCTGGGGCAGGGAGCAGTGTGGAGCAGAGTGGGACACGGGACACCTGGGCCCACGGGAAGGGGGTGAGCAGGGGGCCAGGACACCTGGCTTCATGGTGGACAGGTGGATCAGAGCATGTGTTCCCTGGGGCATGACTCCTCTGGGAGGGTGTGGGTGGAGCAGGGTCCCCCAGATGCCTGGGTCGCTGGGGACAGGGGGGTCTGTGGCTGGAGCAAGAGCTGCAGGGACAGCTGGTCCCTGGGTGCAGCACCCCATGACCTGAGGGGTCTGGGTCCCTACAGTGTCAGAGGGAAGCGTGGAAGAAGAGAAACAGCTGCAGGGTGTGTTCAGCACTGTGCTGCAGTCGCTCGATGCTGAGAACTCCCAGGCCCCCGTACCAATCTTGGGGCTGGCTGTGACTGCTGGCTCCACAGCATTCATTCTGCTGCTGCTGTGAGTACTCCTGACCTGGGGAACTGCACTCTAAAATTCCCCATGCTTCTGGAGCTCTTCACAGAACAGCATGATGCTCCCTTATCCCCTCTGGATTCTCAGTCCCTTGGGATTCCCTGCAAGTACAAGGGGACCCAGGTATCCAAGGGTGGCCCAGAGACTGCCAGCACTCCTAAATTCACAGAACCCTCCATGTCTCCTGGGACTCCCTTTGTCCTCTGGCCCATTCCAGGATCTCCCCCTTGCACCCAGGCAGCACTCCACCCTGCCTTTATTTCCCCTAGATTCCCTAATTGCTCCTGAAACCCTGCAACTTTCTCCTGTTCTCCCTAGAACCCTCGCTGTCCCTTTGGGGACATCAGTTACAGACAGTTACCCCAGTTCCCCCAGAATACTACAGTTTCACCCTTAGGCCCATTGGTTGCTCCAAGGATTCCCCAGTTGCCCCTTGAGCCCTCCAAATGCCCCATGTGTCCCTGTCCTCCCCACATACACCCTAATGGGAATAGGGTGTCCTCCCTGCTCCCCCTTTCTCCATTCCTCCTCCTGTCTCCCAGGGCCATCTGGCAATGCCTCTGTGTCCATCAGACCTGCCGGAGACGTGGTCATCAGGGTACCAGAGAAGATTCCATACCCCTGGATTCAATGTAGGGGACTTCAAAACATGGATCCACCCCAGAGAACCAAAATTTCTGCTATTACTTTTCTTGTGCTGGGTGTTTGGATGGGAATAGTCTTAGAAATACAGAGTTCTGAAAACCTGGCTTGTGCTTGTGATAGAAATATTGGGTTCTTGGGCTTGCAGACATTGGTACTGGGCAGCATTTCCTTTCCCTGGGTGACCATCCCAGCTGCAGCTGTCAATGATGGTGACAGTGCAGGGTCGGGGAGAAGGGTAGCAACTTGACAGACTTGCTTTAGAGCTGCCTTAAGTTGGTCAAGAATCAATGGGACTGGTTGAGAAATACAAAGGATGGGTCCCTTGGCTGCCCCTGGCTCCAGCAAGGGCCAACAATGGAACAATATCTGGAGGAAAGCTGGCCAAAAATCATGGTAGCAAAGTGGGATCTCAGGGCAAAAAGAGGAGGGGAAACATCTATGCTTGCTTGAGATCAGCAGATGGACAATGTCTCTCCTTAAGGGATGCCTCTGGTTGAGCTTCACACCTCCAACTGCATTGGAGCAGACCTGGGAATAGTTATGTATATATAACTGGGTCAATATATATTTACAGCTAATAGATCACTGTTACTATCCCTTCTGTCATAATACATATTAACACTCCATAGTTAGGGCATTTATCACCAGCAGTCCTGAATCTGCTTTCCTGTTCCTTCCCTAAACCACACTATTTGGGAACCTGGATTGTGTAACTTCATATTTAACTGGGCCAGACCACATTGGCAAATTGCACTACAGGGAATCTGTGATCTCACAAGTTCCCACTGAACACAGCCAGATTTATCGTGCCAGATATTGTATCAGATCTTCTACTTTTGTGCACTGCCTGTCCCTTCCATCCTTTGAGTGTCTTACAACCAAACTATTCTACCTTTGCATGTTTCCAAATTCTCTCTTCCCTCTGAGTGCTTCTCTGGATCCCCTCTTACTCATTCTTTTCACTTCCAACCACTCTCAGATGCACTCCATTCCTATCCAGCTGCTTTCATATCCTCTTCGCTCCCCTTGTTGTGCTCTCCTAGTATCCCTCCATTGTTTTTGCACAAACAGATCATTGCCATTTTTCACCTTGTACACTCTTGTGCCCTCCATTTCCCTCTGTGTGCACCCAGACCTCATCTGTTCCCCTCCTTGAGTACTCAGATCTTCTTTGGTCCTTTCAGCATCTCTTTAGTGCTGACTTTTCTGCCCTGGACAAGCTCACATCCCTCTTTTTCACAAGAGGTGCCCTCAGATTCCCTCTGCTGGCCTCCATCAATGCTCAGATCCCGCTGTCCCTTCTGTGTGTGCTCAGTTCCTATGGGTTCCACCATTATATCCCTCACCACCCCTCTGTGCATGCTCAATCCCCTCTGGTTTTCCTCCATGCATGCTTAGATCCCCTCTGTACATGCTCACATCCCCATTGCTACCCTCCATCCACCTATTTTTGCTCCATTCCTGGGCATTCCTTGCTTTCCTCTCATCCTGCATGGCCACTGTCCCAAACCCAGTGCCCAGAAGTCACAACTGTCTCATCTGAAACAGAAACCTTTCATCAGACCCTTCAGCTGCTTCCTTACAAGTTAGGACTGTGTTCCACTGGGGAGTCAAGACTCCTGCTTCCCCCAGATACAGACCCCTCCACCACGACCCTCTGCCCATGTCATGTGTCCCAGAAGCCAGCAGCTGCTCCAAACACTGCCCCAAAACAGTTCAGGTCCCTGGAGACCTTGGGGCTGCTCTGCTGCCCCACCCAAAGCCAGGCTGGGCTGGACTGGAGCAGATTAAACAAGAGCCCCTCGACCTGGCAGCACCAGCTGAGTGGTGGGAGGCAGGGACAGGCCTGTGTTTGCTCTGGCTGGTGACTGTGGCATTCAAGTGTTTACTGAGCAATACTCTTCAAAGTTTGCAAATATGCTGTTCCCAGGGGAAATTCCATCCAAGTCACTAAGCACTCACAGAAGAGACCATTCCAAGGATTCTTGCTGGCACAGGAATTATTTTCTTTGCAATCCAGAGCCACAGGCACCTCCACCTCAGCTGCTGTTTTCTGCAGGAAACCAACCTGATCTCTTCCAGCAGAAAAGGGGGTAGGGCCCACTGAGCCCGCCCAGTGCAGAGGGCACTACAAATGCCTCAGTGCCAGCGGCCACTGCAGAGCTCTGTGCTCCAGAGGGCATTTCCACAGGGAGCAATGGGTGAGTACAGGCTGGGCACTGGGAGCTCCTTGCCAGCAAAGGGAGAGCAAAGCTCAGGCAGCTCAGCAAGAGGGAGAGGCTCCATGCACTGGTTCTTGCACACTGAGCAGTGGCACCGGGGCCCTTAAGGGACACTGGCCACCTCTTTGAGCACTGCTGCTCATCCCCTGGCTGCTGGCCCACCCCAGGCAGGCCCCTGTTCCAGGCACCAGGAGTGAAACTGGGCTCAGGCAGCTGCTGGGTACTTTGCTCTGCCCCAACTGCCCCATGTTGGACTTGTCCACATCAGATCAGTTGGGAAAAGGGCAGGTTGTCAAGCCCTTTGGCGAGCTTTGCAGGGAGCAGCCTGATGCTGCCCAGCCTGCCTGGTGCCCTCCTGCACCTCACAGGCTTGAGTTAACAGCAATGCTGGCACCATGGGAAGGATGGTCACGTTTCTTCTTTTCTTTTGTCCTTTTCTACCAGCTCAGTGTCTTCTGCTCCTTGCTTCCCTGCTCATCTTGGCTGCACCAGGCCATTCTTTGCACACAGAAACCCTAATTACCTTCAAGAAATCTCCCTCCAACACTTCATCGAGTGCTCTGAAGAGAACCAGTAGGTAACATCCTGTGGGCATCTGGTGTTGTGTGCTTGTGTTCAGCCAGCTCTGGATAGGGCAGGACTGTGCACTGGCCCTAGCCCTGGCACTGCTGCAGGTGGAGGATGGTGAAGGTGTGCCTAGCTCAGGCTGCAGTGTTCTCTGTGTGTGTGTGTGTGTGTGCACACTGTGCAGCCTGGGAAGGGGGGCTTTGTGCTTGAAGGGATCATTTTTCCCCATTCCCTGGGGAATAGTCACAGGCAGGGGCTAGGTCCTCTTCACCTTCCTCCCAGCATGACCCTGCTTTAGTGTCACAAGCCCTTTTTCAGAAGACCCAAAGGAGCCCACTGGTGCCCGTATTCAGTCTCTTGGACTGGTACCAGCATAGCTCAGCCAGTCTGGGACCTTTCAGTGGGGACGACTCCTGTTGGTCTTCCATGTGGAAAAGGAACAGAGGATTGAGGCCAACCCACTCTCATCTACAGACCTCTCTGGGTTGGGAGAGCTGCTTGTCCCCCCTGTGCTCTGGCCAGATGGAACTCCCTCCTGCCCAAGGTCTTGTTCTGATGCCCAGGCTTTTGTTCTGTCCCCCTCTGCCCCACCCCAGCTTGGCCCAGGGACTGCAGCGAGCTCCCTGCTGGCAGCCCCAGTGGTGTGTACATCATCCAGCCCACGGGACTGCACCCCATCATGGTGTCCTGCGAGCTGGGCGGGGCAGACAGGGGCTGGACCGTCATCCAGAGGAACCGGCAGGACACGGACATCACCTGGGCCGAGTCCTGGAGCACCTACAAACACGGCTTTGGCAACGTGCACACCGAGTTCTGGCTGGGCACCGAGTACATCCACCAGATCACCAGGCAGAAGATCTACCAGGTCAGGTTTGTCATCTGGGATGCTGCAAACAACATGAAGTTCGCAGACTACAACCTGTTCAGCCTGGACGACGAGTCCCAGGGCTACCGGCTCAGGCTGGGAGCACACTCAGGGACAGCAGAGGATGCCATGGACTCCGACAATCCCAGGAAAGTGCACAACAATATGAAGTTCTCCACAAAGGATCGGGATCAGGATACTTACAGGGGGAACTGTGCCTCCCGCTATGGGGGTGGGTGGTGGTACTCAGCGTGTTACTCTGTGCAGCTGAACGTCAGGGGGGGCCTGACATGGGGCAAACTGTGCAAGGGGAACTGCAGAGCCTCGGCCATCCTCATCAAACCAGCTGCATACCACTAGAACTCCTTCCCTTCTGTCCACATGGCCAGGCCAGTGCCCTGCTGGGGCCTGTTTGATGATGAGGCCTTGGGGGTGAATAGGGTTGTTCCTCTATATTAAGAACTGCTTTGTTTTCCTCCTGCCCTGAAAAGTAGCAAAGCTTCTGGCTCTGTCTCTGGCCATTCACCTGTAGTGGGTTTTGGAAGGGAATATTATTAGAATGCATCTTTATAAACGCTGCAATATCCAAGTATGTTCCCTCTGGAGAGAGCTCTGTGCTCAGAAACCTAAAACCCTCCTGATCAGCACGTCTTATATTCTTTTTGCTTTGTGGGTACAGATGTTTTCAGCAGAAAAATATCCATCATCACCAGCTAACTAACCTAAGCTACACTGAGCCCAGGGCAGGCCACGTCCACAAGACATCCCTGCTGCAGTTTGTGTTCATCCTGCAGAATAAAATCACTTTCAGATTTGCATAGTGTCCTTCACTTATTTGGGAACGCCTTGCAACTGCTGCCCATTTCCTGCCAGAAGCATACCTGAGGTTTCTGGTGCAGTAAGAAAAGCTTTCAAAGTAAAATTTTTTCATCCAACTCAAGTGAGGAATTAGAGACAAAGCTTTCACTTGAAGAGGGTTGCATTCCAAGGTGAGGATCTTCCAAAAAGAGAATGTAGCATCAGCAAGCAGAGGGTGTGAGGGAAGCATCATGTCAGTTCAACCCTGCCAGCCATGACCTGGAAAGCCAGGCCAATATCATCCTGCCTCATTAACCTTGTGGATGCTGGGAGGGAACTGGGAGAGTGGAAAGGAACAATAGCACTGCAAGGCCAGTGTGAGGGCTGAGACAGCCTGACATGGCAGGGATCCCAGAATTTCAAGATTCTGAATCAGCTTGGGTCTATATGAATTGCTCCAGTGCAGTGGGCAGCTCAGCAGTGGACACGGTACCTGTGATGTGGTCCCTGATGCTGAGCAGAGGGGGGATGTTGGTCTAGCAGTGCTGGACAGAGCTGATGTCTCATTGGCTGCACTCATAGATTCACAGAATATTCTGAGTTGGAAGGGACCCACAAGGATCATCAAGTGCAATTATTCTCTAACAGAGAGCCAGGAATGCAGCTCAGCACCACCCAGGGATGGCTGCTGGGTGGAATGCTCTTTACCAGGAGCCCCAAGCCTTTGTCCAGCCTCTCCCCTTCTGTTGGGCTGTGCATCCAGGCTGGAGCACCATGACTTTTCAAACCAGCAGACTTATCTCTTAGTCCAGAAGTGCTTCTCTCAAGTCAGCTCCAACTGGGAAACCTTTCTCAACCAGCAGCACCCTCATACCTCCCTATAGCCATGGAGCAGTGCTGCTCACCTGCAGGTGCCTCCAAGGCTGCCAAAGAACTCTCCTTGAGAACTGGACAGCTCCTCAGGAGTGATGCACTGCCAGAGCTCTCCTGGGTGCCCTGGGACCTTGATCATAGACCTTGGCTCCAGACTCCCACACTGTTCAGCATCCTGAGCCACAAACCTTCCCTGAGCTCAGCTTTCCTTCCACAGAGTGAGGAGAGGAGCTGTGGGTTCTTTCAAGCCGCACGTTCAAACTTCCCTGCACCACAAGGGAACTTCACAGACCCATTCCCTGCCTGCAGCAGGTGTGCTGGGACTGACTCACCCACATCACTCACACCCTCAGGGAGTCCACTGCCCTCTCCACACTCCAGGCTGTGATGGTTTCTTCTCTTTCCCAGCACAGCAACCACCCAGCCATGCACAGGGGCAAACTATGAGTGAGGGTTTTGCCTGATCAGGGCTTTGCTGGCCCTGTTTGCTTATTATAGCTGTACAGCCACAGTCCAGTGTGCAGTGGCTGGAACAAGCCATTGAAAAGAATATTGCCTAACCCACTTACTTCCCCCCAGGTCTGCCACACTGAAGACTGGGCAGAGAGATCCCCCCACACCTGTGTGCAGGTAGACATGAGGCAGCACAGTCTGGCTCCAGGGTTTATTGCAGCTGATTCCTCCCACCACGGGTAGCAGAGCTGGGGGTGTGCGGGGCCAGGGGGGGAGCAGGGCCGGGGCAAAGCGGGGTTCACCGACTGCAGGGGAAGGGAACGGGCACCACGTCCCCCACCCCAAAGCAGTGCCCGTGCCCCAGTGCCAGCCAGCACCACGGCACTGGACAGAGCTGCCCGTGTGCCCAGCGCTCCGGGCAGTGGCTCCTGAGCCCCAGAGCTGCTGTGCCTCGGCTGGGGAGGGAGCAGGAGCTGTGAGCAGAGCAGGACGTGCACTGGGACTGGCATGGGAATGGGGCACTGAGCTGGGGACGGTGGCACCCCCTCACTCCCGGGGGCTGGGCGTGCTCAACACACATCTGTGGGTTTGACCAGGATGAGGGAGGAGGCGCAGTCACCGCTGTCACAGAACCCTGGCCAGACAATGTAGTTCTTGGCGTTGAGCAGGACGTTCTGGCACCTGTTGTACCACCACCCCCCGTAGCTCTTGGCGCAGTTCCCGCTGTACTGGTCCTGGTCCTTGTCGACCGTGCTGAACTTCATGTTGTCGTGAATGCCCCCCTTCTTGGGGTGGTAGAGGGTCAGGTAGTCGTCCCCATCGCCAGAATGGCGGCCCAGCCTCAGGGGGTACCCGCTGGCCTCGCTCTCCACCCTGAAGATGTCGTACTCGGCGTAGTGGGTGACGTTGCCCTTGTCGCGCACCACGAAGCGCACCTTGTAGGTGCCCTGCTGCGTCAGCAGGTGCAGGTACTCGGTGCCCAGCCAGTAATCGCTGTGCACGTTCCCGAAGCCGTACTTGTAGGTGGTCCAGGACTGCTTCCAGTTGAGCTCAGTGTCGTGCGAGTTTCTCTGGACCACGGTCCAGCCCCTGCCCTCGGTGTCCATGTCGCACCAGACCACGCGCGGGGGCGAGCGGGCCGGCTGGATCACGTACACGCCGCTGGCGCTGCTCCGCGGCAGGCGGCTGCAGTCCGGGGGGAACCCTGCGGCTGGCAGCAAACACGGGGGGAGACAAGCTCCATCAGTCTATCAGGACAACAGAGAGCTTCTGAACAGCACTGAGGACTCAGGACAGAAAGGAGTGGTTCTGTCTGTGGCTTTTCCACTGGCTCATCCTCAGCAAACCTGAAAGTGTCTGAGCCTCTGTAAGAGTTTCAGAACCTATTTCTCATTATTTGCTCTTTCATTTGGAACCTTTTAATGCATCTTGCCAAGGAAAGAAGGGTGAAAAGATCTCCAGGATTGCCAATACTGTCCTCCAAGTGTATCTGGCTCATATATCCCATATCCCAGCTCTTGCAGGAACCAGAAGTATCCAAAATGCCCCACAGGATGAGGATATGTAGTGAAAATTTGTTTTCCCTGGGGCTCATGGCATTGGATAAGAAGGCTTAGTTCTGTCTTGTTCTTACAGGGGTCTCTTCCCCAGGCTTGTAATAATTTATCTGATCTCTCATGACTTACTAGCCAAACTAATTTGCAATCTAATTTGTTTTTCTTGGGAAAATCTCTCATTGTCTCTCATGGGAGACAATTTGCTGTGCTTAATTCCAATTCAACCCATGAAACTCTGGGGTCTTGCAGGCCGTATAATCCTCCCTTAAAGGGAGGAAGGGGATGTTCCTAATCCAACAAGAGCTAAACAAAAAGCCAAATAGCCAGGAGGGTGTCTCCTAGAACTGAGCCTCACAAACATGGCACAGCAATCCTTCCAAGCTGTGGTGTCTGGCAAAACCTGTTGGTTTCAGCACGGACCCGCCAGGGGGGTGAAGGTGGCCTGGCAGGAGTCAGGCTGTAAAACCCAGGGGTTGTGTGTGTGAGATCCTGTGCTGTGCCACCCTCCTGGCCCAGAGCAGACCTGAGTGTGCTGCTCTGGCCCTCGGTGTCCCCCCGGTGCCCCCACTCACCGCTCCGGGGGCTGGCAGCGCCAGCAGAGGGCTTGGCTGGCTTGGCCGGGCCAGCGCTGGCGCAGAGGAGCAGCATTGCCACCAGGGTGGGCAGCAGGACAAGGTCCCGCTGGAGCCAGGGTGTCCCAGCCTGCAGTCCTGGGGAGGAAAGAGCCCATCCATCACCCTGGCTCCTGCTGCACTGCCCCCGAGCAGACAGCAGGAGATTTCCTGGCCCACACAGGGCTGCCAGCCCAAACCCTGTGTGCTGGCCAGCAGCAGCCCCTACACCCTGCACTCCCCCAGCTCCTGGGGAGCATCCCTGAGCAGCCCCCATGCCTCTTGCATTGCTCAAGCAGGGAAAGGACCAAGGTCCCCACATTACCTCCCCTGAGGGGATGTTGGAACTCATGGCACAGGCAGCCAGGGGCAGGCACAGGCTGGCACCAAGCCTGGGTGGTGTTTGGTGCTTTGTTCTGGCACCCCTCCTGCTCCCAGGGAAACTCACAGCTGCTGTCCTGCTGCTCATCATTCTCTGTGCCTTTGCATACTCACCCTCTGAGGTCTCATTTGAGCCCAGCACCACACAGAGTGAGGTGCCCCTGAGCAGGAAACTCACCCATCACGACAGCACAGCTGCACAGAGCAGGAGCCCAGTGGTGCACCCTGCCATGCCCAGCTCCCTGCTGCCTTTATAGGCACTGCACACACCCAGGTGTGTTCACACTCATCATCTGTAGAGGCACAAGGAGGCACTTGCAGGTTGTGACTGGAGCAGTTTCCAGATCCCATGACAGCACAACTGAGGGGAGGGACACATGTCCTTCCAGCCAGAGAGGTACAGCATAACCCCCTCCATGCTGAGAAATTTCAGTTCTTGACTGTCCCTACATAAACACTACATGTGAATTGCACACTTGGAGCAAAATCTGGAGAGCTGTGATCAAAGTGAAGTGGAGAGACCCAGCTTTTCAAGGATATACAGAAACTAGCAAAGGAGGAGAGGGCTATGTGCCCAGTCCCAAGCATGACCTTGGAAAGTTGAGGACAGGTCCTCAGGAGAGGCTCCTGCTCACTAACCCTTCCCTGGCAGGATTTGGGATCAGCCATTGGGCTGGAGCCAGGGTCCCCTGGCACCCCAGTGTGCCCTGAGCAAGGGCTCCAGATAACAAACTGGTGTCCATGGGACCCTTTGCCACTCTCCTTCCCAATCCCCATCTTTGGCCTGCTGAGTCCCTACACATCCACCTTCAGCCCCAGAAATGTTGGCCAGGAGGTTCTCTGTATTCTGGATCAAAATGCTCTCCAGACAAACGCTTTGTGGGGGGCTGTTCTTCCTGCCAGAGGGTCCAGGAAGCTCCATAACCTTTCCAAGTCAAATTTAAGAAGACAAAGATCTATCCCTTCTACCTCCTTCTTCTGTGCTGGTTTCTGATCAGACTTTTTTTCATGGCACAGCTTCACCCCTGCTGTTCACAGCAATCCAGGGCCAAGCTGAGGTTCCCACCAAACTTTCCATCCTGTGGAAATCGAGCAGTGCTACTTGCAGGCCTTGATGGACAGAGGCATCCAGACCTCTCCAAGATAATGGATCCCTGGTAAGGGATTCCTGGATGGGCAGGACGAGAGAAAATAGCCTCAAGTTGCACCAGGGCAGTTTTAGATTAGGTATTAGGAGACATTTCTTCATGGAAAAGGTTGTCAAGCACTGGAACAGGCTGCCCAGGGCAGTGTAGAGTCACCATCCCTGGAAACATTCAGAAAACATGTGGATGTGACACTTGAGGACGTGGTTTGTTGGTGAACACAGTGATGCTGGGCTGACAGTTGGATTTACATCCTAGAGATCTTTATCAATTCTGTGATTCTATGATCAAGCTCCATCTGAACCCTTCAATGTCACCTCTGGCAGCCTGGGGGGAGGTTGGGAGCCAAGGGGAGCTGAGGAGGAGATGTTTGTCCTGCCAGCTCCTGGCACAGTGGAAAGGGCTGAGGGTGGGCTCCGTGTGAGGCATCAGCTGGATCCAGGATCCTGGATAAAGAGACTCAGGGCAGAGGGCAGGGCTGGAAATATTCCATGGCAGGGATGTGAGCAGCCCACCCAGGAGATAAACCACCCACTGAGGAAGTCTAAATCCATCCAGAAAAAGTGGGCAGAGAGGGGATTGGAGTCCCCCACTGTGCTCCCAGTGTGGCTCAGATGAGGACTGGAGGTCAGGGCTGAGTTTAAAGTGGCCTCAGGGGCCCAGGAGAAGGTCCTGGGTGGGACAGGGCCATGACAGCTTTTAACCCTGAAAGGGCAAATCCCCCAGCTGGGCTGGGCTGTGTGGGGCCAGTGCTGAGATGTGAGGGCTGGGGAGGGGGTTGTGCAGAGAACTGGAGACACAGGGTGTCCAGCATCAAGAGGATCTCTGGGTGCCTCTGGTTTGCCTCAGTGCCAAAACAGTGAAAACTTGAATGGGCTATTCAGGGACATCTGGGTCACTTTTTTTTTTTTTCTTTTTTTTTTTTTTTTTTTTTTTTTTTTTTTTTTTTTTTTTTTTTTTTTTTTTTGGTTGTTGTTGTTGGTTTTTTCCATCTTTGAACACACTCAGGCTGATTTTTTAAAATCTAATTTTCATTCCTTCCCCTTGTGTCTGTTGGCTCTCATGACCTGTGCACCTCCAAGGAGAGAATCTCACAATCACAGGGTGATGGAACAGTTTAGGCTGGGAGGGGCCTCTGGAGGCATCTGGTCCAAACCATGCTCAAGCAAGTCCTTCTCCAGTCAAATCTTGAACATCTCTAAGAGGAGAAATCCCACAGCCTCTCTGGGCACCTGTCCCAGTATTGGATCAAGCTCATGTTAAAGCAAACTTCTATTTCTAACTTGAATTTTCACCTTCCAGCTTAGATCCATTGCTTCTCATCCCACCTCCTTGAGAATCTGGCTCCATGTTCTCTGTGTCCCCCCATAAGTTGGTTGATGTCAGCAATAAACTCCTTCTGTGCCTGCTCTTCTCCAGGTGGAGCAAGCCCAGTTCTCTCCAATTCTCTGACATGTCCTGAGCTCCAGGACTCCACCCAGCCTGCTGGCCTCCAGACTTGCTCCAGGCTGTGTCTGACAGTGAGGGATCCAAAGGAACCAGTGCTCAGTGCTCTGAGGAGCCTGATCCCCCTGCTCCTCACCCTGCCACCAGGCAGCTCCAGGCAGCCACAGGATCCCATCTCAGCCTTCTCTCCTGCAGCTTGGACAATCCCACCCTTCTCAGCATCTCCCCACATCCCAGTACCCCTGCCCAGCTGTCCTGCTGCTCTTAGCTGGATCCTGCTGGAGCTGAAGCTGCTGCTCTGCACAGGGGAGCCCCACACAGCCCTCCAGCTGCTCTCTTCCCTGTGGAAGTGAATAATCCCTTCCCTCACCCTCCTGGCTGCATTTTTCCAGATTTTTCAGCAAACAGAACTGTGGCTCTTCCAGCATGGAACATTGTTCAAGGCCAGGTCACACAGGGCTTGGAGCAACAGGGTCTGTGGACACCTGGGACATGTCCCTGCCCGTGGCAGGGGGATGGAACAGGATGATCTTTGAAGAAACCTTCCAAGACAAACCTTTCCAGGATTCTGTGTTTCTATGAAATACACTGAAGAGGGCTGAGGGCCAGGATAGAGCTGGGCATTTGAGAAGTCCTCTCTCTGACCTCTCCCCTACCTGCTTTGCTCATCCCAGTCTTCACATGGGCCACAGCCTCCTGTAAAAGCTGGCTGGAAGCTGCTGGAGAAGCCCTGCTGAGCCCTTAGGAGGGTCCATGACCAGGTGACACTGCAAGGACACAGGCTGTGACAAAAACCCTGCCTGAGGAGCCCAGGGTGGCTGCTGGGCTACAGGAACCCTCAGAACACTGCAGGCATCCATCCCTGGGGAAAGGGAGCTCTGGCATTTTCTGTAGACATTCATGGTGTAAGTACTCCTAGAGCAGAGAGGGGCTTGAAGTGAGACCATTTTACATCAGAGGCCCTTCATGATGCCCAAAACCCCCTTGTGATTGCTGCAAGGGCCACCCTGGTGTGCATGGGGCAGCACAGGGGGCAGGGGCAGGCAGGGGGGCAGGAGGCACTGGAGTGGAACTTTCTGAAGTTCAGGGCACAGGTTCCCAGGAACACTGGAGTGCCTCTTCCCTGAAGGGTCTGTGGGGTTCCCAGGGGCTGCTGAGCTCAATGTCAACTCTGCAGAGAGTGATTTATGCCTGGTGTTTGATTTCCAGCCAGGAGGTGAAAGCCATTGGGGTATTTACTCACCAGTTGAGCTCTGTGGAGATGCCCCAAGAACGTCATTCCCTGGGGAAACACTGCACAGTGAATTGTGGTTATTTTAAGGCAACTGCTTATTGGCACCAAATTATTTGCTTTGCCTCTGAAGAAAGCTCTTCACCTGTGGGACACACAGACTTCTTTGTCCAAGGACTGATCACTTGATGGTGAAGAGCAAATAAGCCCTGAGCCCCTGGTCCTGCTGCCAACCACAGGACAAGTTTGGGTCTCAGGCCTCCACCCCCTCACCTGCTCAGCCTTATAACTTTCAGGCAGGACACCCCTGCAGCCAGGCCAAACCAGCCAGCTCTGTGCTGCACAGGGTCAGAGACAGCATGGGTGAGTGTGGGATGGGATGGGATGGGATGGGATGGGATGGGATGGGATGGGATGGGATGGGATGGGATGGGATGGGATGGGATGGGATGGGATGGGATGGGATGGCACCCCTGTGTGTGGCTGCAGGTCACAGGCTACCCCAGCACTTTGGCTGCTGCAGGGTCTGTCCTCCCCACAGCCTGGGTTTCCTGGTGCTGAGTCCATCACCTTGTCTGTGCCTGCTCTGCCCTGGGCTGGGAGCTGGGCCAGGAGCCTGCATGCTCTGCTGTGTCCAGGTACCAGTGTCACTCTGGAGTGCCACACAGATCATTTTATAGTTTTGAATTTACCATTCTTTGCAATTTTCAGTTCTCCAAGGAAAGTGTTAAATACTCTAGACTAGAAAAGGGATTTTTTTTTTATTTTCCTGGTGAGTGTGTGATATTGAACAGGACCCAGGTCTGGAGGTCAGATGCTCAGAAGCACATTGCTGTCCCCAGCAGAACACCCACCAGAGGCTGATCCTCCTCCTGCATCTCCTCCCTATGCAGACTTTCCATGACCAGTCCCAGGGGGAAGGGCTGGCAGTGAGCAGAGCATTTCTTCCCTGAGGGCCTCAAGGAAAAAGGTCTTTAATCATGTCCCTAAACACAAGTATATCAACATACCAAATGTTATGTAGGAACTGAGAAGTGAATCAGTTGAACTGAACTGTGTTTAAAAGACTTTCTGTAAAGCTGTAACCAGCATGAATGGTGGGGACATCTCTGAGCATTCCCAGAAAGGGGTGTTGGTCTCCAGGGTGGCTGCAATTCCACCCAGTGGTTCCAGGCTGGCATCCATGATCATTTTCCTTCTCAGGCATCCCAGAGAATGGTGCCAAGCCCAGGTACCCCTGGGAAATGCAATAGGTGTTGGCTCTGCTTGGTTTTGAACAGAGAGGGTCACATTGGTAATCTGCCAGGTGAGCTGTGTCTTACCAGAACAGAATTCCCCTTGGGCAGGCATCTCCACAATGTCCTGCTCTTTAGCAATCATGACAAACTTTCTGTTACTTTACTTAGGTTGAATACTGCAAAAAGTGTGCTGGTTTTTCCTAGTGCTCTGAACCAGAGCAGAGCAGACCAGCTCTCCACATATGGAAATCTTGAGTAGCCACATAATCAGAGAAAGGACATAATTTACCCCAGACCTGAGTCCTGCAGGTCTGTGCTGCTTTTCTTTCACACAAGGCCCTGCCTGGGGCTTGTTCCCACCCAGGAAAGGCCATGGGGGCTGGGAAGGAAGGGGATTCATCCCTCTGTGTTTGTTGTTATCTCTAGTCCTGAGTCTTGAGTTTTATAGGGATTTCTGATTATGGACACTTCGGGTTTGGACAAGGTTTCAGCATTTATTTGGTCTCAAATACCACTAATGACTCCTCTAATGTGCATATGGCAGTTCTTCTAATTGAACTCTTCTACATGGGGCTCATGGCTCTGAGGGAGCTCTACACAGAGTTTTATTTTCCCATTTTACTCTGAATGGGATAAGTGGTTTTTCAGTAGAAGACTCATGACCTCTTTCTTCCAATCTCTCCCATTTCAGCTACCCAGTGCCTTTGTCTTCTACTTTTGACCTGCCTGCTGGCCCTGGCAGCATCTTTTCCTGATATTGACATAAGAAACTTGTACCTCCTCAATGGCACCATGGATGACATTATGAATGCTCCTCCACAGTCCTCCCAGCTTGGTGAGTATGGCCCTGCAACAGGGAGAGGCAAGCAAGGTCCTGCTCAGTCAGATCCTGCACAGCCTGCCCACACCCCTGCCACACCAAGAAAGGAATAAGCACTGACCTGAGAGTGTCTTACTGGGACAAGAGTAACCTTAGGGTCCCCCTCTGCTTGCTGCCTGCCTCATCTCCTGCATGGCATGAAGTTCTGGCCATAAGGGACAGAATAGCCCAAATCTCAGAGCTCACAGGATCCCAGGAGAAAGGACAATTTGGCCTCATTGGCAGCAAGACCAAGCCCAGGGTCTTGTGGGCCATATGCTCTTCCTTGGAGAAGAAGTGTTAAAGATGCTCACTGTGTGTTTTGAAGACATGGAAAACAGTTCCCATCTCTGGAAATCACAAGGTCAGTGGAGAACTGAATTCAAGGAAGGCCTCAATACAAAGAGGAAATAAATGAAGTTAACACAAAGAGTTTAAGCAGTGGCACTGGCACAGGGCAATCAGCCAGGTGATGGCACAGAGTAACCTGCAGGCACCAGGGTGTGTTGGAGCAATGAGGAAGCCTTGAAGGAATGCTTGGGAAAAAAAGCCAGGGGCTGTGGGTGGGATGTGGCACGACAGAAAGAGCTGATTCCCTTCCAAGGGAGGAGGAAGTGTGCTCAGCAGAAGAGCTCAAGGTCCAAGTGTTTGGTGCTGGTTCCAGATCAGCTGTCAGGAAACTGCCAGCATAGGGAGCACTGTGACTGAGACCAGAGCCTGAGACAAAAGTTCAGCAAGAGCTGCAAGTCTGAGTAGAGAAAGAACGTGTGCTCTGGGCTCCACAATGCCCTCAGGAACATGGTGTGATTTTGGGGCTGTCTTGTGCAGGGCCAGGAGTTGGACTTGATGATCTTTGTGGTTTCTTTCCAACCTGAGATATTCTATGATTTTGTACTCTCTCACCTACAGCCCTGGTAGTGTGTTCTGAAAACATCAGCAGCATGCTGGGTGAGCAGGGAGGCATGCCAGAAGGACAGGCCAGCATTCCAAAGCCTTGATTTGGAGAGCAGTGCTTCCAAAGGGATGGGGTGTGAAGGCAGAAAGGAGCAGAGGCAGATGCCTTACAGCACAAACGTGAGTGAACAGCTTCATATGGCTGTAGGAAAAGTAAATGCCATAGTAGGAAAGTCCTCCAGACCATGTCACATGAGGGTTTCCCACTCCACATAGGCTCAGGTTGTAAATAAAGTCAAAGGGAGTCCAAAAGAGAGTCAATATCAAAATTCAGAAAGTCAGAAGTCTGGCAGGGAGACTATGTCAGGAATGGGCTTATACAGAGTGCAAGAGGCTTAAGGTAAACACAAGGGAGGAGGTGAGAGTGCCAGCTGAGACTGAAGGCAGGGAGCAGGAATTTGAGGATGTCAGAGCAGCAGCTGCAGGGTTAATTGTCTGTACCAGAGAGGGGACAGGAATGCCTTTTGTGATTCCATAAACCTGTGACTCATCCCTCTGTTTTACAGCCCTCAGTGGATACAGAGATGTTCTTGCAAAAGAATTGCATTAACTCTAAACCATCCTCTTTTCCAGCACACCCTTCAAATCCCCTTTTGAGCAGACACCTCTCCCCACTCCTGACACCTGAGCCAGTTTTCCTGTGTCTGCTCTCACATTTCTTCCCCCCTCTTTAATCCCTCTTCCCAAGTCCCTAACTGCTGCTGCTGCATTCTACCAACCATCTTCCCAGTGTTGCCACCATCATTAAGGGTTTTCCCTTACACAGTATGCCCAAATCCTTTCCACCAAAAAAGCATCAGCCTCACTCTAACACCTTGTAAATTCCCCCAAATTACCAAGTGGCTGATGTCTGAAATTGGTAAATCCCTCTGGAATCAAGAACAGTAACAGAAAAACTGGAATATCATCTGGAGCAGACTGAGCTCTCCTAGCAGGCATTTGCCATGTCAGCTCTCCAGCCTCACTGCTGTCTGTGTGTTGGTTCAGATGATGGGGATGGACACGCCCGGCAGGCCAGAGACCTCGCGCACCGCGCGCCCGCGAGCCACGGTGAGTCTGTGTCTGCTGGGAGCCCCAGCTCTGGGCTCACCACGGTGAGTCTGTGTCTGCTGGGAGCCCCAGCTCTGGGCTCACCACGGTGAGTCTGTGTCTGCTGGGAGCCCCAGCTCTGGGCTCACCACAGCTCTGACAGCTCAGCCATGTGCACTGCCTGCTCCCAGCAACATGCTGATCTTCAGATGGGCTGCAGAGGTGTCATAACCTCAGGGGGCTCTGCTACCAGCAGTGTCCTGGGCTCAGTACTTGATCTGGTGCTTTTGCTTGGGGAATTTTCCAGATAAAGGTCCAAACTGGAAAGTGATGCTTCATTACTGGAAGTGGTGATTAGTCATTTTCCCATTTCCACTACACAGTTGATGAGAAGACTGGATCTGACAGCATTACTGAACTGGCTGTGTCAGCATTAGCCCATAAGGCCAAAGGCAGGTCCTGCCTGGTCCTACCCCACCTCCCTGCTGGGGATGACTGGCGACAGAGGTACTGGGAGTGGAGCAAATTCCTTCCCAGCACTGTGTAGGTACATTCAGCAGTTTGTTGTATGAGGTATGGACATCCTGGAGCATGGAAGGGCCACAATCAAATCCAACAAGTCAGGAAGTCTCTAAAGAGCTACTTGGGAAGGACAGAGAACAACAATGGCTTTGCCCTTTTGAGATCCCAAGGGCTGATTTGTCAGAGATATGGATGTCATGATCACCCTCTCTCTGGGGCAAGGTGCTAAACCTTTGTGCTGTACCAGCAAGTGACTTTGACCCCCAGATTGGCATTTATCTGGGTGATATATCATTGTCATGTACATCATTGTCATGTACATCATCATCTTCACGACACAGGCAAATCACAGGCTGAGCCCACCCTGGGTGGGGGTTCTTGGGTGGCAGCCATGCCTGGCTTGGTCTCACCAGACCTTTTTGCAGCATGTCCCCATCAGTTTGAATCCAGTCTTAGGAAGATGCGAAGCTCAGCTCTGACACTGATCAGGTCAAGATTTTGATTTACCCTTGTAAGTAAATCGAAATCAAGCATGGCAGGAATACAGCCTAGGAATGTGTGTGCAAAGGATGTAGACACAAAGGAAATAGGGGGATTTAACAACCAGCTTTAGGGGGATTTAACAACCAGCTCTTGCTTCCAGCCTCAGCTTGGCCCAAGGACTGCAGTGAGATTCCCCGTGGGAGCCACAGCGGTGTGTACATCATCCAGCCCAAAGGGCTGCACCACCTGGTGGTGTACTGCGAGATGAACGTGACCCACGGCGGCTGGACTGTCATCCAGAGGAACCAGAGGGACACCCCGGTCACCTGGGCCGAGTCCTGGAGCACCTACAAGTTCGGCTTCGGCAACGTGCGCACCGAGTACTGGCTGGGCACCGAGTACATCCACCAGATTGCCAAGCAGAAGGTGTACCAGGTCAGGTTTGTCATCCAGGACTCTGCTGACACCTTCAGCTTCGCAGACTACAACCTGTTCAGCGTGGAGGACGAGTCCCAGGGCTACCGGCTCAGGCTGGGCTCCTACAATGGCACAGCTGGGGACGCCATGACCTCGGACAATCCCAACAACATGCACGACAACATGAAATTCTCCACAAAGGATCGGGATCAGGACACCTACAGTAAGAACTGTGCCTACAGCTACGAGGGAGGGTGGTGGTACTCGTCCTGCTACTCTGTGCGGCTGAATTACAAGGGTGGCATGACATGGGGCAACCTGTGCAAGGGGAACTGCAAATCCTCTCTTATCCTCATCAAACCAGCTTCATATTGTTAGTGCTTCTCCCTCCTCCTGTCCACACTCTGCAAAGGCTCTGCATGGCCAAAGAGCATGAGCCTCTCTGGAGCAGAGCGAGGAGCACCAGGGTAGCAGGGCTTTAGTGAAATGCCACTCTACAGTCCCCCACTCCAATTGCAGACTCCCCTCTGCTCAGCTCCATGCTCCATTCCCCTGTGCTTGCCAATGATTCCTTGTTATTATGTTCATAATCAAGAATTTAAAAAACACTTATGAAATTTGTGGATTCCATGTGTACCTTCTCTGTAGGAGGAAGACACACAGCCCTGGAGTTACATCAGTTTCCTTGCTGTCTCCAGAGCTCACAGAAAGCAAAAAGCTGCATGCCCCAAATTTCATGTACTCTGAGCCTCTCTGCAGTGTTGATAAAGCATCCAATAAATATGCTTGCTTGACTCATTCTTCAGTAATGGTATCTGTTGTGTACCTCTTATCTTCTCCTCTGAGACCCAAGAAATCCCATGTCAGGTGCCAGGACTGGAGTCTTCAGGCTTATCATAGATTCATAGCCTGGTTTGTGTTGGAAGGGACCTTAAAATCCATCTCATTCCAAACCCCCTGCCATGGTAGGGACACCTTCCACTAAACCAGGTTACTCACCCTGGAGAGAGAAATCCTTGAGTATTTCTCATGCATGTAAGAGAATTAAACCCAGTTACACTGTGATAAAGGCCCTGTGATCTGCATGGGGGTGTTCAGAAGGGACCTGGCACATGGGAGAACTGATCCTACATCATCACCACACTCACAGTCATGAGCCAGAAGTTGAGGCAATGTCCTGGTGCCAAGGTCCTGCTCCTGCTAGGAAGCTGAACCCACCAGGATGTGTTCTGTGCTGCCTGGCTGGCTGTAGTGCCATGCTTTGATCCTGCAGAAACAGGATTTCAAAGCCATCAGTAGATCTGTCTGCTGTGATCATGAATCAATGAGCTTAAATGGAAGCAAAAAAGTAGGCTAGGTGTTACAAATGAAGAATTCTCCACTTTAATTAGGAGAGAGTAATGAGGGCAGACCTAACTACAGGAATGGGACAACCATATTCAAGTTTCTGATGGATTAGATTTAGATGAACCTTTGCCAGGAAAAGACCAGACAGAGCTAACACTGTGAGGCTGCAGGACAGGGTCCCTAACAGCTCCTTTGTCCCATGATTGTTCCAGTACTGCTGGAACAGACTGTCAGAGAAGCATTTTGGTATTCATAAACCCTGTCTGGTTTTGTCCTGCAGCAGCACAGTAACAGCCAAGAGTTTCACTTCCAGGACCAGTGACTTAGGGAAAACCCATCCCTGGCCCACCAGCTGCAGAGTCCAAGAGATGCTGGGAGCCATCCAGAGAGGTTTGAGAAATTAGAAAATGCTGAGAGAAATGAGGAATGGGGGATGTCTGAGACAGAAAGAGCCTGACACCGCTCCAGGGAATGGCCCTCAGCACTGCAGAGTGGGGGGCACCTGCAGCTGGGGATGTCTGAGGGAAAAGTGAGCCCAGCTACTCCTGCTGGAATCATCTCTGGGACTGTACTTCCCCCAGTGAGAGCCCCCAGAATAGAGCATGAGGGACTGGTGGGGCCTCCAGGAACAGCCTGTGCCTGCCTTGGAATGTGCATCACAGCACAGAGAGGGAAACACAGAGCAGCTCCAGCATGGATTTGTGTTGGCTGGAAGAGCAGCTCTCATGTGCCAGGGTTAGAAGCTGGCAGAGCAAGGAGACGTGGCTGTTAGGGGGGCTCTGGAATTTTTCTTCTAGGTTTCTGAATCCCTGCAAACATTTAGTGACCCTGTGGCAGCAGTTCCTGGTCCCAGTGGGTCAGCCTTCCTCAGAGAACAAAGGGACCCACACAGATCTGCTGTGACAGGGAGCCCCAGTGACAGGGAGCCCCAGTGTGATGGTTTTGAAAGCAAAACCAGTGAGCGACTCCAAGTCAGAAATACAATTTAATAGGAAAAAAAAAAAAAAAAAAAAAAGTGAAAAATAAAATAGATGCAATAGTACAAAAGAAAAGCCACTGACAGAGTCAGAATAGAACCTGACACCCCGCTAGGTAGGGTGGTGGTAGCAGTCCAGTTGAAGTGATCTTGTTGAAGCAGTGATCCTGTAGAAATCCTGACAGTGATCCTGGTAGCTCTTGTCCTCTGGAAACCAGTGGGTAAGGGCTGTCTTGGTGTTCCAAATCTCAGTTTTTATCTAGATAGGAAATGTTTGGCTCCTCCCCCTGGCTGGAGCATCTCCCAGTGGGATGATGTAATTTTATCAGTCATGCACTGGGACTCAGTGACCATTAACAGGAGATATCTCCTGGAGGGAGGATGGGTCTGGAAAAGATAAAAACACTGTCTAACCTGGTTTTAACAGCTGGCCCATTAGCAGAGGATATCTCCACAGAGATCAGGATCACTGCCCCAGCTGGTTTCAGCAGATGGTGATAGAATACAGACTTTGGGCACATCTTTACATTGCAACCTGGGACACCCAGTGACAGGGTGCCCCAGTGACAGGGAGCCCCTCGGCTCCCACCTCTCCTGAGCCAAGGGGTAACAGGGCAGCGGGCTGTGACCGGCAGCGCCGGGCTGTGACAGTGAAACCGCGGTGGCGGCAGGAGGGACTCGCACAGAGCTGCGGGGTGCGCAGGGTGTGCACAGGGGTGCAGAACGCACAGAGAGGGATGCAGGATGTGCACAAGGGATGCAGGATGTGCACAGAGGGTGCGGGGTGAGCACAGAGGGTGCGGGTGAGCACAGAGGGTGCGGGGTGAGCACAGAGGGTGAGGGTGAGCACAGAGGGTGCGGGGTGAGCACAGAGTGTTCAGGGTGCTCAGAGTGGTTTCAGGGTGCTCAGAGCGGTTTCAGGGTTTCGGACAGGAGCCGCTGCGGTGTCCCCGCCAGGGGCGGCGCGGTGCGGGCGGGAGCGCTCCGCGCTCCGCTGCGGCTCCTTTAAGACCGGCGGGGGCGGCTCCTGCGGCGGGGGCGGGGGGTCCCGGTCCCAGTCCCGATCCCCATCCCGATCCCCATCCCCATCCCGGTCCCGGCCCATGTCCCGGCCCGCGGCGCCGCCCGGCTCCCCGGGCCGGCTCGGGGCGCTCAGCACGGCGCAGCTCCGCGCTCTGCTGCAGGACGAGCCGCGGCTGCAGCGCGCCGCCCGCCTCTGCAGGAAGGTACGGCCGGGCACGGGGGGCCGGGGGGGCCCGCAGCCGGCACCGCAGAGCCTGGCGTGGAGCAAGGGGAGAGCCCCGGCTCGGGTCCCGCAATCCCGGGGCTGTCCCGGTGCGCAAGGTGGAGCCGGGAGCCGGGAGCCGGCACTGCGGGTCCGGGCATCTCCCGCCGGCCCCGGCCCCGGCTCCGCCGCACGCTGCCCTGATCCTGCCCCTCAATCCCGAGGGCTCCGGAGGAGCCGCAGGGTCCGGCGGGGCGGGGGAGCCTCGGCTCGGGCATCCCGACCGCGGCCGCGCGGGCTCCCGGTGCTGATGGCTCGGGCCACCAAAGCCATGGCTACCAAAGCCATGGCCACCAAAGCCCGTCCCCTGCCGCCGCATCCCCCAGGTCTGGTGAGGCCCCGGCCCTCCGCCCGCCCTCCAGCCCGGTCTCGTTTTCCGCAGCCGGGCTGAGCCCGGCTCCGCTGCAGGTTTTTGTGCAATCGCTCTCGGCCCGATGGCAGCGGCCTCGCCAGGTGCCCCGAGTGCAGGCGGTGTGTGCGCAGCGAGGGCAGGGTGCGTGTCCCTCCCGTACCATCGCTGTGCTCTGCCGAGCCCTTTCCCGCAGAGGGGCTGGGCGGCCGCCCTGAGCTTTGCCACGCTCAGATTTAGCCACGGTGCATAACCCGGCTCCATTCCCGGGAGATGCACCCCCTTTCCAGGCAAAGCAGAGGGATGGAGACAATGCAGGAAAAGGGGTTCACCCCCGGATGGACACGGACCAACACCGGCAAGGTGCTGGATCTGACTGGTTCTGCCCGTTTCTCTCATTGCTGACACACACGGCGTTTCTCTCATTGCTGACACACACGGCCCCAATCCCGTTCCCACAGTTCCAGAGTCTCCAGCTGGAGCGGGAAATGTGTTTGGCTTCAAACTGCACCCAGGCCAGGGTGAATCTGTCCCTGCGCCCGCGGCTGGAGGACGGGAAGGCTTCCCTGGCCATCAAGTACCAGGAGCTGCAGGAGATCCGAGAGGCGTGTTGGGACAAGCAGCAGCGCCTGGGTGAGTGGGGTGCAGCCTGTGGGCTGAGGCACAGCCTGGCACACCCAGAGCAGCCCCTGTTAATATGGTCTGGGTGGGCTCAGCATTCTTGAACCTGCCCCAGGGAAATGGTTCAGTCATGATCAGGAGTGCTGGGGGATGATGCTCCCTGTGACATAGCAAATCCTTAGCAGGGACCAGTCAAAGAATCACAGAATCATTGAGGCTGGAAGGCACCTAAAGATCATCTCATTCCACCCTCTGCTGTGGGCAGGGACACCTCCTAGACCAGGTTGCTCAAGCCCAGTCCAGTCTGGCCCTGAACAATTACAAGGATGAGGCACCCACAGCTTCTCTGGGCAGCCTGTGCCAGGGTGGGATGGAAGGTGTGGTGTGCAGGTGGCTCCAGGGATGTGTTTGGGGTATTTCAGTGCAAGGAGGGGAGGACCTGATTTTTGGGGATGGGAAAGACAGCAAGCCCAGCAGTGGGGGTATCCAGGGGAAGGTTGGCAGCCCCATCCCCTTCTGACACACAGAGGCTTACCTGGAGAAGTGGAGCCCACAGAGCGCCCTGGGCCAGCTCCAAGCCAAGCTTGATGCCTCCGAAGCAGAGTCAGAGGTGAGTTAGCTGAGACCCCTGAGCTGTTGTCCCTTCCTTACCAGGGCCACGGAGTGCTCTCCATGCCCTCCCATATGCCAGGGCCTGTAGAAGAGTCCTGGATCCAGGGGGTGCTCCTTCTAGTCCCCCTGCCCATCCCACAGGAGCAGATAAAGCAGTTCCTGACCCAGGAGCTGCCCCTCGAGTCCTTTCTGGAGTCCTTCTGCCAGAGCCGCACGCGCTCCCACATCTGCCGGACGCAGCTGGAGAAACTGCAGGAGCTGCTGCGGAAGGACCAGGTGGGCAGGGACCCTGTGGGCGCTGCAGGATGCCCAGGTGCCCCAGCTAGCATGGCACCAGCCCGCCTTGCCCCGTTGCAGAGTGGAGCAGCCCCCAAAGCCTTTGATCTCTCCTACGGCTTTGTGCCTGCCTTCCTCATCCCCTCGGAGGCTGTTGTGCCCTTTCCCGTGCCGGCTGCGCCTCCCAAGCACCATCTCCCAGCCCTGGCACAGCAGCCAGCATCTCCCAGCTCCGAAACTCCCAGCCTGGGCTCTCCCCTGCACCTCGTTGGACACATCCCCCTGCTCAGCCCCCAGCCCGGCCACGGGCAGCAGCAGCCACAGGAGCAGGAGCCTCCACACCGGTAGCAGGGCAGGGATGGGGCTGTCCCTGCTGCTGTGCCTCCACGGGGCTGTGCAGCAACACAGGGCAGGGAGTGTGGGGTGGGGGTGGTGTGGGCACAGCTCCAAAGGGCTGCAGGGTCTGTGGGGCAGGCGCAGGGGTGGGTGCTCACAGAGGGATGGAGATGCTCGGCTGGGGCAGGTGCCATGGCCGGGTAGGGGGTCCTGCATTTGGGGAACTGCTGGGGTGAGATCTCTGCATCCCCAGCAAAAGGAACGGTGGCAGGAAGTGGGGGTGGGTGGCTTGTAGGGATGTCAATGGGCTTAGCTGGGAGGAATAGCAGGGAAAGGGCACAGGAGCACTGGGTGTGCCACATGCTATCTAAATAAAGCCTCTTTCCATGCTCCATGTGTGCTCCTTCCATGCTCTGCCCTTTGGCTCTGGCTGTGAACAGCAGGATGGGAGAGGCAGGGAGGAAAGGGTTAACAGGGAGGTGACTGGCAGCCAAGGAGGGCCCTCCAGCCTGAGGAGCCCCCAGACCTTTTGTCTGCACTTGGGTAAGGACATCCCTTCCCTGGGGAAGCTGAGAGCTCCTGCAAGGGGTGCAGAGCCTGCCACAAGTGCGTGTTGTCCTCAAGAGAGGTGCCAGGGACCAGTTTGGCCCTGCACGTGGGGAAAGATTTTGGTGCCTCCTGCCAGCAGCAAAGCCTCACCCCATGAGGGTTGTACCCCCTGGCCAGCTGGGCTTGCTCACAGCTTGGCAGCCACTGGTCACATCAGCCTGTTCTTGTGTCAGGAGCCATTTTGCCCTTTGTCATTCCTTATCCACCGTTCTACCAGCCCTCACTGGAAAAACTGACAGGAGGCCTGAGCTCTCACCCTGATTCATCCCAGGCTCTTCTGCTCCTTTCCTTAGTACCACACAATGGATTGGTGAGTCCAAGGGGTGGTGTCCAGGGCACAGCCTGGTTTCTCCAACTGCAGCCTCCTGGGCATCCTGGGGTGCTTGTTCCCTGCTGTGGCATCTCCACTGTGCTGTTTGTTAGCTTTTGGGCTGGTTTCAGACTCTTGAGCTCTCATAGCCTCTTTCCCAATTGCCTGCCCAACCTCCATCTTGCCCCTGGTATGCAGACTGCTTGGAAATCATCCCAAGCAGCAGAAGGCCCTGGCTCAGGCTACAAAACACCCCAAAATTCAGGTCATTAGCTTGTAGTGTCTGATCACCCTCCCCCAGTGAGGCTACCTGGCCTTACACCAAACTTCAGCCCTCATTTATGGCTAATATTCCAGTATTACCAGTTAAAGCAGGTTTAAAACTAGGATAAACAGGGGACCAGCCCTGTGGCTTTATTGGCATGTGAGAAGGTGGTAGTCACTGGAATACCTGGAGTTTCACAAAGCACCTGCTGCTTTCCTAAGTCCCACTTTGGGCTCAGCCTGTCAAGGAAAGGCTTGTTTGCCAGGCAGGCTCTGCTCATTCTCTGTGCCAGAGCCCAGAACCAGAGGCAATGCTGGAGCTGTCACTGCCCTGCCATGGGGCACCAGGCACAGCACTGAGGCACCAGATGGTGCACGAGGAGCCAAGCCACCCAAAAACTACCCAAAACCCCAGGCAGTGCCTGCTCTGCATGGCTCCCAGGGCTTGGCAGGCCCGGGCTGTGTCCTGTGCCAGGACAAACCTCCCTGGCCCCATGCAGCTACTGAGCCACCCCAGTGGCCCCACGAGTGGTGGGCAGGGTGAGCAGCTGCCTCTGCAGCCTGGGAAGGTGAGTCTGTCCTGTGAGAGCTGCAGCAGCACAAGTGACAGTCTAAGCACCAAGGTAAGCTGTGCTGCCATGGTCTGGTCTGTCTGTCTGTCTGTCCATAGGAGCCCTGCAGCACCCCAGGCACCCCAGGCCAGTTCAGGAAGCACTGGGCAGGCTCTGGCAACCCCATGGTTCTGCTGAGCTGGCCACCACCCCACTTTAGGGTGGGAAACCTTGGGATCCTTTGGGAAGCTGCCACGCCAGGTGAGCCCCTGCCCTGGGGAGGCTCCTCCCAGCCTGCCCAGTCTGGAGCACACACTAGCTGGCCTCCAGGTGGGGGAATGGACACCCCTGTTGTGGTGATCCTGGCAGGGGGTGTCTGTGCACCCTGGTGCCCCCTGTATCCCTGGGGATTGGGAGGTACCTGCCTGCCCACTGCCAGCTCCAGGCCCTTCACAGCCAGCTGGGGCTGGGGCAAGGTTCTGCACAGGGCAGGCAGGGACACTGGCTCACAGGCTGAAGCTGACAGCAGACAGGGTGATCCCCTCTGCCCCTCCTGCCTGTCTCTGCCCTGCAGAACCAAGTCAAGGAGGGTAAAGGTGCTCCGGCTCACCCTGGGAGGAGGAGGAGAGGTTGCCACTGGGTGTGCACCTGCATTCATTTCTGCTGGGCCCAGCCCCTCTGGCAGCTGGTGTGCAGCCAAACCTGGGCAGGGAGCTGGGGGTGCCCCCCCATCCCTGGCTCTGTGAAAGCCAGGCTGGATAAGGAGCAGCCCCCAGCCCAGGAGAGCCAGAACAGCTGGGAGAAAAAGGGTGCCCCACCCCCCCAGGAAATCCTGAGCCACAACCCCCAGGCAGTGGGATGCAAACCTGGACTAGGACCAGCCAGGAAGGGGGTGCCAGTGTGCCCCAGCTGGGGCCCGGAGCAGGCACCAGGGCTGCTGAGGGAGCTCTATTAACAATTAACTCTATTAACCAAGGAGTGGCCACAGGGGATGCTGTTGAAGGGGGGAGCTGCCCCCCATCCTCGGGTGCTGCCAAGCATAGCAGCCCTTCCCTGGGAGGGCAGAGCCACCAGCAGCAGGACTGGGCAGAGTTCTGCCCACGCAGGTGAGGGCTGGGGCTGTACCAGGGGCTGTCCCCCATCCCCATCCCTGCCAGACTCACTCCTTTTGGGGTGCAGAGGCTGATGGCCACCCCTTATTGCTGCTCAGGATTCTGCTCCCCCAGCCTGCAGCTCCCTGTTCCTGTCCCCCATGTCCCCAGCCCAGCTGGCACCATCGAGGATCTGCCAGCAGCCAGGTTTGACCCATTCCTTTCCAAAGAGTAGGCAGCTGCCCCAGGAGGAGGCCCTGATGAGGCACTGAAATCTCACATCCCCAGCAGCTGAGGGGAGCAGCTCAGCACCCCAAACCTGCAGTTATGGGGGTGTGAGCCCACAAAAAGGGGCTGGGGTAGGAGTGGGGAATGGGGTCTGCACTGAGCTTGGGAGGCCTCAGCACTGGGGCCATCAGGCTTCACCCAGCTTCTTTAAGTTTCCCTGGAGCCTCAGATTTCCTTATCTTGTCACAGCATCAGATTGCCAAGTGGCTGATAACTGCTCAGATTTTGGTCCTTCCCTTTGTCTGTTGTGGTGATTTGAGGCTGGGAAAGAGCAACACCAAAGAACCCAGCATAAGCCCTGGGGTGAAGGTGCAGGGTAGAGCAGCCCAGGCCTGGATGGGTCAGCATGGGATGATGGCTGAGCCCCAGCAGCAACTCACCCTCGGACTATTCCTTCTGCTGACACACAGCTGGCAAAACCTGGTGCCAGGGGAAATAGAGTGAAGGACAAGCATCCAACATGGACACATCACTTACAGGCAAGGGAAATGTGGAGCCACAGAGCGAGGAAGTGAGGGGTAGGATGTGCTAGGATATGTGTAAAAATGGCCCCAGTGGGCTGGAGATTGAGGAGGAAGAAATCCCTACAGTGAACATCACACTCCTCCCAGCAAAGACCTCAGGATGCTCATGGTGACATCCCCAGCTGAAACTGCCACCTCACCTCCCTGCTGTGGGTACAGGCCAGGAGGGGCTGTGCACAGCTGCTACTGCAGTCTGCTACTGAGCTGTGTTGTAGGGACTGGATACATCCTCAAACAAGGAAAAGGACCTGGGAGTATAAGCTGCTCCCTGCTATGACCCCTGCTGATGGCTGCTTTGCCCTGGCTGCAGGAAGGTGGGCTCCTGTCCTCACAGGAACAACCCTCTGTGTGTCAGTATCCCCAGGGATGCATCCTGAGATGTAACACGGTAAAGGCCACAGGGAATTACTGAGCTTTATCCTCGGCTGATCTTCCAATCCTGTACAGCTCACACTCCTGCCACCATCAACCCCAGGCCTTGACACAGGCTGTGCTCAAGGAAACCAGCATAAAATCCAGTTGCTCCTGGCACCTCTCCATCAGGGAAACAACTGGGGAACAACAAGAATACAATGACAGTGTTGAAACAAGGAGAAAAAGGGGCAGAGCAGTGGTATGCTGGGAGCTGGTGGCAGTCTGTGCATTTGGACCAGCTCCAGCCACTTTCTGCCCAAGCTCCTGAAATCCTTCCCAGAGCAGAGAGGCAGTCAGGCCTGACTAGGGTAAAGGTGACACTGGGGAGTTTTATGCAGCACTGGAAAGTTTTAGTTCCTCTGTCCAGCAGCAGGTGAGTGCAGAGCACAGGTGATGTCACCAGTGCACAGCCACCCCTGGCTGTCAGGCAGCACACAACAGGACCTCCAGCAGCACAGAAGGCCATGGTGGTCCAGAGGCCACCCTGCCCTGCTGACTGCAGCATGCCCACCCTTCCCAGCAAGGGAAACAGAACTCCCCTCCCTGCCCTCTTCTTCATGTCTGAAGTCAGGATGTGAAACACCTGCCCGTCCCTCACCCCTAGTTTACAGCAAGTGCAAGGAATATTTACCACCCAGGCTCACCAAAAGAAAGATTTGTTATTTTGCCACCAATTTATGGCTAGATGTCTTTAATCTTCAAGATACATCACAGAGACCTGATGAGGAAGAGGAAGAACCAGCAGCAGGAACTGTTTGGGTCAGAGCCAGAGAAGTGCTCCCTAGTGGCCACTGCTTCCCATGGACATCATTAGCTTTTCCAGCCATGAAAGAAATGTTTCCTGCCAAATTCTGCCAAAAAAAAAAAAAAAAAAAAAAAAAAAAGCTAGCTCTGATCTTTTGAGTGATTTGTTTTACAGAATGAAGAAGAGCATGAAAATGCAAGAGAAGTGCTAGAGCCACAAGTCTCTGCAGAGACTTTCCCTCTGTAGCCAGTGAATTCCAGGCTCCTGAGTCTCCCATGATGATTTCAGCACTGTGATCCCAGGTAAAGGGACAGACTGGCAGCCAGTGAGGATCCTGGAACTCTGCCCCTGGGCTGAGTTTACTCCAAGCATGCAGCAGCCTTTAGTGTGCAGCTGGAAGTGGCACAAGGCTTTTGAGAGCAGGCAGAGAGCAATCCTGCACAACAGCAGACTTGGTGGTCCCTGCTGTGCCACTGCCTCAGGCTCCAAACAGGATCACAGAAATCCACGGTGGAAAACACAGGGCATTCCTTTTTAACATTCTTGTGCTGGGGCAAAACACAGCCCAGGGTTTGGTCTCTGAGGTAACAAGGGCTGGGCCCCTGCTCACCCCAGTGACAGCAAACCCAGTGACACACACAGTCTTTGGCATGCTCAGGCCATTGCCATGAAGCTTCTCTCCCTCCAGGTAGCAGCAGCATAGCACAGGTGAACCTTCACCCAAAGAGAAAAGTTTCTGAGGAACACAATCTTTAGTTTTTAACGACACTTCAGTATTTAAATAGGTAAATACAACTGTGCAAATGATGCTTAAGTAAAACACAGAAAATAGCACTCAGTGCTCACAGGTGCACCACAGCCAAAAGCCTCAGAGGGAGGGGCTTGTGTAAAGCTCCTGGCAGGCCCTAGACAGGACAGAGGACTTCAGACACCAAAGTGTTTAATCTGCACCTCCAGGCAGTGTCACACACTGACCAGGGCATGAGCCACCACAGGCTCAAGTTTAATTTTTCAAGTCTGAATCTAACTTCTATACCAGCCATTCTGAGCAGGCTGGTGCAGTTTGGATGTCAAAAGCTCCCCAGAAATGTAGCACCAGCAGGTGTGATAGCACAGAGGTGGCAGGTCTGGGATCAGCAGAAATCAGAGCCACACTTGAGCACGAGTGAGCACAGCCCTGAACACACACAGCACACACCACCTCTGACAGCCTTTAATCCCTGCTGCAGCTCACAACAGGCACCTGGGGCACACCAAGGTCACAGAGCTGTGCCAAAGGAGGGGACGCCTCCCAGTCCAGAGTCCAGGAACTGTGTTTACTTGCCAGGCACTGTGCCTGCAGGTGGTATTGGTTGAGGGGCACACCAAGAGCCTGCAGAGTTCCTTCATCCCTCTGCGAGGTCACGTTGTGTGGACAGCACAGCCCAGCCCAGCCCAGTCTGTGGAGCAGAGGGCACAGAGGGTATCCAGAGGTCACATCCTGTGCCAGCCAGGGACACTGAGTGTCTGAAGGTCATGCTGGCAGGGGGCCAGCTCACAGCCTGTGAAGCCTGCTGGTCATACACGGTCCCTGAAGGTCACACTGGCAGGTGAAACGTCACAGCCTGAGCAGCAGACACAGGCTGTCGGCCAAGGGCGGGGGCAGGGCGCACCCCCAGCCCGCTGCCAAGCCCCCTGTGACACTGTGGAGCTGCGAGGGCACCGCGGGGGCTGCCCAGTCCCGCTGTCACTTGAGGCCGTAGAGGATGGCAACACTCAGGAAGAAGAGGAGCCCGACGGAGAGATCGGAGAGGACCCTAAGGCGCCCCTCTGCCGCGGACTCCTCCCGCCGCAGGCGCAGCTGCTCCCGCCGCGCCCGCAGCAGCTGCTCCCGCTGGAGCTGCTCCCCGTAGTGCGCGCGGTAGAAGGCGTCGAAGTCGAAGGGCGGCGGGCCGGGCCCCGGGCGGGCGGCGGGGGCCTGGCGCGGCGGCGAGGCGGCGGCGGGAGGGCGGCCCGGGGGCCGGGGCGCGTCGCGCAGCTCCTCGGCGCTCAGCAGCCCGCGGTCGTACTTGCGGCGCAGGGCGGCGCTGCCCAGCACCCGGTAAGCCTCGCTGACGGCGGCGAAGCGCGCGGCCGCGGCTGCGCTGCCGGCATTGCGGTCGGGGTGGTACCGGAACGACTGCTCGTAGTACGCCGTCTTGATCTGCGCCGCCGTCGCCGTGGACGGGACCCCAGCACCTCGTAGAGGTCGCGGCGCGGCCGCCGGGCTCCGGCCTCGCCCGTCTGCGCGGCCCGGGACGGCGGCGGGGCGCGGCCGGGCCGCGGGGCCGCGGGAAGGAGCCGCCGCACCCGCGCGAGCACCGCCGGCGCCATCAGCGCCCCGCCGCCGCCGCCGCCATGCTGCTGGGGCGCGGCGCGGGGCAGTGACGCCATGCAGGAGGCGGGGCCGGCACACACAGAGAGGGCGGCGCGGCCGCGGGGCAGTGACGTCAGAAGCAGTGCGACGCAGTGACGTCACGCAGCCGCGGCATGGCAGGCAGCGGCCGCCGGCCTGAGCACCGTGGGCCGCCCTGAGCTGGTGAGCGGGGGAAGCGGGCTCCTCTGGGGCGGTCCCTCCTGCGGGAGCCGGGCCTCACCGCCCCGCCGCTCTCTCGTTACAGTTCTACGATGAGGCCGAGGCACGGAAGTACACCCAGAAGTACGGCGGGACCAGCGCTGCGGGACTGTGGGACTGCGGGGCGGGGAGGGGTCTCGTCATGGGGCGGACATCAGGGGCACCCAGCGGGAATGCGGGGTTGGTCCTGGGTCCTGCCGGGAGTGGTGGGGCCCTGCCGTGAGGGCCTGGGGGCCCGGCCCCGGCATGTGGCAGTGGCGGGGTGAGGAATGCAGGGACAGGCTGGGATCCTGACGGAGGCCAAGGGGTGCTCAGGCCTTGCCGTGAGGCGGTGCGGGGTCAAATCTCGCAGTGTGGGGGATGTTGCCGCCCATCGCCCACGCTCTGCCTGTGCCTCAGCTCCCGGGTGGTGGAGATCCAGTCCCAGATGTCGGAGCGTGCTGTGGAGCTGCTGGGGCTGCCCGAGGACCGTCCGTGCCTCCTCCTGGACGTGGGGTGAGCGGGGCTCTGCCCGGTTCCATGGCACATGGAGTTTCTGGGGTTGGAGGGCTGCACAGGGCAAGGGGGTAGTCAGATGCCACAGTACCAGTGTCTCTGTGGGCTGAAGAATAAGGACTGCTATAACGTTGATTGTGTCCAGCCAGCAGCAGCCTCAGACCAGCCCCATGATCCCAGCACTTTCCCCCTTCCTCCCTCTAGCTGTGGCTCTGGGCTGAGTGGGGATTACATCTCTGAGGAGGGTCACTACTGGATTGGCATGGACATCAGCCCTGCCATGCTGGGTGAGCACAACCTCCCCTGAGACCCTCAGAGGCTCCAGAGGTGGGAGCTGATTGCCTGAGCTGTACTCTGTTCTGTGCAGATGTGGCTGTGGAGAGGGAGGTGGAAGGAGACCTTCTCCTTGCAGATGTGGGTCATGGCATTCCCTTCAGGCCTGGCATGTTTGATGGCTGTATCAGGTGAGTCTGTGCATGTAGCTGAGCTCAAGACTAGGCTGGACAGGGCTTGGAGCAGCCTGGGATAGTGGGAGGTGTTCCTGCCCATGTCAGGGGCTGGAACAAGCCGAGCTTTAAGGTCCCTTCCAACCCAAACCATTCTGTGATTTTATGATTTGAGCACTCAGACTAAAGGGGATGCTTGGTGATGCTTTTGTCCTGTAACTTGTGCACCTTGTTAAGTTTTGGCACAGTGAATCTGCAGAGGGGTTTGTGTAACTGCAAAACAGAAGGCAAAGCAACACAGAGGAAATTAAATAATTTCCCTGAGGCCCAGCTCATTCCTACTGCAGGAATTCAGCTCAAAGGGGGATGGCAAACTCTGTGAAGGAACCAATGACTCAGTGTCTTGGGGGTCTTATTTTCCTTCTCAGTATTTCTGCAGTGCAGTGGCTCTGTAATGCTGATAAGAAATCACACAGCCCCCCAAAACGTCTCTACAGATTCTTCTCCACTCTTTACACTGCCCTGGTAAGTGCCACCCTCTACCAGCCAGGTCTCTGCTGGTGCTTTTTAGCAAGATACTTCAACTCAGGTTGTTCTAAGTAAATGCTGCTCTGAAGCAGGACTGGCAGGAGCACCCACTGCCTGCCTTCTTGCCCAGTCCTGTTTCTCATCAAGGCTGGACTTGATGGTCTTGGTGGTCTTTTCCAAGCTTAACAGTTTCTTAATTATGTGATACCTGGTGTTCCCCCTGTGCCTTACTGCCTCTGTGGGCTGAGCAGCTGTCCTGGGAGCCTTATCCCAGAGGTTTTGGAGAGGAGGGAGCTCGTGTCTGGGGCTGGGATGGGGTGACCCAGAGTGTCCTGCACTGGGACAAGCGTGTGATCAGCTTTATTTCCTGCAGGCCCGAGGATCCCGAGCTGTGCTGCAGTTGTACCCTGAGAACTCAGAGCAGGTACAGCCCATCAATCAGTCAGGAGGGGGGTTCAGGCAGAGAAATCAGGTACTGTTTGGGGCTCTGAATGCACTGTGTTCTTCCACATCAAGGCTATGTGTCTCTTCCTGCCTGACACTTCCAAAGCTGTTCAAGAGCCCCAAAAAAAAATAACCTGTAAGGAGGATACCTTGTGCAATTTCTGTTGTTTCACAGATTGTCTTGGGCTGAGCCTTAAAGTGGTGGGTGGGACACAATGTGAGTGTGGGTTTAAAGACAGGCTGTAGTCATCAGCACTGCACTTTAACTCAGGTGTGGAAAATGCAGCCCAGGATCCCTCTCCTAGAGAGACCATTGTGCCAGCTAACCCAGGCTAGACTGAAGAGTGGGGAGAACCAACAGAGGCAGGGAATTGGAGTCTGGGTGGTACTGCAGAACCAGGAGATGGGTGCAGAGCTTAGCAGGAGGAAGGGGACAATCCATCTTGGGAATGCCCAGTCAGGTGTGCTCCTCCCTGAGGTCCCTTGGGCTTTCCTGGGTGATGACTGCTAATTAACTTTGTACCTGCTGCTTTTCCCAGCTGGAGCTCATCACAGCCCAAGCCATGAGAGCTGGATTTACAGGGGGAATGGTGGTTGATTACCCCAACAGCGCCAAAGCCAAGAAGTGAGTCCTGGATCTCTGTGTGTGTTTGGGGTGAGGCCTGGGTTTAGCAGAGGTTTTTTGTTTCCCTGAGCTGTTCTCTCTCCCATTATACAGAATAGAGTTTAAAGCTTAGCTCTGACTCTGTTGTAAACCATCTCAGTCTTGCCTGGGGACTGAGACTCACATGCTGAATTCCACTTTCATGTTTCTTATTCTTGTTCTTTCAGGTTCTTCCTTTGTCTGTTTGTTGGGACATCTGGCACATTACCAAAGGTGAGGGCCTCCATGAGGCAGTAGAGCTGCTGTCCTGGCTGCTGGATGATGTGGAAGAGCTGTGGGCAGTGTGGGAGCCAAACAGCTCTGTGAGTGCAGATGTGACTTCATTTATACATTTTCTGCCAGTCACCAAGCCCTGCTCTCACATAATCACAGACTGGTTTGGCTTAAAGAGACCTTAAAGCTCATCTTGTTCCAACCCCCTGCCATGGCCAGGGACACCTTCCACTATCCCAGGCTGCTCCAAGTCCTGTCAGCCTGGCCTTGAACACTTCCAGGGATGGGGCAGCCACAGCTGCTCTGGGCAACCTGTGCCCCTGGGCCCCACCACCCTCACAGGGGAGAATTTCTTCCAATAGCCAATCTAACCCTTCCCTATTTAAAGATGTTTTTCTGACATCTTTTTTTTTTTTTTTTGCCATGATTTCTGGAAGGTCACTTTGTTCCTGCTCTAGTCCTTTCCCCTTAGTTTTGATGGGCTGATGAAAAGCTGTGCCTGGTCCAGAGAAGAACACAACTTCCCAATTTTGCTTTCCAGGGCCTTGGTACCGAGTGTGCCAGTGAAGAGCCACACCAGGCAAAGTTCACCAATGAGAGGTACAGTGTTGGGGTGAGGCTGCAGGCTCTCCCCAACAAGGAGTGGGAGGCTTTGAGGGCTGTTTTACCACACTGCTGCTGTGTGAGAAGCAATAGGAGGGGAAGGACAGGGAGAACTCACAGCAGCCAGGAGAGAACTGCTTTATCTTCCCAAGGGCCTGGACACAGGGAACAAAACAAGTTAGTTCCCAGGGCTCTTCCATGGGGCTGTAGGTGCTTACTCTAGAGCTGTAGCTGAGCAATCAATCAGTGTGCTTTCTGTCCAGCACTGGGCTGTCCAGCTGATGCCAGTGGTGTGGGAGAGGGAATGTTGACAGGGCTCATGATGGAGGCAAGCTGCTGTGCCTGAGTCCTGGCATTCCCTTTTTCCTCCTGTCCAGGTCATTGCTCAGCTCTGCTTAGCTGTGGCCTGGGGGTTTCTGATGCTGGCCAGGTCTCTTCCCACAGCAGTGGTGCAGGGAGGAGCCCCTCTTGCAGCCAATGGGAGAGACAAAACAAAAACCAGAGGAAAGTTGTCGTGGCTGCCAGGAGCTTGTGGCTGCCATGTTTTCCTGCCTCTTACATTGCTGTTCTCTGCTCACTTAGTCTAAGAGGTGTCTGGTCTTGGAGGGCAGTAGCAGAGCTGGGAGTTTTTGTAAGAAGCCAACTTTGTGTGCCTTGTTTGGAGTAGAGCAGACATAGGGAAGGTGGTTGTGCATGAGGCTGTAATCCCCTGAGATCCCAGAGTTGTGCTGCTGGTGTGACACAGGGTCATGGGGGTGTGCTGGATGCTGGAGTAGTAGGTCAGGATCCCTCAGCTCCGAGCCAGGGCTGGAATCAACCTTTTTCTCCAGTGTGGAGTTTGGCCACCTGCCCCAGTGCTGGCTGAGCCTCTTGCCCAGGGGGGTGGGAGGGAAAGTCACTACTTTTGTGACCCAGTTCTGGGTGACAATCCTCAGGGACAGAGAACTGTGCCTCCACACTTCAGTTCCTCTCCAGCTGTTCTCCACTTTCCCCACAGGACACGGTTCAGAAATGTCAAGGGCAAGTCAGTGAAGAAAAGCCGGGACTGGATCCTGGAGAAGAAGGAGCGTAGACGGCGCCAGGGCAAGTGAGTTCAGCTGACTCCTGCCTCAGGCTGGACTGGCCTGCTGTCACCTGTCCAAAGTCCTGTCACAAACCTGCTCCCTTCCCCTCCTGAAGTGACCTGCAGGTGGTGCTGAGCTGTTCCTGCTTTTCCCACAGGGAGGTGCGAGCAGACACCAAATACACAGGGCGGAAGCGCCGTCCTCACTTCTGAGCTGGACACTGCTGGCATGGAAGGCGGCATGTGGGTGCCTCCAGCGAGCCTCCTGTGGATGGCACAGATGGCACCCACACCTGGGGACTTGCTGGGACTGCTCACTGTGGCTCTTAAAGCTACAGACTGGCTCAGGTGCTGCCAAACAGCAAAGCTTCCAGCCCTGTTTCCCTGGTGAAGGTGCAAACAGTGCTCTGGCCACTTGGATGTCTGCAGTGCCATCACTTACCAGGAGCCAGCTGAGCTCCAGGTAAGCCATGATGTGATACCCAGTTCCTCATTAAAGAGTCAAAGAGTTGGAAGTGTTTGCTGGTCTCCTGCGTCCTGCCCTTGGTGCTGGGAGTGGGAATATGGTACCTCATTCCCTGCCAGCTGCCCCTCTGCCTGCAGAGGATCCACACTGTCAAGGTGTAGATCCATGAGGACAAAGTTGCTCCTGGCACAAGTGTTATTCCAGTCCATTTAGTCCTGTTGGTGCTTGGCACTGAGCCCACCGTTTGCCTTAGTGCTTCCAGGGTGCTGGGGCTGACTGGACCCCCCACCCCTTCCCTTGAAACAAGGAGAGGTGCTACCCAGAGCTTTACAGTTACAAATGTTTATTCTACATAAAAATTCCACAAAATGGGAAGCTGTTTTGCACCCAAAGCCTTGGGAGAAGAAAGGAATGCTAGCAGGTAGGGAAAGAGGTAAGGAGAAGAGAGGCAACATACAGTGTCATCCAGCCCAGTGAGACAGAGCAAGCCAGGGTCAAGATCCACATAGAAAACAAGGACACTTAGCTCACAGTACAGCAACAGTAGAACTCCACGGGGGGCTCGGAAAGCCTTCAAGTACATTAATTACAAAAAAAAAAAAAAAAAAAAAAAAACCCAAACAATCCCCAGTTCGAGTGCAAGCTGTGCGTGCCCCACACTGCTCATGGAATACTGCATCAACACGCTCCCGGCGTGGGGAGGGCGGGTGGCACTTGGAACAGAGGGGGTGGAACCCAAAGGACAAGCGGGTGCAGGCTGGGGGCTGGAAAGAAAAGGTGAAACATCTTCCCAAAGCACAACCACACTTGGTGATTTGGTCTGTACATGCAACAACAGGTAGGTAAAAAGGAACTCAATGGGGCTTCCCGCAGTGCAGGGGTAATTATTGCACCAAAACACCCTCCCCTCACAGCGAGGACAGTGTGAGCCTGCCTGTGGGGCAGCAATGGCAGCCTGCTCCTCATCTCCCTTGCTTTGGAGCCCAGCACTGCTGCTGCCCACGGGATCCCAGCAAAGTGCCAGTGGCCCTGACTGGCCCCATCTAACTCCTGCTGCTGTGGGGGCTGCTGGCAGTGGTGGTGCCAACAAGGAGCAAGGGCCAAGAATCCCCCCGGGTGCAGTTCTTGGCCTTGTGCCTTGACAGGGGTGCCACAGCCCTGATGTCAGGTGAGCTTGTGCCACTAAAGCTGCTGCCTGGAAGAAAAAGTAGTCACCTTGTGCTAGCAGTAGGCATGGCTGCAGGGCAGGAGCATGGCTGAAGGGCAGGAGCCTGGGAGGAGGGTTTCCCTGCCTGCCCAGTGTTATTGCTTCCTGGAGGGGCCCTGGGGCTCTTGCTGGCCTGGCAGAGTAAGCAGGGATGGCAGTGGCAGGGAGCTGCTGATGGACAGGAGCATGGCCACTCCCTTTTCCTGCAGCCAGACCTGTCCCCCTGGAGCAGAGACCCTGCCCTTACCGGCCTCCTACCCCTGCCTGCATGATCCTGGTGCCCCAAGCCCTTCAGAGCACTTAGGCTGCAGTGCTGGAGCTCACATGGGTTGGTGTGGGACTGTGAAAGAAGGGGGCTCTGGTCTGGGATGTTCCCATGGCTGCACCCTGAGGGGCTTGGACTGGGCAGCGTGGGGAACCAGGCTGGATCCACTTCCAAGGGCAGCTGCATGCAACAAGGGGCTCTAGGGGGGACCTCGGGTAACAGTGGCAGAGAAGAAGCCGTGCCAGGGCTGCTGCTGGGCAGGGCTGGCCCTGGGGGCAGCACTCTATGGCTGCAGCCACTGCCTTTGTCCTGCACCCAGGGGTACCACACACAGCCAGCACCTGAGCCACAGCACCCTGGCAGCTTGTGGAGCAGCCCTGCCCTGGGGCTGGTGGGAGCTGGGAGGTGATGCTGCCCAAGGCTGGAATACTGGCTGCCACCAACTGTCCCTTTTCTGCTACCAGCACCAGCCAGCCAGCCCCTGTCCCAGTGTGGCAGTGAGCCTATCCTACCGTGGGACTCCTCTGTGGTACTCTGGCATGTGCACAGGCCAGCCAGAGCCCTGGGGGCTCCAGAGGAAGGTGAGGGCAGAGCCCTGTCCCTAGCCTGAGGGAAACGGGTAATGGCAGTACTGGACCCCCCTGAGCTGCCAGTGGGCTTGGACTCCACAGCAGCTGCATCTGCCAAGGGCATGGCAGAGGGTACAGGGCACAAGGTTGTCCCACAGCACCCCCTGAGAGCAGGTGCCTCACTGGATCCTGGGCAGAAGGGCAGGGTGCCAAGAGCAGCAGGGTGCCAGGAGGTGGCAAACAGGCAGCCAGGCACTGGCCTGTTCAGAGCCTGATTGGATACAGGAGGAGGAAGGCTGCTACTCCTCACCTGCAGGGAGCTGGGTGCAGCAAGAGCTGCTCCTGGGACCACAACAGGAGAAAGCCCAACTGCTTCTAACCCCCAGCCTTGGGTGTGAAAAGGCAAGGCTGGAGCAGCCCTGCTTACAGGTGAGTGCTGCCAGGGGCTGTGGACATCAGCAACAGTCCCAAACCCCAGCGGGCAGAGTCCAGCCTGTGGGCAAGGGGAGCCAGGACCACCATGTGCCAGGGCTGAACGCACTGCCGTGAGGCTGTGGTGCAGGGCGAGCAGCCAGTGAAATTCACTGGCCTTAGGCTATCCTTGCCATCCTGCCCTGTGAGGCCAGCATCCAGGAGCAGCACTGGCCCTGATGTGCCCTATTCCTGTCCCCAGGCAACCGTGATGGCCCCAAGCAGCAACTCCTTATTCCACCACCTGCAGTGGCACCTCCAGCCTTTGGCAGCCTGCTGGGGTGGGGGGATCATGTTGGGAGGGGACAGCCCTGCCACTGCAGGAGTGGCAGGGATGGAGCCCCAGAGCCAGACACCGTCACTGGCCAGGCAGGGCTGGGTAGAGCACACCCCTGGGGAAGGGCCCCGAAGAGAAGCAGCCCAAGGGAAGGTGTTTGCAAGCACAGATGCGGCTGACAGAGACATGAGAGTTCGAGGTGATGGGCAAGCTGGGGAGGCTGACTGGGCACCCAAGGACCCCTAACAGCCATCATCAGTCCCTCCTCAGCTGTCACTAACACAGACTGTCCACCCCAGGATGAGCAGCAGTGCCCAAGGGCACTTCTGTCCCCCAGCTGGTCCCAGGCAGCCCCCCAGCCTGGAGCAGTGATGAGAGCTCGGGTTCCCCCCCAGGGTCCCCCTTGCGCCCATCACCATCGCCTGCCCCCCTGCGCCCCGGGGCTGGAGCTCCCTCCACACAGACGCACCGCACCGCACACACAGCGTCACAAACAACCATGCATTAGAACTGAAATGCTGCTGGGGGCTCCGGGGCTGCGCGGGTGGCTCCGGTGTGGCTGCAGCCCCATGGCACGCGCGGCTCCGTCCATCGCACACACACAGTCCTGTGGGGTGGGGCTAGCCGAAAATGCCACCGAAGGTGGAGGCGATGACGATGCCCAGGATCACACAGCAGATTATGATCATGATCTTCTTCTGCTCAGGTGGCCCAGCAGCAGTGGGGAGAGAGGAGATGGTGAGTGTTGGGGCAGGATGGACGCAGGAGTTTGGAACGGCAGTCTGCCCTGTTCCCCTTTGCCCATGGTGGGCTCCAAGCAGCACCCTGGCAGCCAGAAGGGCTCTGGCAGTGCTGGACAGGGAGGGACACCCCTGCTCCTGCTTCTGCCTGGGTTGGCAGAGCTGAGCTGGTGGCCTTCAGGTCCCCAAGGTGATACAGCACCAGGTGCTGGGAGCAGGACAGACAGCTGTCACTGTGCTCAGAGTCTGAGCTGAACCATGACCTTTCCCTATGTTTTTTTTGCAAGGGATGTAGCTCTCACAGCATGCCTGGTGCAGGGGTCCACCTTGTCCCTTTTCCTCCCCCCAGGCAGCACCCCTGCCCTATGGCTCATTGTCAGTTTTCCCACAGTTGGTGCTGGGAGCTCTGCCCCAGCTGTCCCACCCTCAGGACGTGGGCTGCTCCCAGTAGTGTGGGGTAATGTGGTCCCTGGGTGCCTGCAAAGCTGTGCTGGGTTGCCTGGGGCAGGCAAGGTGCCAGCTGGGCCCTGTGCCTGGGATGGAGGTGTCAGCAGTGCAGGCAGGGGCAGAGGGGCCCAGCCAGAGCCGTGACTCACCCGTCTGGCTTTGCTCTGGTACTTCACCGCTTTCTTGGTGTCGGACACAGCCCGCTCCACGTAATCCACCGAGTGCTCCACGTTGTACTCGATGCGGTCAATCATCTCTCCCTGCAGGGGGACACAGCCCACGCGCCCACGCCCATGCAGACCTGAGCTCCTTCCTGCTCTGCTGCGCCCTGGCTCCGCGTGGATGCTGCCCTGCCCAGCAGCCCTGCGTAGAGAGAGGCACAATCAGCTGCCTGTGGCACCGGGTGTTTCCATGGACATGTTGCATGCCCCATCCCAGAGGATCTCTGTGCACATCCCAGCAGGGAGACAAGCAAGGGTGAGGGCCAAGGGAGCTCCCAGCCTGGTCCTGGCACTGACCTGTCCAATATCTCAGCTGACATCAAAGCCATAACAGGATCTACACCAGCACCACACCACATGCTGCTGAAACAGGAGCTATGGCAGGGAGCAAGGACAGCACCAGTGGCACCACAAGGGATGCTCACAAACCCAGGCACGTGCAGGGATCAGGGACCACTGCTCCACTCCACACGAACGCTGCACTGAAGGCAGGAGGGTCCGGAGCAAGGGCAGCCAGGATTGCAGAGCCCTGCAGGGACCCTGCCCTGCTCTGCCCCTGCTGCAGGGGTGGGCTGGGAGTGGGGGCTCCTGTGGGTGTGGGGACATGGGTTAGGGTGAGCTACTCCAGCCTTGTTCACCTCCTTTGGCCCCATCCTGACCAGGCAGGGAAACAGCCAAGTCCTGCAGCAGCTGGACAGGGCTGGCAGGAGTGGGAGGTTTAAAGCCCATGTCCTCCTGCATGGCATGGAGGGAATTGAGGCCACAGAGCCAAGGGCTCATAGCCAGCAACTCTGCAATGCTCATTTCTCAGCCTGATGCTGGAGAGCACAGGGAGGACAAACCCTGGGGCCCAGGGCTGCTGAGCACTGAGCCCACCAACTGCTCCCTGTCTTGTGTAAAACTGCTGCTGCTTCTTCCTACCTGTGCCATGCCTGGGGCAGAGCAGAGCTACCAGCCTTCTATTCCCAGTGCCAGCAGCTTTGAGCTTCTCACCCACAGGACAAGGGTGCTGGCACTGTCCAGCCCTTCGAGCAGGGCACAGAATCATGAATTCCCTCCACACATCCCCCATTGGAGACAGGAGAGGCCACCAACACCACCGTGCCATGGTGACTCTTGCTGTCCTCCCACTGGCCATCCCAGCACCATGCAAGCAGCAGCCATGCAGGAGCAGCCATGCAGAGCAGAGCATGCAGCACCACGGGGCTCGGCCTTTACCTGCCACCGACGTGTCCTCGGGCCATGGCAGCATGGCGGGCAAGAAGGGGGGTGAGCAAACACTAGAGCACGAGCCTGGCTGAAGGGACTGGTGCCATGGCTGGCAGCACGGCCAAGGGCACCCCGAGCTCACCCACCTGGGCCTGGTGCTCCAGGGAGGAGGAAGAAATCTCCCCCTGCATGGCAGCCACCCACTGCCCTTCTCCTGAGCCCCTCAATGAACCTCCCATTCCACACACAGCCCCCCAGCTCTGGGGTGCCAGGCTCTGGGGAGCCCAGCTCAGCCCCACTGGGAGCCATGCTGCTCCTAGGTGTGGTTTTTCCTCTCAGCACCCACCCAGGCAGGGGAGCAGTGTTCCCCAGCCTCCCACCCACCACAGGGAGCCCCATTGCCCTCCAACCCCTTCAGGGGAGCCCTGGGCTGCACCTTGTCCCCACCTGGCTCTCCACCAGCATGGCCATGTCCATGAACATGTCGTGCAGCTCTCGGATGCTGTTCTCCAGTTTGATGATCTCACTGTGCCGTGTCTCAATCTCGTTCAGTGCCTGCTTGGTGATGTTTGAATCCATGATGATCTGCAGAGAAAATAAGGCCTCTGAGCACCATGCTCAGACCCAGCTCCCATGCTGGGACTGGGGGCACCAAGAGAGGGATGAGCAGGAGCTACAGAGCCCCGCCAACCATCCCAAGCCAGGCACTTTGCAACAGGATGTTGCGATTCAGACTCTGCTCCAACAGCACCCTCAGGCCAGAGCTGAGCCCCTGGGCCCCCTACATGGGCTGTGCTCATGACTCCCATACTGAGGCCACTGTGGCAGCACACCATTCAGCCCTGCCCTGGCTGAGGGGGCTAGCTCAGCTGCAGCTTCTGTCAGTGCTTACCCCAGAGGAGAAGATGGCCGGGTTGCCGCTCTCCAGCATGTCCTCCAGCTCCTCACTGGTGGTGGTCCTGCCAGCTGCAACCACACAACACACGTCAGCCAAGAGCCCCCTGTCCCCACCAGAGGTCCCACAGCCTCACCACAGGGCTCTGCTGACTCCATGGTATTTTTCCCAGGAGCGGAACAGAGCGGGGCAGTTTGAGGGGCTGCCCTCTCACAGCCTGGCTCTGACACTCCTCATCTGAAGGGCACCAAGCTGCCAGCTTGGCTCAGCTCACACAGGAACACCCAGCTGTCCCTCCTGGACACACCTGGGCAGGGAGCAGTGCTAAGGGACCAGAAGCAGCAGCCATGGTGTCTGTGAGGAGGAGGGATGGGGAAGAAGCCACAAGCAGTTTTTTGACAAACCCTGTCCCAGCCAGTTCAATGCCATGAGGATGCTGGGCTCAGCTGGACTGCACAAGTTTTGGCCCTGCTGCTGTGTGACAGAAGCCAGGCTCTGCTTTCTCCTGTGGCAAAACTCTCCATGTCTCTGGGGACCTCCAGCCCCATGGCTCCTCTAAAAACAATTCACCCACACCATGTGTGTCCTTTCCTTCCCTTCCCCATCCCACAGAACAGAGAGAAATGCTGATCACTCCATGGGTGGCACCGATCCCTGCACGAGCTGCAGTGTATTTCCTGGGCTAGCAGCCATGTGGGACACATGGAATTACAGCCAAACAGATGGAGATGCTGGGCAGGGCATTAAGGCTGCCCAGTGGGGTGGGGAGGGTGAGCAGGTCACCTGAGACAGGGCAAGTGACACCCCAGCAGTGCCAACAGGGCAGTCAGGCAGGAACAGCTCATGAAGTGACTCCACCAAGCTTGATGAAACCAAAACCTGCAGAGCAGGGGTCTGTAGGTGCTCCCTTGTGACAAGCTGCCTTGCAGCCAGTGGTACAGAAAAGGACAACAGCATCCTCCAGGATGAGTCCAGGGCACCTCAGAGTGGGGGAAATGGGGCAGAGAAGAGCACAGTTCTCATATGTGTGGGCAGAGGCTGGAGTTCTGTGTGAGACTGGTCTAGACAACTACGACCTGGTAGTGACCCCAAAGCCCTGAGAAGCTGCTGTTTTGAGTCACAAAAACAACCTGAGGGGGGTCACAGATGCATGTGAGGCCTGAGCTTTGCCACCTACGTACTCATGGATCTCAGGATCAGTCAAGCTCCCTCTCCAAGCACCTTCTCCAGCCCTGAGAAGGGTCCACAGCCTGTTTCCAGACACCATTACATGTTTTAGAGTGACAGAGCATCACTCCCACCAAGATGACCCACAACACCCCTTGCCAGCTTTTCTTGCCTGTTGGTTCCTTGCTCTGGGCTGACACTGCCCTGCCCCCAGAAAGGGAGAACAAGGGACCAAGCAGCACAAATTTACAAACCCTCCTGTTGATGTGTCCAGCTCTGAGCAGTCACTGGCCCAGAGATAAGGAGGAGCATGGCAGGTGCTGTCCATGGAGAGCTACTTGCTCTGCCAAATCCCTCAAGGCAGCCCCCAAGGGCAAGCAGTGGGATCAGCTCCAGGAGATGCCACATCTCTGATGGGCAGAGGTGGGATGGGATGTGGGATACATGTTCTCACCCTGTCCTTGCTGCCTCATTCCCCTAATGCAGAGCACAGAGCTAGTAAAAGCTGTGTCAAGGTGAAGGATGAGAGCAAAGGCATTGCATGGATCAACACCAGTGCTGGCCTGCCAAGGGCCACAGCTGCTCAGGAAGGGTTTGCTTCAATGCTGAGCCAAAGCCTGGGGCATGGAGGCTGCATCTCACCCACACCACCCAGGACAGCACCTGCCAAACAATATAACCAACCTGCAGGACCTCAGAGGACTTCCCAGGCAGACACTGCCTCCTAACTGGGCTTCATGGTTTGTCATTAGCACCTTCATAGCAGTAAAATCAGCTGTCCTGGGTACCTGCCTGATCTGCTGCTCACATTCCCACAGGGCCATGGCACAGCCAAAAATGGGAGTGAAAGGATGGAGCCACTGCAAGGCAGCACCAAGGGAGAAGAGCCTGGGGGAATACTCCTGCCATGAAATTTGGTGAAACACTGGAAAATCCTGAGAACTGAACCTGTGCCTCCTACTTGGCATCTCTAGCAATTAAAGTTTCTTGGGGAGAAGCAGCTTTGCCAATGGGACAAAAAGCCCAGAGCAGGGAGGAAGCTGGAGAAGCAACCTCAGCCCTCAGCTGGCAGGGAGAGAATGGTGAGAGACAGTGCCCAGGTCACACTGCTGCAGAGCCACTGGGAACTCTGGGACAGGAGAACATGAAGCCACTGAGACTTCCCAGCTCCAGGCACAGTCCTTGGCCCTGTAATGCCCAGCTGGACAGAGTGACCATCCCCATGGACCAGCTCCCAGGGCATGGGGCAGGAGCAGCCCTGTTAGGGTGTGGGGGAAGGTGCCAGGGAAGCCTCTGGTGCCACAGCTCAGTCCCACAGCCCAGCTGACACTGGATGCCAGTTTGTCCAATTCTGCATGATGGTCTATAAATAGGGAAGGTAGCTCAGGGCTGAAGGAGTCCAACATGTCATGGCCAAGTAAGGGCTCAGCTGGGCTCCTCAGGCTGGCACATCCCCTGGGCTGGCAGCACCCCTCCTCCCAGCAGCAGGAGCACCTGCAGAGCCACAGCTGGGGCACCTTTCCAAGGCTGGAATCCTCTGCCTGGAGCTGGCTTTAAGCTCTTACTAGGCATAAATCCATACAATTCATGGAGAGATGGATAACAGTGTCCTGTCCACCTGCATATGAGATAACAGCTATGAGTGACTGGTCCACTTGGCTGTCACCCAGCTCACACAGGTCTGGCACTGCCCATGCTGGTATCAGGATGAGAAGGATTCACCTACAAAACCCTGTCCAGCACATCACAAAGTACCATCCATCTCCTTGTCCCTCAGCATCTGCACTCAAGATAAATCCCATGGTCATTCCTGAGATGAAAGTGCCACAGGAATCCTAAATAAGCTCTGGGGTGGCCCAGATGAGCTGCCAGGGCCAGAGCAACCCCCAGACTCTCTTGGCTCAGGGTGGGATGCACCCACAGCTCATTGTTCTGCACACCAGTTCAGCTGGTCTGGCACAGCAGGGTCTGATGAAATCTCTAGTGCCCTTGGATACAGAAGAGACTTTGTTTTTATCTCCTTGGCTTTGCACATAACAAAACTGTCCCTAAAAATGCAGTATTTGTGTAGCCTGGGCAGGAGAGGAGGGGAGATCCACTTCATCCCCTCAGAGATGCCCCTGGTGGGCAGTGTGATGCTGATGGTTACCCAGGCACAACCTCTGGCACGCACAGACACAGCAGTGCCTACACAAGGAGAAGGGAACAGATCCTGAGAGGGCTGTGGGGAGCCCCAGGGGGTGGCTTCAGCCCAGGGCAGTGACTCTACATCACCAACTCTGCCACTGTCCTACTTGCAGAGCCAGATGTGGTGAGGATGGAGAAACTCACTGGGTGCTGGGGAGCCTGCCCAGAGCAGCTGAGAAGTTCCTGCTTTCATACTCTGAAAACCCAAGTGATTTATTGTCAGAGCTCCCAGCACTTTCTATCTTTGGACTCCTGAGCAGAAAACAAGAGCTGATGATTTTGTGGAGATGTGTGCAGTGACCACATCCCAGCTGAGCTCTGTTCCAAAGAGCCTGTGTGGGAGCCCCTGGAGCAGCTGGGGCTGAAGGCACTGGCTAGGACACCCCAGGCCAAGCAGAGCCCCTGTCCAGGCAGAACTCCTGGTGAGACATCCCTGAGCTGCTCCTTTTGATGAGCCTTTTTGCCAGGAGGTATCTTCTACTGTCCTGATGGGGAAATCCAGCTTTGGCAAAGGGCTGTGCAGAAGACTGTGTCCCTCCCAGCACAGCCCCATCCCACCTCTGCACCTCTTCTGTAGCTATGAGAAATGCACTTATCTCCCACACTCCTCCACACCTCCATCCTGAGGAGAACAAGAATCTCTTGCTATCAGGGACTGGGACATCCCTATATCACACATTGCTCCATGAGACTCCTGAGAAGCCCTTTCCCTGCACCCATCAGGCTCTGCCAGGAACTGACAACCTGGCAGGATGGACAGAGCAGAAGAATAACAATGTATCTTCAGAATTTAAGCAGAGCAGCAGAGCCCTCCCAAAATCCAGTAGGAAAACAGGAGGAAGGTTTCTTTCAGGTCTGCATCCAATCAAGGACATGGCTGAGTCCTTCCAAATCTCCTCTCTCAGAGGGAGGCACAGGGATACCCTAAATTCCTGTTCACATGACAAGCCACTCCTCAGCTGTCAGCTGCAGGGTGATGTTGGCTGAAGGATGAGTCAGGCAGCTGGAGCAGTGACACATCCTGCTTTACAGCAAATTGGCAAGCTCTTGTTGAGCCTCGTGTCAGTCAGCCTTCCCATCCAGCTCTGTTAGTATTAGACATCAGAGAGACTAATCTGAACAAAGATTAAGGCTTGCACAGCTGTGTTTCCTTCTAGCCCTCTAGAGAAATCCCCACACCTCACAGCAGCCAGATCCCCAGGCCAATGAAGCACATTGCCACAGGTGACCACCAAGGCCACAAGATCGACTCACAGATATCCTGTCATTATTCACAATGAGTTGTTGGAGGAAAGAAAAACATTCAATTGGCTGTTAGGAAAAAAAACCCAGAAACCTAAGTTCAAGCCTTCCATTCTCAGCACAAACCCCACAACATGTCTGAGAGTGAGATTATTTGCAAAAATCTCCTTTAATCTCTGCATGCCCTGACTTCTCTCTTGATTATTCCCCTAATTACATGGTGGTTCTTTGCTGGGAGATAATCCCATTGCTCTAAACTATCCAGGTATTACTGACTGCCCAGAAGAACCATAGGGAGAGTGTTTTTAAAGACAGGCAGGACTGGAATTCTCAGAAGTGATGGGCTCTGGATGACTCAGAGATCTTAGTGCCACAGCAGTGTCACCTGGGTGAGGTGTCACCAGCCTCAGAGGTGTCACCTGAAGTCCACCCTTGGCCACAACATGATGGCTGCTAAGAGCCATCAGGTCCTGGGCCCGCAGAGATGCCTGGGGCAGCACTGAGGTTTGTGCTTTCCTGTGCAAGGGAGACCATCAGGGGCAGGGAGTGCTCCCATCTCAAGAATTCCCTCCTCTGTTTTCATGTTTAGCTTAGTTCATCCGTGAAGAAGAGCACCCTGAGGAAGGACAAGTACATACAGGAATCAGGAATTCCCATGAGCTTCTTTCAATTAAAAATTAGCTGCAAACGATTCCTCTCCTGAGAACTTCTGTGCTCACTCTGCAGCATTTTGGGCTGTACTTTGCTGGATGCACTTTGCCCAAGGCACCACCCATGTCCAGTCCCGCAGAAGCCGTGTCCCATTCACTCCATGGGCTCCTGTGCCTCCCGGGCTCTCCTGGAAGCTCTGCCCAGCTGTGGCAGCAGCTCTGCACTGGGAGCAGTGCAGATGTCCCCGTGGCACACAGCCCAGCTGTGCCCCCCTGCAGGGTTACTCACTGATCTCCAGCTGCCTCTGGATCCTGCCCTTGCAGCGCTCCCGGTAGTCGGTCTGCGTGGCGTTGTACTCGGACATCACCTCCACGAACTTGCGGGACAGCGTGGAGTGCTGCCAGGGAGACAAGGACACAGGGAAGGCTCAGCCCCGAGCACTGACTGCACCTCCAGCCACCCCAAAAGCACTGCCAGACCAAATGCTGCTCCAGAGAGTGTGACAGAGCACAAGGCGGGCAGGTGGCAGCAGGTGACACGTCCCCAGGAGATGGACCAGAGGCACCCCTCATCCAGCCCCACCCAAGCACAGCCTTCAGCCCTGAGAAAATCCCCTGGGAGGCTGGCAGCACCCTCCTTGCACCACTTGTGCCTCAAAAGCCTGGAGGTGAGGCCATGGCAGTGCCCTGAGTTGAGCCCTGCCTGCCACTGCCATGCCAGACCCTGCACAGACACAGGATGGACCCATGGGGATCACTCTGCAGGGCTGGGGGAACAGTACCCAGCCTTGCCCAAAAGCACAATCACAGAATCATTAAGGTTGGAAAAGACCTCCAAGATTATCATGTCCAACCTGTGACTGATCCTCACCTTTTCAACCAGACCAGAGCACTGAGTGCCATCTCCAGCTGTTCCTCCAACACCTCCAGGGATGGGGACTCCACCACCTCCCTGGGCTGCCCTTTCCAATGCCTGACCATCCTTTCAGTGGAGAAACTCATCCTGAACCCCCACTGGCACAACTTCAGGCTGTTTCCTCTTGTCTTGTCCCTTGTTCCCTGGGAGCAGAGCCCAATCCTCAGCTGACTGCACCCTCCTGTCAGGGCATTGCAGATTGAGAAGGTCACCCCTGGGCCTCCTTTTCTCCAGACAGAGCTCCCCCAGCTGCTCCTCATCAGACTTGTGCTCCAGACCTTTCTCCAGCTTTGTTCCCATCCCTGGACATTCTCTGCACAGTGAGGGAATGGGGAATGTCAGAGGGGCCTGGTACCACCAGCACTCAGATGTGTTGGTGCAGGTGCTCACACACCTGGAGCAGCCCCAGCCCCTCCAGGAGACAGCACTGGAGACATCTCCAGGGTGTGCTTGCACTGGCTCTGCAGCTATTCTAAGCCAGCAACAGCACAGTATTTATGGAAAGCCTCAGCTCATCTTCCTCCTCCACCACAAACTCACATGAACGCCCCTGGCAGCTCCAGCTCCATCCTCTGCTCGAGAGGTGCTGGCCCAGAGCAAGCCCAGAACAGCTCCCAAACATCTCAGCTCAAAATCCAGCAACAATGTGACGTGCCATCCAAGTGACTCTTCTGCTGCTCCAAAATTGTTTTTCCTAAAATCCACTTCATTCTCATTCAGCTGCAAACTATCAACGTATGTTGATCTGGAGCCAAATATAGCCTGGGAGCTGAGTGACACCCTTCCTGCTCACTAGCACACCATGCTACACCTCTTTTGCTTAAGAAGTTACTTAACTCAGTGTTTATTTTCTCAGATTATTATTTTATGTTCCCATGGGCATCCCACACGTCTACAATATGCATGTGATTTTTGAAGGAGTTTTGTGCAAAATTGGCTGGGAAAAAGCATTTTAGATGGCTTTCAGACATTAAATAAACCTACTTGAATATTCACAGCAAATAAAAAGCATGTCAAAATGTACCTTGTGATCGAATTAATAAAACAAAAATTAAATCAAGTTAGGGAAAGGATTTGTTTTACTCAGGTCTAGCAGCTCTTCATTCCCCAAACATGGGACCAGGTGATAAAGGTCCCATCAGGCTCAACACCACCCCAGGTGATAAAGAGCATCACTGGCTGCCCTTGCTGCCTTTGCTAAAACACATTCTTGGCTGCAGAACAAGGCTCTGAGATGCCTTGTCTTCACCCTCATCCCCCAGTACAGAGGACACAGCTCTGCAAGGACAGATTCCAGGCTGGAGCAATGGCTGCATCCCACCAAGTGCTCTCTCACCAAAGCATCACCAGAAGGTAAAAGTTACACAGCAGCTCTGCATGGTTGGGCAGGAGGACAGAGAAACCCACTCCACAGCACAGCACAGGCCTCCTCTCCCAGCACCTGGTGGGATCCCTCAGCTGCCATTTCCCACCTTCCCCGTGCTGCTGCCAGGGGCAGAGCTCACCTGAGTTTTCCTTATCCGCAGGTCGGCCGACGACCGGTTCAGTCCCTCCTCTTGTTCAATACTCTGCTCAATGCCTGCCCAGGGCACAAGGACACATTACTTTGTGCTGTCTGGAGAACAACCACAGCATCACTAAGGTTGTAAAAGACCTCCAAGATCATCAAAGCCAACCTTCGACCATTACCCCAAGCCCATTAACCCCCGCTGCCAAATGCCACATGCACTCATTCTTTGAACACTTCCAGGGATGGTGACTCCACCACTTTGCCAGAGTGCCTGTTGCAGTGCTTAACCAAAGGAAAGGGATTGTTTGGCAAAGGGACTGTGAAAGACTGGATTGAGGAGCAGTTGGTACTGGGCAGTTCCCAAATCCTGACTCCACTATTCAGCCTGGAAGCAAAGCACTGTTTCATGACTGCAAAGCACCTGGTGCCTGGCCACTGGCTGTGATCTGGGGCTGAAAGGACAGCACTGTCACCCCCAGGCTGGTGAGCCAGGATTTCCACATAAAATCAATGTGATGCTTAGGTCTGATTGCCAGTATTCAAACAAATTGGAGAGCTGTTTCCACCAGAGAGGCAGGAGGAGGAAATCCAGAGCTGAAGTGTCTCTGCAAAATACCAAACCTCAGGACTCCTCCAGGGAACCTAAAAATAGCAGCTCCTCCAGCTGTCTGGACTGGCACAGGGAGTACCCACCATGCTGGCAGGAGTGCCCTGCACCATGCTGAGCATCCATGTAGCAGCACAGGGATCTGCCCCTTTAATTATGAAGATAATTTTCATTAAGCCCTCACTGCCCAAAGCCTGTGAATCCTGGCAGGGAGGAGCACTGTCATGTCCCACTGTGCTTTGGGCAGGGAGAGGTCACAGGGATGCAGGGCAGGAGGGCTGACACAGAGCAGGACAATGCAATCCTGCCCCATCCCTGAAGTGTCCAAGGCCAGGTTAGATAAGGCTTGCAGCAACCTGGTGTAGTGGAAGGTGTCCCTACCCACAGCAGGGAGTGAAATGAGATTACCTTTAAGGCCTCTTCCAACTCAAACCATTCCATCATTCCAGGATTCCATGAAACCTGCTCCTCAAGGCCAGTTCAGGACATATTAATTTAAAGACTTAACTTCAGGGACTTATAAAACTTGGAAGAAAGCTCCCATCAGCAGGTTGGCCAGCGTGCAGAGACACCACTCAGTGTGAGCTGGTGCATCCCCAGAGCCTGGCTGAAGACCCCATTCCCACTCCTGATATCCCACAGCTCTTGGAGCCCAGTTGTCCCCAGCATCTTCCATTCTGAGCAGGTACCTCAAGCCCAGCACAGGTTCCTCCTGCAGCAGGGGCTCCCCTCTCCCTGGAGCTGCCCCTCACCCTGCAGCACAGCTCAGCATATTTCATCAGCAACTGGGCTTCCTTCACACTCATGCCAAACCTCTCCCCATCCCCACGGAATGGTATTGGCAAACACTGGGCATTTCTGATCATTAGTAAAATCACATTTGCCCAAGAAGCTAGCAATTAGCCCCTGCATGAGTAATGTCTGGCCTAAAGAAGGCAGTTTGCTGTCAGCAGATGTTGTTTTTGATCAGTCTTGACTGTTTTCTGTCATTGATCATGCTGGCCATGAGGCAATTTGGGACTAAGCACAAGGACTAGTCATCTGCTGCTCCAGGTAAATATGATAGCAGAGAGGCTTTTCTGGAAGCAGGAAACAGGAGCCTGTCCTACAATCCTTCAAGGCTTTCAAAGTCCCTTACAAAACACTGAACAAAACACTTTTGGAAAAGGATTTTTGCTTTTTTAAGGCCAAACCCTATCAGAAGAGATCCCAGTGTGTCCAGGGCTGTAGGAATGGATCCTTTGGACTATGGAATAGGTAAGATGGCCCCTGGCTCTCCTTCCTGGCTCTAGTTGAGATCATGTGTTAGCAGGACAAAGGGAGCATGGGAACAACAGAGGCACAGGTCTCCTGGCCACACATGGGACATGCCACAACAGTGGTGACCTACCTAATAAAGGGTTCCAGGCAGGTCTGAGTCCTCCACAACTGAGACTTCCACAAAACCCTGGGATTAGTGAGGACACTGCTGCCTAGGGAGAAGCACCAGCTCCTCTCTGACCCTTCAGACACAGCCAGGTCTCCTGCACCAACGTCAACCAAACCCCAGACTGATGTCCAAGACCACCACAGGCAAATCCAAGGTGCCAGGGATGACCTGCCTCCTGTCTCAAGATCCTGCAATCCCCTCTGACTCCCTGGGGTCCAGTCTTGGAATTCTGGGCTTGTCTAAGTGCTCTAGCACAACCCTGACCATCAGTGGGTTGACAGGCACCTTGTTCTCACACCTCAGAGATTGACTGATGACTAGTGAAAAGTGAAGGTCACATCCTGCACCACAGCAGCACCTCTTCACTCACCCAGACCCAAACAGAACCTTTGGCCAAGCTGAGGGTGTGCCCAGTGTCCACCCCCTGCCAGTGGTGTGCCACAGGATTAGAGCCCACTAGCTGCTCGAGGCCCCATTCCCTCAATTCCATTCTGGGAACGGGGCACAAGGGGAAGTAAATTCACAAAGAGCAAATAAAAGCATCAGGAGGGTGCAGCAGAGAGGGAAGGTGATGCTCATCCCTGGGAGTACTTCCAGCCTGGAAGTACTTCCAGTATTTCCACAAGAGTGCTCCAGGCAGAGCCCCACAGCTCCAGCAGAGGCAACACTCACTCTTTAGTTTGGAGCGCACTTTGTTCGCCGTCTTCTTTATGTCAGACATCAGCTCCTCCAGCTCCTCTTTCGTTTCTGGGGAGAGAGGAAAGAGCAAACATGGATGTGCTGCAGACACAACTAAAATCTGCTGCCCTGCAGAGTGTACAGATCTGAGCTGTGAGCACTTCAACCCCCTAACTGGTATAATCTCCAACCCCTGACTAAAAATACTCCCATCCCCATATCGGGAGCACTCCCACAATCCAGACTGGGAACATTCCCACCCCCAGACTGGGGGCACTCCCACAATCCAGACTGGGAGCACTCCCACCCCCAGACTGGGAACATTCCCACATCCAGGCCAGGAACACTCCCACCCCCAGACTGGGAGCACTCCCACAATTCAGACTAGAAGCACTCCCACAGTTTAGACTGGGAGCACTCCCACATCCAGGCCGGGAACACTCCCACAATCCAGACTGGAGCACTCCCACCCCCAGACTGGGAGCACTCCCAGAATTCAGACTGGGAGCATTCCCACCTCATGCTCCATGCTGGACTCCCCTCACATTCCTGAGACCTCCAGCTGCTTCCAGCTCTGAGGCCCCAACACAAGTGTTAAATGGTACAAACATGAGGTCAGGTTAGACATGGGGAAGAAATGCTGGACCATGGGCATGGTGAGGCCCTGGCACAGGCTTCCCAGGGCAGCTGTGGCTGCCCCATCCCAATAATGTCCAAGGCCAGGCTGGACGGAACAACTCGGTCTAGTGAAAGTTGTCCCTGCCCATGGCAGGCAGTGGAACCTTTCAAATTCCCTTCAAACCCAAAGCATCCTGTGAATCTGTGATCACACACAGGTTCCTCTCCCAGAAACCAACATGTCCTGAAAGAAGCCAGGCTGTGCAGACGTGCCCCTCACCAGTCTGTGCTTCAGGAAGTGCCAGACCCCTGCACACAGCAGCAGGACCCAACTGTGGTCTGCCAGTGCAGCTCTCCCTGCTGCCACCCCAACACTCCCTCTTGACTTTTATGAGATCAAGACTTAATTAAATAAAACTTTGTTTAATAGAGCTGAGGCATATTGACTGACTCATGTCAATGGTTCTGATGCCAGCTGCCAGTCACAGGCACAATTAGAAAATCCTGATGATGGCAATGTTTTGGGGGAAGGTCCTGTCGTTCTGGTGGCTGTACACATCCCTGAGCTACAAGCTCCAGCACTATTGGGAAAAGGAGAGAAGGAACACATCTGTGAAATCCTTCACCCCAGGATATTTGCTAGAGAACAGGCACAAAGGCAGTGACAGGAATAGGATATTTTCAGTTTAAATTCTTATTTAAGTGACTAATTATTTTTTCCCCATTCTTAAAAAAAACCTTGTAATAATAAGAAATAAAGAAATAATAAGAAATTGTAATATGAAGAAATTTCTTAAAAGAATTTGCAATAATAGAAAAGTAATAAACAATAAGAAATTGCTCTCAAAATAAATTAATAACTCTAATAATAAAGAATTAATAATTATTTCTTAATAAAGAAATAAACCAGCCTGGGCTGAGTAAACTCCCTGCAGCCATCCAGGCTGGGCAAGCCAACAAGGACCAGGCTGCCATGGCAGCCTTTTAATAAGAGGAGTGATCCATCATCGTTCAGGTAACTGCCAGGGGTGGTCAGGACTAGAAATAGCCCTTAGGAGGCAGCACTTTAGATATTGGAGAGAAATTCTTCTCTGTGAGGGGTGTACCCTGGCACAGGGTGCCCAGAGCAGCTGTGGCTGCCCCATCCCTGGAAATGTTCAAGGACAGGTTGGACAGGGCTTGGACCAACCTGATCTAGTGGAAGGTGTCCCTGTCCATGGTAGGGGGATGAGATAGATGAGATGAGATGAGATGAGATGAGATGAGATGAGATGAGATGAGATGAGATGAGATGAGATGAGATGATAGATGAGATATGATGAGATGTGATGAGATGAGATATAAGATGAGATATGAGATCCATCATGATTCTGTGTGGATTCTGTGCACTGCTGTGAAGCTGCCACTGAGGACACACAGGACAAGTGGTGAGCACAGTCCAATGCTGGCCACTCAGGGAGTGCACAAGACCACACTGATGGAAGGAGGGGACAAGGAACAGGGCTGGATGCCTTCCCTCAAAATATTTCCAACTGAGCAGCATGAAGAACACTCCTTCTGGCTTGATTTGAGTCACAGGCCGTGTGAGGATTACTTGGCGGCCTGGCAGGCACAGGCTGCCCAGACAATTATTTTCACATCCACTGTGTCTGTTTAAGTGACTCACTCAGATCTATTTAACCATTCACAGCCAGTGACATTCAGCCACGGGAAGCTGAAGTACCACAACATTGCTGTGCTATGGCCAGCATCACTTCATGCCAGAGTGGCACTGAGGGGGCAGTTGGGATGTTCCAGAGGATGAGTCAGACTCCCCATACCCCACAGCCCACCCAGGATGTCTGCTCCACTCCCACTGGCACTGAGCACACAGAGAGCAGAGATGTCTGTCCCCATGGCCACGTGTCCCCAGTCTCTGCTGGGAGGGAGAAGGAGCCTTTGGTCCAAGGTCGAGTCTCACAGCCCTGAGAAGCCCCAGAGCCTGCTGTGCCCTGCCTGGGAGGGAGCCCAGGCAGTGCAGGCAGCAGGAGGGGTGCAGACAGGGGCATGAACTCTTTCTCCTCCCTCTGCCAACAGCTAATGAGGCCCCTGTCTGACAGAGAGCAGACACTCAGCCCAGGCTGGTAACACTGCAGGCATGCAGGAACAAGCAGGAGGCAGGAACAGGCAGGCAAAAGCAGCCAGGAGCAGGCAGGCAGGAACAAGCAGGAATAGGCAGGCAGGCAGGAACAGGCAGGAAGGAGCAGACAGGATCAAGAGTAAGCAGGCAGGAACAGGAAGGGGCAGGCAGGTGCAGGAAGGGGCAGGCAGGAGCAGGAAGGAGCAGACAGGGGCAGGAAGGAGCAGGCAGGAGCAGGCAGGCGCAGGAAGGAGCAGGCAGGAACAGGGAGGAGCAGGCAGGAACAGGAAGGGGAAGGCAGGTGCAGGAAGGAGCAGACAGGGGCAGGAAGGAGCAGGCAGGGGCAGGAAGGAGCAGGCAGGGGCAGGAAGGAGCAGGAAGGCACAGGCAGGTAAGTGCAGACACTGCCACCATAGCTCTCTGGACATCATGGTGACAGTGACTTTGCTTACAAGGTGCTCAGCCCTTCAGCTGCCTCACTCACTCTTTGCTGGGACTAAGAACCTGCAAGTCTTTACTGACAATAACCAACCAACATCATTGAGAAAAATGCAATTCCAAGCTAATTCCCAGCTGAGTTACCTGGCAAAGCGGGAAGGATCTTTTTGGCAAAGACTCAGCTCTTTCAATAAAAAATGAAAGAAGATCCTGAGAACAGTTCCTTGAAGGAATTTTTTTTTTTTAAATAAACCTTTCTTGTTTATCTTGACACTTTCATTTATGGAATGTTGGGTATTTTTTAAAGGTGAATGCAAAGTGGAAGCACAGACCTGAAAGCCCCACAAGGATCTGGTCTCTGGGAGCAAATAATAACAAATCCTTCCTAGGAACTCTTAGGGAGTTGGCAGAAACATCTTCAACAGTGTTTCATGGCCTCAAAGAATAAAAATGAAATCTGTTTAAATCACTAGTGATGAGATTGGCTGGAAAGGTCCTGCACCTGGGTCAGGGAAATCCCCAGTACCAGCAGAGACTGGGGGATGGATGGATGGATGGATGGATGGATGGATGGATGGATGGATGGATGGATGGATTGAGAGCAGCTCTGTGGAGAAGGACTTTCCAGCTGAAGTCCCATTTGCCAAAAGAAATTTGGGACATCAGTGACCTCTGTGCAGTCCTTCAGTTCCCAAAGGCTGGCATTTATTCTTGGAAACAGAGCTCAGAGTTTCACATTGTGACTTATTGATTCAAGCTGTGGAAAACAAGAAGAAAAACATCAGATGCTGACTCAAAACTTTCCTAATTTTCTAGAAGGTTTTCAACTCTGACCAACACAACCATTTGCAGCAGGTATGACAGAATGGGGAGCAGGCAGAGGGGGACAGGAGAGAACTGTTCAACCCCTGCTCCAAGCAGAGCCAGGCCTGTCCCATCCATGCAGGAGCAACACAAGGAGCTTCAGCTGCCTGCCAAGCTGGAGAAACAGGACATGGCAAGGCCATCCATCTGCCTCTGCCAGGAGCAGGGCACAGGAGACAATGAGTACTGTCAGGAAAAATCAGTAACTCCAGGATTTTTAACTTCCTGCATGCCAGGAACAAATCCTGTTCAAGATGCAGCAAGGAGAGCCCCTGCCAGGGTTCAAGGTCAGTGCAAATGTCCAGGCTTTTACACAGGAGCAGAACAGAGATGATGCACAGAGGGGTTTGAAAAGCTTGTGGGATCCCCTGGGATGAAAGGTACACCCTAAAACACCCCTCATTCATCCACCTGGCTGTGTTTTGGGGTGATCCAGAACAGATTTAATTGTAGCTTTTGACTTACAAAATGGTTAAAAAGGAAGCAGGTGACATCACAGAATCCTGCAATCACATGGTGGTTTGGGTAAGAAGGCACCTTGAAGATCATTCCAACACCCTGCCATGGGCAGGAACATCTTCAACTAGACCAGGCTGCTATAAACCCTGCTCAACCTGGTTTTGGATACTTCCAGGGATGGAACATTTAACTGAGCTCCTGTAACACATTTATAGGTAATCAAAAGCTGGTACCATCAGTGGAATTGCATTTATATAACACCATTTGATACCAGTGGCGATGGGTCCTGCTCTCCAACTCTGGACTCCCAACATGATCCCCACAGGCTGTCAGGCCAGTCCAGTCACTGAGGACAGAATCTGAGGCCACTGGCTGGACACTGGGGATTTTCCACCAATAACTGGACTTGTAACACCACAGTGGCCATGGGCATCCTCGGGTACCAAGCCCAGCTCAGCCCTTCCACAGACTGTTGCTGAGACAGCTACCCTGAACACCTTCAGGATGTTCTCATTCTGTGGTCACCTTCCCTGACTGCTCCTGCTGCTCCAAACTAGCCTCAGAGCTGGAAAATTCCCACAGGAGACCAGTCTCAGGATGAAAGGAGAGCTGTGCTGTGTTAACCACAGTCACTGAGTCATCAAGGCTGGGAAAGACATTCAAAATCATCAAGCCCAACATTTGACCAAATACTACCATGCCCACTAAACCACAGCACTGCACATCCAGTTGTTCACTGAACACCTCCAGGGATGGTGACTCCAACACAGTCCTGTGGCAAGACTTAACCACTCTTGCAGTGAAGAATTTTTTCCTAATATCCAATCTAAACCTCCTCTGTCACAACTTCAGCCTGTTTCCTCTTGTCTTGTCCCTGTTCCCTGGGAGCAGAGCCCAATCCCCACCTGGCTGCCCCTCCTGTCAGGGAGTTGTAGAGAGCAAGAAAGGCTCCCCTGAGCCTTCTTTTCTGCAGACAGAGCTCCCCCAGCTCCCTCAGCTGCTCCTGGTTGTCCAGACCCTTTCCCAGCTCCATTCCCTCCTCTGGGCACACTGCAGCCCCTTGATGCCTTTACTGGAGTGAGAGGCACAGAATTCCACACAGGATTTGAGGAGTGGCCTTACCAGTGCCCAGCACTGATGGATGGTCCCTGCCCTGGTACAAATGTTGCTGGTAACAGCTTCTTCTGCAGCCACTTTCTGGGTGTTTATAACTCAACAGCACAAATGAGGGGATCATAGTGCTCACACCAAAGGGCCTTGGTTTGGTGACAACCCCATGCAAGGGTGGCAGAGCAGAGCTGGTGCAGTGCCTCCTCCAGTTTCTCTGTTTTCAGAGGAAGTTGGATTTTGTTTTTTCCAATTAACACCAAACCGAGTTTGTAAACAGTGAGGGATGAAGGAGGGTCATCTGTAAATGACATAATGAATGCCTGTACATTGACATGAGCTTGAACCCAACTCCTGTAACAACATGGCTCCCACAATCAGCTGTCCCTCCTGCAGAGGGCTCATGGTGCCTCCTGCCTCACACTCAGCAGCAAACCCAGACCCACAGCTCATCTCCAGCATCCTCAGCCCAACACATCCTACACTGCCTTTCCAGCTTACAGCTCCATTGGAGCAGCTGTTGGGAAAGCAGGAGGTCACTGAACTGGCAGCAAATAGCAAGGATCAACAGCTCAAAGCAGGGGGAGTTCAGGAGATCTTCCAATTAAAAGCAGGGAATGGATCTGATGGAAGCCCTGATGGAAGCCCAGCATCCTGGGAATGCTGTGGGGGTGAAGGCAGGTGGCTGCACCTCCAGGGACTCATCCC